>CM054057.1:242978227-243578227 GCA_028641055.1 Alopecurus myosuroides | reverse complement strand
TGTGAGGACTCTATGGAAGCAAGATCGCTCGGAGACGATGCAGAAGCTCGCGCACCCCCTACCTGGCGCGTCAGATGTCGCGTGTCAAAACATAGACAACGGGAGTGACCGACGTCCATCTCCCAAATTTTTTCGGTAGTGGGCGAGGAAGACTCTTGCATCGCCTCTTCTAGGGTGGTAAAAATTGTGGTTGGGGAGAGCTAAGGGCACAACACACAGACACAACTTTTTACCCAGGTTCAGGTCATCGAGAGATAGAACCTTGCATCCTGCATGTCTGATACGGGATTATCTTGGTGATACGTACATTTTGCATCACTACTTTATATTGTACTTTTCTGTTATTCATATATATATTTCATATTATGATGCATTACTTATGCTATTTCATCTTATTTTCCATGTCTAATAATTACCTGAGAATAAACACCGGGACTAGAAATCTGATGGAAAAAGCACTGTCAAGATACCCTATTTCAGAAGATCAGAAGAAGAAGGGGGCATCGGAGGAGTCTTAGAAGTCCAGAAGAGGAAGCCATCCACGAGGAGACCCGGAGAGGGGCCACCAAGGGCCCACACCACTTGGGGGCGCCCCCTTGATCACGCCTGGGGTGGTGTGGCCACCCTGGCCCACCTCTGGCCGCCTCCTTTCGCGTACTTGACCCTAGGGAACCCTAAGACCTACAGAACCATCAAGGAAATATTCTGCAGCCTCGTCGGGGCGGAAAACAACAGAGAGAAAAGCTCTCCGGTAGGGAGAAATCTGCCGGAAAATTCCTCCCCGGAGAGGGGAAATCATCATCATCGTCACCGTCATCGCCTTGGGCATCATCAAGATTGTCATCTTCATCATCACCAGTACTAGCACAATCACCCTCACCATCCACCTCCGCACCGCTGTAACAATTAGGGTTCTATATCGTTGTTATTCACTAGATCTCTCTCCCGGTGTGGATTACTTGTTAGTTGTTGATGCTTGTGAGATTTATCGGTGTTTTCACTTTATGACCAGATTGTTATCCATCATTATATCACCTCTGATTATGATCCATATGATGTCTCATGAGTAGTTCGTTTAGTTCTTGAGGACATGGGAGAAGTCAAGATGTTAGTAGTGGAATTATGTTGAAGTAACATCTAGTGGTTTGATATTTAAGTTGTGGTGTTATTCTTCTACTAGTGTCATGTGAACATTGACTACATGACACTTCAACTTTATGGGCCTAGGAGGATGCATTGTGTATTTGGATACTAATTGTGGGGTTGCCGGAGTGACAGAAACCTAAACCCCCAATTAGGAAATCGATGCACGAGGGAGTGTACGATCCCAGAGTTTAAGGATATGGTTAGATTTATCATAATTACTTTCTTGTATTTGCGTATGCTTGCAAGGGGTTTAATCACAAGTATGTGTTAGTCCTGGTTGGGCGGTGCATTAGCATAGGTTCACCTACACAACACCTATCAAAATAATAAATATTAATCAACTGTATGAAACGAAAGCACTTGACGAAGTTTCCATGTGTCCTCGAGAACGCTTGGTAATAATAAGTGGAACAAACGGCTTGTCCTTTGCTCTCAAAAGGATTGGGCCACTCACTACAACTATTATTACTGTATTTTATTTACTCGCACTTTATTTATCTGCTATATCAGAAACGTGTTTGCTAGTGTTTACAGTGAATCCTCTATCCAACCTGATTGTCAACACCTTCTGCTCCTCGTTGGGTTCGACACTCTTATTTATCAAAAGTACTACGATACACCCCCTATACTTGTGGGTCATCAAGACTATTTTCTAGCGCCGTTGCCGAGGAGTGAAGCGCTATTGGTAAGTGGAATTGGTAAGAGAAACTTTTACTGTGAGTGTTGTTTTAATTTTGTCTGTTGCTTTATTTCATTATGGAGAATCCTTTTGGTTCTCTATTTAAGAGTACTACTACTGTTACTGCTAGGGTAGTAGATGACCCTGTTATCTGCTGAATTGGATCCTTTTAAAATACATATGAGAATCGTTGGACGTGTTATGGATAACTTCTATTTTGGAGATGGAACTATCCATCCCGGTGATCATTTGCTCTTTATGGATGAATTATGCGAGCTATTCAGGTATGCAGGTACTACAAAGGATCAAGTTAAAAGGAAATTATTCTCTTTATCACTGAAGGGCAGAGATGCGGAATGGTTTAAAATGTTGTAGAATGGTGAATCTATTGGATGGGAGAAATTGTACATCTCTTTTAATCTAAATGATATCCTCCCACTGAGATTCATAAAGATCGGAATCAAATATATAATTTATAGCCTCATTATGGAGAGAGTATTGCCCAAGCTTGGGGGAGAATGAAGTTATTAATGCTTAAATGTCCCATTCATGAGCTCCCGAGTAATATTGTTATCAATAATTTTTATGCAAGGCTTTCTCTTCATGATAAGGATTTATTGGATGCTTCTTGTTCTGGATCATTCACACATATGAAGGAAGAAGCTAAATGGGATCTTCTTGACCGTATTCAAGAAAATACTTAAGGATGGGAGAATGACAAAGGTAGAAAGTCATGTGTAAATTATGATTATGAGTGCATTAAAGCTTTTCTAGGAACTGATGATTTCTAGAATGTTAGTGTTGTTTGTGGTCTTGATTCTCAAATATTTGCAAATTGTCTTAAAGCCTTTTCCAACTATCTCGATATTCCCAAAAAGGAGTTGAGCAAGTACCATACACCTTATAAAGATATTGTTCCTGCTAGAAATATAGAAGTGCATGTTGTTAATCCTGTTGTGCCTGAACCTTATATTGAGAAAATGCCTTTCCCTGCTAAGGTAGAAGAACATTCTATTGTAGCTAGTGTGTTTAATGAGAGTATAAAGAAACCTATTGAACCTTATGAACAAATAACTATAGAACCTGCAATAGCTATAGTTAAAGACCTTGTCTCAGGAAATGTAGAGGATGAACACACTATCTTCTCTGAGGATGCTTTTAATATTGTTTCACATCCCAATAGACCTAAGAAAACTAGTGTTCGTGTGCTTTCTGTTAGGATTGGCGATCATTGCTATTATGGTTTGTGTGATATTGGTGCCAGTTCTACTGCTATTCCTTATGAGCTTTATAAATAAATTATGCATGAAATTGGTTCTTGTGAACTTAAAGATATTGATGTGGTTATTTAGCTTGCTAATAGAGAAACTATTTTTCCTATTGGTATTGTTAAAGATGTGGAAGTTTTATGTGGTAAAACTAAATATCCTACTGATTTTCTAGTCCTGGGTAAAGCTACTAGTAAAACTTGTCCTATTATCTTCTGTATACCTTTCTTGAACATTTGTGGCGTTGTTATAGATTGTAGGAAATAATGTTTTTTGACTAAATTTGATGGAAAATATTATGAGTTTAATTTCTCCAAATTTGCTAGAGCTCCTTATGAATCTGAATTGCCTAATGAGAATTTTAGAGTTGAACAACTAGCTTCTATTGCTCTTGATCCTAAATTTGATTTGGAGTAATACATAGAAGAGCATGAAAGTGAGGTCTTTATGGAACAAAGAAATGAGATTGACGATATTATTTTTCGTCAACCCGTGATATTCAAACACAATTTACATGTGGAAGACCTGGGTACCACATTACCAACCAAGGAGGATCATGTTTTTGATTATTAAAAGCCTTTTCTTGATGATCTTAAATATGCTTATATTGATGATAGGAAAACATATCATGTTATTATTAGTTCTAAACTTTGAGGTGAAGAAGAAGAAAGGTTATAAGGAATATTGACGAAACACCGTGGAGCTATTGGATATACTATTGATGATTTGAAGGGTATTTCTCCTCGTATATGTCAGCATGTTATTAATATTGAACCTGATGCAAAACCATTAGTTGAACATGAACGTCGTTTAAATTCCTAAGATGAAGGAAGTTGTAAGAAATGAGGTATTAAAACTCCTTGATGCTGGTATTATTTTTCCTATTGCTTATAGTAGATGGGTAAGCCTTGCGCATTGTGTCCCTAAGAAGGGAGGAATGACTGTTGTGCCTAATGAAAATAATGAGCTTATTCCTCAAAGAGTAGTAGTTGGTTATAGAACGTGCATTGATTTTAGGAAAGTTAACAAGCTTACTAAGAAAGATCATTATCCTTTACATTTTATTGATCAAATGCTAGAGAGCTTGTCTAAGAAAACTCATTTTTTGCTTTCTTGATGGTTATTGTGGTTTTTCTCAAATTGTTGTTAGGGCACAAGATCAAGAGAAAACAAATTTTACTTGTCCTTATGGAACTTATGCTTATAGATGTACGCCTTTTGGTTTGTGCAATGCTCCTGCTACGTTTCAAAGATGCATGTCTGCTATTTTTCATGTTGTGGAAGTATTCATGGACGATTTCTCCGTCTGTGGAACTTCTTTTGATAACCGCTTACACAATCTCGATAAAGTTTTGCAGATATGTGAGGAAACTAATCTTGTTCTTAATTGGGAGAAATGCCACTTTATGGTGAATGAAGGATTTTTCTTGGACATAAAATTTCTGAAAGAGGTATTGAAGTTGACAGAGCTAAAGTGGAAGCACTAGAGAAAATGCCCTGTCCCAGGGATGTTAAAGGTATTTGTAGTGTTCTTGGTCATGCTGGTTTTAATAGGAGGTTTATTAAATATTTCTCTAAAATATCAAAGCCTCTTACTGATCTTATTCAAAAATACGTACCTTTTGTTTTTTATGATAATTGTAATGAAGCTTTTGAAACTTTAAAGAAGGCTTTAACTACTGCTCCTATTGTTCAACCACCTGATTGAAATTTGCCTTTTGAAATTATGTGTGATGCTAGTGATTTTGCTGTAGGTGCTGTTCTTGGACAGCGAGTAGATAAGGAATTGAATGTTATTCATTATGCTAGTAAGACTCTTGACGCTGCTCAAAAGAATTATGCTACTAATGAAAAAGAGTTCTTAGCTGTAGTTTTTGCTTGTGATAAGTTTAGACCTTATATTGTTCATTCAAAAGTTAATATTCATACTGATCATGCTTCTATTAGATACCTTATGGAAAAGAAAGATGCTAAGCCTAGGATTATTAGATGGGTGCTGCTTTTATAAGAGTTTGATTTGCATATTGTGGATAGGAAGGGTGCTGAAAATCCTGTTGCCGATAATTTTTCTAGATTGGAA
Organism: Alopecurus myosuroides; assembly: GCA_028641055.1. Classification (NCBI taxonomy): domain Eukaryota; kingdom Viridiplantae; phylum Streptophyta; class Magnoliopsida; order Poales; family Poaceae; genus Alopecurus; species Alopecurus myosuroides. The sequence continues at coordinate 243,573,054 of CM054057.1, read as the reverse complement.
AACATTTCTTATGACCCTATTCCTGTTAATGATAGTTTTCCAAATGAACAACTAGCTACAATAAAGGTAAACTCCCGAGATAGTGCATGGTATGCAGATTATGCTAACTTTATTGTTTCCAAGTATTTGCCTCCAACATTTACAACTCAATGATGACCCACAAGTATATGGGATCGCAACAGTCTTCGAGGGAAGTAAAACCCAAATTTATTGATTCGACACAAGGGGGGCCAAAGAATATTTATAAGCCTTAACAACTGAGTTGTCAATTCAGCTGCACCTGAAAGTAGACTTGCTCACAACAGTTTATCAGTGGTAACAGTTTTATAGCAGTAGTAGTAGTAAACTAACATCAGGAGTAAAATAGTAACATCAGTAGCAATCATGAAAACAGCAGGATGAAAGTACCATAGGCATAGGGAATGGATGAACATGTGTTGCATGGATAAGATAGTTCATGTAACAATAATAACATGGGCATTGCAGATAGATAATAACAAATAATCCAAGTTCTAGGTAAACCATAGGCATGTGTTCCAATATAGTCATACGCGCTCGCAATGAGAAACTTGCACATGATCTTTTGTCCTACCATCCCATTTGCAGCGGGGCCTCAAGGGAAACTGCTGGTAATTAAGGTGGTCCTTTTAATAAAGCACCGGAGCAAATCATTAACACTCCGTACACACGTGATCCTCACATCACACCCATCCCCTCCGGTTGTCCCAATTTCCGTCACTTTGGGGCCTTGGGTTCCGGACAACAATGTTTGTAAACAACTTGCAGATATGATCAAGAAACATAATTATACTCATGAAATAATAACATGTTCAGATCTGACATCATGGCACTCCGGCCCTAATGACAAGCAATAAGCATAACAAGTTGCAACAACGGTAGAAAACACTAACAACGGATACTAGGCACTATACCCTAACAATCTGGCATTATTACATGAACGATATCATCCAATCCCTTCCATCCCTCCCAGCCTACAGTGCGGAATACTCACACATGGATGTGGGAATAATGGATGGTTGATGGAGAAGTGGTGGCGGTGACGATGGCGATGATCTCCTCCGAATTCCCATCCCGACAGGGTGCCAGAACAGGAACTTCTGATCCCCGAATTGAGTTTCGAGGTGGCGGCAGCGCTGTGTGGTGTTTTTCTGGAATATGAAGAGCCCCCTAATGTTTTTGGGTTACGGGGCATAAGTAGTCGAAAGGGGAGCCCGAGGGGGTGCCTGGGGACCATCCTTGCCCCCCTCCCGGTCTCCTTCTAGCTCCGGGGGTCTTCGGGTGAAATAAGGTCATTGGGATCTTTTTTTGGCAATTTCCCGAAAGTTGATTTTTCTGCACAAAAACAAGACATCAGGGTAATTCTGCTGAAAACAACGTTAGTCCGTGTTAGTTGTATCCAAAACTCACAAGTTTAGAGGCAAACAATAGCAAACGTGTTCGGAAAAGGAGATATGTTTTGGACGTATCACTCAACAAAGAAGATTTTTTTTACGATTTGAGGCATTATTTTTGGGATGACCCACACTTATATAAAGAAGGAGTAGATGGTATTATGCGAATATGTCTTCCAGATCATTAACAACGTGAAATATTGAGAAAGTGCCATGGTACTGCTTATGGAGGACATCACGCTGGAGATAGAACCGCACAGAAGGTTCTAGAATAAGGTTTCTATTGGCCTACTCTCTTTAAAGATGCACGTAAATTTGTTTTATCTTGTGATGAACGTCAAAGAGTTGGTAATATTTCTAGACGTAATGAACCTTTTAATTGTTGGGGATTTGACTTTATTGGTCTGTTTCCTCCTTCAAATGGTTACACTCATATTCTTTTTGTTGTTGATTATGTTACTAAATGGGTAGAAGCTATATCTACAAAAAGTGTTGATGGTGAAACCTCTTTAAAAATTCTTAAAGATGTTATTTTCCCTAGGTTTGGTGTACCTAGAAATCTTATGACTGGTGGAGGTTCTCAATTTATTCATGGTGGTTTTAGAAAAAAAAACCTTGCTAAATATGATGTTAATCGTAGAATTCCCTGAGCTTATCATCCTCAAACCTGTGGGCAAGTAGAATGATCAAATAGAGAAATTAAATCTATCTTGCAATAGACTATAAATAAATCTAGAAAAAATGGTCTTATAAGTTGAATGATGCTTTATGGGTTTATATAGCCGCTTATAAAAATCCTATGGTACGTCTCCTTATAAAATGGTTTATGGAAAAGCTTGTCACTTGCTTTTATAATTAGAACACAAAGCTTATTGGGCAGTGAAAGAACTTAATAAAGATTTTAAACTTGCTGGTAAGAAATGAATGCTTGATTTGAGCTCTCTAGATGAATGGAGAAGTGAAGCTTATTAAAATGCAAGACTCTTTAAAGAGAAAGTTCAGCAATGGCATGATAGGAGAATTCTTAAAAGAGAGTTTCATGTTGGTGAGAAAGTTCTATTGTATAGGTCTCATCTCAGATTCTTTGCAGGAAAATTACTCCCGAGATGGGAAGGATATTATGTTATTGAAGAAGTGTATCGTTCGGGTGCAATCAAAATTGCTTCTCTCAAAGATAACACTACACAAGTGGTGAATGGGTAAAGACTCAAACATTATATTTCCGGGGATTCTTATGATGAAGATGTTGATATTATTCAAGTGGTGACTCCGGATAAGTTTATTAGAGGGAAGATTCCAGAAACTGCAGAGTCCGTTTTCGAATAGGTAACATTTCTGTTATGAAAAAGTTCGTGTATCGCTTTCCAACTTATATTTTTATCGTTTAGGGAAAATATGAAAAATATTGAGCCGAAGAAGGGTACGAGAAGGTGCCCGAGGGCACCACACCACCTAGGGGAGCGAGCCCACACCTGGTCGCGCCTGCCTATGGTGTGGCTGCCCCGGAGCCCCTCTCCGACCCGTTTTCGCACTTCATTTTCTTTTCGTTACGTATGCTTTTTCTATATAATTCCCAGGATCCCCTGAGGTCCGTATATCGTTTTCTCGTCGTGTTTCAGTTTCGACCTATTTCCGCCAGGATTTCTTTTCAGTTTTAGAAGCACCATGGTCTCCGCCAGCATAACCAAGGGAAAGGGACCGATGGAAGATGATCTACAAGGCCAGAAGACAGAGGAGGAGATCGAGAGTGAAGCTGAAGGAGATGTAGAAGAAGACCCGCGCGTGTACCCACGCGCCACCGTTGCAAGCATTGGAGTGGTAGCAAAACCCTTAAAGCAAACTGCAAGTATGAACACTGGAGGGAAGGCCCCACGTCACTTCTTAGCTTCAAGGAAACCACTTCCAGGCATCAAAAACCCTTTCCATACCTTAATCCATGAGTATCAATCTAAGAGGGTACCCGGGGCAAAGTTGCCTTCTTGCTGGGATATGTGATAGGGACATAATAGAGGTCCATGAGGATTATTCATGCTTGAGTTGGAAAGAAATATTAAGTCTCACCGATGTTTATTTTAAGGTGAATTCTTTCCTATTATTAATTATTGTTTGTGGTTATAAGAATGTTATACTACCTAAGCTATGTTATTATTTATTAGCAGGGTTATTGTTAACACAAACATGGATGGAGGATGATCTCAAGAGGAGCTGGAAAACAATATGTGGCTGATGGAAAACAAGCTTACAATTGGTGAAAACAATCAAGCCATGGTGAAAACATTTGTTGCAAGGTTCAAAACAAGGGGATGGTGCCTCCATTAGGTTAAATGCGCCATGATCAAGTCCTAATTATATTAGGCATGGCTTGTATGCCATATTGGGCCGAATTCCCCTAAGTGGGTCGGTTTGTATCTATGTGTGAGTCCAAGTAGGAGTCCTATTCGAGTGGGGGAAGGTTTGCTTGCGCAAGGCACCTTGTGGCCACACCCCTCCCTTTCTTATACCCCCCCACCTGCGTGTGGAATAGAGAGACGAAGTTTAAGATAAACCCTAGATTCCAGAGTTGAACCATGTTCATCTGAAATTATGCCCACCTTGTTGGTGGTGTTACTCAAGTCAAAGTTGCGTGATATCTTGTTATTCCATCTGGGAATAGGGGGATACAGGACCACTCTTGATCTTTGATTACGTGTGCAAGAGTGTGTAGTTGAGAATATCCAAAGGGATTGGTTGTTGTTGCATTGGCAACAAGGGTCATCCAAGTGAGAGGTCTCAGTGTAGCACTAGTTATCACAAAATACAGAAAATACAAAAAGAGTGAGAGAGAGTTCATCGAGAAGATCGGGCCACCCCATATCATATGTTATCAGATTTCCAGGTTGCCTCGGTGAGCAAATTTATCCCTAGTCTAGTTGTTTTTATTTCCTATACAGAAAAAGCCACACAAATTTTTTAGGTCTAGTTGTTGCCATAGCCTTAGATCATCACCATTGTCGAGTTTTAGTTGCTGTCTTATGTTTGATTTTCGTGTTTCTTTTTCTCCTTTTGAGTCTTGTTATTTCGATCTAGGTTTAGGGTTTAGTTGTGTTCGAGTCTTGCCTTTAGATTCCACAGAAAATTTCCTACCAAAAGATCCAATCCGATTGCAAGTTCTATTCGATTTCGTGTTGCACTCGGTTTCTGCCGTGGCAGAGTTTCTCGCCGTTTCGCTGCCGTGATCGTTTCCCTATCGCAGTCGAACTCGGCTTAGCCCGCGCGTTACAAAATCACAGCGCACCAACGCACCGCGCTTATCCACGCCCAGCACCGCGCGCTGCCGCGGCAGGACTTTCCCGCAAATTGCTGCCGCGCTGTGTTTTCTCTGCCGTGCGCTGTGCTGCTGTTACCCGCTGTCGCGCGCGCCTAACCACCGACAACGTCTGCCCTTTAGCGCGCATTACCCACGCTCGCCCGCGCGCTGCCGCGGCAGAGAGTTGAGCGTTTTTGCTGCCGTGGTACAGATTTCCTGCCGTGAGCCTCTAGCTCACATAGTTTGTTTTTAGTGCTGTTTTCTTTGGCCGTCTCGTGTTGATTCCACTCCGTATCTTTGTGAACCATAGACACGGCCTATCTATACATACAATTAGGAGCATACCCATATAAGACTAGCTCGATTTTGTGTTCACAGGCTGCTCAGTTGATTATTTCACAGTGCTGTTTTCTGCAATTTTTTTTACTATAGCTACAGTAACCGTGAAAAGTATCAAAATTTATTGGCCCAAAAGAGTGAAAGAATCAAAGTGAAAAACAGAAAAATAAAAGAGAAAAAGAGGCCTGAATATTGGTGATAGCTACTGCAGTTTTGGAGCTGTTTTACATGCTGTTTTGCACTAGTTCTTTGAGCAATCTTGAGCCTGTTTATAAGAGCTGTAGCTAGTGTGTTTCGAGTGCATTGTAACAATTCCATCCATATAGTTGCTTGCCACATTATTCTCCACGTGTGTGTTTCCCTAGGTGTTATTTTATCATCACAAGCAGCAAATAGGACTTGTTTTTGGTGTTGTTAGGAATCCCAAGCCGAGCTCCACCATATTCCTTGTTTGTCTTTGTGATACTATCATATCCTGGATATTCTCTTCTCACACTTGGTACACTTTTCATTGGAACTTGTGGTAAGTTGATCCTTTTCTCTCTTGGAACATTAAGTGAAGCCATCTTTGCTTGGTTTTGAGTGAGTTGTGAGAGAACACCACATCCCATTGATTTTGTTTTCACTAACATAATGGGTGTTTCTAGTGTTGTTGAGTATGTGCAGGTTGCTAAGGGAACTAAAGAAGTGATGAAAGATATACAAGCAAAAGTCTCCTATCTGTCCACAGTGGTTCATAACATGCATCAAAGCTTATTAACTAATGGTGTTATAGTTGATGAGGAGCACTATACAAAACTGAAGCAATTAAGACAAGGAGAAAAATCAGTGGATGCATATTACATAGAGATGATTACATTGCTACAAGCATCTCGGGTTATAGAGGACCAACAAAGTACAATGCAAAGATTTTATGCAGGGTTACTATTTTCAATTAGACTCCAAGTGAGGCGTTTTGAATATAGTACTTTGGATGAATTATTGCACATAGCAAGGAAAATAGAAAAGAGGATGGCCGAAGAGGTTCCTATGGTTCCAAGAAGAAGAATTTTTTCACCAATCCAAAAGCCAAGCATTACCACTACTAATGAAATAATATCTGTTCCTAGTGTTGTTTCTTCTCATGTGCAGACTTGTGAAGAAAGGGAGCCCATAGTAACATCATCACCACCACCATTGGAGGAGCATGTCATTGTTCCTAGTATTGTTTCTTGTGATTTGCAGGTTACTTTTGAAGAAAGGGAGCCACAACAAGTAGAACCTGCATCACAATTTGAGGTAGATGAATTGGTACCTAATAAATCTGAGGAGGATGCTTTTGATAAAGGTGCTGATTTCGTGTTACCCCTCTCATGTATTGATTTATGTGAACCCACTAAATTGCTAGTTGATTCTTGTGAGTTAACAAGCATAGATAGTCCACCTACATGTGATGATGTGATAATTTCGAAATTTAATCATGTGGTGTTGATTTCACATAAAGAAGTACGTGATAAAATACCACCCAATGATATTGTGGATTACATCATGTTAAATGAATCAATTAGTGTGCAAAGTGCTATGAAAAAGGTTGCTGAAATTTCATATGTAAATTCTAGCAATTGTGTTTCTTCTTTCACTTTAAACTTGATTGGTGATTATAACATGACTGAAATTTTTATGGTGGATCACATATGCATAACTTGTGATAAAGTGGCCGAATTAAACAATGTATTGCCTTGGGTAGATAGGTTACAATTTCCTACATATGATCATGATGTTACACATATGTTTGGTTTGCCACAATACTTGTCACATACATGTGCTAATAAATTGTTCTTCACTTATATTTGCAAATTAAGTTGCAATTTTCATGATGAACATAATAAGCATGTTACCACCTTTGAGTGTACTAATAAACATAAATTTGATCATAGATCTTCTGTGAGAACACTTGAATTGATACTAAACAATAAAAATATATACACATATGATTCTCCTTTTGATCATGATTTATTGAGCTTCACTTATATTTACAATTGTGATTGCTATTTTATGGTGTGCTATGACAATTATGTGATGTTTTCATGCAAAATTCGTGGTCTCATGTCATGTGCACAATTTTATGATATGATTACAACTAATGCACGTCATTATAGATATATGTATTGTGCATACACGTTTTTTTTGTTTATTCCACTTTCAGCATACAACAAGCCGAGGACGTCTTGTCTTGAAGAAAGGGAGGATGATAGGGACATAATAGAGGTCCATGAGGATTATTCATGCTTGAGTTGGAAAGAAATATTAAGTCTCACTGATGTTTATTTTAAGGTGAATTCTTTCCTATTATTAATTATTGTTTGTGGTTATAAGAATGTTATACTACCTAAGCTATGTTATTATTTATTAGCAGGGTTATTGTTAACACAAACATGGATGGAGGATGATCTCAAGAGGAGCTGGAAAACAATATGTGGCTGATTGAAAACAAGCTTACAATTGGTGAAAACAATCAAGCCATGGTGAAAACATTTGTTGCAAGGTTCAAAACAAGGGGATGGTGCCTCCATTAGGTTAAATGCGCCATGATCAAGTCCTAATTATATTAGGCATGGATTGTATGCCATATTGGACCGAATTCCCCTAAGTGGGTCGGTTTGTATCTATGTGTGAGTCCAAGTAGGAGTCCTATTCGAGTGGGGGGAGGTTTGCTTGCGCAAGGCACCTTGTGGCCGCACCCCTCCCTCTCTTATACCCCCCACCTGCGTGTGGAATAGAGAGACGAAGTTTAAGATAAACCCTAGATTCCAGAGTTGAACCATGTTCATCTGAAATTATGCCCACCTTGTTGGTGGTGTTACTCAAGTCAAAGTTGCGTGATATCTTGTTATTCCATCTGGGAATAGGGGGATACAGGACCACTCGTGATCTTTGATTACGTGTGCAAGAGTGTGTAGTTGAGAATATCCAAAGGGACTGGTTGTTGTTGCATTGGCAACAAGGGTCATCCAAGTGAGAGGTCTCAGTGTACCACTAGTTATCACAAAATCCAGAAAATACAAAAAGAGTGAGAGAGAGTTCATCGAGAAGATCGGGCCACCCCATATCAATATGGGTCGTTCTAACCGTGCAGGTGAGGAAAGCCCTCGATCTGATATGGTGTGGGGGAATAATTCCAAGAGCTGGGATTCACCGTTGGACAAATTCAAGGGCAGTATTGATAGAAATACAGAGCTAATATGTATGCTCGTCTATGTGATTGATGATTTGAAGGAGTCAGTTGATAAGCTTATTGAGAAGAGTTCGCCACTACCACATAAGAATTAATTCGCCATTGGTATTGGCATCCCCTTGGCTTGTTCGAAGCTTGGGGAAGTGCCGCAGTATCACACTTTAACTTTCACCCTTTTACCTTTTAGTAGAGTCATATCATGAGTAGAAAAGTTATCATATAGGATGGTTTGCAGTATGGAAGTATCTCTCTTTTAGTTGGTTATCGATGTATCCCTTGGTTTGAGTTGCCGTTATGGAATATTAATGAGAAGTTTCATCATTTACTTTCTACACTTTATTTCAGATTGCAATTTTTGTTATATGGTTGATCTTGATATTAGTATTGGTATCCATATTGGAGCATCAAGTTAATCTATTTGGTTTTTTCAAACTTAGCATTGCTCAGTGGCAACAATACTTTAAGGCTTAAGTAGAAAAGAGGGAGTTGCATGTAGATATATTATTCTATGATCTTTCTTTCTTGTTAGCTCATAAGCGTATTATTCTCAAGTTAAGATTCTTTGTAATTCCAAGGAAGATTGCATGATTGGTTCTATCATATGTATATTTGTTTGTTTTCCCTCAACTCTTATGCTTGCTACCCAGCCTTGCTAGCCAAAAACTTGTACTAAGAGGGAATCCTTCTCGTGCATCCAAACCTTGAGCCCCAAAACCATGCCATTTGTGTCCACCATACCTACCTATATGTGGTATTTAACCGCCACTCCAAGTAAATTGCTTGTGTGCTACCTTTAAAACCTTCAAAATTCCACCTTTTTGTGCCCCTGTTTTAGCTCATGAGGACGCAAATAGAGAATCTTTAGCTCACTTGTTGATTGGAATTTACACACCTGGACTAGTGGTTTCACCCGCTTATCCAAATGATAGAAGAGCTGGCAGCGGGGTGCCCAGCCCCAAAACTTAATTACTACAAATTCTCTTCACTATTTTGCCACTGATTTATCAGTGAAAGCATAATTGTGTAAACAAAAGACAAAAGAGGGATGACCTTCTATACAAGTTGTGTCCTTCAATGGGAGCCGGTCTTGTGAAGTCTAGTTGTCTTGTGACGTACTGTATTTTATGTTTTCTATTCGTTGACATAAACATACACCACTCTCAAAATTGTTTTCAATACCTCTGTTTATAAAATGAAAAGCTCTAGCACATGAGTTAATCCCTGCTTCCCTCTGCGAACGGCCTATATTTTACCTTTATGTCGAGTCAATAACCCTACTCCTTTCAGTCTTAAGTAAGCATTTGAGTTGTTGTGATCCATCCATCTATATGTTGATTTACTCAATCATGTCCTTTATCCTTCCTTGTTTAGTACAAGTGTTCTTATCTCAATGAATACCACTTTGAAAGTTATCAATGACTGCAAAGAGACTGTTATGATTGAGCATGATAAACTATGAAATATAAGATGTAATATAAAGACTCTGATTGAAAGATAAATACAATCTGTTAATTGTTCTCTGACCAAGAACAAAGTTTGCCTTCACCAATTATGATTTCCTTTTTGCGACTTTATTGTGATTCCCCCCTACTTGTTTCAAGTTAAATTATATGAGAGGAAGTTGCTGTATAGAATGACTTGTGTATTGATAGATGTGATGCTTCTTGTCCGTATTTTATTTATCGACACCTCACTCCATAAACTTATGGGCATGTTTACTGAGTTTAGTTTCTCTTGGGGACAACCGAGGTCTAAGCTTGGGGTAGTTGATACGTCCATTTTGCATCACTGTTTATATTGTAATTTTCTATTATTCATTGATATATTTCATATTATGATGCATTACTTATGTAATTTCATCTTATTTTGCATGTTTAATAATTATTGGAGAGTAAACACCGGGACCAGAAATCTGATGGAAAAAGCACCGTCAAGATACCCTATTTCAGAAGATCAGAAGAAGAAGGGGGGCATCGAAGGAGTCTTAGAAGTCCAGAAGAGGAAGCCAACCACGAGGAGGGTTGGAGAGGGGCCACCAAGGGCCCACACCACTATGGGGTGCCCCCCTTGGCCACGATTTGGGTGGTGTGGCCACCCTGGCCCACCTCTGACCGCCTCCTTTCACGTACTTGACCCCCCTAAGACCTACAGAACCATCGAGGAAATATTCCGCCGTCTCGTCAAGGTGGAAAACAAGAGAGAGAGAGAGGTTCTCCAGCAGGGAGAAATCCGCCGGGGAAATTCCTGCCCGGAGAGAGGAAATCATCGCCATCGTCACCGTCATCCTTCCGGGCATCATCAAGATCGTCATCATCATTATCACCAGCACAAGCACCCTCACCATCCACCTCCGCTCTGCTGTAACAATTAGGGTTCTATATCGTTGTTCTTCACTAGATCTCTCTCTCCCGGTGTGGATTACTGATACGTCTCCAACGTATCTATAATTTCTGATGCTCCATGATCATATTATGCCAATTGCTACATGTTTTCTCCCTTATTTATAGCATTTTTATGCGTTTTCCAGGACAAGCCTATTAATAAGATGCCAAGTGTCAGTTCTTTATTTTCTGCTGTTTTTGGTTTCAGAAAAGTTGTTATGGAAACATTCTGGAATTGGACCCCACAAAGCCCGAAGTGCCTATTTTCCCCGGAAGCATCCGGAACACCGAAGGAGAGTCGAAGACGGGCACCAGGCGGGCCACACCATAGGGTGGCGCCCCTGGCCGCGTCAGCTAAGGGTGTGGGGCCCCCAGGCCTCCACCGCCTTTTCCCTTTCGCCTATTTATTCCCCCCCCCCCGGATGGAAAACCCTAAACACCTGATCAAAAATCCCCGAAAAGTTCCGCAGCCGTCGTCGTCGTCAACCCTAGATCAGGGGGTTCTGGAGCTGTCTCCCGGCACCCTGTCGGAGATGAAATCATCACCGAAAGCTTGTACATCACCATGCCTGCCTCCAGAGTGATGCGTGAGTAGTTCATCCGTGTACTACGGGTCCATAGCATTAGCTAGATGGTTGTCTTCTCCTCATATGCCTCCATGTTTAGATCTCGTGAGCTGCCTATCATGATCGAGATTGATCTTATGTAATTCTATATGCCGTTTTTGTTGGGATCCGATTAATATTGAACTTATGCCAAGTTGATTATAGTCTTTATTGCATATGTTATTTGTGATCTTGCATTCTTTCCGTTGCTAGTGGTTTCTCTGGCCAAGTAGTTGCTAGTGACTCCAAGAGGGAGTATTTATGCTAGATAGTGGGTTCATGCCTCCTTTTCTCCTGTGCTCGAGTGAAAAAAACGTGACGGCAGAGGATGTGTTGTTGCCACTAGGGAGAAAACTACGGTGTGAGTGCCCGCATGTACAATCATTGCTTACATTACACACATTGTTTAATACAGTTATTTGTTGCTTGCAACTTAATACCTAAGGGGGTTAGGATGATAACCCGAGGGTGGATTATTAGTCATAGATGCAGATGAATTTTGGTCTATGTATTTTGTTGTAATGCACGCACTAAATATCATAGTAGTCATCATGTTATAATGTGCACTATGGTGCAACCTCTATTTGTCAATTGCCCAGCTGTAATTTTTTCACCCAGCATATTATCTTTATGGAGAGACACCACTAGTGAACCTATGAACCCCGGTTCATTTTCCACACTGTTAAACAAACCACAACAATTTCCTGCTTTCTTTACTTACTGGAAGCATGCACCATTTTCCACACTATACGCATAATCTTTGTTTTCAGCAAGACCGGTGAGATTGACAACCTCATTGTACCGTCGGGACAAAGTATTTTGGTTGTGTTGTGTGCAGGTTCCACGTTGTTGTTGACACCGGTGAGGCGTCATCACCGCCGTCAGTGGCATCAACCTTCTCGAGATCCTCTTTCTCCTACTGGATTGATAACATTGGTTCTTATCTGAGGGAAATTCTTGCCGCTTGCTCATCAAACCCTCCTCTTGGGGTTTCGAACACACCATCAAACGACATCAAGGAATTTCTGGCGCCGTTGCCGGGGAGGAAGAAATCTTCTGGAAAGGGGAGTCTCTCACCCTCAACCTCTTTATTTTGTTAATTGTCTTGTTTTTATTTTTTTTGTCTTGTTTTACTTTTCTTTGTCAAAAACACAAAAAACATTAGTTTACTTTATAGCATAGAAAGAACCTCAAGTATTTTCAAGTGAAGTTCTTATTCTAGTTTTTTTTTGCTTTATCATGCTTGCTATCAATGTTTTATGTCTTTGAAACTAGATCTTATAGGCAAAGTGGGTTCACAGATGGACAACAAAAACATTATAAGGAACACCGCTTGTCACAAAAAGGGATACACTTATGGGAGAAAATTAATAAATTGCATGACTATGCTAAAAACTTGTGCTCTACTTATAATGTTACTTATTGCTTTGATAAATCTTTGCTGCTGTAGGAGGTATAAACACCTCCCTTTTCAATTTGAGTGTATTGATGATGTTACCATATCTTCTTATGTTAAGGGAAATTATGAATTATATGATGTGGAACAAATTGAAGAATTTATTGCTTGGAAGGGTGCATTCAAAATTGCCTATTTGCTTGAAAGTATTGATGATGCACCTTATAAATATGAGATTTATGCTATACTTGAATATTTCTTTGATAATTACAAGGATTGTAATTACTACATAATGGGTTATCTTAATAGATTCTCTCCCCTAAAGGGAGAGACTAATGCCTTGCAGGAAACTATGGAAGAAGAAATTGCTGAAACTGGAAGCTCTTTGGATGAAAAAGAGGAGGAGAGTTATGATCAAGAGGAGTAAGAATGGAACCCATTTCTACCTCCCAATGATAGTAACTCTTTAACTCATAATTGTGATGATCCTATTGATTCTTTTGAAATATCCCTTTTTTTGATGAAGTTGATACTTGCTATACTTGTGACCTTGATACTACTATGAATGAAACTTTTGAGAATGATATTGCTACTGTTATTTATGATAATCCATGCTACTTTGATAAATGCTATGAGAATCCTATATTTATTCCAACTATTGATATGCATGATAATGAGGAAGTTTGCTTAGAAAATTTATATGATAATGCTCTTGATGATTCCTATGTTACTTGATGTTATAAATCATAATGCTACTGATAATAGGATTGATATAATGTGTCCTATACCTTTTATGAGTGATTAATCTTCTTGTTTTTCTATTGCTTAAAGTGGGGAAAAAGAGGAGCTGATTTTAAATTTTGATCCCACTATTTTTGAGCTTGATATGAATTGTGTGATTTTAAACCATGACAAACATGATTTATGTGATAATTATGTTGTTGAGATTGTTCATGATTCTACTGGAAATTTTATGAGAGAGGAAAATATGGTTGTAGGAATTTTCATGTTACTAAAACACCTCTCTTTTCGTTGAAAGTTTTCAAATTTTCCTTGTTCTACCTTCCCATGATTTCTAGTTTGAGCTTCTTTAATTTATTTCTTTACATGATTCCTATACATAGGAAGTGGGTGAGACTTAAATTTGTTTTATATTTTCCTCTTGATGCTCTCTTTTTCTTAACTCATATTTCTTACGTGAGCATTTTCTGGCTTTCTATGCCTAGCTGAAAGGCGTTAAAGTAAAGCGCTACCGGGAGACAACCCGTTTTATTTCTCTGTTTTCATTCAGTTTTACTTTGTTTTCTTTTGTGTGATTCGCACCTAGGTGTTGTATATTTCCATAGTAACCCCTTTTATCTTTTCTTTTGTGTTTTTTTTGAGCCAAGTAAACCCACTAGTGGAAAGTTGAGACTATATTTCGGATTTCTGCGCATGAAACAGATTTCTGCTGTCCAATGTTAAATATGTATAAAATCACAGAACATTCCAAATGACCTGATATTTTTTTTGCTTACTCCTGGGCTATATACGAAACTTTTCTTAGTTGACCACTTTTTTATTTGAGCAACAGAAGATTTTCAAAAAAATCTATCTTTACCCGTTGTTCTGTTTTGACATATTTGTGCCAATTATTGTATTTGCATCTTAATCTCTTTCTTTTGGTGTTCTTTTGAGAAAAAGAGTTTTAAAAGAAGTTGTGACAGTAGCTAATGTGTTTTTGAATGTTAGGCTTGTGTTGAAACTAAACCATGTGAATTTATTATTTCGATTGCACTAACGTTGCTAATGAAGATTGTGAGAAATTTGGTGTGAAGGAAGTTTTCAAGGGTCAAGAGAAGAGGATGAGATGATGTGATCAAGAAGAGTGAAAATACTAAGCTTGGAGATTCCCCGGTGGTACATCCTAGGAAATTCCAAGAAGACTCAAGCGTCTAAGCTTGGGGATGCCCAAGGCATCCCCTTCTTCGTCGACAAATTATTTTTATTCGGTCACACCTTATGTGCTTTACTTGGAGCATCTTTTATTTTTTGCTTTCAGTTTATTTTTATTTTTACAATAATCTTGGTTGGACCCCAGAATTCTTTTATTGGAGAGTTACACGCTCCGCTTTTTCATGAGAATACGTTGCATTCTTAGTCTCTGTCTGGCTGCTGCATTTATTTAGCTCCTGTTTTTCATGCATCTCTTATCAGAGCTGTTAGTCTTAGTACTCTCATATTTGCTTGTTGTATCATAAATAGTATTTTTGTTAAAACATATCTTTTATGGTGCTTGTTGGGAAAAGAAACATCTGCTTGATGTAGAATTTATAACAGTGCTAGTAGAAGCTTGTATAGACTGTGGCTAGAACTTTTTCATGCCATGCTAAATGTTATTTTAGTTTTAAAGCCTTGTGGTTATTGAGTAGCATGAATAGCCTTAAATAGCTGATAGAATTTAATATGTCTTGAACGATTCATGAGTTGTTCTTGTGATAGTAAAGCATCAATATATGGTATTCTCTTTCGAATGTTTTATTTGGTTGACTTGGCGCATTCTCACACCATGTTTATGACTGCAAACCAGTCACAAATAGCCTCCATGACCACTTAGTTTTTGAACTTGTGATACCTCTTATGCTTTAATTAATGATGCTTATGTCATTGTGCATGATTATGGCTATTATTCTCTCTTGATTTGTCGCTCCCAGTCTTTTCCTAGCCTCCACCTGTACCGAGTATGGAATTATACTCGTACATCCAAACTCCTTCAACAAAAGTTTCCCATTGTGTACACCATACCTACCTACATGTGGTATTTCACTTCCACTCGAAGTAAATTGCTCATGTGTTACCTTTAAAACCTTCAAAATTACTCTTGTTTTGTGTTCTTGTTTTTGCTCATGAGGACGTCAATAGAGAATCTTTATCTCATTTGTTAATTAGATTTCACACCCTGTACTAGTGGCTTCATCCGCTTATCCAAATGATAGAAGAGCTGGCAGCGGGGTGCCCAGCCCCAAATTAATACAAACAAATTCTCTTCACTATTTTTGCCCCTGATTTATCAGTCAAAGCAAAATTGTGTAAACAAAAGAGAAAGAGGTATGACCTTCTACACCAGTTGCGTCCTTCACAACGGGAGCCGCTCTTGTGAATCCAGTTGGCTTGTGACGTACTGTATTGTTTGTTTACCATTCGTTGACATTAACATACACATCTCCTAAAATATAGACACTCCTCCACGGTATGTGATTGTTGGTAGGCACCCGAGGATTCGGTTAGCCATGGTTTGTGAAAGATGGATGGGAGGAGTGTCAAACTTTTAATACCTCTGTTTAATAAAATAAAAAGCTGTAGCACATGAGTGATCCCTGCTTCCCTCTGCGAAGGGGCTTTGTTTTACTTTTAGGTTGAGTCTTGTAACATCCCAAGTATGAAAAACATCCATTAGAATGTTTGCTCTCTGTTATTTTATGTTTTGCATCATGACATCATGTTCATTGCATTTGTTTTGCTTTGTTTTCCAATTGTTTTCCTCTGTTTTCCTTTGTTTTCCTTGTTTTCTATTTGAATTTTCAAACCAAATTCAAATATTTTGTTTCATACTTGTGCTGTTACAATTTCCAAATGAATATTCAAATCAAAGCAATTATTTGTTTCCATTAAAGTTGTAATTTCAAAACTATTGTTTTGTTTCTATCAATAATTCATTTAATACCAAAACATTTCCAAATTCTATTAATTTCCAAAACAACAACCATTTTGAACTTTATGAAAATTACAAAAACAAATCTATCATTTGTTCCAAATAAACTTGATTTTAAAAAACTTTTAATTGCTTAAGTTCAATTATACCATTAATAGTAAATTCACTCAAATTTCAATTAAAAATACAACAGCACCATAATTCAAACTTTTTGAAAACAAAAGTTTACAAATTGTTGCTGTAATCATAACTAACCTATAAAAAAATTTCTCCTAATTTTTCTAACCCTAAAACCCACTCCTTTTCTCCCTTTTCCTTTTAGCAAAAAAAAACAGAAACAAAAATAAAAAAATTAAAACAAACCAGAGAGGGAGAGGGGGCAAGCCAGCCAAGTTGGGCCAGCCCACCTCTCCCCAGGCCTGCTACCCCCCCACCCTCCTTCAACCTCTGTACGGCATCGATCTGAAGATGTCCACGTCGATGGTTCAGAGAAGCAACGGCCGGGAGCTCCTCCCTCCTCCCCTTAAAGCCCTAGCTACCCTAGGGCTCCCCTCTACCTTTCTCCCTCCTCTCTCCCTCGCAGCGCCGCTTCTTCCTCTCTCTCTCTCTGCCCTGCACCTCTGCCTCTCTGTAACTGAACCTGAACCCCACCGAAACCCACCATAGTCGCGTGTTGAAGAGGGTGTAGTGGTCGCAGGGGTCGGTGTCGGGAGCTCTCCACGGCGGGAATCGGACCCCCTCTGCTCCCTCTATCTCCACGGCATCACCGCGCGGACAGTGAAGGCCCACATCGCCGCCGCCGTCGAGATTTTGTCGCTGCCGCCCACTGCTTCTTCTCACCGTCAGGTTCATCTGCGCCACCGTCGGCGTTCCCCCTGTCTTCCCGAGCCAAGCCCAACCGCCCACAACCCCGTGGTGAGCCTCTCTGTGCCCATGTATGTTCCCCTCGTTTTTTCCTTGCTCTGCTCGCTTGCCGTCAGACAGCACCGCGCCGATCGGTGCCATCGTTCCTCTCCGACGCGGACAGAAACATGTGCTCCGTTTTCATCAGTTAGCAGAACATCCCGCAACTTCACTTCAAAACACGCTAGCTTCCTAGTCTAATACCAACCCGAGCCACAGCCCAGTTGGTTACGCTACTGTGCGCGCAAGCCCGCGGTCGTGGGATCGAATCCCCCCGCGCCGGATTAAAACCTCTTTTTTGTTTTATTTCTCCAGATCCAGAACAAACTGCTAATTGCACACAAGTCGCTGCTAGCATTTATCTTAGTCCCTGCAAATACTTTCTAAGTCCCTAGCTGTTGAATAAATGGCAGAATAATACCTAAACTATAAAAATGCATAATTAATTCATCCCAACTCCAAATTCAACATTTTAAATATGTTTTCCACTCCAAATTAAATTCTCTACACAAATATAAATTTTGTTTACTGTTTTGAATATTTTAAATTGGTGAAATATTTGAATCCTTGCTTAATTCATTTAATTTTGCAAAAATTCATAACTTGGGCATAAAAATTCCAAATTCAACAAACTAAATATGTTTTCCATTCAATTTTTCATGAACTTTGCAAATATCAACTTTGTGTTCTGTTTTAAATAAATTAAATTGCTGAAAACAACTGTTTCTTAATTAATGCATTTAAAATTGTCAAATTAATAACTTGCTCATTTTAAATCCATTTTCAACAAATAAAATATGTTTTCCATGCTAAATTGAACCACCTTTTCAAATATAAACTTTGTTTCATGTTTTGAATAATTAAAATTGGTTAAATAATTTAAACCTTGTTTAAATCATTTAAAATTGCTAGATTCATAACTTGGTCAAATTAAATTATTTTGAGCATATAAAATATGTTTTCAAACCAGCAAAGTATAATATTTTCAAATATGAATTTGAATTAATGTTTTGAACAAATAAAAATTCAAATAATTTCATACTTGAATTAAATCCTTTTAAATCTTGTTTAATTCATAATTAATTCATTCTATTTCCTTTTTCAACAAATGAAACATGTATTCCATCTAAAATTGTGTGTTCTTATGAAATATGAACTTTGTTATCTATTTTGAACAATTAAAATTGGTGAAAACAACCAATGCTTGTGTAACACCTTTAAGAAGCAAATTTTCCTAACTTAACCAATAAAATTCCAAACTTGGTAAACCTTATTTCAAATTGCACCTAAGGTTGTTTTCTTTCTGTTTTCCTCACCCATGCATCATGCTAATCCACTTTCACATGTTGTTTAGTTCTAGATCATTTAATCCAACCATAATTCATGGGCTTTCCTTATGCAATCCAAATTGCATGTGGGTCCATTTAATTATGTTATGTTACCATGTCAAGTAGCTTACCATTGATGCATCAATTAAATTGCCATGCATCATCCCATGATTGTGCATTATGCCATGTTATTGATTGTTTGTCTCTCTGCGTTGTTTGTTTGCTTCTTCTCGAATAGACGACGACGTTGAGACAGACGAGAATTACGACACCCCTTCTGAGGATCTAGCTCAGTACTAGGCTGCTGAGTTTGCAGGCAAGTATTCACTCACATGAACCATTGTGTTCCTTTCCACACTGGATACCGATACTTTCCGTTGTCTATTCTGCTAGCCTTAAGATTCATTGCTTGTGTTCGATCCTATCACATGTTATCCTGTAACCCTGATATGGCCTCACCTCCACACCTATAACCCCATTGCTTGTTGCCCGTGTCTTACTAGCATGCTTAGGGTTGTTACTGCTCGAGTCTGTTGTCCGATATTTTTGTTACCATATTTCATTATGTTCTGGGGCTCGATGTTTAAACAACAATCATGTTAATGTTATGGTTAATTCTAATTTGATGATAAGGCACCGGCAGGAGGCCCGGCGTGGTTTTGAGGCCTGCTAGTGTCGACCCTAATTAGGAAAAGGGTCTTGTCTACTGATCCATGATGAGCGCACTATCCGCATGTGGGAATCGTGTATGGGCTCCCCCCTCAATTTGATTCGATTCGCATCTCGTCCAAATCGCCACACTTAGTTCGGGCTTTCCATTTGATGCATGCATGTGCAGGTGCGAACCCTTGGCGCCAGGGTGGAACTTTTGTAGTCGGCATTTAGGGCGGCGTGGTCTTAGAGTGCTATGAGGGTCCCCCTTTTCTTCGTGGGGGCTCGATTAGCCACGCACGCACAGCATGTGGTTCTTTGGGCTTGATGCGAAGAAGAGTTGAGTTGTGTTGAGTGCCCCGCTTGGTGGAAAGGCCATTCCATCTGGCGGGTTATTCTTACGTGTACGGCCAAATTGGTGCACCCCTGCAGGGTAAATCTTCTCGAGAAGCCGTGTTTTCCGCGGTTATGGATGACTTGGTGAAAGTACTGGCTAACAAGTACTCAGCACAATTTACACCTAACTAATGATAAATTGACTAGTAATAGTTTTATTGACACAATAACTTGAACCATCATTAATCCAACTGCGTGAGTTATCCTCGGGTTGCTTCTTTGGATAAGGGGCGAGATCCAGGATGGGTTTGTTTGGAGTTAGTTATAGTTGGTTACGATACGCTATCTTATCTCCTTTCTGTTAGCCGGAAGTTGTAGCATGTATCTGTAGTTGGTTAGTGCAGCCAGCTGCCGCATCTTTTGTATCACCCTTTCTCTCCGTTGAACCCAAAGCATCTGTGCTTGGTGTTGACGGGTACACTTTGGTGAATTGTGAGTCTTGCTTGCCAGTACGTTTATGTACTGACCCCTTTGGGGCTGTGGTTTCCGCAGACTACGTGTCCGAGGATCCCCATGGTGGCTACTACGTGGAGTATGACGAGGCTGCTGACGAGTAGATAGCGGACCCGGGCAGGATCCGAGACTTCGTGGATGGGCTCCGTCTTTTCGTTTTCGGCCTCTTAGGCCTATTTGGATCTTGTCTGTACTCAGACACTTTTGATGCTTCCGTTGTGTTGTAATGATGAATTGTTGGGACATGTGTCCTCTGAATGATTATATTTGCTATCTCTGCTCTAATGAGAGCTATTTGCAACTTATTTCAATCTTTTGTGTCTTAGAGATATGTTGTGATATCAGTTGTTCAAAAGCCGTTGACGTACCATGTGTGTATGTTATGAAGTACGTCAATGGAAGTATCTGGATTTCTATGGGATGGTTTGCGCAGACGATGAATAGTAGATAATGGTTGTCACACGTTTACGTGTTGGCCTACTCATATTGAGATGCGGGTGCCGGTATGCCCCGTAAGCCATTTATCTTCTGTTTAATGGACTGTGAGTATCCCCTAGAAGTCTGGGTGCGACAAATGGTATCAGAGCCTGTCTGCCTGTAGGATCCCTTTTACTGGTCGCAGTTGAGTCTAGAAACTATTTTGTAGCTATATAGGAAAGATGAAACGTGAGAGTAGGAATTCTGTTCTTTTATTTCTTTCCCCACCCACCCTCCCTTTTCTGGTAAGGAAGTGCAACGTTGTTTTCCCTTCTCACCTAAACTTTCAAGTTAGGATTTCACGAATCCTGGTTTCTCTAGGATGGTTATATCTACTAGACCATAGGAATGGAGGTGGTTGTGACATGATTTATCATGTTGCCTACTCACGATTGAGAACGGAGGCGTGTAAGCCCCGGAAGCAGATCCTCTATTCCTTAAGCAGTAGATATTTATCCTTTAGAAGCCCGGATGGGTTTTTCCGTAGTACCTCAGGAGTGTTTTGGTCTCGTGTTTCCCGATGTTGCTTCGATATCCTGTTCTTCTCAACATCCTTTTCGTCCGTTGAAACCTTGTTGTTGCTTCCCACTTCAGTTCTTCTACCGGCGTCTAATCAATAACGCTGTTCCACCCTTCTGGCCAGATAGTCTATTCTCCAAATGAATCAAGTTCTATTCAGCTATAAACCCTCGATGCAAAACCTCTACCTTTACTCGAAAATGTTCCGGTGGTTTGCGAATTCCCTGACGTCTTTCCAGAAGAGTTGCCAGGAATGCCTATCGTCTTGAACTTCCAGAAAAACTATCGCAAGAAGTATCCGGACCTTTTCTCTTCTCAGTAGGAATCTCGGGGCGCGATTCCTTCAAGGGGGGCGTTTTGTAACATCCCAAGTATGAAAAACATCCATTAGAATGTTTGCTCTCTGTTATTTTATGTTTTGCATCATGACATCATGTTCATTGCATTTGTTTTGCTTTGTTTTCCAATTGTTTTCCTCTGTTTTCCTTTGTTTTCCTTGTTTTCTATTTGAATTTTCAAACCAAATTCAAATATTTTGTTTCATACTTGTGCTGTTACAATTTCCAAATGAATATTCAAATCAAAGCAATTATTTGTTTCCATTAAAGTTGTAATTTCAAAACTATTGTTTTGTTTCTATCAATAATTCATTTAATACCAAAACATTTCCAAATTCTATTAATTTCCAAAACAGCAACCATTTTGAACTTTATGAAAATTACAAAAACAAATCTATCATTTGTTCCAAATAAACTTGATTTTAAAAAACTTTTAATTGCTTAAATTCAATTATACCATTAATAGTAAATTCACTCAAATTTCAATTAAAAATACAACAGCACCATAATTCAAACTTTTTGAAAACAAAAGTTTACAAATTGTTGCTATAATCATAACTAACCTATAACAATTTTTCTCCTAATTTTTCTAACCCTAAAACCCACTCCTTTTCTCCCTTTTCCTTTTAGCAAAAAAAAAACAGAAACAAAAATAAAAAATTAAAACAAACCAGAGAGGGAGAGGGGGCAAGCCAGCCCAGTTGGGCCAGCCCACCTCTCCCCAGGCCTGCTACCCCCCCCCCCCCCCCCATCTTCTAACTTTATGCACAAGTGAGAGAGCATTTTTGCCATTCTGAGTTCTATGTGCATTTTTCCCATAAACATCAATAATTACTTCATGATGTGATATTATTTGTTCTTAAATTATTTGTTCTAGTCTTCCTCATGAACTTTGAAAGTGTCCTGGTATTTATGCTTTGTCCCACTCTTAAGGACTAGCGAAATACCACTTTGCCATGCTTTCTATATACCTGAAACAAGCGTTTATCTTTCTTTGCATTATTATACATGATCCTTTATTTAAGATACTCTTCGTCGTGCAAATTGATTGATATGCTTTATTATTAAAGTTCTATTTATCATGTATGTGTTTGAAGTTCTATGATCTCAGCATACATATGCTTTTACATTATAATGATCAAGTTTATGATAGTAGCATGTCACCTCAGAAATTATTGTGTCTTATTGTTTACCTACTCGAGGACGAGTAGGAACTAAGCTTGGGAATGCTTGATACGTCTCCAACGTATCTATAATTTCTTATGCTCCATTATCATATTATGCCAATTGCTACATGTTTTCTCCCTTATTTATACCATTTTTATATGTTTTCCGGGACTAACCTATTAACACGATGCCAAGTGCCAGTTCCCTGTTTTCTGTTGTTTTTTGTTTCAGAAAAGTTGTTCTGGAAACATTCTCGGAATTGGACCCCACAAAGCCCGAAGTGCCTATTTTCCTCGGAAGCATTCAGAACAACGAAGGAGAGTCGAAGACGGGCACCAGGGGGCCACACCATATGGTGGCGCCCCCTGGTCGCGCCAGCTACGGGTGTGGGGCCTCCACCGCCTTTGCCCTTTCGCCTATTTATCCCCCCGTATGGAAAACCCTAAACACCTAATAAAAAATCCCCAAAAAGTTCCGCAGCCACCGTCGTCGTCAACCCTAGATTAGGGGGGTTCTAGAGCTGTCTCCCGGCACCCTGCCGGAGAGGAAATCATCACCGGAGGATTATACATCACCATGCCTGCCTCCGGAGTGATGCGTGAGTAGTCATCCCTGGACTACGGGTCCATAGCAGTAGCTAGATGCTTGTCTTCTCCTCATATGCCTCCATGTTTAGATCTCCTGAGCTGCCTGTCATGATCGTGATTGATCTTATGTAATTCTATATGTTGTGTTTGCTGGGATATGATGAATATTGAACCTATGCCAAGTTGATTATATTCTTTATTGCATATGTTATTTGTGATCTTGCATGCTTTCCGTTGCTAGTGCTTTCTCTGGCCAAGTAGTTGCTAGTGACTCCAAGAGGGAGTATTTATGCTAGATAGTGGGTTCATGCCTCCTTTTCACCTGTGCTTGAGTGACAGAAACGCGACGGGGGAGGATGTGATGTTGCCACTAGGGAGAAAACAGCGGTGTGAGTGCCCGCGTGTACAATCATTGCTTACATTACACACATTGTTTAATGCAGTTATCTGTTGCTTGCAACTTAATACCTAAGGGGGTTCGGATGATAACCTGAGGGTGGATTATTAGTCATAGATGCAGATGAATTTCGGTCTATGTATTTTGTTGTAATGCCCGCACTAAATATCATAGTAGTCATCATGTTATAATGTGCACTACGGTGCAACCTCTATTTTTCAATTGCCCAGCTGTAATTTGTTCACCCAACATGTTATCTTTATGGAGAGACACCACTAGTGAACTTATGAACCCCGGTCCATTTTCCACACTATTAAACAAACCACAACAATTTCCTGCTTTCTTTACTTACTACAAGCATACACCATTTTCCACACTATACGTCTAATCTTTATTTTCAGCAAGACCGGTGAGATTGACAACCTCACTGTACCGTTGGGACAAAGTATTTTGGTTGTCTTGTGTGCAGTTTCCACTTTGTTGCTGACACCAGTGAGGCGCCATCACCACCGTTAGTGGCATCCACCTTCCCGAGATCCTCTTCCTCCTACTGGATTCATAACCTTGGTTCTTAACTGAGGGAAATTCTTGCCGCTTTCTCATCAAACCCTCCTCTTGGGGTTTCCAGCACACCATCAAAGGGCATCAATTACTTGTTAGTTGTTCATGATTGTGATATTTATCGGTGTTTGCACTTTATGACCAGATTGTTATTCATCATTATATCACCTCTGATTATGATCCATATGATGTCCCGTGAGTAGTTCATTTAGTTCTTAAGGACATGGGAGAAGTCAAGATGTTAGTAGTGGAAATATGTTGAGATAATATCTAGTGGTTTGATATTTAAGTTGTGGTGTTATTCTTCTAGTGGTGTCATGTGAACGTCGACTACATGGCACTTCACCTTTATGGGTCTAGGAGGATGCATTATGTATTTGGCTGCTAATTGTGGGGTTGCCGGAGTGACAGAAACCTAAACCCCCAGTTAGGAAACCGATGCATGAGGGAGTGTAGGATCCCAGAATTTAAGGTTGTGGTTAGATTTATCTTAATTACTTTCTTGTATTTGTGGATGCTTGCAAGGGGTTTAATCACAAGTATGTATTAAGACTGGTTGGGCGGTGCATTAGCATAGGTTCACTCCCACAACACCTATAAAAATAATAAATATTAATCAACTGTATGAAACGAAAGCGCTTGACGAAGTTCCCATGTGTCCTCGAGAACGTTTGGTAATCATAATTAGAACAACCAGCTTGTCCTTTGCTCTCAAAAGGATTGGGACACTCGATGCAACTATTATTACTGTTTTTTATTTACTCACACTTTATTTATCTGCTATATCAGAAACCATCAAAAACCTGTTTGCTAGTGTTTATATTGAATCATCTATCCAACCTGCTTGTCAACACCTTCTGCTCCTCGTTGGGTTCGTCACTCTTATTTATCGAAAGTACTACGATCACTTGCCGAAGGGAAGTTACAAGCGCGGGGACACGACTTTCTGCTCTCATCCCTCTTTCTTTCTCTCTCCTCTCTCTCTCTCTCTCTCTCTCTCTCTCTTCTTTTTCTCCCCCTTCTTCATGGTGCTTTCTCCTTCTCCTTCTCTCTTCTTTTTTCCTTCTGGATGTATCTCTCCTATTATATCCTAGGGCCTCCTCAACCTTCCTGTAGCGGGATTCACACGTGTAGCTGTCTTTCTGTGGAGGGGTACGGGTGGAGGCTGAAGGCGAAGGGGCCGCCATCCACGTGTAACCATCTATCTGGCTGCAATGCGCCACACGCTGCTTTCTTCCTGTGGCGGGCGACCACTTGGTCGACTGGGGAAGTCGGGACTCGATCAACTAAGACCGTACGAGACGGTGGCTTGGGCCCACGCGTCCGACGATCAGGGGACCCCCGAAGGCAGTACACCGACAGTTTTAAATATTTAGTATTTTATAAACTTGGTCAAACCTAGACATGTTTGATTTTCTTAAAAACAAATATGCTCTACATAGAATGGAGGGAGTACTGGAGGAGGATCGAACGATCGAACTGTGAAGTATCCCGACCATGGAGGAATAAACTAGCAAAAATTGATGGCAAAGTATCCACTTAAAACTAAAATTCAGTGGAAATCTGGAAACATCCGTTGTGGGCTAAGAAGCTACTTTTCAAATTTGCATTGAACTCCAAGGTTCGTTGTAATTAATTAGGGTCTTCTGATAATAACATACATTTTGTAATATTTCCTGGTCCAAGAATGACGTGCAAACTTAATTATTTTATAATCCTAAAACACGACTGTGGCATTTCTTGGTTCCCAATTAATATGTAATTTCCTCCAATAATGATTTCTATATATGTCACATAACAGAATCATACCGTGTAAGAAAAATGTGTTATCTTAATTGCTTGTTCTTTGTTTCTATATTTAGCACTAAGGACTCCTACATGAGAGTAAGAACCAACATTGCACCACTCATAGACTCTAGCTAGAGCACAATAGCCTGCTTAATTAATTCTAAGTTTTCAATACTCCCTCTATTTTTATTTACTTTGTGTTCTGGGTTTAGTCAAAGTCAAACTTTGCTAAGTTTGACCAAATATTTCGGAAAAAATATCAACATCTACAATATAAACTCAATAGTATAAGAATCTTCAGAAAGTATATTTTCATATTATATGTATTTGGTATTGTGGGTTGATACTTTTTCCTATATTCTTGGTCAAACTTGACAAAATTTGACTTTGACTGAACCCAGAACGCAAAGTAAATAAAAACGGAGGGAGTAATTTTAATGGGGCCATTATATTATACATATTAATGATCAAGTGACTGAAATTCCGACTTGATTATGTAGGTTTTATTGGTGAACAGTCATTGGCCGAAAATGTGTGTCTATTTTCAGTCAAGCTCCATTCCTTGTTTCATTAATTAGCAGTAATGGTCCTCGTGAATAGGAAATAGACCCAAGGACAAACAAGAACTGGTACAAACTGCAAATTTACTTCAAAAGCTTCTCTTGGACAATGACCATACTGTCTCGTCAGATAAAAAAAACCCAGAGATGTAATACATCATAGAGAAATGCGCAATGATGCATTACGCGATAACACTAAGAAAAGTAGTTTTTGTTCCTGGTTTACAAAACACGATTTTCTACAACATGTTTTTGTTGAAATCAAAGTATTGAACTTAAGTGGTATACTTTTTAAGCCAGGGGCCAGAAGACCCTCATAGGAAAATGATCAATCATGCATTTAACTTATTACAGGAATTGAAGACAACTCTTATTGCTCTCAAGAAAAACTTTATTTCCGAAGTTTATTTCTGGGTTGTTTTCATGCTACAAATTAGAGCAACAAGCGAGGGCTAAGGACCATCCTCTAGCTGCAATAGCAACTACCATCTTTGCGGCAATCCCCAGATCTGCAGTTAAGTTTCTTACAGGCCTCAGCACATTCTTGAGGAGCAGGTACACAGTTGAAAATGTAGGGTTCACGACCCGGCAGGCATTTGCTGGCTTCGATACCTATGATAATAAAAACAATCAAAACCAAGAGCAAGTCGTAATTGAACTTAGATACTATAATATTATGCAAATATCAGGATAGAAGCGGCGTGCTAATACATAAACAAGAAAAACAACTAGAGGTATGTTATATACCATTGGCACCACTGAAGTAGTGAAGTTACGATGGCATCAGTAAAGGTTGGAGACAACAACCACCATGCGAGTTTACTATCAAAACATGTACTAAAACTTATCTTCCATGACATTCTTATAACTTAGATTTGTGTAATATCAACTTTTAAGACAACTACAAGCAACCAAACGGACCATTGATAAAAAAAACTGGACAATGCTCGTGGGTGCAGACCATGCAATCGATTTAGATTTCTCTGTTATTCATAAGTGGCCGTCAAAGATTCAAATCGACTTAAATATAAAATTTCTAGAAAATATAATTTCCCACGAATATTATTGGAAACACGGGAATCATGCAAATGATAAAAAATCTAGCTCCCCAAAAACACAAATTTCTCTGTAATTGATAAGCTATCTTTGAAAGAAATGTACCTATGTTCTTCTCTGAGACTTGACTCGCCAAACAAGAGGTTGAAATCATCATCAAAAGAGCCATCACACACAGAAACCTTGAGTTTATTAGAGCCATAACAAAGGTGTTTACTATTTCCTTGATTCTTTCTCCTATTGTGCTTTTATTGTGGTTGTGGTGTTTAGTCGAATCAGTATGCTTTTGTTTATATAGAGGCACCTTGGAGTACATTTTTTCCTTTTTATTACTTCCTGCATTAGTGCGGTAATTAATTAAGATCCTCCAATAATACGTGTAGCATGGAATATCCCGTGGGTATGGATTTATTCGCTCCAAATTATACCATAGAATATTAATTAGTTTTCCATAACAGGATTATTTCATTTATTGGCTCCTAAAAATGACTATATGAAATTTATTAGCTTTCCATAACAAGATTATGGCATTTATTGGTTCCCAGAAATTACATAGTAGGAGTACTACACAATTAGTATTCTGTAACAAGATTTTGGCATTTATGGCCTCCCACAAATTATTCCATACGAAATTGATCGGTAGTATTCTACAACAGGGTCATGTCACTTATTGGCTCCTTAAAATTACCATTCGAAATTTATTAGTTTTCGATAACAAGATTATGATATATATGGGAGATTAAAAAGTATTCCGTCACAACATCATAAACTGTGTAGTATAAAAAATGGGGCAGCGCTAGGCGCAGGCCGCCCTAGGGCAGATAAATTTAGGTCACCTCATGAGTCGTCCGATCATCATCAAACGTACATAAATCAGCATAACACACTTTTGTATTTTGACCCCTCTATTTTTTGGATATAGAACCCGTACTCTATAACAACCCACTTAAACGAAGGGGTATATTGTGTTGACCCCGGACATCTCGATAATTACAGCAAAATTGCCATTGCAACAAATTCACTAGTATCGCACTAAAATTTATCGCCCCGTGTACAAAAAAAAGTATTGCCACAAATTGTTCCAAAAAAATCGAAAAATAAGTAATGCTAAAAAAATAGCTAAACAATATGTTTATTGCGTTGCAACTAAAATTTCAAACAATTCAAAAAACCACAACCTATTGCAACAACAAAATTTATTTACATAAATTAAAAAGTTGGTAAGCAACAAAATAATTTGTCACGGTTCTAGTTGCAACAAAAATTACCCCCTATTACAACAACAAAAAATCGATAACAACAATAAAATCACATGTTTACAACATGTGAAAAAGCGCATAAAATATATCATTCCAAATAAATTCTAAAAACGTATACGCATTTTCTAGAATCATCCAGAAAAACATTACAACATCTCGCTTGTACTTCCTCAACAAAAACCGTGTGAAATTGTTACAAATTTTAAAGACGTATGCAACGTTGATCAAAATGGTGAAGAACACTTAGCGTACAAATGTAGTTGTTATGTTGGGTTGATGAAAAATTCTCTGACACGAAAAATGTGCCAAAAAAATCAAAATGGTGCTAATGGGCGTGTTTACACGCACAAAGACTGGGCCCAAAATAGAGCAACGAGCGAGAGAGCTAGGGGTCCTAGCGCTTGTGCGCGTTAAGTTTCCCTAAAAGAAGCGTTTTCCTAAAAAATGTGGCATCATGACAGCTTGTAGGTGCATATATTGATGCGTAACCTAGTTTAACGATTGGCAGGTTGTTGGATGAGAAGATGCCAAATGCTTGAACTATTTACATTTAAAACCAGGAGCAAACAGAATCTAATTGTCTATTACCATTCTCGTTTTTTTAAGTATTAGTGTTGAAATACACATGAGAGGAGACTTTTTAATTTTAGCTATTTCCTATGTTACTGCCACTATCTCTGTTATAATCATGGGATTATTACTCCTGTGCCCCCGATTCCTTAGTTCTGCTCACTCTTTCCCACGCTTGAAAGTTTTACTCACTTTTCTCCATATCCTTAGGTGAAACTCTCACGAATGCTCACACCTGACGTTGTTGTCTCTTCCGTTAACTCTGAATAGTGGGGCCGTGTGGGACTGTGTCGCTCGTTGGACCTGACAAGTAGGACAAGTGCAGCTGCGTTTCTATGACATCGTCTGTTGGGCCGTTGTATGCTTCGTACATCGTAGAAAGGGCCGAGTTTGTTGATAATTAAATCCATCCTGCTAGCATACCCACGCGCGCGGTCAACCTTTTATGCATGCCATCGTTTCATCCTGCTATGCATGCGCCCGACGTTGGCATTGATGAGCGTAACGTTGACTAGTTTACGTGATTAAAAGGCTGCGATTCAGCCGCCGCCTAGCAATGCACGGCTGCGATTCGGTGGCAACGCTGCCATGCACGCAGCCACCTAGCCACGCACGCGGGTGTGATTCGGTCGCCACCTATCCACCTAGCCACGCACGCAGCTTGATCCAGTCGCACGCTCGATTAGTTTGTCGCGTCGTTTCACGCGTCGAGCCACGCATTGGGGCACGGCCGGACTGAGTGACAAAAAAAGGCGGTTCCTCCACCCCCTCCTATCCATAGTACAACTGCGACGCCTTGATGCAGTGTGAAAAAAAGTACAACTGCGACGCCTCGATGTAGTGTGAAAAAACGGCGGTTCCATCCACCCCCTCCTCTCCCTTGGCTACTTAAACCGCGTCTTGTAACCTCCTCCTCCACATCTTCAATCTCCATCTCCTCCCAATTCTCTTCTCTCCAACCAGAGCCAAAGCACAACCGACGACTCGACGTACGTGAAGATGCAGTTCAACGCACCCACCTTCCGCTTCCCACCCACCGTGCCGGAGGTCCGCTACCCCCCAGCAGGCTCGTTGAGACCGTGCTGCGCGTCTGGGTATTCTCACGACGGAGGAACAATACGGAGTTGTCCCGTCTCTTCCTCCGTGTGGGCTTTAACCACCTCCCGACGGGGTCGCCAGTCATGTTCCGTCTAGAGGAACATCGCGCCCATAACAATGCTCCAGTGGTAGGCCTCATCGCCTATTTCACAAACAGGTTTGATGCGTACTACTTGCTCGGCCGCGTGTTCTGGTGTGGATGCGAGTTCATAGCATTCACGACCTACGACATGTATACCGACTTCGAGAGCATCTTCCCCGAGGAAAACCACATGCACACTCCCCTACTATCTCGGCGATGACGGTGTCGAGGAGCGGTGAAGACGACGAGTACGGCAGCAACGAGGAGTGAAGACGACGACGGTGAAGTCCAGACGGTGTTGGTGTTGCGCCCCCGTAGTGTTGCCGGCCCTAGCTAGTGTACCGTATATCATGTGTTCCCCGTACTATGTACCGTACTATGTATAGGGATCTAAGCATCCCATATCTAAGTTATTTATCGTTTGTCATGCGTGATGTTTTCTTTTTTATATGTATTCATATTATTTTCAAGTGGTTTGCCGCAAGTTAATTAAGGCATGACTAAGAGCACATACAACGAAGCCTATTAGAGTAGACGCAACCTTTTTTATCTTTTCTTTCCTATATTTGAACTAGTAGTTACACTAGTTTGTGAAAAAGAAAAAAACCCAAACTAAAAAGTAAGTAAGACAAATTTATGAACTAACCAGTTCTGTGTATGCTGAGATAACGACAGAAAATCAAAACATATTTGTGAACTAAATAAGATTAGATATCAAACTAGTTGAAAAAATAACATATTTTTTTGCGCGTGCATGACAACTAACTTGTAGAAAAAAAAGAAAATTAATATTATTTCCCTTCTTTTTTTGGCATTCTTAAACCCTTTGCAGTTTGTGAACACTTTGTATTTTATTATCACCTCCAGAAAATAGAAGAGGGTGGGCAATCAAACCTCAAATAAATGAAATCTCTTTGAATCGTTGAAAGAAAAAAAAATCAGAGCATCGCGTGTTTGTGGATTATTCCTAGAAGTTGGTGTAACAAACTGAAGCTAAACTGAATTGAAGAGAGTGTTCCTCTGAAGAAGAGATGATCTAGAGGTATTTGTGCTGCGTAAGTAGTGCTAACTGTCATCTGGTCAACTAAAAAAGTAGGTACAGTAACAAACAAACTTAGATGATCTCGAGAGATGCGCATTGAAATCCATCGCATTAAAGTTTCATGACATGGACTTAATATACAGTGGAAAATACACAACTTCTCTAAAGAGGGTTGACCAGCACGTACATAAATCCTGCAGAAACAATGCAAAAATAAAAGCATAAAGCTATCATATTTGCTTGCTGCATCACTTGAATCATCTGCTTCAAGTTCTTGTTCACATAGTTGTCAGAATCGTGATTCTACCAGGGCCCAGTGAACAAGTTCGCAGGACTCTACCAGCTTCGGGGACTAATGTCGGGGGGTTACCCCCGAGTAGGGGTAAGGCAAGTGCTAAAGGCAAGGTCAAGATGTTGTTTGACCGGGTAGATGGCTACCCGGTACTTGCTACCCGGTAGGTTTCTATCCGGCCGTACCTACCAATGGCCAAGAGGAGAAATCAAGGAAGTTATGTTCGTCCGAGTAGAGAAGTTGGTCCGAGTAGAAGGAGTGTGATCCTACTCGGGCCAGAAGTCAATGGAGCCGTTCTGACAAAGGATCCCGCATATCCAGCGTCCGTACCGGCGTGCGGTTCAACTTACGGAGCGCATGATTATCCGCGCTACGGCGTGGCTACAGTGCGGTAGGCGCCTGTCAAGTCCTGTCACTGACAGAGGGGACAGGACATGTCTAGGAGCCTACCCTATCTCACTGACAAGGTGGACAGGTCCCATCTACCGAACGGCGCGGCGACTTCCCGCACCCGTGTCAGCGAGAAGCCGGAGGCATGCGCTGCTCTGCTGTAGGCATGTCCCATCAAGTCATACCTTATAGTCTTTCTTTATTCGACTGGGCACTAGTATATAATGTGCCCTGCCCCCTCCTGCGCGAGGGACGTCGCCACACTTCGCATGTATTGCTAGAGCTTACAGTAGAGCAAGAGAGATCAACAGAGTGGCTACTCGGTGAGAGGCATAAATTGTACTGTGGCTACTCGGTTACACACATATAGAGAGGAAAGGCAGGAGTAGGGTTGTTACCCCCACACGAGGGCCCTGAACCTGGGTAAGATCTTGTGTTTGCAGTGCTTGAGACATCTTAGCGCGGCGCTACTCGCCGTGCGATCCCTCCCCGGATACCTCCAGCGTCCATCGGCCCCAACACTTAAGACATCCCATGGCGTCTGCCGTGATACCACCACGACAAGATGATCGTCGAGGTCCCAGGTCTCTGGGATCGGAACAGACTCGGCTCTCTTCCGTCGGACCCTCTGAGTAACATTCTCAGCAGCATGCTGAGAACAGGGGAAATGCTCTAGAAAAAAGGGTACAAATAGCACCAGGATGAGTACCATGTAGGAATGCATTTTGTGTTGGCCGAAACAAAAGAGTGAAAGAAGCTTACTGGCCATCTCGGAATTGATCCTAGTACGCTCAAACAGCCATTTGTCGGCCTTGCGCTTCAGCGCGTCCAGTTCTTTTCAGAGCCGAGGTGGCGCGTGCCTCGGTTTGAGCATGCAGCTCCTTGTGCTTCTAGGCCCCGCCTTCCTGGCGCTTCTTCTCCTCGGCTGCTACCCTCTCCAACTTGACCTTCTGGCTTCGCGCCTCTTCGAGTTCCCTCTTTAGCCGGGACACCTCATTTCGTTCCCTCTGGAGCTCGCCCTTGTGCGCATTTTCACGCTCTGTCATTTGTATGGCTCACTCCGACGTAGAGATGTAGTCCCTGTGGTGGTCTGCATAAGCCTTATGCTTGCTGTACCGAGGTATCAAGGTTAGCATGCATAAAATGAAACAAGTGCAAAGTA
The DNA here is from genome assembly GCA_028641055.1 of Alopecurus myosuroides. NCBI lineage: Eukaryota > Viridiplantae > Streptophyta > Magnoliopsida > Poales > Poaceae > Alopecurus > Alopecurus myosuroides. The sequence continues at coordinate 243,539,654 of CM054057.1, read as the reverse complement.
AAGCACAAAAGATAACTTACTCTGAAGGGCAGCGACTCTCTTCAGCAGTTCATCGACTTGAGATTCCAACCCGGCTGTTTATGTCAACAAAAGAAAAATATGAAGAGGTTAGATCAAAGCAGTTTAAGCATAATTGCTATGTCGGCTGGAGAAAAGCATACCTTTGCTCTTCAGCTCGGCCTGGAGCTGCTTATGCCGGTCGCTGAGCTGCCTATGCTCTGAGAGGATTTTTTTTGTACAGTTGGGTCTGGGTATCGGTGCAAAGCTGGAAAGAGGAAATATTAGTGTTATTTGTGAAGATTCACGCCGAGTAATCTTTACTCGGTCGAGTATCAATTACTCAACCCGAATGTCGGGAACTAGGGATGATGTATATCTATGTTGGAAACGTGAACCGAGTAAACCTTACTCGTCATATTTTCTAGAAGCGATGTTTACCTTACCGGCTGCGTCGGCTTTTCCCGCTCAGCAGCATGAATCCGGCGCTAGCAGTGGTGACCTTGATGTCGGCCAAGGTAGAGTCTTGGCCCTAGTGCATGGCCACTTGCAGGTAAGGACTAAGCTTCAATTCGGTCGCTAGCATCTTCTGTTGCGCCGGCTTTGGCGGCTGTGTCGGCTTCTTCGGCGGGTGCTGGGACGGCTTTTTCTGCAACGTCGTAGATTTTGGTTGTGGAAGTGGTCCCTGTGTCAGTGCTGATAGCGGCGGCTGTGGGTGCTGCTGTTGTTGTTGCTGGAGTGGCTGCTGCTGTTGTTGTTCGGGTGGTTGTTGCTGCTGTTTCTGCTGAGGTTGCTCCAGCTTCTCCAGAGTCTTGGTATTCTCAGCCTCAGTGTGCATGTTGCTGGCACCGAGATCTTCATCTCGGTCAGGAGCCGAAGTGTCAGCTTCGGCCCAATCCGACATCTCGGCTTCCGGGGCGCTCTGTCCCCCTCCGATATCAGCCTCAGATCCCGGCGGTGGTATGCCGGTGTCTGATGGATTTTCCGGGGGAGGACTCATCCTCGCTGGGCTATGGCCTCCGATGTTGGTGTTTCGAAGCGGCGACGGTGTCGGTGTTGGAGAGCGAATGGAAGATGCGCTTTGCACGACATCCACGACGCTCCTGCAGTGGAAAATAACAATAAGTTATCTCGGTCGAAGGAAAGGAAAACAAGAAATAGCAAGATAAGAAATGTATCTCCGAAGGAAATGTCTTACGCATGCGAGGTAGGTCTCGGTCATGGCTTGGACCCTGCCACCTTATTCTTCTTCTTCAAAGGCCCCGAAGGCCCAGACCCGGCGCGCTTCTTGGACCCGGGTCTGCCCCCCATAGCAACGGGTGCTACCTCTAGCACCTGGCCGTCCGAGTCAGCTGCTGTCGAGGGAAGCGAAAGGTGAATGCGAGTGGACAGGGATCCAGTACCTCTAGAATTCGGCAATCATCATCATCATCATCGTCAGACTAGTCTGTAATGGAATGGATGGGAGTCTTATGCGAAGCGAGAGGGATGTCGGCATCAGGGATCGGCATGTAATCCTCGGAGTCTGAGTCTTCCGTGTCGGACTCTACAAAATCTTCGCCCCACTTGGCGGACGGGTCTGGACCATCCACGGTCGTTTGACGTTGGAATCTCTACAAAGCAAAAAAATAAGAAATAAACATTAGACTGAGAATGGTACACTACGCCAGCATAAGAAGCTACGTCGGCATAAATATATTCCGGTTGGGTTTCTAGGTACTTACTGCGGGTGCTTGGCGCCTCCTGTCATGGGGTTCTTTTACCTACTCCCAGTCATCCGGCATGTTCGTCCAGGCTACGGCCTTGACGCGCCTCCGATTTGGGCCTTGCTAAGCTCATAGGAAGATGTCCGGGTTGGGTCACGACGGCCACTCATGTGGCATATCTTGTGAACCCGGCGCTGGAGGGGGAGACTCGGCGACTGATAGATGTCGCCAGGAGGTCTTCGGCTGTCATTCCGTCCTCCTTGAGCGTGGCGACGATCCGGTGAATCTCGTTAACCTATGCGACTTGGTCCTTCGGGTCATAACCTTTGTTGGGCCTCTGCGCTCGATGGCCGACGGCGAATTTTGGCACACGGATCAGAGCGACATCGGTGGTATTCTTCACATAGAAGAACGACCGGAGCCATTTCCGGCATGACTCCAGAACTCGGATCCGAGGGAAGATGGAGTTGCGCCTGGGGATGATAGTAGTTGCGCCACACTGGGTTATCTCCTTGGGGGAACCAGGGTTCTCTGGATCCGGAACGACTTGTTTCCAGAATAGAAAGTATTTGCACCAAAGATTGAGGGTTGGCTAGAGGCTGAGATAACCCTCATTGAAGGAGATGTAGGCAGACAGTGTGGTAATGTCATTAGCCGGAAGATGGTGATCCTAGAGGCCAATTTTCTCGAAGAAACGTTTCATGAAGTCACTAACGGGAAGGCCGAATCCACGCTCGAAATGGGCCACAAAAACTACGTACTCACCGGGTTCGGAGACCAGTGCGAGCTCGGGGCCGGGTAGCCGGCATGCTACTCCTTCCGGGATCCACCGCGTGCGGCAGAGCCGGTCGATTTCATCATGGGTCACGTCAAAGCCCCCCCACGCGGCCCAGGTAGATCCATCTCCTACCTCATCCTCACCATGCTCGATGACGACGACCTCCTGGGAAGCCATGGGAGCAGTGGAGTTGGGCGGCGGATATGATGTTTCCGTGGCGGCGACGGCGGTGCTGCACGTGTAGACGGGCGCCGGCGTTGGATGCTTCTGGTACAGGAGAAGAAAGGGGCGAAGAACCACGACGGCATGCGGCGCGCGGTGCTGCGGCGATGCGCGTGGAGCAGCGTTACGGTGGTGTGCTCTGTGCGCTGTGACTGGAGCTCTGCGGGAGAGAAGGATATGGGCACGCGGGGGGAGAGTGAGCAGTGGCTCGCCCCCGCTCCCCTATTAAAGCCACAGGGGAGATCGTGCGTTGCGGATTGACTGCGGCACGATCTCCGAAAACCGTTGCGCATAAATGCGGCCAGGAAGGGTCACAGAAGAGCAACCGCCCATAGCGGCGCAGTAAATCCTGCGGCATTCGGGGCGGCGGAGCATTCACGTGCCTAGGCAATTTGACTGCCTGTGGGACCTGCAGGGCGTGCGTGACTCGCGTGTAGTGGCAAGACTGTCGACGGGCAAGATACAAGGTGGTGCGTGGTAGGTTTCTGCCACGTACCTTGAGCCTGAGAGATGGAGAAAACAAGGAGATCTTCCACATGCCGGAGCAGACCGACATAAGATCAATAATCGAATGTGTTGAGAGCCACTTCCGGCACATGACCTGAAACGACATAAGTCATTTCGGTTTATGAGCAAATCCTTTTTATTTGTGAAACCTGTCGTGACCCTTCATCCGAGGCTGCAGGACCGCGACAACTTCGGGGACTAATGTCGGGGGGTGACCCCTGGTAGGGTCATGGAAGGTACAAAATGATGTCCAGGTGTGGATTGGGTCAAGGTTGACCGGCATTGCAAGGACCGGCATATGGCATGTATAGTCATACCGACATATCTTAATCGACATACAGAGAGTATGTCGGATAACCTTGCGGTATCATGTTTATAGGGGAGACTCGACCGAGTTGTCCGAGTCTGGCATGGAGAGGCCGACATAAGGAGGGTATCTCTGATCTCGTCTATAGTCCAATGCTTATATCACATCCCTGCCGTTGCGGAGTAGGTACAGGCGTCGTGGTTCAACTTACAAGGTGAAAAGGTGTCTCCCATACCGCTGACTGGGTATGTTCATGGGAGCAGTGGTTAGGTATGGGGGAGGCCACGTCTTGTCTAGGACAGAGGCGACGAAGCTGGCAGAGATGATGACGTACGTTGGAATTTGGTGGCCGTAGTTCGTGGCACTATGCTTATTCACAGTGTTCTGTCACACTGTCCTAGGCACCAGTATATAAGGTGTCTGAGGCCCTCTTGTCTGAGGCCTTGCTGCTTCTTCCTCCTCCTCTAGCTAATACAGTTCTGGGAGCACCTCTGTAACCCGGATACTCTCCCATATACACTCAGACAGGCAGAAGTAGGGGCTTTACCTCCTCACGAGTCACGAAGGCTCTGAACCTGGGTACATCGCGTGTGTGTTTCTATGTCTTCTGTGTGCGCTCTTCAGCGCGCTATCCCTCTGATGCGCGTGTAACACACGTTCGTTGGGAGACCCCAAGAGGAAGCTATGAAGATCATAGTAGCAAGTTTCCCTCAGAAAGAAACCAAGGTTGAATCGACCAGTAGGAGGAAGGAGTAACTTCAGAAGGTTGATGCAGCTGAGATGGCAGGGCGCACTACCGGTTCAGCAGCAACGTGGAACCTACACAACACAATCAAATCACTTTGCCCCCAACGAATCAGTGAGGCTATCAATCTCACCGGTTTTGCTGAACACAAATAGGTTAAACGTATGGTGTGGAAAACAGTATAAAAATAGTAGCAGTAGTGTGAAAACAATGGTTGTATTATCAGTATGAGAAAATGGACCGGGGTCCATAGTTCACTAGTGGTGTCTCTCCGTGAAAGATAAATAACATGTGTGGTGAATAAATTACACCTGGCAATTGACAGAAATGAAGACTGCACCGTAGTGCATATGCAAGACATAAAGATGACTATGTGATTCATGCGGGCATTACAACAAAATACATAGACCGTCATCCAACTGCATCTATGACTAATAATCCACCCTCCGAATATCTTCTGAACAAACGTTGGGTATTAAGTTGCAAGCAACAGATAATTGCAGTAAGAAAAGTGTGTAATGTAAACAATAGAATCATCCTTAGACAAAGCATTGTTGTTTTCTCCCTAATGGGAACAGTACATCCTCCATCTGTCACGTTTTTGTCACTCGAGCACAGATGCAAAGGAGGCATGAACCCACTATCGAGCATAAATACTCCCTCTTGGAGTTACTAGCATCTACTTGGCCAGAGCATCTACTAATAACGGAGAGCATGAAAGATCATAAATAACATATACGTGAAGATAACATGATAGATTGATAATCAGAAGACATAGCATTCAACATTCATATGATAGATAACGAAAAGGTATGACTTAGATATGGTTTCTATTTTACCGGTCTATATCAAGTGGATTGTGCAACGAAAAGTTATGACTTAGATACGGTTTCTATTTTACCGGTCTCATGATGTATTTTGGAGATAGGGTTATATGATAGATAACTGTTCTATCAAGAGGGACTCTCGAATGCATATGTTGGTTGTCGGGGGGTTACCCCCGAGTAGGGTAAAGGCAAGTACTAAAGGCAAAGATCAGAAGGGATGTTTGGCCGAGTAGCCGGCTACCCGGTACTTGCTACCCGGTCGACTGCCACTCGGTCCTACACATAGATGGCCAGAAGGACGAATCAAGAGAGTTATGTTCTCCCGAATAGAAGAGTTGGCCCGAGTAGAAATGGCGGGAACCTACTCGGGACAGAAGTCAAAGGAGCCGTTCTGACACCGGATCCCGCGTATCCCGGGTCCGTACTTTGGCACTGTTCATGGCACTGTTCATCTGAGGACGGCGTGCCTGACAGCGACAGTGTGTCAGCAGGGCGTCGCAGGATAGGGGGACCTACTCTGTCTTCGCCGCAGTGATAACAGACTGGTTACTTGGTTTTGCCCAACGACTTTCCGCACCAGGACAAACCTAGAAGCCAAAGCTGTCAGCGGGAACTCGGAAGAAGGACGGTGTGCACACAATGTCGACATCTGTTTGTATTTGGCTGTATCCGGCTGGGCACCGAGTATATAAGGTGCCCTGCCCTCTCCTGCGCGAGGGATCGCACTCTGGGTTCAGATTCTTGACCTAGCTCATCACATAGAGAGAAGAGCGGCTACTCGGTAGCAAGAACATTTGTACTGTGGCTACTCGGTGAGACCTTAATACAGAGAAAGAAAGGCAGGAGTAGGGGTTTTAACTCCTCGCGAGGGCCCTGAACCTGGGTAGATCGTGTTGTTTGCAGTGCTGGTTTCATACTTCACGCGGCCACTCGTCGCGTGATCCCTCCCCGAGCGCCTCCAGCGTTCTTCGTCCCCACAACTTTAGCCATCCTATGGCATCTGCCGTGACAACACCACGAAAGTTGGCGCCCACCGTGGGGCAACCAGCGGCGCTGGCTGGAGCTTCCGTTCGGACGGGATCGATTTCTGCTACTGGAGAGCGCGTGGTCTGCGGCCTCGTCCACAGATTCGGCTCTTTCGACTTCGTCACCGACAACACCGGCGATTTCGGCGGCAGGGCCATGCCGGAGGGCGGCTCGGTGCTCTCTTTCGGCACGCATCTCGTCTACGTCGCCACCGTCATCGACCGCGAGTACCCCGAGCTGGTGCATGTCGCGGAAGATCCTCCTGCGGTGATTGCTGCCCGCGGAAGGCCGGTGGGCCGTTCTGCGGACAGCGTGGAGGTGATGGTGGCTGGCCGGGCCGCGGACGCCGGAAAGGGTGCGGCTGCCGCCGCGGTCGTCGTCGAGGATCTCGCTGGCTCGAGTGCTGGCGGGAAGACGCACAAGCCCTATGAGAAGGAGTGCAACCTTCCGCTCTCCACTACTCCGACAATCCCTACGTCTGCTGCGCGGACGGGTATGCCGCCTCCCACTGATCTCGAGCTCCTAGCCATGAAGGAACAGCTCGACCGGCAGCGCCAGGAGATGCTTGCCGAGCAGGCAGAGTTGGAGAAGATCAGGCTAGAGCTTAGCTTAGATCAGATTGAGTACAACAAGGCTCACGGTTTTACACCGGTTGTTAGGAGAGCTAGCAAAGTAGGTGCTATGCGTCGCAACCTAGGCGCCGAGATGGAAACAGTTGTAGAGGCTCCTAGTCAGTCCGCCACCGCAAACACCTCCAACAGACCCAGATATAGCACTCCCGCCAAAACACTTAGAGCTGCTGAGGCTGTAGCCGCAGAGTTGCCGCATCTCGACGGCGACACGCGCGTTAGGCAGCAGCAGAGGCTGAACGAGCTGGTGCTAGAGGCCGCTAGGCAGAACGAGGAGTTCCGGAAAGCCAATCCGGGTGCTGGAGCTTCTCAGGTGGTGCACTCGCATGCGGCCAGGTCTAACGATCAGGCCTCATCGCCGCATCCCAGTCGCGAGAAGAACCAAAGTGGCCACTCAGGCGGAAACAGGCAAATGCAGGTGTACGACCCGACTGTCACCGCGAAACAGCTCGCTGTGCCGCGACAGTCCGGTCAGAAACACAACTCTGCTGGAGCAGGCTTGCAAGCCCATAAAGCTCATAGCCAGACGCGAGGTGGAGACCGCCCGGGCTCTTCTCGGCAACCGGCTGCTCAGCCTGCGCGGCAAAGGCCTCAGCAGCCAGCTGCCGCTCAGCCGCGCGCTGCTGCCCGAGTAGCCAACCCGGTAGAGTAGCATGTGGTCATGGAGGTGGACAGATATGATGACGGCAACTCGGCCATGGGACTGGCTGGGTATGACATCCTGGATCGCGTGGGTGAACGCGTGCTGACACCTGGAGATGCAAGACACCAGCTGGACCGGATCAGCTTGTCGGCGCGGCTCGAGAACACGGGGCCTCCCGGCCCTGAGTGCTTTGGCCCGCGCATCATGAACGAGCCTTCCGTGAAGAACTTCCAGCTCGCAAGGGGTACCAAGAGCTACAATGGTAGCACCAAGCCGGAGGATTGGCTCAACGACTATGTCACCGCGGTTCATATCGCGAACGGCAACCGGAGGTGGGCAGTGCGGTACGTTCCGCAGATGCTAGAGGGTCCAGCTCGCACTTGGCTCAACAACCTGCCCAAGAACAGCATCAATTGCTGGCTGGACTTCTCGGAGGCTTTCATCAGCAACTTCACCAGCACTTACAAGAGGCCGAATAGGCCACAGCAGCTGTCCGCTTGCAGGCAGCGGGAAGACGAGACGGACCGCGAGTACCTTACTCGGTGGAGCACACTGCGGAACACCTGCGAAGGTGTGAACGAAGCCCAAGCCATCACTTGGTTTACACAGGGTTGCCGACATGGCAGTATGTTGTGGCAAAGGTTGCAGAGGGAGATGCCAAACACTCTGGCGGAGACCATCAAGATCGCGGATCAGTACGCACTCGGTGACCCTACTCAGCCCCTGATGGATTCCTCTGAGCCGAGAAGAAACTTCAACAGCAACAAGCGCAACGAGTTCCCCAACAAGCGCAGGGGTGACCGAATAGATACTCGGTATGATCCCGAGGAGGTGAATGCAGTGGCTGTTGGAGCTGGGGGCAGCCAAAGGCAAAAACCTGCTGGAGCCTACGGGCAGAACCAGAACCAGGGCCAAGGAAACAAGAAACCATTCCGCGCTCCTCAGTCGGGTAGCGGCAACTCGGAGCAGGCAAGGAAGTTCGTCTTCGACGACATGAAGGATGGCCCATGCAGTTTCCATACTCAGCACCCCTCGAGGCCTGCTAACCACACTACCCGACAGTGCGAGTGGTGGGATCTGATCAGGAATGAAGGCTTGCCTCCTCCTCCTCCTCTGCCAGCTGCAAATGCCAATGTGCAGCCTGCTCGCGCACCTGCAGCTCGGCCTCCGGTGTTCCCGAGAAGAGAAAACGTGAACCAAGTGGCTTTAGGAGCCAACCGTCACTTCAACAATGAGGGCTACCGCAACAACAACAACAACCACAACCGCAACAAGAACAGAGGCAACAACAATTACCAGGGCAACAACAACGGCAACAATGAGGGCGGAGGCCGCAACCAGTACCAAGAGCACCACGAGAGCTACATGATCTTCACTTCTGAGGCCGTCGACAAGCAATCACAGCACAGGCGTGCCATAGAGGTCGATGCCGTGATCCCTGCTGTTCCTCACTATATGCATTGGTGCAACCAAGAGATCACGTGGTCCCGAGTAGATCATCCCAAGGTGATGCCCAACCCGGGTAGCTATGCTTTGGTGCTGGATCCTACCTTCCTGGGTCCCGAGAAGAACGTGAGGTTCAGCAAGGTGCTGATCGACAACGGCAGCAGCATCAACATTGTGTACAGAGACACACTCGAGAAGCTTGGGTTGGCCGAGAACATGCTGCTACCTATCAAGACCACTTTCCATGGCATTGTGCCGGGAGTCTCGTGCAACCCGATCGGCCGAGTGTGGATAGATGTGCTATTCGGCACCAGGGAGAACTGCCGCACAGAGAGCCTGCAATTTGAGGTGGTTGATCATCAGAGCCCCTATCACGCTCTACTCGGCAGGCCTGCTCTGAGCAAGTTCATGGCCTCTACCCACACTGCATATCTGAAGATGAAGATCCCTGGTCCCAATGGCGTGATTACCATCTCTGGTGATTACAAGAAGTCCATGGAGTGTGCTTCTGCTGGTTCTCAGTTGGCGGAGTCCATGGTGATTGCTGCCGAGAAGAAAAAGATGTACGAGGTGGTGGCTATGGCGCAATCCGCGCAAGCTGGTGCGCAGGGTGTGCCGAGTTCCCAGCACGGGACCGCGTTCCAGGCATCTCAAGAGACAAAGAAGGTCCAGGTCGACCCTGAGTTCCCAGACCGTGTAGCCATCATTGGTTCCGGGTTGGCGGAGAAATAGGAAAGCGAGCTCATCCACTTCCTCCGTGAGAATCGGGACGTGTTCGCCTGGTCCAATGAAGATTTACCAGGAGTCCCGAGGGAGTTGGTTGAGCACTCGTTACATGTGCGTCCTGACGCCAAACCAGTGAAGCAGGCTATGCGCCGCTTCGGAGATGAGAGAAGGAAGGCCATTGGTGACCAGATCACCAAGTTGCTGATAAGCAATTTCATCATGGAGGTGCTGCATCCGGATTGGCTAGCCAACCCGGTCATGGTCGAGAAGAAGAAGGAGGACCCCAAGGCTGCTACCGCATGGCGCATGTGCGTCGACTACACCGACTTGAACAAGGCATGCCCCGAGGATACTTTTCCGCTACCTCGCATCGATCAGGTGATCGATTCCACTGCTGGTTGTGAACTGCTGTCTTTCATAGATGCCTACTCTGGTTTTCACCAGATAGCTCTCAATCCTGCTGATCAAATAAAGACTGCCTTCATTACCCCGTACGGAGCTTATTGCTATCGTGTCATGTGTTTCGGGTTGCGGAATGCGGGTGCTACTTATCAGCGGTGCATGCAGAAATGCTTGCACGACCAGCTCGGCAAGAATGTGCAGGTGTACGTAGATGACATTGTCATCAAAACGAATAAAACACATACTCTGCTTGCCGACCTGGAAGAAACTTTTGCTAACTTGCGCAAATATAAGATGAAGCTGAACCCGAGTAAATGCACCTTTGGCGTCCCGGCTGGCAAGCTACTCGGCTTCCTGGTGTCTAGTCGGGGCATTGAAGCCAATCCTTCAAAGATAAAACTATTGAGAGCATGTCTTTGCCGAGATCCCTGAAGGATGTGCAGAAATTCACTGGTTGCTTGGCATCTCTGAGTCGTTTCCTGGGCCGAATGGGCGAGAAGGCCCTGCCTCTGTACCAGCTGATGAAGAAAAGTGACAAGTTTGTCTGGACTCCGCAAGCGGATGTGGCATTCAATGAGCTGAAGGCAATGCTGGGTAGCGCTCCCATCTTGGCTAGTCCGCTACCCAAGGGGCCAATGCTGTTGTACATTGCTGCTACCAACCGAGTGGTCAGCGTGGTGATTGTGGTGGAATGAGAAGAAGAAGGCAAAAGTGTGCAGCGCCCAGTATACTACCTCAGTGAAGTGTTGTCCAGCTCCAAGCAGAATTACCCGCATTACCAGAAGATGACCTACGGCGTGTACCTGGGCGCCAAGAAGCTGAAGCATTATTTCCAAGAGCATCCTATCACCGTTGTGAGCTCTGCTCCCATCTCGGATATCATGGGCAACAAGGAGGCGAGTGGCAGGGTAGCCAAGTGGGCGATCGAGCTGGCCGCGTATGCACCCGCGTACGCGAGAAGAGAAGCCATCAAGTCTCAGATTCTGGCGGAGTTTCTGGTGGATTGGGCTGAGGTCCAGTACGAACCTCCTGCTCCAGTTTCCAATTACTGGAAGATGCACTTTGATGGCTCGAAGGTGAAGGAAGGCCTTGGTGCTGGCGTAGTGCTTACGTCACCCAAAAGAGATCAGCTCAAGTACGTGCTGCAGATTCATTTCAAGGCGTCCAACAATGTTGCAGAGTACGAGGCCGTGGTGCACGGCTTGCGAGTAGCCAAGGAGGTTGGCGTGCAGCGCATTATATGCTATGGCGATTCAGATCTGGTGGTGCAACAAGTCTCTGGCACTTGGGATGCTCTGGATGCCAACATGGCATCATACCGCTTCCTGGTACAATCTATGACTGGATTCTTCGAAGGCTGCGAGTTCCAGCACATTCACCGAGCAGAGAATGAAGCAGCAGACGAGCTGTCCAAGTTGGGATCTTCTCGGCAGTCCATCCCGGCGGGGATTGCCTTGGAACATTTGAGGAAACCGTCCATCAAGCCATCTCCCAACTCGGAATCCATATTTGTTCCTTCTCTGCCAAGTGAAGAGTCCATTCCCATGGAGATAGACTGGGAGAGTGCAACAAGAAACCCGGGGACTGCCGCTCCCAACTCGGGGACTGCCGTTCCCTACTCGGGGACTGCCACTCCCTACTCGGGGACTGCCACTCCACACTCGGGGACTGCTGTCCTCAACCCGGGGACTGTCGCATTCATCGAGGAGGTTCTTGCCAATCGCTCAGGGCTCCAGAGAAGTGCCCCCAACCCTAAAGAGCAGCCAGAGGTGCCTGTCCCAATGGAAGTGGACGAACCAGTGTTTCCTACACGGGAGACACCGAGTTGGGCCATGCCCATATTATCCTTTCTAAAGGACGGCACTCTGCCAGAAGATGAGGTGATCGCAAGGCAGATTCAGAGAAGATCCAAGGGCTACACCGTATTCAGAGATGTGCTGCACAAGAGAAGTGCCACTGGCGTGCTGCAACGCTGTGTGGACCCAGAAGAAGGAGGAGAAATTCTGTTGAAGATACACCAAGGAGAATGCGGACACCACGCCTCTTCTCGAGCATTGGTCAAGAAGGCTTTTCGGCATGCCTTCTACTGGCTCACAGCTCTGCAGCAAGCTGAAGATATCGTGAGGAAGTGCAACGGCTGCCAGATGTTCGCGAGTAAGATCCACATGCCTGCTTCCGAGCTGAAAACCATTCCTATCACTTGGCCGTTTGCTGTTTGGTGTTTGGATATGGTCGGCCCCTTCAAGCCGGCTAGAGGCAACATGACACATATCTTGGTCATGGTCGACAAGTTCACCAAGTGGATTGAAGTGAAGCCTATTCGGAAGTGCGATGGAGCCACAGCTGTGAAATTCTTGAAGGATGTGATCCTGAGATACGGCTACCCGCACAGCATCATCACGGATAACGGTACAAATTTTGTTGAGGGAGCAATGGTACGATTCTGCAGAGATAAGCATATCCGACTAGATGTCGCATCCGTTGCGCATCCCGCCTCCAATGGGCAAGTGGACAGAGCAAACGGTATGGTGTTGGCAGGCATAAAGCCAAGGCTGATTGAGCCGTTGCTGAAAACACCTGGGTGTTGGCTAGACGAGTTGCCAGCGGTGTTGTGGAATCTAAGGACTACCCCTAACCGGTCAACCGGCTACACGCCATTCTTCTTGGTATACGGGGCTGAGGCCGTGTTGCCAATAGACTTAGAGCATGACTCCCCCCGAGTAACCCTCTACACGGAGGTGGAGGCGAGAGAAGCTCGAGAAGATGACGTTGACCTGCTCGAAGAAGCAAGAGAGCTTACTCTGTCACGTTCAGTTATCTACCAGCAAAACCTGCGGCGTTATCATAGCCGAAAGGTGAACCCAAGGGTTTTCCGAGAAGGAGACATGGTCCTTAGGCTTGTGCAACGCACAACCGGGATGCACAAATTGTCTCCTCCATGGGAAGGGCCTTTCATTGTGAGCAAAGCGCTGCACAATGATGCCTATTATCTCGTGGACATGCGTCCATCACAGGAGAACAGGGCAGATAAAGCTGGAGAGGAATCCAAGCGCCCCTGGAATGTAGCCCTACTTCGTCGCTTTCATTCGTGAACAAAAATGTGTATGTACTCTCTTATCCGGGTTAAAATTCTACTCTGCAATCTGAAATTGAACTCGGGGACTGCCCTCGTCCAAAATTGCTCTATGTGTTTCTACTCGGCTTCACTTTTGCCCACTCGGTTGCTTTGCTTAAAATTTCACGAGTACATTTAGTATTGTGTTTAAACCTACACGCCAACTCTTCGACTCTGCTGTTGTCCGAAACCCGGCTTCATGGCAAGCAAGAGAACAAGCAAAAGGTCAATGAGCACAAGAAAAATTACTAAGGAAAGAAAGAGTGCAGGAACCGGGTAGGATGTCTTTACTGTTGTTTCTGGTTATTTCCTTTTCGGCTAAGTGGTGGGCTGCGTTACTATGAATGTTTCCAAATGGCTAAGTATTTGCAACTCCAACTTTGAACTCTTGTGACTCGAATACCAAAAAAGCAACAAGTTGCGGGTAAGAGCTGAGACAAAAAGGAAGAGCGAATAAGAAATGCAGCTCGGGGACTCGCATGAGAACGCAACCCGGCATCGAGCCAAGGCTGCTCAAAGTGATTAAGTTAAAAGCGTCAAATGTGAATAAAACTGAGTAGCAAGCAAACAGCATAATTGTTTCGATACATCTGCACCCGGCATCCCGGGGATCTAATAAAAGTTTCAAGGATAAAGTTGCAGGAAGTAATCAAGTAGAGGCAGCAGTGTTCTCAGCGTTGGCCTTGGCGGCTTCAGCGTCAGCGTTGGCCTTGGCAGCATCAGCTCCCGAGCTGGCAATGTCAGTCGTAGCAGTTTCAGCTTCTGGAGTGGTGGCAGCCTGTTCAGAGGTGGCCGTTGCCACCGAGGTGATGTCCGTTTCCGAGGTGGAGGCCGCAGTCTGAGCACGGAGTCGCACCGTGTCGTCGAGAGCCGCACCTGATGAAGTGCCAAACTCGAGGGCCGCGGTGTCGATGGTCATCTCCACGCTCTCGGCCTCCTCTTCGCTGTCCGCCACGACCGCGGCCTTTCCCTTCCCGGTCTTCACTTTCTCACTGTCGAAGCTGCTCAGGCCTTCGGACTCGGTAGCATCCTCGTCTTCATCCTCGTCGTCATCCTCGCCCTCCACCTCCGTGTCGGGCTCGGTGACGCCGTCGATGAAGCGCGCGGTGTCCGCGTATTGGGCGACCTCGTATGCGACCCGCTGACGGCGAGCCACGCAGTCGGGATCCGTCTCCCACTTCGATTTCTGCCTCATCTCGAGAATGACGTTAAGGTCAAGATTTTCATACCAGCTGCAGATGAATAGGAGCAGCATGTCAGCGCCTGCCCGAGCTCCCGACGCCCGCCATTTCTTCAGCTCGGCCTTCACGCCAGTCAGCTTCTCGGCAAGCCCGCGGATGGTTGTTGGCGCAGATTCTCGAGGCCAGAACAGGTCATGGAGTTGAAAGGCAGTGCGCACCAGATCGGTACCCACGCCCCTTAGGCGCTGGAGCTGGACCTGCATGGTTGTGATGCTGTCTTCAATTGAAGCTTTGGTATCCATAGGCTCGCCCTTCTCGGTGCGAACAGCTTGGGCCTTTGCCAGAGCAGGCTTGCAAGACGAGTTGAGGTCGGGGAAAGTTTCTGCAAAAGCTATCAAAAAGATTAGAGACATGGGCAGAATAGAGAAGCAAGTCGAGCGGAGCAAAAGGGAAAAGAGAAGTGCAGAGAAGTGGGCACTTACTATTCAGGTCGTAGAGTAGCGCCTGCAGCTTGTTCTTCCAAGACTCTTCGTCAGCAACATGCCTCTCTTCCACCCTCCGGAACTGGGCCAGCTGGAGCATGAGATCCGAGTTGCTCTCTCTCAGAGTGTCGCACTCCAGCTCGAGAGCTTGCTTCTCGGCCTTGGCAGTTGCTTCAAACTTTTTCTTCTCGGCCACTATTTTATCTCTCTCGGCAGCTAGATCAACGGCCTTTTGGAGAGCAGTTCGCAGCTGGACCTGCAACGGTTCCATCTCGGAGAGGTGCCTCTTCTTGAATTCCACCTCAAGGCTTTCAATCTGCTGCTGCACCTCAGCAGGTTTGAGGCAGTCGAGATGCTCCTCGACAAATTTCTTGTGGTCTTCTGTGAAAAGCAAAGCACGGTCAGCAGAGTAGCCAAGATGAAAGCAAGAAAGCAAGCCGAGAAGACATCAACTCACCTTCCAGCTTCTTGATCGTGGCTTGGCCGCTCTCAACAAAAGCGCGACAGTTCGCATGCTCCTCTGCCAGGGCATTGAACTTGCCTGCAAAGAAGAATCGATTAGAGCAGAAAGCAAAAGCGGGCGTAAACACCAAACGCAGGAACCGCGTAGCTAAAAGCTTACTTTCGACTTCAGAGATCTTGAGGGCGATATCCATGACCTCCTTCTCCGCCGCCTCGTCGGACTTGCGCTCCATTTCGAGGGCCTCAAGGCGCGTCCTAGCGATGTTGTGGTTCCACAGCAATCGCCGGAACAAGTTTGTTCTCTTCAGGAGGCTATTCTGAGAAGAAGAAAGAAAACGAATCAGACACAAATCGGGAAGATTCAACCCGAGAAGACGGCAACTCGGTTGAGTATCCGTCTACTCGGTCGGAATCTCGGGGACTGGGTGATGGATAAGAAGAAGGAGAAGAGTAGAAGAAAAGAAAAATGCAACTCGAGTCGGGTGAGCGAAACTTACTGCAAAAGCTTGTTCGATGTCCTCTGCGGCCTTGCGGTGGACGAACAGCTTGGCGGCAAGCGTGCTGGTCTTAGACGAGATGGTCATGGGGTTGTAGCCCATGTCCGCTTTGTTCCAGTCGATGCGCATGTGATCCAAGTCGCCCAGAGCCAAGCCGTGCCAGTTCTTGTTGCCAAGGATGTCGTTGTTCCACTCGGCGTTGATGAAGCCTACCCGGTCAATCACCTGCTCAAGGCCCGTGGACGTTACCTCGGCTTCCTAGACCTCGCGCGAGTAGATGGAGAGAGATCTGTCCTTGTTCCTGGCTGGCGGCTTGGAATCCATAGTCGTGGCCTGCTTGCCCTTCCTGGTAGCAAGTTTCTTCTCGGCAGCAGTTATCGGGATGCTGTGCTGCTGGCTCATTTTCACCATGTAAGGCGGGAAGCTAGGTGGATTAGGCGCGCTGGATCCTGCGGCGGCGTCAGTAGCCGCGTCGGAGCCGCCGATGGTGAGCTGCCCGGCCTTGGCAGCAGGCTTCGCAGTTGGTTTGGGCGGCGACATCGTGGCAGCATCCTGCGCACCGCCACGCGAGGGATTCCTGCGGACGGGGGCATCTGACTGGCCAACTTGCTTCTCGGCGACTCGCTTCTCGGCGGTCTTCTTCTCAGCCGTTATCTTTTCGGCGGCCTTCTGATCAACGGCCTTCTTCTCGACAGCTTCCTGCTTGATCTTCTTCATAACCGGCTTGGCCGGAGGGCTGGCTGCAGTTTTGGTCTTCTTCACCGGCGGGGAGTTTGGTGCGGTGGAGGAGGTGCCCTGCTGGGTAGGCGGCGCCAAGGGCGTGCTACCCGGCGCAGCGTCCGGCTGCGCGCGGCTCGGAGGGTCCTGCTCCATCTCATCAACGGTCTCAACCCGCTGCTCGGCAGCGGGATCTTGCTGTGTGGCGTCTTGTCTGTCTACCCGCGGCTGGGCCGCGGGATCGTCATGCTCAGCAGCCCTTGTTGCTGGCTGCTCTTGGTCTTCTTCGTGCCGCTCAAGGGAGGCGTCATCATGCTGCTCGGGATCTTGTTCTAAGTTCTCCTCGGCCGTGGTGGCTGGAGGAGAAGGTGGCCTCTCGTCGCGAGCAGCATCCCGCGCTTCTTGTTCTGCGCGGGCTTGTTGCTCCTGCTCGGTGTCGTGGGCGTCGGTGTCCATGTACAGAGCGTCATCGGAGTCGTCTCCTTTCAAAGGAGAGGACACATGCGCCCTGTTCCGCGCTGCGATCTCATCCTCATCAGAGAGCTCGATGAGGTTGTCAACATCGATGGCGGTCTTCTTCTTGGGTTTGGTGGATGCGACGGCAGCACTAGCGTCCAAGGGGGCGCTGAAGAGAAGAAAGAAGTTTAGAAAAGGAAAAAGGACAGAAGAAATCGAGAAGCGGTCTCGGAACAAGGAGTTCAGAAAAAGCGGCAACAACAGTGCGCAACTCGGAAGAAAAGTACATACCCTGCACGGGAAGGGGGTAGCCGTCTCCCCTGCTTGACTTTCTTCACGGCTCTTTTGGTCTTCTTGGCGGCGGGTTCCTGAGCACCGCTGCCCGTCCGCTTCCGAGTAGTGGGAGCGGCTACGCCGACTGGGTCGACGTCGAGGACGTCCTCGTCCTCCTCATCCTCAACATCAGCGTCAGCGTCAGCATCAGCGTCTTCTGTAGAATTGAGAAAGAGAAACCAGTTGAGAAACAGGAAGAGATTGGGTCGCGCTACTCGCAACCACAAAGGTGAACTCAATCACCTTCGTCGTTTTCCTCGGACCAGTCGCGGACGGACCCGTCAACGTGGTGCTTATCCGTCTGGGCGGCATGAGGGATGTTGAGCTTGTCCGCGGTGTCGTAGGAGACCTCATCATCCTCCTCTCGATCCCCTTCCCAGTTGTCCTCGGGGCGCTCCATGCTTTCTGCGAGCTGGCGAGCAAGGACCTGGAACATAAACAAGCACCACAAATCAGTCGAGTAGCATAACGACATCTTACTCAGCGAGGCGTGCAAACATAAAGCATATGAAGCCTACCGCTAAGTATACTACTCGATAGGGCGTGCAAACACAAAGCACATTAAGCCTAGAGGATACTGCTAAGTGTGCTACTCGGCAGGGCGTGTAAACACACAACGCATTAAGCCTAAGCAACTCTGCTAAGTGCCCTACTCGGCGCAGAATACAGATATTAGGCACAGCAAGTTGAGAAGGCTAGCTACTCGGAATCTGTGTACAGGAAACAGGATGAGAAGTACTAACCCGTTTGATTGGTTTTGTGCGGCTGAACGGCACGAAGCCGTACTGCCAGTTGTCCTTGAGGCCAGTGCTCATGATCGAGCGCGCCCAAGTGGCAACGTCCGCGTTGCTGAGCTCGAACGTTGTTGTCCGAGTGCAGTCGCGGGGGCCTCCCATGTAGCACATGAGATGGGCGCGGTGCTGGAGCGGCAGCACTCGCCTGGAGATCCAGCAGGCGATCGGGTCGTCGCTCTTGAGCCCTCTCGAGATCAGCTTGGCGAGGCGCTCGTCCATCTGCTTCAGGTCGTTGTCGAGGGACGGCTTGGTCCGCCAGTTCTGCCCGGTGGGAGCTGCGTTGGTCCAGCTGGGCAGATTAATCCGGTCCTCCACCTTGGCCCCCTTCTCGGCGGGAATATTCTTCACGTAGAGGAAGGTTCTCTGCCACTTGCGGACAGAGTCCAACCCCTTGACGCGCGGGTGATTGGTTCCACCACGCTGCACCATCATGGCGCTGCCAGTCTCCGTCATCCCGCGGCTGGTGTCCGCGCCATCCTTCCTACCCTTACTCTGCTTCCGGAAGAAGAAGTATCTGGACCAGGTAGCCGTGGTGGGCCGCACGCCAAGGAATGCCTCGCATACCACGGCGTGGTATGAGAGCATGACGACGGCGTTCGGCGGAAGGTGGTGTGGCTGGAGGCCATAGTGGTTGAGGAACGTCCGGAAGAAGTTCGAGACCGGGAGCCCGAATCCTCGCGCAAAGTGCGCGAGGAAGACGACGTGCTCGCCCTCCTGCGGAGCCGGAACGAGCTCGCCGTCAGGTTGCCGGCAGCGAACACCGGGAGGAACTCTCCGGGTGTTCACGAGCCACTGGCAGTCCTCGGCGATGACCTCAGATCCGGCCCAGCCGGCGCGAGCGTCGTCGTCACGAGCCATCGCGGCGGAGGAAAGGTTGGCTGAAAGATTGAAGGGATTTGGGTGGAGAAGCTCGCAGCGGCGCGGTGAGATGCGCGGCGGCGAGATGCTCTGCGGCGGCAGAGAAACAAGGAGACGAAAGGAAAGTGGGAGCGGAAGAAGAAGAAGGAGTTACCGAGGGGGTATTTATACCGCTCCGTGAGTTTCCGTTACGAGTTGAAGTAGTGGGATCGATCGTGGCAGAAACCGTGCGGCGTGGGATATGTGGGCCGGTTAGAAACGCACACGGCGCGGAACGCGCGCGTAACGGCCGCATTAGATCCCACGACGAGATCGTGGGCGATTACTGCGCTTGATGGGACATAACGGGCTGGTGGGCCCACTCCGTGAAAACTGGGCGCGTGGCCTGTCAGTTCCCGGGCACCGAGGCGTCGGGGTCGTGTCCGCGTGACACATGCCCAGTTGCAGCGCGGAAAGCCGGATTGTGCTCTGCCACGCAGAGATTTCGATTCGAGATTTCACCAAGTCCTTTTACTCGGCTACAGAGAAGAGAAGTGGCTCTATTCGGAAGAATCTTAAGACAAATTCAAGGGCTACTCGGAGGTTTTACTCGGAATCCCAAGGTTCAAGGGCAAGACTGTCAAGATTGGTTTTAAAGCTGGCAGGGCCCAGTGAACAAGTTCGCAGGACTCTACCAGCTTCGGGGACTGCTGTCGGGGGGTTACCCCCGAGTAGGGTAAAGGCAAGTACTAAAGGCAAAGATCAGAAGGGATGTTTGGCCGAGTAGCCGGCTACCCGGTACTTGCTACCCGGTCGACTGCCACTCGGTCCTACACATAGATGGCCAGAAGGACGAATCAAGAGAGTTATGTTCTCCCGAATAGAAGAGTTGGCCCGAGTAGAAATGGCGGGAACCTACTCGGGACAGAAGTCAAAGGAGCCGTTCTGACACCGGATCCCGCGTATCCCGGGTCCGTACTTTGGCACTGTTCATGGCACTGTTCATCTGAGGACGGCGTGCCTGACAGCGACAGTGTGTCAGCAGGGCGTCGCAGGATAGGGGGACCTACTCTGTGTTCGCCGCAGTGATAACCGACTGGTTACTTGGTTTTGCCCAACGACTTTCTGCACCAGGACAAACCTAGAAGCCAAAGCTGTCAGCGGGAACTCGGAAGAAGGACGGTGTGCACACAATGTCGACATCTGTTTGTATTTGGCTGTATCCGGCTGGGCACCGAGTATATAAGGTGCCCTGCCCCCTCCTGCGCGAGGGATCGCACTCTGGGTTCAGATTCTTGACCTAGATCATCACATAGAGAGAAGAGCGGCTACTCTGTAGCAAGAACATTTGTACTGTGGCTACTCGGTGAGACCTTAATACAGAGAAAGAAAGGCAGGAGTAGGGGTTTTACCTCCTCGCGAGGGCCCTGAACCTGGGTAGATCGTGTTGTTTGCAGTGCTGGTTTCATACTTCACGCGGCCACTCGTCACGTGATCCCTCCCCGAGCGCCTGCAGCGTCCTTCGTCCCCACAACTTTAGCCATCCTATGGCATCTGCCGTGACACCACCACGACATTGATCGTATCCATCATAGAAAGCTCAAACCTTTGCATCCTTGGCATCATTATTCTTGGCTCTTATTTGGATTTTCTACATATTTGGTTCTAGAGCTTGTCGTTTTCTTCATTTCAAGCCCAAGTTCATCCAAAACGGATACCGTATGAAAACCTTATCGTGCTTTTGTTGTTTGGAGGTTTTACCGGTTGTTATTTATAGATAGTTCAAACTTTTATTCATTTGGTTACATCCTCCCATATTTTACTATGTCATTTCTATGCATATTATTTTAGTGCTCATTGTTTCGATTTCAACAAGCCTAAGAACATCGAAAACAAAGACCGGATGCAAAAGTTATGGCCATTTTTGTACCGGGGTTTTTCCAGTTTTTCCAGGATCGGTAGTACCACCCCCTGGTACCGCCTATACCCCCTTCGGGATGCCACGGACGGTAGTATCGGTGGCGTGAGTGATTGTACTGCTACCTGGAGCTGTTTTTCAGCCTGTTGGTGTTCCTAACTCTCTCGGGGTGGTAGCGGCGCAGGTTTGAGCGGTACTACCACCCTTCCGTGTTTTTGCTCATCAAAGGTTGGATCTTTGGGTGGCCTATTTAAGGTGCCTTCTTCTGCAATAGTTCCCCAACTCTTTGAGCAACTTTTGACCTCCATTGTTGACCTCCAAAAGCTTGCTATATCTCTATCCCTCCAATTATTCTTGCTTCCACTTGAGGAAAAGAGAGAGGAGATCTAGATCTACAGCTCCACGAATCAATCCCTCCTCTTTGTGAGGGGAACCTATTAGATCTAGATCTAGGGATTGATTAGTTGTTTTCCTTGTTCTTCCTCCTTTCTCCCTCCATACCATTGGTTGCTTTGGTGGGATTTGGAAGAGAAAGACTTGACCACTTTGTGTGTTCTTGCCATTGCATTAGGTGCATCGGTTTGAGTGCTTCATGGTGGTACGTGAAGAGAAGGTTGAGAAGCTTGTTACTCCTGGGTGCTTGGGCACCAGAGGGCGTTGTTACTCTCGGGTGTTTGGCCACCGGGGAGCATGTTCCTCTTGGGTGCATTGTGTACCCTAGACGGTTAGTGCTTGGATATTCCACCTTGTTGCAAGAAGCTTTAGATTGATCTTAGTTGAGAGCCTCCAATTAAGTTGTGGAGATAGCATCAACCTAGTGTAAGGTTTGGTCACCGCCTTCAAGAGGACCTCATAGCGCAAACGAGCATCTCCCTAACCGAAGAAGCTCAAGGAGAATAGGGTGAGCAAAAATGTCCGTTGGAGTGCCTTGGCCTCTCCACACACACCTCCAACGAAGACGTACTTCCCTTGGGAAGGAACATCAGGAATCACATTGTGTCTCTTTGTGCTTCGGTTATTTATTTATCCAAGCTCGTCACTTATGCATTTACCTGTTGTGATAGCCATCGCGCTTGAGGTCATATATCTTGTTATCACATAGTTGTATATCTTTATTAGCATAAGTTGTTGGTGCACATAGGTAAGCTTGGCCTGTTTAGGTTTTATGTTTGATAAATTAAATGTTAGTTTTATTCCGCATTTATTCAAGGCCTAAACCGTAATTATTTTAAAGCGCCTATTTACCCCCCTCCCACCTCTAGGCGGCATCCATGTACTTTCACTAGGTGTTAAGTGAGACACATGCAGAAAATATATTGTGTTATAATCACTGCTTAGACATTGCTTTACGTGTGTCTTGCAAACTTTGTTGAACTCTATGGGAGGCTGCCAACTCCGCTGGCCTATGAATTTCTACTATGAGATAACTCTCTGATTTTTGCTAAGAGTTGATTAAACATCTGTAACAACTATGTAATGATAGGTAATAATTTCAGTTTTCTCATGGGTATGCGTTGCTAAGCGAAAGATGGACACTCCTCTCACTCTTGAACAATCAAAGACTTGAGGGAAATGTCAGATATCAGTTAGGACTCTGCCCTAGTTGGTACTCCAGACTAGCCTTCACAATACTAATAAACATCTATGATGTTTGTCATGGTCTCCTTACTTTAGTGGGTGTTTCTGAGTTACCTTAACACTATTCTTCTTTTAACATGCTCACGCACTCTTATTATGATATACATACCCTTCCTATGTATTCCTTGGTAGGAAAGTGTTTTCTACAAGAAGTATAATAAATCTTTCAATTCTAAATATCTATGTTAATATTATTCGTATCTTATTTGTCTTGGCTTACTGAAACTCTAAATATCTTGTTTCTACACTATTTGTACTAAGATTTCAGGTGAAAGAAAGAGTGGGCCATCTAAGACTAATAATCGTAAGTGAGCTAAACTCCTTATTATTTTGGTTTAAACACTGAGTTCCCTATGATTTTTTCCTTGCTTGATGTTGATGCTTGTAGAACAGACGCATCTTTATCCATGTTTAAACCGTATCTTTTTTATGAAAGTGATAAGATATTGACTATGCACCTTCCATTAGTCACTAATGAGAAAATTTATTTTCTAATCTCCTTGTGATCAATGTATGTTGTAGTTATGGACAAGAAAAATACGAATATCAAGTTATTATGAAATTAATAAGCAATCACAAAATGATGAAATAAAAAATCTCTCGGAAGCGCGCTTAACAAGCAAGGGTATGGTGGAAAGCGACCGTACCCAGCATCATACCATGTATCGTTGGACCATCAAATCAATCTGACCAATATTCATCAAAGGGCTAGAAGCTAATTCGCAAGGGAAGGCCACAAAAAACCTAATTCCGTCTTCTGCCACTATAAAGAGGAGAAGAAACAACCACCAGAACGGAGACTAATTCCATTCATCGCCACTATGGACTACTGCCACCATCACTACTCCAGTCTCATCTACATCTCCACCTGCATAGCCATGCTACTTGTAATTTAGATCTCATCGCGATTGTCAACGTTGTAAGAACTATGAATATTTAATCTATTAGTATTTTTGTATAATGTTTTATATTGATGATATGATCGCGATATGTGATTGGTCCTCTCGGCCTAAGGGTTGAGGCCTAACATTGCAACCTTTATTCATGGAATATTATTTTAATGAATCCAATATGTTTAATGTGTATGATATTGTGCCAATGCCTCGCTCCTAGGATTTGTCGGGTAACCAAGACACCGAATAGTGATGAAGGTAGAGGAAAGATGAAAGAGGAATAGAAGATTGATAGTGAAATTCTATGAGGGGGAGAAGGAGTAAAACATCTGACAATAAATCTCTTAGGAACCACAATAACGTCACAATTCTTAATGATTTTATCTGTTAATTCTTAATAACTAAGTCAACCCCATGTGTTGGATAGGGCAAGGTGGATGAATTAATCCATAGTAACTAGTGCTCCGTGCTATGGTGACTCAAGGACGCATTGCCTACATCTAATATACCTCATATGAATGAATTGTCACTAAAAGTTTACATTTTATTTAATTTATCTCATGTTGCTAGTGCACCGCTGCAGGTGAAACCTTAAACCCTGGCATATTTTAGTACACTGAATACAACCTCATTTCATAGAACAAGTTCGTACGGTAAATAAAATTAATTAAGAATTTCTTAGACTTGTTAGACATCCCTCACCAAGCACCTACTTTTCAGTTCGATAAAGTTAGGGTCTCTTAGGGAAAAAACTACATACTACATTCGAAAAACCTGATCGAAGTTACAGTTATCTATTAACCTTCCTTTACTACTTTTTGCTAGTATTACTTGTTTAGACATCTGTTGGTATCTTGTATCTTGTATCTTGTTTAACATATAGGTTGTTCATCTAGTTCCATATATAGAGAACTCATATTTGAGTAGTCCCTAAATTCAGAAATTATAAGGTAAAATTTGTAGTTGCCTATTCAACCCCCCTCCCCTCCCCAATCAAGATGTTTGATCCTTTCTACTAAGCCATCAGTAATATCCTTGTATGGAAAAATGCGGTAGATATGAAGTTTCTCATCCCTCTCATAGCCCAGAATTTTCAAAGTTTCACCAACCCATACGGTCGACCAAGTATGAAAACTACAGTTTTCAAATACTCCACTAGATGCACTAACATATGGAAAGTTATCGCCAAAACCATATAAAATACTATTTTGACATACTTCCACTGATCACAAATCACAATCATCTTCTGCATTCAAAATTTTAGCAAAATATTGAGAGATTTTCAATATTCAGATATGAGGCCAATATACATAGGTATCAATATTCCGAATTCACTACACAAATCAACTCAACATGGCTACACACAATTAATCTTCACCAATATATAATATTAGTAAAGGTAACTACTTTGGAACATTACTATGCACAAATTGACACATAAACTGACAACGGCGGCGACGGATAACAAGGAAAAAAAGATCACATAATATGCAAGATTAAACCAACAAACGACATACACGTGCTACTAACACCCTAATCATACTCGCCCGGTCTCTTAAAAGTCACTAAATAGGTACCGATCATCCACACCTCATGAACCCTAGCAAAACCTCACCTCATGAACAACAATGTGAAGCTGGTACTACTAACTTTAGGCATACCGTAGTCTGGCGGGTCTTTGTCCCCTCGCGGTAGTGCAGGTCCGGCTGCATCGCCCAGGAAACGACACCACCGATGATCACGATCTGTCTGCCGCCGTGCTCGAGGTGAGGGTGACCAAAAATGAAATATGCACCACATTGCGGAAAAGAGGGGTCTCTTTCTATCAATCGAACTCGGCCAAACACGCGGAAGGACCTGTAAATGTATTTTCTACTAATCAGATGGACCAAAGTGCAAATTTTCCGAGCAGACATTTTCTATTGTGGCATGTTTCGGACTAAATTGACTAAATAATCCCCGCTAAGGTAGTTGTGGGACAGTGGTTTCACAGTTTCTTACTTACACTAGTTGAATGCCCGTGCGTTGCTACGGGCTTTTGTCCCATGACACATATGAGTATTGCCGATAACTTGAAGATGCAAACAATATAATGGTATGATGGTAAGCAATCTAAAAAAAATCAACATTTATCAATGTCAACACCATCCACAAGGTTGATATGACACTTAGCATCTTGATACAAGAACTCCCGGGCATAACAAAATGAGTGGAACCACTCCTAGGTGAAAAATCTCAATATATTGCTCCTTGTCTTCAACCTTCTCTTATGTGTCTTTACGTGTTAGTATAAGAAGTTTAACTCCTCCCTTACGGCCTAAGTGATACAGAAGTTGAGAAAAATGGATTGGCTTATGTAAAAAAGAGTAGAGATAGTAAGCTATTGGATCCATGTAGAAAAACATGTCACTTCTATATTACCATGTAAGTTCCATTGGCAACAATAAAAAAATGAACATCAGGGCATGATGATTAATCTTGACCAGAAAAGTTGGATCCCATCTATGGATGTATTACCTCATGAAACATAGAAATGAAAATTAATCAAACCAACCCATGAAAAAATTAAGTAGAAGTCACATAGTTCTTTCCCATTTTCTTCAGGTATCCGCTAGATGGCAACATATACAGATATATCGGGACAAGCAAAAGGGTGCCTCTCATAGAGTATCTGTGTTCATATCCGGATGAGCAAACTTATTTAACACTGCGCCGTAATCCACCTTCAATGCAACTAAAAAATAAAAATTGAGTTTATTATTGCTGCAATTGAAAAGTGGATACCAAATAAAGTAGATAGACACTGCCTGGGCAGAATGCTAGTGGCCGAGACCGTGTGCAGCGGCCAAAATGACAAAAAGGAGCTTATTAACAATCCTGGATTATAGCAAAACCAATATACTAATGCAAGCAATATATTGTTTTTTACATAAATGATACAGATGCTATCTTATCCTATGCATGCCTTCCTATTCCCATCACTAAGCTATAGTACAAAATGTTCAAGTGATTTAGCAGCCCTAGCTGCTAATCAAAGCTAATGAAGTAATGACCATTGAAGCCAGTACTGGATTTCCCTTTCATTCTAGATTAGTCCTGTTTAGGCGCAGGCTAATGTACTTAAGACACATTAAAAACTTTGATTTTAGCAAAGTAAAAAAGTGCTCCGAGTTTTGCTCGCTGACTGGATGTCGCAAATCTTAGAGCAGCTTTAGGATCAGCTACACTGGAACCATTCATATCTCACAGAAAGATAAAGGTAACATTGGATCAACTATAAACAGAAGATTCATACAAATTGAATAGATGTTTCTTGCTGCGGGCTCTGTGACTTCACTTCTAGCCATGAAATACAATGCAAGGAAAATGACATGAATTTTCAGGTTTTTCTAATCGGTGATGTATAATTAGAATGTACACAGAATTAACAGTCATGTCACAACTCTGTAATCCCCTTGCTGAAAGCATGTTCACATTGGACCATGGGGGAAGGTGAACCTTCTAACTCATGATTAAAGTAACCCATACAAAAATATCATAACACTGCCGAATAGTTTTGCTTTATAGTTACCTTTCTGAACAGGGAAATGCCATTTTACATTAGTTCGACAACAGATAAATTTATTAGCTCAAATAAGGAGATCATATTTAGATTCGAATTGAACAAAAAGAACTCATCTGTCTATCTACTTATAGTTGAACAAGGGATCCGACATTGCTTAACTGACAAATTAGAACGACCATGTGATTTCCCTCATGTTTCCAGTGCATTTCTAATGTTGGTACTCATGCAGTCCCATAGACATCATCAGCAGCAGATGATAAATGAATCCATTTACATCTTCTGTTTTTTTCCCATAAGAATTTTTGTAGAGATGGAAAAACATCAATTTAGCTTACTTAACACCGAGGGTAAGCAATGGTTCATTGATCTACCACAAATGCATGTTACTCTTCCAAGCATGTATGGTGCCGTATTTTGTGAATGAGGCAAGGAGACATTTTGATAAATTCATGTATGTAGCAAAGCATATGGTTAACAGCTGACTAACTTCTTTGATTAACTGGTTATATCATATATACTCTACGTCTCTACCTACTTATTATATATAACCAGGTCTTAGTTTGTGATAAGCAAAAGGTAACACTCAGCTTTACACCTCACGAGCTAACTGAATAATCAAGTATACATTACTTTTAAGACATGCACACATGTAGCCCTTACATCAAAACTGCATTCGTAGGGTAAACAAACTGGTACATGATAACTGAAAAAACAAAAGAAGTGTCAGGTCTAGAGGAGGGGAAGCAGATTCTACCATAATTTCCATCATCTTCTCTCTTCCAATATCGTTTCTCATTCCCGTGAAAATTATAATATCGATATATCATATATATATTATTATCACTTAACATAAAGTAAGCATACATAATAGGATAAATCTAACAACACACCATGGTAGCCAGTGCCCTCTTAATTACTTGCTGATTATGGCTGGATGCTTACTCGAAACTTTTGGAGGTACATGACCCGATCCAACCATCAAGGGCTGTAATATTCTTGCAGGAGGTACATCGTGCTATAGGAGTCCATGCTCCACTGCTTCATGGCCGCCTCGGCATCGTCGTCGCCAATCGGAGCCTCTTCTCCCGGTAGCTCCCGGGTATTTTCCACAAAATACATGCCCTCGTCGCCACCAGCATCATCGCCCGCTGGCAAAGCTATCATTCTTCTTCTATATTCTTCCGTTTCTGTTCATTGGTCACGTCATCGCCTTTTTACTGGGCTTTCCAGTGGTAGAAGTCTCACTTGGCTTACTCTCAGGCTTTATTAACTTCAGCTCTGCCTTACTTGCTCTTCTCCTTCTTGAAGTCTGTATTTCTCCTTCGGTACAGCAACAACCACTTTCTCTGCATCCTCAAATTCAGGTGAGCACCAATAAAAAGGCAATGAAATTAAGCTCTTTGCCAAATTCGACATAAACGTTCAACAAAGATGCCGCTACCTGGCTCATTGCTCCCTGCAATGCTGGCTCCTGGTGCACACAACTACTGCACAACATAAACGTTCTCCAATATTGAAGACACCCGCGTGATAAAAGTAGTACCTTGATTCCAACAATTTGGAAACCACGTCCTCCAGGTTCGCGTCCATCCGCCTAAGAGTCTCTCTGGAAGCAGAAAATTCGCACTAATCGTCTATGATAATCACGCACCGAAATGGTATCACAGCACGTAAATTCATGCGCGTACGGGGGATGAAGGGGAGGGGTGGTATACCTCGAGGTTGTCCTCGGATTGGAAAACGAGGAGGTTGCGGGGGAGGCCGCTGGATTTGAGGAAGGTGGCGATGGCGAGGGTGATGAGAGGCCGTTGAATTCGAGGAAGACGGCGATGTCGAGGGTGCGCGGAGCCGCTGGACTCGAGGAAGGCGACAGTGGTGATACCGCCGCGTAGGCTGGCCACCGGTAATGCCTGCTCTAGTGCCGCCACCACGCTCGGGCCGAGAGAACGCTAGGAGGGAGCGTGAGGAGGAAAAGGCTTCAGGGGAGAGGAAGTGGCAGATGGGTACTGTGACAGGTCGCCTGCCGGCGGCATCCGCAGGCTGCTGCACGAGCACGAGCAGGAGCGAAGGCCTGGCGTGCGTTGGGCGCTACCACCGGCGGCGGATGGATGGAAGTGTCGCGTGCCTAGGTTAGACGTGTATATCGGGGCATCAGGTAATGTTATTTTCTTGTTGGGCCAGGTCCGACAAAGCGACGAGCGATCACACGACGGATCGAGGGAAGGCAGACGAGGCGGACGATGGGGTTGGACGTACCAACATACGTCCAACTCCCATTTAATAGTAAAGATGACTATAATTTGTACATGTCAAGCAAGTTGAGGGACCGCAAGTGTATATGACTCATTCCCATCGGTATCTATATATATTCTACTCCCTCGGTTCCATGATGTAGTGCATATTTCGTTTTTAGAAAGTCAAACAAGTCTAATTTTGATCAAGATCCTGGGAAAAAAATATCAACATCCGAAATAAAAAAATTAGTACCATCAGATTTATCATGAGGTGCAATTTATATTTTAAATATTTAGTATTTTATAAACTTGGTCAAACCTAGACATGTTTAATTTTCTTAAAAACAAATATGCTCTACATAGAATGGAGGGAGTACTGGTAGGAGGATCGAACTGTGAAGTATCCCGACCACATAGGGAGGAATAAACCGGCAAAAATTGATGGCAAAGTATCCACTGAAAACTAGAATTCAGTGGAAATCTGGAAAAAATCCGATGTGGGCTAACAAGCTACTTTTCATATTTGCATTGAACTCCAAGGTTCGCTGTAATTTATTAGGGTCGTCTGATAATAACATACATCTTGGAATATTTCTTGGTCCAAGAATTACGCACAAACTTAATTATTATATTCCTAAAACACGATTCTGGCATTTCTTGGTTCCCAAATTGATATGTAATTTCCTCCAAAAAAAGATTTCTATATGTTACATAACAGAATCATACCGTGTAAGAAATATTTGTTATCTTAATTGCTTGTTATTTGTTTCTATATTTAGCACCTTGGACTCCTATATGAGAGTAAGAACTAACATTACACCACTCATAGACTCTAGCTACAGCACAATCACCTGATTAATTAATTCTAAGTTTTCAATAATTCTGATGGGGCCATTACATTATACAGTTTAATGATCAAGTGACTGAACTTCCGAGTTGACTAGGTTTTATTGGTGAATGGTCATTGGCTAATTTTTTTTGTCTATTTTCAGTCGAGCACCATTGCTTGTTTCATTAATTGGCAGTGATGGTCCTCGTGACTAAGAAACAGGCCCAAGGACAAACAAGAACGGGTACAAACAGCAAATTTACTTCAAAAGCTTCTCCTGGACAATGACTATACTGGCTCGTCAGATTGAAAAACGGAGATGTAATACATTATCGAGAAATGGACAATGATGCATTACGCAACACTAAGAAAAGTAGTTTTTGTTCCTGGTTTACAAAACACAATTTTCTACTCACTACGTCTCATATTAAGTGTCCAAAAAATGGATAAAAATGGATGTATTTAGACATGTTTTAGTCTAGATCCATCCAATTTTATCAAATTTTGCGACACTTAATATGAGACGGAGGAAGTACAACATCTTTTGGTTGTAATCTGAACTTAATTTATTACAGGAATTTAACTTATTACAGGAATTGAAGACAACTCTTAATTCTCTCAAGAGAACTTTATTTCCGAAGTTTATTTTCTGGGTTGTTTTCATGCTACAGATTAGAGAAACAACTGAGAGCTAAGGACCATCCTCTAGCTGCAATAGCAACTACCATCTTTGCGGCAATCCCCAGTTCTGCAGTTAAGTTTGTTACAGGCCTCAACACATTCTTGAGGAGCAGGTACACAGTTGAAAATGTAGGGTTCACGGCCCGGCAGGCATTTGCTGGCTTCGATACCTATGATGATAAAAACAATCAGAACCGAGAGCATCTCGTAATTGAACTCAGATACTAAAATATTATGCAAATATCAGGATAGAAGCAGCGTGCTAATACAATAACAGGCAAAACAACTAGAGGTATGTTATATACCATCCCCACCACTGAAGTAGTGAAGTTACGATGGAATCAGTAAAGGTTGGAGACAACAACCACCATGCCCGTTACTGCCAGTATACTATCAAAACATGTACTTACTACAACTTATCTTCCATGACGTTCTTATAACTTAGATATGTGTAATATCAACTTTGAAGACATCTACAAGCAACCGAACGGACCATTGATAAAGAAACATGAACAATGACCCGTGGGTGCAAGCCATGCGATCGATTCAGATTTCTCTGGAATTCATAAGTGACCGTCAAAGATTCAAATTGACTTAATATAAAATTGCTACAAAATATAATTTCCCACGAATATAATTGGAAACAGGGGAATCATGCAAACGATAAAAATCTAGCTCCCCAAAACCACAAATTTCTCTGTAATTGATAAGCTTAGAAGAAATGTACCTATGTTCGTCTCTGTGACTTGACTCGCCAAACAAGAGGTTGAAATCATCATGAAAAGAGCCATCACGCACAGAAACCTTGAGTTGATTAGAGCCATAACAAAGTTGTTTACTATTTCCTTGATTCTTTCTCCTATTGTGAT
This sequence comes from Alopecurus myosuroides, assembly GCA_028641055.1. Lineage (NCBI taxonomy): Eukaryota > Viridiplantae > Streptophyta > Magnoliopsida > Poales > Poaceae > Alopecurus > Alopecurus myosuroides. The sequence goes on along the minus strand of CM054057.1, from coordinate 243,508,192 downwards.
TTTGTTATGGTTGTGGTGTTTAGTCGAATCATTCTGCTGTTGTTTATATAGAGGCGCCTTGGAGTACCAATTTTTTTTTCCGTTTTATTACTTCCTGCATTAGTGCGGTAATTAATTAAGATCCTCCAATAATACGCGCATCACGGAATATCCCGTGGGTATGGATTTATTCGCTCCAAAATATACCATACAAAATTAATTAGTATTCCATAACAGGATTATTTCATTTATTGGCTCCTAAAAATTACCATACGAAATTTATTAGCTTTCCATAAAAAGATTATGGCATTTATTGGTTCCCAAAAATTACATATAGTAGGAGTACTACACAGTTATTCAGTATTCCGTAACAAGATTTTGGCATTTGTTGCCTCCCACAAATTATTCCATACGAAATTAATCAGTATTATTCTACTACAACAGGATCATGTCACTTATTGGCTCCTTAAAAATACCATTCGAAATTTATTAGTTTTTTATAACAAGATTATGACATATATGGGAGATTAAAAAGTATTCCGTCACAAGATCATAAACCGTGTAGTATAAAAAATGTGGCATCTTGACAGCTTGCCAGTGCATAAGTAACCTGGTTTACCGATTACCAGGGAGTTGGATGAGGAGATGCTAAATTCTTGAACTCTTTACGTTTAAAACCAGGAGCTGAGGAATGTGGTATTATCTCTAGAAATGTGGCCAAGCAAGTGAAAAAAAAAAAGATTAAGTACATACTTATCAAATCACACCTGTTATGAAATAGTAATGTGCTTCAGCTTATCTGATAACCAAGATAGGAGCAAAAAGACCAAACAACATTTGCCAATGATGGGTAAACTGGATGCAAAACATATTTTATTTCTTTCTTAATTTCTTATTTGTCAGAGTGACCTCGAAAAACATGCCATCCTCTTTTCCCATTTAGCTCATGCATGATAAACTTATTCACCAGTTGTACCACATTTTTCCAAGACTCGGTTTTTGTCTATGTATGTCTTCCATAGATAATTCAAAGTTTATGCACGTATCAAACTGTTAACTAACGATCGCACAATGTACCTAAGCCAAATTAATAAATTGCCAGCAAAACACTCTCCTGTAGTGGCCTATCATGTCAAAATGAAATCCAAAAAAAAATTCCACTTCTCATCAGATATGCTATTTATAAAATCATATAAGCTTTCTACAGAGTCCAAGCAATGAAGAATGTAGATTGATGATCTTTCATTTTCGAATTGGTATACCAATTGGGATTCAGTGCAGGAACTGGACGAATCAGATTTAGGAAGTCAAATCCTATTATGAAGGTAATCATCAGGAACCATGGCTTGCAGTTAGATTCAGTGCAGGAACTCGACAAACCATGGCATGACAAATAGCAAAATGATGCAGCAATAGATCATGCACGGTGATATATTCTTGAAGCATATTGAAGTAGACAAGTCGATTGCGTCAACTGTAAAGCTCGGTTGGGAACATTGCACGGGCTTTACTGTTTACTAAAGGTAGAATCTCAGGTCCATCTTGCAAACAATCAGCTGTGGAACTACAAAGATAAAGTTAATAATTTTAAAGCAAGTCAGTGACACCAACAATTAAATAGAACAGAAGACATAACTGTATATTAAACATGCATGGACCTATCAATTGATACTAATATGGCAAATGTTACTTGGAACGCAGAGTTTGGGCTTTGAGTTTGATAGTTTCAGGTAGCTAGATAATCCAGATCTACAACAAGCTAGAACTTAGAACATTGAACTTTGGTGTTAATGATTTCTACGGGGCTCCCTGCCTTCATGTTTCGCGTGGGGTTGCCTCTCCGCAAGGCTTGTACAAAACTCTCTTTCTATCAATGCAATAAAACGCAAAGCTTTTGCGTTTTCGTTTTTTTTTTTTCATGTTATAAAAAATATGCAAAATTGCACCATGACACTTCTGAATATGGTAACAACTTACGACCATTCGCTGGCAGCATGCTACAGATCTCTTTTTTTCCCCAATCTCAGTTACGTGGCATTCCAAGGTATTGCTCATAACCATGTATATGGAAAAATTCAGACCGACTTAATGAGTATGTCAAGATAGTTTTCATTCCGACTTCGTATCCCACGTGTGATACAGAGAGGAAGCTTCTGAACATTACAGATTGGCATGGCATGCACAGATTCGCAACAATAAGTAAAAGAATCCAAATTAAGAAAAAAAAAGATTGAACTTTATACCTGTAGATGCAGGGGTGCACTCACAACAGTTGAGGTCAACAGCAGTCATTGATCAAACCTGTGTTAAAAAACCATCACTTCAGAGTTCAGCTTCTCCTGTAGCCTAGCCACAAATACATTTTTTTTTTTAGAAATGGAGGTTCTACCCCCAGCCTCTGCATCAAAATGATTAGCCACAAATACATAGTGAAAGGAAAGAACAATCATAATCACGTAACCAGGAATCTGCACAAAGGATAGAAATAGTTCAGGAGAAGGCAAGCTACTGACCCCTGTTACAAGGCAAGGAATTCAGCTTATCCCTTGTTTCTTGTCGTGGACTAAGATGCCACATTCTTGAAACACCAACAACTTCGAAGCATATGGGCGTAAAATAAAACACAAATCTCAAAACCTTTCAGATCTTATCTGCACCTAATTCAGTGAAACACAATCATTTTAGTTAGGCACATCCTTCATGAGAATATCTGCGGCTAAGAACATGTACACATAGCTGGATCCATAAATAATAGTATAATACGAAGCAAAAGGCAATAGGTTACAGACCCACAGTTCAGTATCCAAACAACATAGTGTTGCATGTTTCCATACAGATGTAAGCAAACCGGATAATAGAGGAATGGATGCTACATGTCCAAACTTCAATTATTTTACAGACATGGAAACCCTACTAGTTAAGAGAGTCACTAAATCAAAAGAAAATAGAGTCACTGGTCTAGAACATAACTTAAGGAAGGAGTAGATAGACGATGCTTCGTCATCTCATGGCACACATATTCATCCAGATTACAACAGTGGAGAGACTAGACTGGCCACCGCTACAATTGGACTACGCACGACATGTTTGCTGGACACCCAGCTCAAACTTCCCTCCAAGGACTTTTCCCCATTATTGCGATGCCTGCTCACCGTCATGCTGTATGTTATCTTTTGACCAGCCTTGGAGAACACCAGCGTCTCTGGGTACACTTGCACTGTAAGAGACTTGGGAACCTCCATCTTCAGTGTGTATACTGAATTTATTGGCCCCACATTTGTCACAGTTCTGTTCACTGTGAATGGGCTTGTCTTGAGTGGCACCGTTATGGTAGGGTAGTTGAGCTGAGCTTCCGGGATCTTGGGAAGCATTTTGCAGGACAGCATCGGGTTACGCGCAATGGCTGCCAAGCCTTCATCACCGAGGAGGGCACATATGTAGCCAGCATATTCGGTAATGCTAAGGTCATACACAAGGCCCGGATCAATGGCTTTTAGAGGATTGACATGGCCAGCGCCCATGGCATATGCGGTAGCCCTCTGATGCTGCTCGTCCAAGATCGGGCCACCAGTGCTGTCCGTGATGTCAGATGTGGTGAGGATGGCTGACTTGATAGCAGCAGCAGACCAGTTAGGATGGGCGCTCTTGACAAGTGCAGCGACGCCACTGACATGCGGAGTCGACATGGACGTCCCAGATTTAATGTAGAATGGCCCAGATCCAAGCATGGTGAGTGGTGGCCATGCAGCAATGACGTTCAGCCCAGGTGCTAATATGTCCGGCTTTAGCACACCCGGGCTGAACGTGCTGGGACCCCGGGATGAGAATGCCGCCACAGTGAGAGACGGACGGACACCAAGCACAGTGTTCTTGTATATGACTTTGGCACTGGCTTTGTTTGTTGTCTTGGCATACTCTGTGATATTGTTGCCATCAGCCACGGTCACCTGCACAACATTGCCATAGTCCTTCAGAAGGGTGGTGAAACCAGCAGCTTTTCTGTTGATCAGCACTACACCAGCCGCCCCGGCACTGATGATGCCACTGATATCAGACTTGTTTACTGATGGTCCTGTGTCATTCATTGGTCCTGTGCTATGGCAAATCACAATTTTGCCGGCCACATGTCTTCCAGCCGACGACTTGCAGTGCTTGTTCAAATACAGAGGAAAGGACTTGGGCTTGGAGCTTGAGTTAAAATCTGGTTAAAAGCTTCCCCATTGATGCGAATGCCGTTCCCAAGCTGCACAACAGTCTCGAAGCTTCGGTCCACCGAGCCAGCTGCAACTGTGAGAAACCATGGTGCAGAATTGGCAAGAAACGACTTGGGTCCGTTATTCCCAGCTGCAGCCACGACAACAATGCCCTTTGCTACCGCACTGAGCGCGCCAATGGCGACCGGGTCTCGGCTGAATTCGACATTGAAAACAGGGGCGAGGGAGAGTGAGAGCACATCAACCCCATCCTTGATAGCTTCGTCTATCCCAGCTACTATGTCTGCGGATTCGCACCCACGAATCGTGCACATGTTGTACATGGCCAGGTGTGCACCTGGAGCAGTCCCGGCTGCTGTGCCCCTGCCGAGGCCATGGGCCGAGGCACCACTGACGAAGTTCCCAGCAGCGGTGGACGCGGTATGCGTCCCATGCCCTATGACATCTCCAGAGTCATTCACCCTGATGAATTTGGCACCAATAAGCTTCCTGTTGCAATGGGCAGCGGCAGTACCATGGCATGAGCCCTTCCACTTTGATGGGGGTGGCGGGATGCCACTGTCATCAAAGGAAGGATGTGCCGCATAAATGCCGGTGTCGACTACCCCGATGATGACTCCCTTGCCGTAGCGGGTATCTCTCCACAGCCCGGCATCTCTCTCCAGCCCGAGAAATTCTTGAGTGTGAGTGGTGGTGGGGCGCCAGAGCTGGTTTGGAAAAGCCTGGACGAACTCTTTCCTCTTGGACACCAGGGCGAGGTCTTCTTCGGTGAGCCTGGCGGCAAACCCCGTGAAGACCTCGGTGTATGCATGGATGAGGCGTGGCTCATTGGAGCCAGCGATAGGGCTTGGCAGGAAAGAATCCTGCCACCAGCGGTGGTCGGCATCGCTGCTGGCGTCAACAGGTGGCCTCAAGACTACAATGTAGGTGCGATGGCTTGGAGAGAGGCCTGCTGCAGGTGCAGGAACATGCAGGAGCATCAGGCTGAGCAAGAACAGTGAGATTAGCAGGTGGGCAAAGGATGCCATGGCTTGAACTGCGATTTCGAAAGGAAGCTGAGGTGGTGGTGGTGGTGGTGGTGGTGGAAGGAACCGAGAGGGAGAGAGGACGACTGAGGTGGTGGTGGTGGAAGCAACCGAGAGGAAGAAATCAAAGGAGCAAATGCTTCTTCCTCTTGCCTCTGCTTCTTGCTCTTTCGCTCACTCTATCTCTGTTGGATTCGTGAGAGAAAGAAAGATGGGCAGGCACAGCAATGGCTCGGGGGGTCTCAACCTTAAATGCTGCGTGAAAGCAGATTATTCGGTGCAGTTCGTCCTTCACCTATATGGCCTAGGGAGAGGGCGTGTCGTCTGTGGGCTGGCTGAGAGAAAGATCCCGGACAAAAAGACCTCGTGCACTGGGACGACATGGAGCGTTCCTCCCTGGACGCCAGAGTTCCACCAAATAATCGTTTTGTCTAATCACACATCAGGAAGCAGTAGAGACAGAAAGCTAAGATGAAAGTTTCAATCAACATATCTGCTATTCTTCGAGAGGTTGCACACTTTACTGACTGAGACTCCACATCCATCTTTTTTTCATGCAAACATAAGGAAATTAGGTGCAGCGAGATGAAGCAAAATGTAAAACCTGGATGCTATCAAGCTCATCACTCATCAGAGTTTGCACACAAACATCCATCTTTTTTATGCACACCTGAGGGCATAAGATGGGAATGAGAAGAATCAGAATGTAAAATTTGGTTCTGTTATTTTAGAAAATGATTTGTAAAGAAGAGATTATATGTCCTTGGCCAATACTTAGTGATGATTCAAACTTGGAAACAGAACATATGCTTAAGCTTAATTAAAGAATACATTGCCTGAGATTCCTATGTCCACCTCGTTTGGATTAGGGACAGAAGAAAGGGGTCGAGCACGATAGAGCATACGAACGGCTCAGAACCTTGGACGTTACAGCACCCACTCACAAGCCAATGTCCTAGGCCTATGTCCATCAAATCGGTCTGTTTCATCTTTCTAGACTCAAGTGTGATGCCCGGCACAATGATACCCCTACAGCTATGTTTGGTTGCCGGGCAGAGATTTTCCAGGGCTTGATTTTTCTTGACACATTCGAATCCACGGGGTATTCCTGGTACTATGGGTATTCCTCTGAAATTTCTCATCATCCATTGGCACTCTGGGGAATGGGCTGCATTTTTGTGGCTACCATATACAGATGATGAGAAGAATGAAAAAAAAACTGACAGAAAACAAGATAATCTTGAACACCAGTGCAGATTCACCAGGCAAGCAAGGAGCCATACTTTGCTTCACCAAGCCGCTAATCAAGGATGAGCACAGTCGTCGCTGCATCGAAGCCAGCATGTTGTGCTCTCTTATCAGAGGCTGCACACTTTTACTGGCTGAGACTCCACATCCATCTTTTTATGCAAACCTAAGGAAATTAGGTGGAAACGAGAGGAAGCAAAATGTGAAACCTGGATGCTAGCAAGCTCATATCTCATCAGAGCTTGCACACCATTACCGGCTCCACATCCATCTCTTTTATACAAACATGAGGAAATAAGATGGAAATGAGAAGAATCAGAATGTAAAATTTGACGCTATTATTTTAGAAAATGACTTTTAAATAAGAGACACGTATTATTGGCCAATGCTCAATGATGATTCAAACCTGGAAACCAGAACATATGCTTAAACTTAATTAAAGAATGCAATTGACTGAGATTCCTATGTCCACCTCGTTTGGATTAGGGACAGAAAGAAAGAGGGCGAGCACGATAGAGCACGGGAACGGCTCAGAACCTTGAACGTTACAGCACCCACTCACAAGCCAATATCCTAGGTCGTATGTCCATCAAACCGGTGTGGTTCATCTTTGTAGACTCGAGTTTGATGCCCAGCACAATGATACACCTACGGCTATGTTTGGTTTCCAGGCAGAGATTTTCCAGGGCTACAAAGCACGGGCTTTCTTGACACATTCGAATCCACGAGGTATTCCCAGTACTATGGGTATTCCTCTGAAATTTCTTGTCATCAATTGGCACACTGGGGACTGGGCTGCAGTTATGTGGCTACCGTATACAAATGATGAGAAGAATAAAATAAATAAACAACTGACAGAAAACAAGATAATCTTGAATGCTAGTGCAGATTCACCAGGCAAGCAAGGAGCCATACTTTGCTTCACCAAGCCGCTAATCAAGGATGAGCACAATCGTCGCTGGATTATCAGAGGTTGCACACTTTTAGTGGCTGAGACTCCACATCCATCTTTTCATGTGAACCTAAGGAAATTAGGTGGAAACGAGAGGAAGCAAAACGTAAAACCTGGATGCTAGCAAGCTCATCACTCATCAGAGCTTGCACACCATTACCGGCTCCACATCCACCTATTTTATGCAAACCTGAGGAAATAAGATGGAAATGAGAAGATAAGAATCGAAAATTTGGTGCTATATTTTAGAAAACGACTTGTAAAGAGACACGTGTCCTTGGCCAATACTCAGTGATGATTCAAACCTGGAAACCAGAACATATGCTTAAACTTAATTAAAGAATGAAATTGACTGAGATTCCTTTGTCCACCTCGTTTGGATTAGGGACAGAAAGAAAGGGGGACAGAGCATACGAACGGCTCAGAACCTTGGACGTTACATCACCCACTCACAAGTAGGAAGGCTAATGTCCTAGGCCCTATGTCCATCAAATCCGTGTGGTTCATCTTTCTAGACTCGAGTGTGATGCCCGGTACTATGATAGGCTTTATTTTGTTGCAGGGCAGAGATTTTCGAGGGCTACAAAGCACGGGCTTGATTTTTCTTGACACATTCGAATCCACGGGGTATTCCTCTTCAATTTCTCGTCATCAATTGGAACTCTTGGGACTAGGCTACGGTTCTGTGGCTACCGTATACAAATGATGAAATAAGAACAAAAAACAAACTGACATAAAACAAGAAAATCTTGAACGCCAGCGCAGATTCACCAGGCAAGCAAGGAGCCATACTTTGCTTCACCAAGCCGCTAATCAAGGATGATCACAATCGTCGCTGCATCGAAAGCATCATGTTCTGCTCTCCTATCAGAGGTTACACACTTTTACTGGCTGATACTCTACATCCATCTTTTCATGCAAACCTAAGGAAATTAGGTGGAAAGGAGAGGAAGCAAAATGTACAACCTGATGCTAGCAAGCTTCATCACTCATCAGAGCTTGCACACCATTACGGGCTCCACATCCATCTTTTCATGCAAACCTAAGGAAATTATGTGGAAATGAGAGGAAGCAAAATGTAAAACCTGGATGCTAGCAAGCTCATCACTCATCAGAGGTTGCACACCATTACCGGCTCCACATCCATCTTTTTTACGCAAACCTGAGGAAATAAGATGGAAATGAGAAGAACCAGAATGTAAAATTTGGTGCTATTATTTTAGAAAATGACTTGTAAAGAAGTCCTTGGCCAATACTCAGTGATGATTCAAACCTGGAAACCAGAACATATGCTTAAACTTAATTAAAGAATGCAATTGACTGAGATTCCTATGTCCACCTCGTTCTGATTAGGGACAGAAAGAAAGGGGGACAGCACAGGAACGGCTCAGAACCTTGGACGTTACAGCACCCACTCACAAGTAGGAAGGCTAATGTCCTAGGACCTATGTCCATCAAATCCGTGTGGTTCATCTTTCTAGACTCGAGTGTGGTGCCCGGTACTATGATAGGCTTTATTTTGTTGCAGGGCAGAGATTTTCCAGGGCTACAAAGCACGGGCTTGATTTTTCTTGACACGTTCGAATCCACAGGGTATTCCTCTTCAATTTCTCGTCATCAATTGGAACTCTTGGGACTGGGCTACGGTTCTGTGGCTACCGTATACAAATGATGAAAGAAGAACAAAAAACAAACTGACAGAAAACAAGATAATCTTGAACGCCGGCGCAGATTCACCGGGCAAGCAAGGATCCATACTTTGCTTCACCAAGCCGCTAATCAAGGATGATCACAATCGTCGCTGCATCGAAGATAGCTAGGATGACCGCGCGCGGCTGCTCCTGCAGTTCTGCTCTCTTGTGGCCGTCGAGGACTCGACAAGCTGGAGAAGCTCCAATGGGTTCGTTCAGACGGAGAAGGAAGCAGCTGAGCTTCAATCAAATGCACAGCTAATTTACCCAGTTATCCATGGGTGGCACGTACCCAAGGATTAGGCGGGGGACGAGCCGCTAGCTCGGTGAGTAGCCGATGGGGAAGATGGCGGAGGAGGGGATAGAGGGCGCACCGTGCATTGGCTCGCCGGATGACCTCCCGACCCCGTGCGACGTGGCCCCGCGCCGCCCCAACGAACACCTGATGCGATCTTCGGGCCGGCGCGCCGCTCTGCGTCTCCCGCCCGCGAATGCCTCGCGCTTGGCCCCCCACTCCTCCATCCCGCGCTTCCCCTTTCGCCCCCTGCGGCGTCGCGGGCATGGCTGGCCACATTCTGGCTCTGTTTCCGTGAGGGGCTGCCGTTGTAGAGTTCTTCCCCACGAGAGCATCTTTACCAGCAGATATATTTTTGGCACCAAAAATTATTCGGAAATGCTAGACCTACGGAGCCAGCCTACGGAATTCCTATCTACGCGCTGACGTGCTTCCTCACCATTTGTTCTCCCCCTGAAATCCCCTGGGTGGGCCTCTCTGCCTTCCAATGAAATAAGGACAGCCCATCCCGTAAGCTGCTGGTCTGTAGATGCCATCCGTAGATGTAGCATTACTCAAAATTATTTGGAACAAAATCTGCTACTCCCTCTTACTAACTCAAACGTAAGATGATGTTTTAATGTTTTCTAAAAAAAAAAATAGACACGTTAAAACGTGTAGATTCATGTATTTCGACACGGAGGGAGTACATGACAAAAAAAAGATAATTTTTAGGGCACAAAAAACTTTCATCTCTTTTTTTTTTGCGTGAAAAAAAACTTTCATCTCAAACAGTTGCCTTAAAATAGTATACGTCATACTGTATAAGACAGGAGTGCTCCAAGAGCTGTCCTAAAATACGGCAGTTGCACCACATGGCGCGACCGCTGCACATCCCGACCATGGGAGCCGCCTTCCCCCGACACCTGCGTGACCATGTTGCTCCCTCTTACCACTCTGAACGTCCATCGGAATCCCCCGCCGCACCGTTGTTCGTTGCTCGACTCGGTCGCAGCGGTGGCACGACTATGGGCGGAGCTCCTACGGCCAAAAATGACCTAAACACGAAGTCGACGGCAGCGGCTACTTTGTGAGGTTTCTATCCCAAATCAGCCGGGGGAAGGGGCTCTCACGACCGTCTAGAATGGGGGGAGCGGCGGTGTCGCGATGGTGCCGGAGGAGGGCGGACTAGAGCGAGGAGGGACGAGATCGGGTGTTGGGACCACCAGCTATGATCTGGGGTGGCCAGTCGGTCGCGCGCGAGAAAGTTCCACATGGCGGTCGGAGGCTCCGCGGATGAAAAATTTCTTGGCCATGATGCAAAATGATATATATTTACATCACTTGGTGCTCTATTTTAGGGTTGCCCATAAAAAGTTTATGCAAATTTTACATAAGGGCAGCCGTTGGAGCATGTTTTTTTAAATGTCCTAAACACGGTTAAGCTCTAAAATAGGACTGCTATTGGAGATGCCTGCACATCAGTAACCAGCATCGAGACACGTGCCCTTTCTCCATTGCCCAAATGGGTTTCCAACCGTGTCAATAGTGCCATTCTGTACTAGTGAGACCAATCCCGGATATACACTGAAGGTACAGGTGTCGGTCCAGTGGATATCAGGGTATCCTGACCCGTCTGCTGCGGCCCAGCCCAGTGGGCATTCGAGATCTCATCAAGTATGGCTCGCGAAGAGGGCTCCTCCACGAGGCCTTGTCCTCCTCAGAATTGGGCCAGTAGGAGGTTGGTCCCTCTAGAGAAGCTTCACCATCTACCTTTGGAGAGGAGCTCTATATCGCCTTCCGCTCCTCTTCAAAGGGCATTCCTCTTGGGAGGGGACAAGCCATGTGCGGATGAAGCCCGCTCCTCTGCACGCTGACGGAAGCGCGGCAGAGCCACAGTGCCCCTTTGGCGCGGTTGTCGTTCTCGTGTATAAAGCGTGGGCGACAGCTGCTGATGTGGGGGGGGTACCCGAGAGACCCTCCCATGATGGGCATACCTGGAACATCCCATTAGGGGTACCTTGACAAGCCTCTTTAGTGACTGCATGAAGCCCACGAAAGAAGCCCACGCGGGAGCTGGATAAGGAAAGTCTTGGACGGCAAGGATAGGAAATGTTAGCAACCGACTCCGAGCCCAACTCATGTATGACCCCCAGGACCCATTACCTATATAAAGCACCGGAGGGGGTCACAAATGGGACTAAAAACCCTAGATTCAGAGTTGCGCCAACTTCATTCTGTAAACAACACCCCCTGTAATTGCTACTTTGCACCTCATCGAAATAAAATCCGGCGGGCAGCAACCCGTCGAGTCAAGTGGTCCACCAGCGTCTTTTCCTTCACGAAACCCCAGGTCCCTAACCATGGGGATTGTTGAGGTCACATCCTCTTCATTGGCGTCGTCTATGGGAATCCGGGGCGCTGGATCCACGACTTCTTGGACTTCCTCACCATCGGGCTGTGACTCGGCTATCTAGGCGGACTCGTTCCACTTTGGGTCTATCGACTTCACCAAGTACTCGCCGGCATCGCACCTAGCGTTCGACTACCTCGACAAAAGCATAAATCTCAAGATCGGTGACCTTAACTTCCGCGCAGGCCGCACGGGAGTATTGCGCCTAGAGGACTCCCCTCAGGTTCAGCTGGAGGAGCTACTCGTGTGAGAGTTCTCGCCTCTCTCGCTCGAAGAAGTAGGCTCCGAGTACTCTTATCCCGCCAACCCTAACGTCCACTTCATCGCTATGGAGAGACGTTCCTCATCATCGTCTTCAGAAAGAAGCGAAGAGCATGAGGTAACTAATCCGCCCAAAGCAACAGACGCAACTGACTGCGAAGCACCCGAGGGGGACGAGGAAGAGCTGGGTGAGGACCTGCCGAAATCTCCACCACCCAGAGACGAGGACCCAAACGGCGACGACGACGGATTCGATGGCTCCCCTCCCCCCCCCCCCCCCCCCCGCCCATCAACTTTGGGTCCGCAACTAAAAATAAGAAGTTAAAGCAAAACGCGCCCAGGTGTGCATATCGGCTGCCACTATGGAGCTGGTCACCACGCTAGTCGAGCAAGGCCTCCCCCTCCCAGAAGATGCCAATTGAAAGGAGCGGCTAGCCTATCGTTGGAAGTTGGCTCAGCACAGAAAGGAGTTGAACAAGTTGTACATGGATCTAGATAGCACGGGTGAAAGCTCATGTCTCCTCTAAGATTTTGGTGATGATAACAACACGGGTATGCCCACTAACCTTGTGGTTGAAGTGTATACAGTTGGCCTCACAATATCGAGTATGATCAACGATAATATCCTCGAGAAGATTCACAAAGGTTTTTATGAAGAAGCAAATAACTGCAGCCGGATTATTCAGGAATCTAGCCCGGAAATTCCGGTGGATAAAGGGCGGAAATTCCGGTCTTAGCACCGGAATATTCCGGCCTACTCGAGGCTCCAGTCTTGATGTTCTCGCATCCAACTGCCCGCTCTGAGATGCAGGGGCGGAAATTTGCCCGGAATATTTCGGGGCAAATTTCCGGCCTCTGGTCCTTAGCAGAATTTGGATGCATCTCTGCTGCCCGCTCTCAGATGCAGGGCGGAAATTTTCCTAGAATATTCCGGGGCAAATTTCTCGCCTCTGGTCCTTAGCAAAAACTCGGGTGAGTCGCTGCTGCCAGCTCACGGATATGGGGGTGGAAATTTGGCCGGAAATTTCCGGGCACCGGATTATTCAATAATCCGCCCCCGGGACTTTTGAAATTTCCGCCCCAGCTGCCCCGGAAATTTCCGGTACTAATACCGAAATATTCCGGCCCTGGGAGGCAGCAATGGCTAGATTTCGGAGGATGCTATAAATAGTTGTCTTCTTCCTCTAGACAGCTAGTTCGTCCATTCCTCTCTCTTCTCCATTGTTCAAGAGCTCAAAACTCCTAGATCTCCCTCCTCCTCCAACCAAACTCGATTCCCTTCAGCGATCTGATGGAGGAGGCCTAGATCTACACTTCTACCAAGCCATAAATCGTTTTCCCTTACCATACCTCTTGGGATCTTGTAAATCTCTTGGTTGTCTTGTCATCCTAGAGAAACCCTAGTGCTTGTAGCTTCCACCTTGTAGCAAGAAGCTTCGGATCGTTGAGAGCCTCCATCTCACTTTGGGAGTAGCCTCAACCACTTGTAAAGTTTTGGTCAACGCCTTCAAGTCGACCTCATAGTGAAAACGAGAATCTACCTCACCGGAGAAGCTCAAGGAGAACAAGGTGTGCACAACCGTGCTATTGAGGTGCGCCTGGGTGGCTCCCCACCTCTCCAACGTAGACGTACTTCTTTTAAGAAGTAACTACGGGAAACATATCCCTTGTCTCCGTGTTTTCACTTGTGGTTATCTTGTGCCTTGCATATTACTTCCGTTGCATACTTGTTTCTTATCACATAGGGTGTCTACCTAGTTGCACATCCTGATAACCAAGTTGTTTACTTGCTAAAACACATCTAAAAGTGAAAAAGGATTAAAATTTGTAGGTCACCTATTCACCCTCCCCCCTCTAGTTGACCATAGTGTACTTTCAATTGGTATCAGAGCCTCGGCTCTTATATCGGGCTTAACCGCCTAAGAATATCATGGCCAACAGAGATAATCCCGATTCTTCTAAGGAGGAGCTCTCCAAAATGGCCGAGACTATAGCTAACCTAGAGACAACGGTTGTGTAACATCCCTGATTTTTGGAAAGTCCAAAAATCACTAAAAATTGAAACTTTTTGTTTTCATGTTATGCAAATCACCAAAAACCAAATGAGATGCAAGAAACAAAAGAAAACAATACATGTTCTACTGTTTTGGAAATGAAAATCCAATATACCTCTATTCCATAAACCCTAAAGTCATTTCAAAATAAATATTTCTACATAAAGAAACATTTCTTCTTAAGCAAACCCTTACACCAAACATATTTTCAACCCAATTATGATCTTGAAAATATTTTTTGATATATAAAAACTAGAGAATTGTTATCTCTAATATTTTCTTCTTGTCTCTAAAAAGGGTTTCACTATTATTGATAACCCCAAAATAGATATAAGTTGGATCCTTATTTTCTCAAAGTGTTATGTCAATCAACAAAATAATATAGTGCTATAGAAATAAATTGTTTATTAAAACAAGTAAGATACTTTGAGAAAACAATGTTTTCATTTAGGAAAACCTTTCTGCTTTTACTAATCCCCATTTCCAAATTTATTAAATAATTCTCTATGTTTGAAACATAACAAAAGGATACTAATTGTGGTTTCACTAATATGTTGAAAATATACAATATAAAAGTTCCTAAAAGGGTCTTAGGAAACAATAGTTGAATCATAGAAAATATTTCTAAAAATTGTTTTAATCATATAAAAATTAATGCTTTCTATTAAAGTGACTATCATGTTTCTTCATATTTTAAAATCATAAAATATGAAAACCATTAAATATGATTTTGGAAAATGTTATTTTATCACATTGATGTCTCTGATATTTTATTCAACCAATAATTCTCATTTATATAATTGATATGTTTAAAATGGCATTAATATGCTATTAGTGAAATCATTTCTAATTCAAAATATAAAATAGAAAAACAAGTGTAAATGATTTTCAAAAATGATATTTGACTTATATAATGTCTCTTTATTTTTATAAAACCCTTTCTCAAAATTAAATTTGATTTTCTATTAAAAATGTTATTAAGTCACTTTTAATGAATTATTCAAATTTCATAATTCAAAATGTAATATGTTGAAAAGTTTAAATAAATGGTTTGATTGGTAGATGTGATTGTTACAAAATTATTGCATTTGGTTCGAGATGATTTGGATGCTTAAAGAAAAAGGAGTTATGAATAAAAGCAAACACAAAAAAAAAAAGCCCAATGGTGGCCCAACTAGGCCGACGGAACTGGTCGTCTTCCTGGCTCGTACATGTACGTTACAGCAGCCATGGTCATTATGCACGTACGTTACTAGTTCCTTCTTCTCTTCCTCTAGGCCATTTTGTACATGGAAATGAATTGCAATAAACACAAAAATTACTCCTCAGTCAATCATGGTCCCATTCAGGGAGTTATTTTCCCATTACACTGTCTTAATCACCCAAATGAAACCGGTGAACCGAATGCCATCCGTTGGCATTGATCTCCTGATCTCCCTCCTCAGCCAATATAAAGCCGAACCAAGTTGTCCACTGTGTTCCCCTTGTCCTCCTCCCTCATTCTCGTTCAGATATTTTCTCAAGATGAGCTCTGTACGTCCCACACCATCGACGTCTTGTTGTGGATCTTGCTGAGTTCATCAGACCGGTACGTCGCGTACGTTGATCTTTTTCTCAACTCCTTTCTACAGTAGACTCTTCTCACCTTTGCTTATCTCTAGGACATGATCGTGGATCAACTATTTGTCGATGGTCGTGTCGCCACCGAAGTCATGCCATCCGTGGGTGAGTTTATCGAACTGGTACGACTTCTACGTAACTTTTCCGGCCAACTCCTTTCACCATTGTACTCCACTCATCGTTTCCATCCTCCAGGACATGTTCGTGTGTCACATCATCTCTATTGGTCGCGCCGCCGTCACTCCGTTCAACCGTCGCCGTCGCTAAAGGTTTCTCCGAGTAGCAGCAAGATCTCCATCGCCTCCGTCTCGACGTTAACTGCGCCTTCTGGTCTACGACAATTCCGTAGGACAATCCTCGACGACCTCGTCCAACGCCGAGCCGGCACCGCCATCCTTGCCATCGTCGACAAGCCGACGCGGCCTCTGGTACAGCAAGACCAATCTTGATTGTTATAGAAATTTTAATATTTCGTTGGGCACTCTCTTGGTTTCAGAACCGTCATAGGTTTTTGTAGTTTACGGTGTACGAATGATCTTCCGACATAGTCAGTCTAGTACTTTCCCGGCCACCATGCTTAGATAGAAAGCCTTGGTTGAAGTTTAGGGAATGCACGTACAAAGTATTATCAGCCAGATACACACCTCAATGCATCGGTCGGCTACTACTCACGTACTGCCAATCACACGGAACCACAGTACATACACGCTATCTTCGGACAAAAAATCAAACTTTAACTAGTACCATGATTAGTGCCATCAGATTTATTGCAGTACGATGATCTATATTTACTTGCTTCATACTGGTTTTATGCATACGGTAAAATAACTGCATGGTTTTGAACATGAAATGTGATGATCTTCTAAAAGTCACATCCTCAGTTTGGTTCACCCAAATTTTGCAAATTTGGTGCCTCTCGAATCCTTAGGAAATATAAAATCCAATGAAACCATCATTTTCATGGTTTTAGAAATAATAAAATATTAGAATTTTAATCGAGTATTTTCAAACGACTACAACCACACAGATTCGACGGAACGGGTACACGTCGAGGAGTCGATCCTGCTCGTGCAGATTCCTGTAGAACTTGGTACGCACGTGGACAACCAGTAAGCTAGCTTGGTCGAATCTTATTTTCAGCTAGCACTTGTAGCTCGCAGTGCACATAATTTCTTTTTATAAAAAAAAAATTTACTGATCGTTGTCAACCCATGCTCGACAACAATTGTGCCGCCGTCATTACGCGTATTTTGTCACAACGACGCAGCTGTTTATGTTCATTCGATCTCGTTCGTTAGATGTAGAGCGGACCACTGGAAACACTTTTGAATAGAAATAATTTGTATGCAACATCAAAAATTTAGAACAATTAATCTACAGATTCCAATTTTAATAAACTTCATACACTGTTAAAAGCTAGATGCCTATACGACATGGTGTCCTAATTGTTTTTCATGGGATGGCCACAATTAGATACGTGATGGCATGATCTGTACTATTTTTTTTCTATCACCGGTCCGACCGGAAATTTTTAGCTAGCTTTTCCCGATAGCTGAATTGTTTTCAATCCAATGCGATCGCTATTAGTTTGGCTAGGACTATTATAAAGCAAAGATAGGGTTAGAGATAACTATTAGAAATACAAGATGGAATTAAAACCTAGATCTCAGTTTATTATTTCATGAACCATCATACAAAGAACTTTAACATGCAGTACCTATATTTTACACACGTCACTTATATTTTATTCTCTTTACTTCTATAGAGAAAATTGTCTAAACTGAAAAGAAAATACATTTTGGTTTTGTTTATCCGATTCGTCAAATAATATATCTAGATAATCCATGAAACATGTAGGACACTTTTGCATCATTAGTTTCCATATTTGCCTACTATAAATTATCCAAATTTGTAATCGATAATTGAGTAATTTTGGCATATTTGTTTTGAAACTATAAATCCAATTAAATTGAATCATTTGTTAACGGTGGATAATAATTCCCTCTAACTAGTAGCAACACTATTTGAAATTTTGAACTCAATTAATCTACATAAATTCAAACTTGAATTTTTTTTACTGTATCTCATAATCATTAAACTTTATTGGACTAAATCCTTTTCCTACTACTTTCCGTTGATATTTGTAACCAGTTAAGCATTGAATACGCTGCATCATACAAATCACTTTTTTTTTCATTTGAATTCGAGTATCAAACGACACACCACACCTTACAAACCATAAATAAATAAAATATGGCATTTCTTTTTCATATTGAACTATGTGATAATCCCTGACCGGAAAAATAAATATTATAAATCTATTCTTTGTGACCATAGTGTTATGGTGTTTGTCTTGTATGATTTATCATTTTTGTTTGTATTTTTGTTGGAATGCTTATTTATGGTATTATTCTTCATTGTCTAGATAGTACGGAGAGCAACGTTCTATTCTTGAAGGGTGTGTGATGAACACCAACTTCAAAAAAAAAAGGCAAGTAACACATCATCAACTACCCATTATTTTCTATATGCATTAGTTGATTTTGAGTAGTATGCATTGATAGGAATTTTTACTATGTTATGCTATTATCCTAGTAGTGTGTAGCCATCCCTTTTACCTTGTTATTTTGATAGCCTTAGAATTTACTAGGTGCTATGCAATGTTACAAATTGTTTTACTAGATGTTGAGGAAAAATCCTAAGTATAACTAATGAATGAACCACCTGGGTGGAAGTGGTAAGATTGGGTTATGTTGAGTGTTTCCTCAGGGCCCTTATCTAAGGGTTATTCCACTTGAGGTTGTCACTTGCGGATGGCCACCCAGGAACAAAGAGATTACTATGTCCCTCTAAATCTAGTAGCTTCCCGTGCAGCCTTTTGACATTATGGGCTCTGTCTTGATCAACTAAGTTGTGAGAGTTCGGCCCAGGCTTGACAAGCAGATGTAGCAAAATTATAGGTGGAACGGGTCTTGCCGGTGGGTTTGAATTCTTCTTCTGAAAGATCTCGTCTCAATTCTCTCCTTTCCATGATGCACTCCGGGTGTATAGGATGTTTGGGCTAATTGAAGACAAAGGGTGAAAGTGCACAACCTCTGAAGAGTCAACAAACTAAGATCTTAGCCGTGTCCCCGGTTATGGACAACTATGAGCAGCTGGACAAGGATTGACAGAAGAATCTCATCACCAATTTCAATAAGTAAAATTTTGACCAAGTGAAGAGTATTGTGGTGCTTGGATCTAAATCCAATGTTGCCACCCCTTTGAAAAGAAAAGTTTGTTTTACAAAAGAGATAGGACAAAACTGGATTTATGCAAACTTAGCCTAAACTCCATTCAGCCAAATAAGCATGTAGTATTAGTCTTGCCATTTATATCCACCATAGTGTTACTTGCCAATACATTAAATTGTATTGACTCCCTTGTGGCTGCATATTCCATATTGCAGATGTTTCTGAAGACGAGTGAGGATTTCGTTTAGGATCTCGAGACTATCGCCAACATGTTTTGCCTGTGGCACATGAAGAAGATGGGCTCAATGTTGTACTATG
The DNA here is from genome assembly GCA_028641055.1 of Alopecurus myosuroides. Classification (NCBI taxonomy): domain Eukaryota; kingdom Viridiplantae; phylum Streptophyta; class Magnoliopsida; order Poales; family Poaceae; genus Alopecurus; species Alopecurus myosuroides. The sequence goes on along the minus strand of CM054057.1, from coordinate 243,488,910 downwards.
TTTTCCGCTGTATTTCTTTCTTTTCTGCTAGTCTTCTAAGACTATGCAAGTTGTAATCCTATTTTGTAAAGACTGGATCATGCGATGTAATAGAATTTGATGCATTTGCATGATATTTCATTTTGTACTGTGGTGCTAGCAATTGATCCAGGGACTAGCACAATAACACAGGTGTTTCACTTTTGATAAAAAGTGGGATGCTACAAAATGGTATCAGAGCACTGTGTTGCCCGTAGGATTCGAGACCCTTAGGTTTGGAAGCCATTTTTGATCAATTTATTATCTCCTTAGAGTATTTTGGATCCTAGCGGCATAGTGAGATGAAGCGGCCCGGACAACTTTACGTGTCCACGGACACGAGACCGTTCCCTGATTGGCTAGCGGGTGCCAGTATCTCTCACTATAGTGAATATCCAATTTGCAACAAGTTGTTAATAACCCATTGATCACCCTAGGATTGAAAACTTTCTATGTTCAAACTTTCTAGAAACAAAACAATCATCTTAATCTTTCTCATATCCTCTCATCTATTATTCACCTTCAAAATTTTCTAGATGACATCCCTCCTCAATACCATCAAGACAGGAATGTTGATGATCATACCAAGAAGTACAAGAAGTATTTTTACCACATGAAGACCTACACTCCAGACTATTGAAGAACTTGAAGAAAATCATAGACTTCACAACAATCAAGAATAGCTAAGACATGGAGAGAAGATATAGATGAGACCACCAATCTAGTTACTTTGTTAGAACAACGTTAACGTGTTAGTATATTGATCATACCAATGAGTGTGGTATGACAATATTAGTTTGTTTTCAAAAACTATGTTGTTTGGTGTGATGAATGTGTTGCTATATGTTTGTTATGTGTTGTTTGTAAGATGAGTTTCCTTGATCTGCTATTTTGGATAAGAACCTTCCTTAGCCATCTTTCTAAATCTCTACTCATCCCTACTAGATCAAACCCAACACCATACTCATTCACCAACCATAGTGAGAACCATTTGGAATCATACAACCTTTACCCTATTGATACACAAGCCTTCCCATTTGAGGAATGCTAGTATCAAATTTCTTTCTTCTGTGTGAAGGAACAATCACATCCATGATCAATGCCAACTCCCTAATAAGGATCAAGCTAACCTTGGAGTTATCAAGCAATGGAAGATTCTGCCTACCCTGAGAGTTTCCTTAGAAATAGCATGGTGTTTGCCTTCAAGGATGACAACCAACAAGATGGAAGATTGCCAAGGACATCAAAAGACCAAGATGAGAGTGACCAAAGGACTTTTGATTAACCCAAAGAGTGACCCCTCAGTGTCAAAGTTAGTTCAACATACCTATGTTGGTCTACAGCTCTACCGCGAAGGAAAGTTCTACTCAATCCAATCTCAAATCAATCCCCACTCCAATCTAATGAAAATAGACTAAGCACAAAAGTTTCTTTTAAGGGTGGTAGCCCACCCAGTTGTTCTGGAATCCAGTTACTCAAACCTAATCTTTCTTTCTAGCCTCCCCAAATCTCGGGACGAGATTTCTTTTAAGGGTGGTAGTCTGTAACATCCCTGATTTTTGGAAAGTCCAAAAATCACTAAAAATTGAAACTTTTTGTTTTCATGTTATGCAAATCACCAAAAACCAAATGAGATGCAAGAAACAAAAGAAAACAATACATGTTCTACTGTTTTGGAAATGAAAATCCAATATACCTCTATTCCATAAACCCTAAAGTCATTTCAAAATAAATATTTCTACATAAAGAAACATTTCTTCTTAAGCAAACCCTTACACCAAACATATTTTCAACCCAATTATGATCTTGAAAATATTTTTTGATATATAAAAACTAGAGAATTGTTATCTCTAATATTTTCTTCTTGTCTCTAAAAAGGGTTTCACTATTATTGATAACCCCAAAATAGATATAAGTTGGATCCTTATTTTCTCAAAGTGTTATGTCAATCAACAAAATAATATAGTGCTATAGAAATAAATTGTTTATTAAAACAAGTAAGATACTTTGAGAAAACAATGTTTTCATTTAGGAAAACCTTTCTGCTTTTACTAATCCCCATTTCCAAATTTATTAAATAATTCTCTATGTTTGAAACATAACAAAAGGATACTAATTGTGGTTTCACTAATATGTTGAAAATATACAATATAAAAGTTCCTAAAAGGGTCTTAGGAAACAATAGTTGAATCATAGAAAATATTTCTAAAAATTGTTTTAATCATATAAAAATTAATGCTTTCTATTAAAGTGACTATCATGTTTCTTCATATTTTAAAATCATAAAATATGAAAACCATTAAATATGATTTTGGAAAATGTTATTTTATCACATTGATGTCTCTGATATTTTATTCAACCAATAATTCTCATTTATATAATTGATATGTTTAAAATGGCATTAATATGCTATTAGTGAAATCATTTCTAATTCAAAATATAAAATAGAAAAACAAGTGTAAATGATTTTCAAAAATGATATTTGACTTATATAATGTCTCTTTATTTTTATAAAACCCTTTCTCAAAATTAAATTTGATTTTCTATTAAAAATGTTATTAAGTCACTTTTAATGAATTATTCAAATTTCATAATTCAAAATGTAATATGTTGAAAAGTTTAAATAAATGGTTTGATTGGTAGATGTGATTGTTACAAAATTATTGCATTTGGTTCGAGATGATTTGGATGCTTAAAGAAAAAGGAGTTATGAATAAAAGCAAACACAAAAAAAAAAGCCCAATGGTGGCCCAACTAGGCCGACGGAACTGGTCGTCTTCCTGGCTCGTACATGTACGTTACAGCAGCCATGGTCATTATGCACGTACGTTACTAGTTCCTTCTTCTCTTCCTCTAGGCCATTTTGTACATGGAAATGAATTGCAATAAACACAAAAATTACTCCTCAGTCAATCATGGTCCCATTCAGGGAGTTATTTTCCCATTACACTGTCTTAATCACCCAAATGAAACCGGTGAACCGAATGCCATCCGTTGGCATTGATCTCCTGATCTCCCTCCTCAGCCAATATAAAGCCGAACCAAGTTGTCCACTGTGTTCCCCTTGTCCTCCTCCCTCATTCTCGTTCAGATATTTTCTCAAGATGAGCTATGTACGTCCCACACCATCGACGTCTTGTTGTGGATCTTGCTGAGTTCATCAGACCGGTACGTCGCGTACGTTGATCTTTTTCTCAACTCCTTTCTACAGTAGACTCTTCTCACCTTTGCTTATCTCTAGGACATGATCGTGGATCAACTATTTGTCGATGGTCGTGTCGCCACCGAAGTCATGCCATCCGTGGGTGAGTTTATCGAACTGGTACGACTTCTACGTAACTTTTCCGGCCAACTCCTTTCACCATTGTACTCCACTCATCGTTTCCATCCTCCAGGACATGTTCGTGTGTCACATCATCTCTATTGGTCGCGCCGCCGTCACTCCGTTCAACCGTCGCCGTCGCTAAAGGTTTCTCCGAGTAGCAGCAAGATCTCCATCGCCTCCGTCTCGACGTTAACTGCGCCTTCTGGTCTACGACAATTCCGTAGGACAATCCTCGACGACCTCGTCCAACGCCGAGCCGGCACCGCCATCCTTGCCATCGTCGACAAGCCGACGCGGCCTCTGGTACAGCAAGACCAATCTTGATTGTTATAGAAATTTTAATATTTCGTTGGGCACTCTCTTGGTTTCAGAACCGTCATAGGTTTTTGTAGTTTACGGTGTACGAATGATCTTCCGACATAGTCAGTCTAGTACTTTCCCGGCCACCATGCCTAGATAGAAAGCCTTGGTTGAAGTTTAGGGAATGCACGTACAAAGTATTATCAGCCAGATACACACCTCAATGCATCGGTCGGCTACTACTCACGTACTGCCAATCACACGGAACCACAGTACATACACGCTATCTTCGGACAAAAAATCAAACTTTAACTAGTACCATGATTAGTGCCATCAGATTTATTGCAGTACGATGATCTATATTTACTAGCTTCATACTGGTTTTATGCATACGGTAAAATAACTGCATGGTTTTGAACATGAAATGTGATGATCTTCTAAAAGTCACATCCTCAGTTTGGTTCACCCAAATTTTGCAAATTTGGTGCCTCTCGAATCCTTAGGAAATATAAAATCCAATGAAACCATCATTTTCATGGTTTTAGAAATAATAAAATATTAGAATTTTAATCGAGTATTTTCAAACGACTACAACCACACAGATTCGACGGAACGGGTACACGTCGAGGAGTCGATCCTGCTCGTGCAGATTCCTGTAGAACTTGGTACGCACGTGGACAACCAGTAAGCTAGCTTGGTCGAATCTTATTTTCAGCTAGCACTTGTAGCTCGCAGTGCACATAATTTCTTTTTATAAAAAAAAAATTTACTGATCGTTGTCAACCCATGCTCGACAACAATTGTGCCGCCGTCATTACGCGTATTTTGTCACAACGACGCAGCTGTTTATGTTCATTCGATCTCGTTCGTTAGATGTAGAGCGGACCACTGGAAACACTTTTGAATAGAAATAATTTGTATGCAACATCAAAAATTTAGAACAATTAATCTACAGATTCCAATTTTAATAAACTTCATACACTGTTAAAAGCTAGATGCCTATACGACATGGTGTCCTAATTGTTTTTCATGGGATGGCCACAATTAGATACGTGATGGCATGATCTGTACTATTTTTTTTCTATCACCGGTCCGACCGGAAATTTTTAGCTAGCTTTTCCCGATAGCTGAATTGTTTTCAATCCAATGCGATCGCTATTAGTTTGGCTAGGACTATTATAAAGCAAAGATAGGGTTAGAGATAACTATTAGAAATACAAGATGGAATTAAAACCTAGATCTCAGTTTATTATTTCATGAACCATCATACAAAGAACTTTAACATGCAGTACCTATATTTTACACACGTCACTTATATTTTATTCTCTTTACTTCTATAGAGAAAATTGTCTAAACTGAAAAGAAAATACATTTTGGTTTTGTTTATCCGATTCGTCAAATAATATATCTAGATAATCCATGAAACATGTAGGACACTTTTGCATCATTAGTTTCCATATTTGCCTACTATAAATTATCCAAATTTGTAATCGATAATTGAGTAATTTTGGCATATTTGTTTTGAAACTATAAATCCAATTAAATTGAATCATTTGTTAACGGTGGATAATAATTCCCTCTAACTAGTAGCAACACTATTTGAAATTTTGAACTCAATTAATCTACATAAATTCAAACTTGAATTTTTTTTACTGTATCTCATAATCATTAAACTTTATTGGACTAAATCCTTTTCCTACTACTTTCCGTTGATATTTGTAACCAGTTAAGCATTGAATACGCTGCATCATACAAATCACTTTTTTTTTCATTTGAATTCGAGTATCAAACGACACACCACACCTTACAAACCATAAATAAATAAAATATGGCATTTCTTTTTCATATTGAACTATGTGATAATCCCTGACCGGAAAAATAAATATTATAAATCTATTCTTTGTGACCATAGTGTTATGGTGTTTGTCTTGTATGATTTATCATTTTTGTTTGTATTTTTGTTGGAATGCTTGTTTATGGTATTATTCTTCATTGTCTAGATAGTACGGAGAGCAACGTTCTATTCTTGAAGGGTGTGTGATGAACACCAACTTCAAAAAAAAAGGCAAGTAACACATCATCAACTACCCATTATTTTCTATATGCATTAGTTGATTTTGAGTAGTATGCATTGATAGGAATTTTTACTAAGTTATACTATGTTATGCTATTATCCTAGTAGTGTGTAGCCATCCCTTTTACCTTGTTATTTTGATAGCCTTAGAATTTACTAGGTGCTATGCAATGTTACAAATTGTTTTACTAGATGTTGAGGAAAAATCCTAAGTATAACTAATGAATGAACCACCTGGGTGGAAGTGGTAAGATTGGGTTATGTTGAGTGTTTCCTCAGGGCCCTTATCTAAGGGTTATTCCACTTGAGGTTGTCACTTGCGGATGGCCACCCAGGAACAAAGAGATTACTATGTCCCTCTAAATCTAGTAGCTTCCCGTGCAGCCTTTTGACATTATGGGCTCTGTCTTGATCAACTAAGTTGTGAGAGTTCGGCCCAGGCTTGACAAGCAGATGTAGCAAAATTATAGGTGGAACGGGTCTTGCCGGTGGGTTTGAATTCTTCTTCTGAAAGATCTCGTCTCAATTCTCTCCTTTCCATGATGCACTCCGGGTGTATAGGATGTTTGGGCTAATTGAAGACAAAGGGTGAAAGTGCACAACCTCTGAAGAGTCAACAAACTAAGATCTTAGCCGTGTCCCCGGTTATGGACAACTATGAGCAGCTGGACAAGGATTGACAGAAGAATCTCATCACCAATTTCAATAAGTAAAATTTTGACCAAGTGAAGAGTATTGTGGTGCTTGGATCTAAATCCAATGTTGCCACCCCTTTGAAAAGAAAAGTTTGTTTTACAAAAGAGATAGGACAAAACTGGATTTATGCAAACTTAGCCTAAACTCCATTCAGCCAAATAAGCATGTAGTATTAGTCTTGCCATTTATATCCACCATAGTGTTACTTGCCAATACATTAAATTGTATTGACTCCCTTGTGGCTGCATATTCCATATTGCAGATGTTTCTGAAGACGAGTGAGGATTTCGTTTAGGATCTCGAGACTATCGCCAACATGTTTTGCCTGTGGCACATGAAGAAGATGGGCTCAATGTTGTACTATGTTTTCCGCTGTATTTCTTTCTTTTCTGCTAGTCTTCTAAGACTATGCAAGTTGTAATCCTATTTTGTAAAGACTGGATCATGCGATGTAATAGAATTTGATGCATTTGCATGATATTTCATTTTGTACTGTGGTGCTAGCAATTGATCCAGGGACTAGCACAATAACACAGGTGTTTCACTTTTGATAAAAAGTGGGATGCTACAGGTTGTAACCATTCAAACCCAATTGTCCAAGGTTAGCTCTAGTGTTGGTTCAGAGGTTTCCTCCATCAAGAGGATGTTAGAGAACATGATGGGTAAACCTAAGGGGCACGTGAATTCTCCCCATGTCTCCGATGCGGATAGTTCAGGAGAGGAAACTATTCCGGACGATACCGAAATCGAAGATAACATTGCCAAAGCCAAGGCGAAAGCCACACAAAAGGCTAAGGCTCAGGAGAATTCCGAAGGTTCCAAGTCTCAAGTGGCTAATGGTTCGGGGTCCAACTCAAAAGTTCCACCACCTCAAAAGTATGACTCCATCCATCCAATAGTTTTAATGCCACACATTCTTAATGTTGGACTTCCTCCCATGCTTAAAACTAATGAATTCTCTTCTTGGAAGTTTGAAATGGTTCTTTACGTTCAAGAAGGGGCGGTGTTGGAAACCTATATCTCCGGAGATGAAGGAGAAGATGAAGTGGTAGGTGTGGCCCATGTTGCCATAGCTACCCCCTCATCTCCATCGGTCTCTCTATTTGAACCCCCCAATGAGATTGCGGCTATCCGACCTACATGTCTTATGGAAAAAAGCCACTTCGGTATGCTCTCCCAACTCCAAAAACATTGTCACTAACCATCCTTAATTATTGGATTTTGTTGAAAATGCTTGTGAGGAGGATACTGAGGCAAAGGAGCTAGGCATTTGGTTATCAAGCCTCAAAGGTGAGACTAAGGAGAAAGTGAATGCCCTTTTGCGGCAACTTGATGATGCTAACTCTCTTGTAGATGAAAAGGAAGAAATTATCATGATCTTGGAAAGCCATGGAGGTCACTCTTGAAATGATAAAGAGCTTGAAAAGGCTCTTGAAAATGAGCGTTCCATTAGAGCCTCTCTTGAGGAGAAATTATCTAGTCTTGAAGAGACTTTTTCTATGAGTGTCTCTAAGCTTAGGAAAGATAATGAACAATATCTTGCTCTTGTTAAAACACTTGAAAATAAAGAGTTGAAGCTAGGAATTTATCACGAGGAACTTGTTGCTCGTCATGAAAAACTAGAAAAGGAGTTCACGTCTCTTAAGGAAATTCATGACAAGCTAACCAAATCTCGTGACAATCTCCTAGCTCAACAATTAAATAAGCAAGGCATGTCCTATTCAACTACTACCATTAGTATTTTGCCTAGCAATTCTTGTGGTGCAACTAAACTTGTAGGAAGTGAGAAGACTCTCAATGAGGTGGTTCCTAAAAGAGTCAAGAATGGAAAGGGGGGACTTGGCTATGTAGCTAAGTCAAGTAAGAAGTACAAGAAGAACAAAAAGAAGGTCACCTCTTCCTCACAAGAAGTTAAATTTGTGAAAGAGGGAGAGGTGATCAAAGAAAAGGAGACCAACACCATTGTGGGTGGTGAGACCTCTAGGGGGAGCACCACTCATAATGAATTTGTTGGCAAATAAAACCCATCTTATGTTCTTATGAAATCTTGAGATGGTCATGTGTATGCTAAATATGTTGGTACTTCTTATGGTGATGACTATCGTTGGACTATTTGGGTTCCAAAGACCCTTGTTGCTAACAAAAGAGGACCCATTCAATGATGGGTACCTAAATCAAGACACTAATCTATTGAAGGGGAGTGCTTCTGGGTCGAGAAAATGGACGGTGGATGGTGGTGCATCCCAACATATGACTAGAAGCAAGGACGCAATGAGTGATCTTAATCCTCCGTCACCTCATCTCAATTGCGTCACTATTGATGATAGGTATTGAGACGAGGCAAGGTAGCTATCTCAAATGATTTATCAATTGATAATGTTCTCCTAGTCGAGTCCCTTGGTTAAAATCTCATGTCGGTACTTCAACTTGCAAATTGTGGTTTTACCTCTTTCTTTAATAAAGAGAATGTGATTGTCTCTTGGGAGACGACTCTTAAAGTAGCCCTTGTTGGGCATGTCGAGAACGGCATGTATGTAGTGGACTTCTCTAAAGGAGACACGTGTGTCGCGACATTCCTAATGGCTAAAGTTGATGTGGGTTGGCTATGGCATCGCCGGTTAGCTCACACCAATATGAGGACGTTGCATGACCTTCAAAGTGGTAATCATGTTCTAGGACTAACGAATGCTAAGTTTGCCAAAGATCGTGTGTGTAGCTCTTGTGTTCTTGGAAAGCAACATGGAGAAGCTCACCCCACCAAGACCACCATCACCACCTCAAGAATCCTTGAGCTCATTCACTTGGACCTTTTTGGTCCCCTATCATATGATAGTCTTGGAGGCAAGAAGTATTGCTTGGTGATTGTGGATGAATATTCACGATATTGTTGGGTGTATTTCTTCAAGAGGAAGAGTAAGACTCAAAAGAGAGTCATCGAGTTCATCACTTTGGCAGAGCGTCAACACAATACGAGCATCATGGCGATCCGGAGTGATAATGGCTCCAAATTCAAGAACTACATTGTGGAGGGATTTCTTAGCAAAGAGGGGATTGCTCATCAATATTCCACTCCCTATACCCATCAACAAAATGGTGTGGCGGAGAGGAAGAACCGGACACTAATGGATGCGGCAAGGACCATGATTGCGGAATTCTCTTCTCCATACAATTTTTGGGCCGAGGCCGTCTCCACCGCTTGCCATGCTAGCAACCGGTCGTATCTCCGCAAGAACTTGAACAAGACTCCTTATGAGATCCTCACGGGCAAGAAGCCGTATGTTTCATACTTCAAGGTCTTTGGTTGCAAGTGCTTCATTCGTAAGAGTGGTAAATGCTTGTCAAAATTCTAGACCAAGTCATATGAGGGTATCTTTGTTGGTTATGCTACAAACGATCACGCCTATAGAGTCTACAACAAGTCCACCGGACAAGTTGAAGAATCTATAGACGTGGTGTTTGATGAGGATAATGGGAGGGTCCGTATAGATCATGGTCTTGTAGGAGATGTAAATCCTCCCATCTTCATAAGAAGAATGGGGATTGGTGAAATAATCCCCATTGAGGGTTACCGGATGACGGAGGGAGAAGGACTACGCTCTACTCAAGTGGAGCCATTGACTACACCCATTGATACACAAGCTACCCAACAAGATGCACCAAGCCCTCAAGATACAAATCAAGGCCAAGCTAATGATCAAGATCATTCCATCGATCAAGGACAAGATAACACTCAAGGCCAAGCTCTTAATCAAGGCCAAGCTTACAATGAAGGACAAGGACAAGACACTCATGTTGGTGATAGAACCCAATGCATAAGAGATCCATATCCTGTTGATGAACAAGATCAAGGGCAAGATGTATATGACTCTGATGATGAAGGTGATGCTCATGCCATGTCCAAGCCGACTTTGGAGGAGATGCTAGTGCGTAGGGCAAAGAGAAGGCTAGAAAATCTTGCGCGTACCGGTCACACGGAGGACAGGATTCTTGGACAAGTTTGTGGAAGGGTAGTCACGGGGAGGCAATTGGCGGATTTTAGTAAGGCACATGCTTTCGTCTCTCACATTCAGCCCAAGAAGGTCTATGAAGCGCTTGAAGATCAAGATTTGCTTGAAGCCATGCATGATGCGCTCAACAAGTTCGAGAGCAATAGAGTGTGGAAGTTAGTGCCAAGACCCAAGGATTGCAAGAACATCATCAGCACCAAATGTATATTAAAGAACAAGCAAGATAATGATGGCATCGTCATTCGCAACAAGGCAAGATTGGTGGCTCAAGGCTTTTCTCAAGTCAAAGGTGTCGATTTCGGTGAAACTTTCGCTCGCGTAGCTCGTCTTGAATCTATTCGTATCTTGCTTCCCTATGACTCTCATCATAATTTCAAACTACAACAAATGGATGTTAAAAGTGCTTTCCTAAATGGTCCTATTAATGAGTTGGTATATGTCAAGCAACCTACGGGTTTCGAGGATCCCAACCAACCCGATTATGTCTACAAACTCGATAAGGCGCTCTATGGACTTAAACAAGCTCCACGTGCATGGTACGAGCACCTTAAAGAGTTTCTAGTGGATCATGGGTTCAATGTTGGTTTAATCGATCCCACCCTTTTCACCAAAAAGGTTGGAGGTGATTTGTGTAACATCCCAAGTATGAAAAATAGCCATTAGAATGTTTTCTATCTGTTATTTTATGTTTTGCATCATGGCATCATGTTGATTGCATTTGTTTTGCTTGTTTTCCTTTTGTTTTCCTCTGTTTTCATTTGTTTTCCAACTGCTTTCATTTGTTTTCCTTTGTTTTCTATTTGAATTTCAAACCTTTGTTTCATACTTGTGATGTTACAATTTCTAAAAAGATATTTCAAAATAAAACAATTGTTTGTTTCCATTAAAGTGTGATTTCAAAACTGTTGTGTTGTTTCTATAAAAATGCATCCAATAATCAAACCCTTTCCAAACTCAATTTGTTTTCCATTTGAAATTCCAAACCAACATCCAAATAATTGTTCATACTTGTTATATTACATTTTCCAACATAAAAGATTCAACTAAAACTTCCAATTGTTTCCATGAAATAATAATAAGCTCAACTCTTATTTGTCATTTAATAATCCACCTAATATAAATTGCATTCAAAACTCAAATTCAAATCATCAAACAACACCCCAATTGAATATGTGAAAATTACCAAACATTCTAATTTGTTGTTTCTATTTCAAACTCCAAGGTTCATGACCATTTAGAATCTTGTTTCAAAGAATGCAATTAATAATTAAAATTCATCCCAATTTGATTTAAATTACAAACAGCAAACATGTTGATCTTATAAAAATTGCAACACAATTATTAATCATTTGTTTCCAATTAAAATAATTTGATCACCCTAATTAAATCTTGTTTTCTATAGATCACTTAATAATCAAATTCAGTCAAATTCACTCAAATTTCAAACAGCACATGGTTCAAGTATTTTTGAAATAAAAAACTTACAAGTAGTTGCTGTTACCAAAAAATGAAACAATATAACAATTTTTTCCTAATTTTCTACACCCCAAAAACCTAGCTTTTCCTCCTATCTCTTTTCAGCAAAAAAAAAAGAAAAAGAGAACAAGAAATAATAAAAAAAAAGCAACAGCACACAGGGAGAGAGCACAAGGCCCAGCCCATTCTTTTCCCCTTCTGGCCCAGTACCCCCTCCACCCTTGTCGTCTTCCTCCTCCCTCTGTACGACTGCCTCAAACACCACACGATCCTCTCCTCCCCTCCTCGATTGCAGCCGTACCAGTCCCCTCTCTCCATAAAAAGCATCCACCTCTTCCCCCTCTGCCTCACCTAAGCCCCTAACCCTAGCCTAGCGCCGCCATCCCTCTCCTCTCTCTGTCTCCTTTCTCTCTGAACCTTGCACCCTCTGAAAACCACCGAAAAAACAGCCCCTTGGCCGCCGGTGATCGCCGCCCTACGGTCACCTCGGAGCCTCGCCGTCGTTGGGAATGGAAACGCCAAGCCAAGGGCTCTCTCCTCCCCCCCTCGGCTTGGGCTGGGATGCAGCACGCCGCCGGCGCCGTCCACTCCTTCCGGCGACCACCTCCTGCCTCGCCCCCTGCGACCTGCTCCTCCATCGACCGCTCGGTGAGGCCCTCGGTCCCCTTCTTCTCGCCTCTCTCCCCTCCGCACATGCGCACAACCCACAGCACCTATCCCCTGTCGCCCCGAGTAACCACCTAACAGCAGCAGCGATCGAGTCACCGCCGGCGACCCCTCTGTCGTGGTACAGGCGATGGCAACTGGAAAATTCAGTTAAGCCACGCATCTGCACCTTTTCCTCCCCCCGCTACCTTTCTGTCAACACACAGATCAACTACCCTACTGGTAGCAGCACACAGCGCGCAATCCCCACGTCCCAGGGTCGAATCCCGCAACCCCCCACTTTTCTGCTTCATTTTTTTCGGAATACTACAGCGCACCAACACCTTAACCCCCCCGATCTGCCCTTCATATCACCAAATAGCAGCAGCCGCACTGGTTAGGCCACCCTTGTGCAGTCAGGAGGTGAGGGGATCGAATCCCCCCTCCCTCAATAAAACCCACCTTTTTATTTTTCATGTGTTTGGTCACAGGAACGTCTGAAAATCACACATAGGCCCTTGCCAATTATTTTTAGACCCCTGTAAAATATTTTCCAAGTCCCTGTTAATCTTTCTAGGTCCCTAAATATTGTAAAAATGGCAGATTTGTATCTTAATTTGTAAAATGCATAATTAATTCATCTAAACTCCAATTTCAACATTTTTAATATGTTTTCAATACCAAATTAAATGCTCTATCCAAATATAAAATTTATTTCCTGTTTTGAATATTTTAAATTGTCGAAATATTTGAATTCTTGTTTAAATCACTTAATTTTGCAAACTTCATAACTTGAGCATAAAAATTCCAAATTCAACAAACTAAATATGTTTTCCAATCAACTTTTCATGTACTTTCCAAATATAAATTTTGTTTGCTGTTTTGAATAATTTAAATTGCTGAAAACAACTCTTTCTTGTTTATTGCATTTAAAATTGACAAAATAATAACTTGCTCATTTTAAATCCAATTTCAACAAATGAAATATGTTTTCCATGCAAAATTAAACCACCTTTCCAAATATAAAATTTGTTTCATGTTTTGAATAATTAAAATTGGTTGAATGATTTAAACCTTGTTTAAATCATTTAATATTGTTAAATTCATAACTTGATCAACTAAAATTCTTTTGGGACATATAAAATATGTGTTCAAACCATAAAAGCATAACATTTTCAAATATGAACTTCACTCAATGTTTTGCACAAATAAAAATTCAAATAAGTTCATGTTTGCATTAATTTCATTTAATTCTTGCTTAAACCTGTTTAATTCATAAATAATTTATTTGAAATCCTTTTTCAACAAGTGAAACATGTAATCCACCTAAAATTTGGTGTTCTTTTCAAATATGAATTTTGTTATCTATTTTGAACAATTAAAATTGGTGAAAACAACAAATGCTTGTGTGACACCTTTAAGGAACCAAAATTTCCTAACTTAATGAATGAATTTCCAAACTTGGTAAACCTTATTTCCATTTGGTTCTATTGTTGTTATTTTGCTGTTTTCCTCATCCATGCATCATGCTAATTCACTTACACATGATGTTTAGTTGTAAAACAATTAATTCAACCATAATTCATGGGCTTTTCATATGCAATCCCATTGCATGAGGGTCCATTTAATCATGTTGTTATCTTGTCAACTAGTTTATTTTGATGCATCAATTAAATGGTCATGCATCATCCCATGTTTGTGCACTATGCCATGATATTGATTGTTTATCTTTCTGCATTGTTTGTTTGCTTCTTCTCGGATACACGACGACGTTGAGACCGACGATACTTACGACACCCCTTCTAAGGATTTAGCTCAGTACCAGGCTGCTGAGTTTGCAGGCAAGTATTCACTCACATGAACCATCGTGTTCCTTTCAACATTGGTTACCGATACTTTCCGTTGTCTATTTCTGCTAGCCATATGATTAGTTGCTTCTGTTACGAACCTATCACATGATACCCTGAACCCTGATATTGCCTCACCTCCACACCTATAACCATTGCTTATTGCCCGTGTCTTACTAGCATGCTTAGGTTGTTTTGCTCGAGTCTGTTACCCGTTAATATTTCTATTATGTCTGGGGGCTCGATGTTTAATCAATCAATCATGCTAATGTTATTGTTAAATAATAAATTTGATGATAAGGCACCGGCAGGAGGCCCTTTGTGGTTTTGAGGCCTGCTAGTGTCGACCCTAATAGGAAAAGGGTCTTGTCTACTGATCCATGATGAGCGCACTACCCGCATGTGGGAAGGGAGTATGGGCGCCCCCTCAATTTGATTCGATTCGCATCTCGTCCAAATCGCCTCATTTAGTTCGGGTTTTCCATTTGCTGCATGCATGATCTTGCGAGCCCTTGGTACCCGGGTGGAACTTTCGTAGTCGGCATATAGGGGGACACGTTCTTAGAGTGCTATGAGGGTCCATTTTCTTCTGGGCTCGATTAGCCGTGCGCCCAAGGTGCTTTGGGCTTGATGCGAAGAAGAGTTGAGTTGTGTAGAGTACCTCGCTTGGTGGGTTTGATTCCCGTCTGGCGGGATATTCTTGCGTGTACGGCCAAATTGGTGCACCCCTGCAGGGAAAATCTTCTCGAGAAGCCGTGTTTTCCGCGGTTATGGATTACTTGGTGAAAGTACTGGCTAACAAGTACTCAGGACAACTTAAACCTAATGATTAACAACCTTACACCCACTGATTAACAATTTGACTAGTAATAGGCTTATTGACACCATAATATGAACCATCATTAATTCAACTGTGTGAGTTATCCTCGGATTGCTTCTTTGGATAAGGGGCGAGATCCAGGATGGGTTTGTTTGGAATTAGTTGATAGGTTGGTTACGATACACGATCTTATCTCCTTTCTGATAGCCGGAAGTTGTAGTATGTTTCTGTAGTTGATTAGAGCAGCCAGTTGCAGCATCTTTTATATCCCTTTCCTTCCGTTGAACCCGAAGCATCTGTGCTTGGTGTTGACGGGTTACACTTTGGTGAACTGTGAGTCTTGCTTGCCAGTACGTTTATGTACTGACCCCTTTGGGGCTGTGGTTTCCGCAGGCGACGTTTTCCGAGGATCTACAGGGTGGCTACTATGTGGAGTATGACGAGACTGCTGACGAGTAGATAGCGGACCCGGGCAGGATCCGAGACTTCGTGGATGGGCTCCGTCTTTTCGTTTCCGGCCTCTTAGGCCTATTTGGATCTTGTCTGTATTCAGACATGTTGACTGCTTCCGCTGTGATGTAATGATGAATTGTTGGGACATGTGTCATCTGGATGATTGTATTTGCTATCTCTGCTCTAATGAGAGCTATTTGCAACTTATTTCAATCTTTTGTGTCGTAGAGATCTGTTGTGATATCACTTGTTCCAATGCCGTTGACGTACCATGTGTGTATATTTTGAAGTACGTCAATGGAAGTATCCTGATTTCTATGGGATAGTTTACGTCGACGCTGAACAGATAGGGGTTGGTTGTCACACATACGTGTGTTGGCCTACTCATAAGAGGACGCGGGTGCCGGTAAGCCCCGTAATCCAATCTACTACTGTTCAACGGAACGGCGAGTATCCTCTAGAAGTCCGGGTGCGACAAATGGTATCAGAGCCTGTCTGCCTGTAGGATCCCTTTTTACTGGTCGCAGTTGAGTCTAGAAACTATTTTGTAGCTATATAGGAAAAATGAAACGTGAGAGTAGGAATTCTGTTCTTTTTCTTCTTTCCCCACCCACCCTCCCTTTTCTGGTAAGGAAGTGCAATGTTGTTTTCTTTTCTCATCTAAACTTTCAAGTTAGGATTTCACGTATCTTGGTTTCTCTAGGATGGTTATATCTACTAGACCATAGGAATGGAGGTGGTTGTGACATGATTTATCATGTTGCCTACTCATGATTGAGAACGGAGGCGTGTAAGCCCCGGAAGCAGATCCTCTATTCCTTAAGCAGTAGATATTGATCCTTTAGAAGCCCGGATGGGTTTTTCCGTAGTACCTCAGGAGTTTGTTCTCGTTTTCCCCGATGTTGATATCCTGTTCTTCTCAACATCCTTTTCGTCCGTTGAAATCTTGTTGTTGTTTTCCATTTCAGTTCTTCTACCGGCGTCTAATCAAAACTTCCCAAATATCAAGTCTATCTGGCCAGAAAGGTTGTTGTTGTTGTTGTTGTTGTTGTTGTTGTTGTTGATTCCAGGCTATGAGAGCTGGCATTCCTATCACCTGGGGTTGTTTCGAGGAAGCATTCCTGAATCACCACATTCCAAATAGTCTATTCTCCAAATTAATCAAGTTCTTTTCAGCTATACACCCTCAATACAAAACCTCTCCCTTTACTTGAAAATGTTTCGGTGGTTTCCAAATTCCTTGACATCTTTCCAGAAGAGTTGCCAGGGATGCCAATCGTTTTGAACTTCCAGAAAAGCTATCCAAGGTGCACGATGTGTTTCACGTATCACAGCTCAAGAGGATCTTCCCAAGAAGTTTCCGGACCTTTTCTTTTCTCAGTAGGAATCTCGGGGCGCGATTCCTTCAAGTGGGGGCGTTTTGTAACATCCCAAGTATGAAAAATAGCCATTAGAATGTTTGGTATCTATTATTTTATGTTTTGCATCATGGCATCATGTTGATTGCATTTGTTTTGCTTGTTTTCCTTTTGTTTTCCTCTGGTTTCATTTATTTTCCAACTGTTTTCATTTGTTTTCCTTTGTTTTCTATTTGAATTTCAACTCAAATTTCAAACCTTTGTTTCATACTTGTGATGTTACAATTTCTAAAAAGATATTTCAAAATAAAACAATTGTTTGTTTCCATTAAAGTGTGATTTCAAAACTGTTGTGTTGTTTCTATAAAAATGCATCCAATAATCAAACCCTTTCCAAACTCAATTTGTTTTCCATTTGAAATTCCAAACCAACATCCAAATAATTTTTCATACTTGTTATATTACATTTTCCAACATAAAAGATTCAACTAAAACTTCCAATTGTTTCCATGAAATAATAATAAGCTCAACTCTTATTTGTCATTTAATAATCCACCTAATATAAATTGCATTCAAAACTCAAATTCAAATCATCAAACAACACCCCAATTGAATATGTGCAAATTACCAAACATTCTAATTTGTTGTTTCTATTTCAAACTCCAAGGTTCATGACCATTTAGAATCTTGTTTCAAAGAATGCAATTAATAATTAAAATTCATCCCAATTTGATTTAAATTACAAACAGCAAACATGTTGATCTTATAAAAATTGCAACACAATTATTAATCATTTGTTTCCAATTAAAATCATTTGATCACCCTAATTAAATCTTGTTTTCTATAGATCACTTAATAATCAAATTCAGTCAAATTCACTCAAATTTCAAACAGCACATGGTTCAAGTATTTTTGAAATCAAAAACTTACAAGTAGTTGCTGTTACCAAAAAATGAA
This sequence comes from Alopecurus myosuroides, assembly GCA_028641055.1. Taxonomy (NCBI): domain Eukaryota; kingdom Viridiplantae; phylum Streptophyta; class Magnoliopsida; order Poales; family Poaceae; genus Alopecurus; species Alopecurus myosuroides. The sequence goes on along the minus strand of CM054057.1, from coordinate 243,470,934 downwards.
ACAATATAACAATTTTTTCCTAATTTTCTACACCCCAAAAACCTAGCTTTTCCTCCTATCTCTTTTCAGCAAAAAAAAAAGAAAAAGAGAACAAGAAATAATAAAAAAAAAGCAACAGCACACAGGGAGAGAGCACAAGGCCCAGCCCATTCTTTTCCCCTTCTGGCCCAGTACCCCCTCCACCCTTGTCGTCTTCCTCCTCCCTCTGTACGACTGCCTCAAACACCACACGATCCTCTCCTCCCCTCCTCGATTGCAGCCGTACCAGTCCCCTCTCTCCATAAAAAGCATCCACCTCTTCCACCTCTGCCTCACCTAAGCCCCTAACCCTAGCCTAGCGCCGCCATCCCTCTCCTCTCTCTGTCTCCTTTCTCTCTGAACCTTGCACCCTCTGAAAACCACCGAAAAAACAGCCCCTTGGCCGCTGGTGATCGCCGCCCTACGGTCACCTCGGAGCCTCGCCGTCGTTGGGAATGGAAACGCCGAGCCAAGGGCTCTCTCCTCCCTCCCTCGGCTTGGGCTGGGATGCAGCACGCCGCCGGCGCCGTCCACTCCTTCCGGCGACCACCTCCTGCCTCGTCCCCTGCGACCTGCTCCTCCATCGACCGCTCGGTGAGGCCCTCGGTCCCCTTCCTCTCGCCTCTCTCCCCTCCGCACATGCGCACAACCCACAGCACCTATCCCCTGTCGCCCCGAGTAACCACCTAACAGCAGGAGCGATCGAGTCACCGCCGGCGACCCCTCCGTCGTGGTACAGGCGATGGCAACTGGAAAATTCAGTTAAGCCACGCATCTGCACCTTTTCCTCCCCCCGCTACCTTTCTGTCAACACACAGATCAGCTACCCTACTGGTAGCAGCACACAGCGCGCAATCCCCACGTCCCAGGGTCGAATCCCGCACCCCCCACTTTTCTGCTTCATTTTTTTTCGGAATACTACAGCGCACCAACACCTTAACCCCCCCGATCTGCCCTTCATATCACCAAATAGCAGCAGCCGCACTGGTTAGGCCACCCTTGTGCAGTCAGGAGGTGAGGGGATCGACTCCCCCCTCCCTCAATAAAACCCACCTTTTTATTTTTCATGTGTTTGGTCACAGGAACTTCTGCAAATCACACATAGGCCCTTGCCAATTATTTTTAGACCCCTGTAAAATATTTTCCAAGTCCCTGTTAATCTTTCTAGGTCCCTAAATATTGTAAAAATGGCAGATTTGTATCTTAATTTGTAAAATGCATAATTAATTCATCTAAACTCCACTTTCAACATTTTTAATATGTTTTCAATACCAAATTAAATGCTCTATCCAAATATAAAATTTATTTCCTGTTTTGAATATTTTAAATTGTTGAAATATTTGAATTCTTGTTTAAATCACTTAATTTTGCAAACTTCATAACTTGAGCATAAAAATTCCAAATTCAACAAACTAAATATGTTTTCCAATCAACTTTTCATGTACTTTCCAAATATAAATTTTGTTTGCTGTTTTGAATAATTTAAATTGCTGAAAACAACTGTTTCTTGTTTATTGCATTTAAAATTGCCAAAATAATAACTTGCTCATTTTAAATCCAATTTCAACAAATGAAATATGTTTTCCATGCAAAATTAAACCACCTTTCCAAATATAAAATTTGTTTCATGTTTTGAATAATTAAAATTGGTTGAATGATTTAAACCTTGTTTAAATCATTTAATATTGTTAAATTCATAACTTGATCAACTAAAATTCTTTTGGGACATATAAAATATGTTTTCAAACCATAAAAGCATAACATTTTCAAATATGAACTTCACTCAATGTTTTGCACAAATAAAAATTCAAATAAGTTCATGTTTGCATTAATTTCATTTAATTCTTGCTTAAACCTGTTTAATTCATAAATAATTTATTTGAAATCCTTTTTCAACAAGTGAAACATGTAATCCACCTAAAATTTGGTGTTCTTTTCAAATATGAATTTTGTTATATATTTTGAACAATTAAAATTGGTGAAAACAACAAATGCTTGTGTGACACCTTTAAGGAACCAAAATTTCCTAACTTAATGAATGAATTTCCAAACTTGGTAAACCTTATTTCCATTTGGTTCTATTGTTGTTATTTTGCTGTTTTCCTCATCCATGCATCATGCTAATTCACTTACACATGATGTTTAGTTGTAAAACAATTAATTCAACCATAATTCATGGGCTTTTCATATGCAATCCCATTGCATGAGGGTCCATTTAATCATGTTGTTATCTTGTCAACTAGTTTATTTTGATGCATCAATTAAATGGTCATGCATCATCCCATGTTTGTGCACTATGCCATGATATTGATTGTTTATCTTTCTGCATTGTTTGTTTGCTTCTTCTCGGATACACGACGACGTTGAGACCGACGATACTTACGACACCCCTTCTAAGGATTTAGCTCAGTACCAGGCTGCTGAGTTTGCAGGCAAGTATTCACTCACATGAACCATCGTGTTCCTTTCAACATTGGTTACCGATACTTTCCGTTGTCTATTTCTGCTAGCCATATGATTAGTTGCTTCTGTTACGAACCTATCACATGATACCCTGAACCCTGATATTGCCTCACCTCCACACCTATAACCATTGCTTGTTGCCCGTGTCTTACTAGCATGCTTAGGTTGTTTTGCTCGAGTCTGTTACCCGTTACTATTTCTATTATGTCTGGGGGCTCGATGTTTAATCAATCAATCATGCTAATGTTATTGTTAAATAATAAATTTGATGATAAGGCACCGGCAGGAGGCCCTTTGTGGTTTTGAGTCCTGCTAGTGTCGACCCTAATAGGAAAAGGGTCTTGTCTACTGATCCATGATGAGCGCACTACCCGCATGTGGGAAGCGAGTATGGGCGCCCCCTCAATTTGATTCGATTCGCATCTCGTCCAAATCGCCTCATTTAGTTTGGGTTTTCCATTTGCTGCATGCATGATCTTGCGAGCCCTTGGTACCCGGGTGGAACTTTCGTAGTCGGCATATAGGGGGACACGTTCTTAGAGTGCTATGAGGGTCCATTTTCTTCTGGGCTCGATTAGCCGTGCGCCCAAGGTGCTTTGGGCTTGATGCGAAGAAGAGTTGAGTTGTGTAGAGTACCTCGCTTGGTGGGTTTGATTCCCGTCTGGCGGGATGTTCTTGCGTGTACGGCCAAATTGGTGCACCCCTGCAGGGAAAATCTTCTCGAGAAGCCGTGTTTTCCGCGGTTATGGATTACTTGGTGAAAGTACTGGCTAACAAGTACTCAGGACAACTTAAACCTAATGATTAACAACCTTACACCCACTGATTAACAATTTGACTAGTAATAGGCTTATTGACACCATAATATGAACCATCATTAATTCAACTGTGTGAGTTATCCTCGGATTGCTTCAACGGAACGGCGAGTATCCTCTAGAAGTCCGGGTGCGACAATTTGCTCATATGCCAACTCTATGTGGATGATATCATCTTTGGTTCTAATAACACAAAATTCAATGATGAGTTTTGCAAGATTATGACGGATAAATTCGAGATGTCTATGATGGGCGAGTTGGAGTATTTTCTTGGCTTTGAGATCAAGCAACACCCCGAAGGCACCTTCATTAAGCAAGCCAAGTATACACAAGATATGCTCAAACGATTCAACATGCATGACGCCAAGCCTATGAAAAACCCCATGTCAACGACTCTTGACTTGAAACCCGACCCGAACGGTAAAGAGGTAGATCAAAAGGTATACCGCTCCATGATTGGCTCTTTGCTCTACCTTTCGGCATCTAGACACGATATTATGTATAGTGTAGGTAAATATGCAAGGTTTCAAGCCTCTCCGAGGCAAAGTCGTTTTAAAGCGGTTAAACGTATCTTTCGCTATTTAGTTCATACCCCAAACTTTGGTCTTTGGTATCCCAAGGGTTCAAGCTTTCAGCTCATTGGGTACTCAGATGCGGATTATGCGGTAGAGAAGACGGATAGTAAGTCTACATCCGGGGGTTGCCAATTTCTCGGTCGCTCTTTTGTATGTTGATCTTCCAAGAAGAAAAATTGCATCTCTCTCTCAACCACCGAGTCCGAGTACATTTCCGCGGCAAGTTGTTGTGCTCAATTGCTATGGATGCGGCAAACTTTGCGAGATTATGGTATCGACTTCGACAAGGTCCCCCTCTTGTGCGACAATGAGAGTGCCATCAAGATCGCCTACAATCCCATTCTTCACTCCAAGACGAAGCACATTGAGATTCGGCATCATTTCATTCGGGATCATGTTGAGAAGGGCGATATTGATCTCTCTTATGTGCTGACAAAGGATCAACTTGCGGATATCTTCACGAAGCCCCTTGATGTCATCGATGCGTCTAACTTCACTTGAAACCTTGCATAAATACCTTCACTACACATGCTATCTAGGTTTGAATGTAGGCATGGACATAGGGCGAGCGTATTTCAACTCATGAACCAACACTCCTCCTATCATGCGCAAATCAATTAGAACTTCATGCATATCTAGTCATTTTGTGACTTATTGTGCTTTAATGCGAGTCATGCTTTTGGGCCCAAGATATATCTTCGCGGCTCCTTGGCATATACTCAAACACGATGGCTACGACCACCAACATTTATCTCTTGATCGTGTTGATTGTCTCTTTTGCTCTTGTCTTATTTTTGTGTTTCCATTTTCATTGTCATCGTTTTGTTTCTTTGGTGGATCATGTCTTGTTCCTTTTTTTTTGAAAACTCTGTGTGGGAACCCGGAAATTCCGGCCCCCTGATACTTGGCCTAAAAAAAATTCCATTTCCTCCGTGCCTGCTCTCAGGGACACGGCCGGAAATTTGGGCGGAATTTTCCGGGCCAAAATATCTGGGTGCCGGAATATTCCGTATCCTAGCCACAGAAATTTCCGGTGTTCGAGATTTTCTCAGGAAATTTGACCCAGCTCCGTTGTGCCCCCTCTCTCGAGCCACACCGGATTTTTGGGCTGGAATTTCCGGCCAAATCTCCGGCCTCCGGAAATTTCTGGCCACCACACCGGAATAGGCGACGGGAGGGGCTCCCTCATTCTTTTCCCCTCCCATCGCCTGCTCTCCTCTCCTCCAACTGCAGCCGCCGCCACAAAGCTCCCCGGGAGGCTCCGTCGCCTCCCTCTCCCGTCTTTCGGCTTCTCCTTGCGGATCAAGAGACCACACATCCATGCCCATCCATGGATCCAGGTATGTGCCATGCCTTCTCCGCAATCTAGGGTTTCCGGTTTATTCGATCTCCCACGATTTTAAGGTTGGAACTCCCTCTTAGCAGTCCAGTTTTTCACTTTTGTTCCTCCCCTTGTACTGCTATCTTGTTCTAGATTCACTGCAGGCCTGGATTCGCGGCCTTAGTGCGATTTTTCTAGGGCCAGAAATTTCTGGCCTCTGCCCGGAATTTCCGCCCCCCCAGGAATTTCAGCGAGGTCCGGAATTTCCGGCCTGCTCTGAATCTTTTACAGAGATCATTTTATTCCACTCCACGAGATATGAGTCCCCTTGTTGATGTGTCTGTTGTCTCTTTTCCGCTTGCTTTCGCTTTTCTCGTAGATGGTTCAAGCTCTAGGCCCAAGGCTACTAGCTCTCGCAAGCGGTGGCGCCACTTTCGAGAGAATGAAGATGGTGTGTTTGTTGATGAAGCCATGACTCATCAGCGTGAGCGTGATGAACATCGAGAGTATGAGCGTTAGCCCAATGCCGACAGGTCTGCTTGTCATGCAAACAAGCAACAGGGCAAGACCTCTCTCAACCTATCCACCATGTCCGTAGCTGCGTTCAAGGCCTGACGCTCTAAGGCATGGTACACTGAGGGCCCTCAGGACCACACTAACAATTCTTGTTTCTGGCATATGGAGCAGGAGACTCTGTACAAGAAAGGGTATAGTTATGAGCAAGCCTGTCTGCCCTATGAAGTACTTCAACTTCTCCCACATGGCTGCCAATCCTGCATATTTCGGCAACTCTGTTAATCTCGCTGAGCTTCTTGGTTTGCGCCCTCTGATGGAGACCCAATGCTCCTACAATACCACCTTCATTCAGCAATTCTTTGCTACTCTGGTTTTTGATGATGCTGAGGAGATTGGGATGACATGGATGTCTGGACCTCACTTGCTCACTGCCACGTTCCAGGATTTTTCCGCTGAGCTCGGGTATCCTTTTGCTGGCCTCAATATTCCTCAGGGTGCTCGCATGCACGTCCATGGCGTGGACTATGAAAAGAACAAACTGGTTGAGCTGTATGGTCCTCGAGGTACTATGGGTTCCGCCAAGGGTCTGTATGCCATCTATGACATTCTTCTGTGTATGTTCCGGGAGACCATTTCCCCTAGGCACCGGTAACAATGATGAGATCCATGGCGGGTTGGTGAATCTTATGCACCATGCCTTCCTGACTTTCATAGAGGGTGATCTTGAATATACTGAGAGCCACAAGATTGATGTGATGGACTTCATCTTTCATGAGATCCACTTTGCTCTCTACCACCGCAAGGTTCCACCTTATGCACCGTACATAATGAAGCTCATCAAGTCCATGTATCCTACTGACCGGCGTGAAGATCTTGAGATGGATTGTGAGACTCACAAGGATGTGAAACTGTACAAGAAGAGCGCCCACACTCAACAAACTGCACATGATGTTGGTGCCACCGGTCAGGGACACCGTGATCCTCGCATGAGACAGGCTCCACCAGGTACCAAGAAGCGCTCATGGGTTGTTCATGCCATTGAGAAAGTGCTCTGCATGAACGTCTGCATCCACAAGGAGAACTATGATGCCTATGTCGAGCGCTGCACCATTCTCGAGAACCAGCGCTCCATCATGACATCCCTCAACATGCCCAATGTTCCTGCTCCTCTTCGTGCTCAGATTCCTTACTGCAACTGGAACAGCCGTGATGTGGCCTGGGATCTTGATGTTCCTGATGATGATGACATCGCCACTGCTAGTGAGGAGGAAGAGTCCGCGGAGAATGCCGAGGATGATTACGCCATGGACTAGAGCTTGTTCCTTGGGACGTAGTGCATTGTTCTCTCTTTTTGGTATCCTCATGCCAAAGGGGGAGAAGATCTAGAGGTTGCGGGGATTTGCTAGGGTGGGCTGCTTTTTATCTCTCGTGTGTTTTTCAAACTTTGTTTTATTCGTGATCGTTTATTCGTGGATTCCTATTTGTGAACTTATATTATTGGGAGGAATGTCTCCTAGTTATGCTTACCTGTGTTGTTTAATTTCTATCGCATTGATTGGATTATCACTATGCAAATACCCGTGTTGTCCTCACTCACCAAAAAGGGGGGGGGATTGAAAGTTCATGTCTCCTCTAAGATTTTGGTGATGATAACAACACGGGTATGCCCACTAACCTTGTGGTTTAAGTGTCTACAACTGGCCTCACAATATTGAGTATGATCAACGATAATATCCTCGACAAGATTCACAAAGGTTTTTCTGAAGAAGCAAATAACTACAGCCGGATTATTCAGGAATCTAGCCCAGAAATTCTGGTGGATACAGGGCGGCAATTCCGGCCTCAGCACCGGAATATTCCTGCCTACTCGAGGCTCTAGTCTTTGAAGTTCTTGCATCCAACTGCCCGCTCTCAGATGCAGGCGCGGAAATTTGCCCGGAATATTCCAGGGCAAATTTCCGGCCTCTGGTCCCTAGCAGAATTCGGATGCATCTCTGCTGCCCGCTCTCAGATGCAGGGGTGGAAATTTGCCTGGAATATTCCGGGGCAAATTTCTAGCCTCTGGTCCTTAGCAAAAATTCGGCCGAGTCGCTGCTGCCAGCTCACAGATATGGGGGCAAAAATTTGGCCGGAAATTTCCGGCCACCGGATTATTCAATAATCCGCTCCCCGGACTTTTCAAATTTTCGGCCAAACTGCCCCGGAAATTTCCGGTACTAATACCGGAATATTCCGGCCCTGGGAGGAAGCAACGGATAGATTTTGGATGAGTCTATAAATAGTTGGGTTCTTCCTCTAGACAGCTAATTCGTCCATTCCTCTCTCTCGTCCATTGTTCAAGAGCTCAAAACGCCTAGATCTCCCTCCTCCTCCAACCAAACTAGATGCCCTTCAAGGATCTGATGGAGGAGGCCTAGATCTACACTTCTACCAAGCCATAAATCGTTTTCCCTTACCATACCTCTTGGTATCTTGTAAATCTCTTGGTTGCCTTGTCATCCTAGAGAAACCCTAGTGCTTGTAGCTTCCACCTTGTAGCAAGAAGCTTCAGATCATTGAGAGACTCCATCTCACTTGTGGAGTAGCCTCAGCCACTTGTAAAGGTTTGGTCAACGCCTTCAAGTCGACCTCATAGTGGAAACGAGAATCTCCCTCACCGAAGAAGCTCAAGGAGGACAAGGTGTGCACAACCGTGCTATTGAGGAGTGCCTAGGTGGCTCCCCACCTCTCCAACATAGACATACTTCTTTTAAGAAGGAACTACATGGAACATATCCTTGTCTCCCTGTTTTCACTTGTGGTTATCTTGTGCCTTGCATATTACTTTCATTGCATACTTGTTTCTTATCACATATGGTGTCTACCTAGTTTCACATCTAGATAACCAAGTTGTTTACTTGCTAAAGCCCATCTAAAAGGGAAAAAAGATTAAAATTTGTAGGTCACCTATTCACCCCCCTCTAGTTGACCATAGTGTATTTTCAACGGGGCCCCTAGGGATGCACTCAGCTGAGGCTTTAGGCAGTGGGGTGCAAAAACCACCCGCTCCTAAGCGACAGTCCCGAACGGCAAACATGACGACTGAGTCTGTGAAGGGAACTCAGAGGGAGTTGAACCTTGACCATGATCCGAGGGAACCCAACCCGCCGTAAAAATTAGCACCCAAGATGCCTCAGGAAAGGCTCTTGCAGGTTCAAACATACTTGATGTCCATAAAACCAACACCGGGTGACCCTCGCGGAGAAGTCCACGAGGAAATTCTACGAGGCCTTAGCATGGAAAGCACAAAGATGATGAAAAAACCCGCCCCACGGGTAGCAGCACCCGTAGATCTAGTAAAGGCAAAATCCAAACCGAGTGCCATGCTACAAAACAGATGAAGAATCGTAAGATCTATAGAACCGGCTCACGCAGAATAAGATGGACATGTCGCACAAAGAAAGAGCAGCAGAAGAGCCACTGCCAAGGACAACCAGGACTCGGGCGCAGAACCTGAGGCACGATTCAACCGACTTGGACAAGGAGGAACTCTACGGCTCTCCTTTTTTCACTTGAGAGATTCTCCAACCTAGGAAGTCGAGGCGATTCAAGCTAACGGTCGAGACACCCAAGTATAATGGCACCCAGGAACACGAGGCGTGGCTGGACAATTACCTGACTGTCGTAAGGTTCCAGAAAAGCAACAAGGTGACAACAATGCAATATATCTAGCTGCAACTCGTAGAATCCACAAGGAGCTAGTTTAAGAGTCGATCGAGAAACAAATACAGTTGTTGGGAAGATTTCAAGTTCGATTTCATCCAAAACTTCATATCTACTTGCAAGCAGCCAGTAATAGCCGGGCAACTTAAAGAATGTAGGAAGCGGTCAGATGAGAATATCCGCGGGTACATTCAGAAATGGACCACGCTAAAGAATAGATTGGAGGAAATCTCAGATGAAACACTGATCTCTAGTTTTAGGGACAGGCTTCAACGGATGGATCTAGAGTACATTGGCCGATTCTAGGTCAAAACAGTAAGCAAACTCATGCAGGTAGCAAACAGTTGGGCGGAAGGTGAAGAAGGAGCGCGCAACACCCACCCACCCTCACCCGAGGAAGATCGCATGAATACCTCTTACACAAACGAGGGAAACATAAGGTACAACAATGACCAAAACATGCGAAGGAAGCGCAAAAATCGGGTTTTCGATAAAATGGAGCCTAAGTTAGTGGCAACCGAGTTCCCGAGTGGTCGCAGCAACAACTACCGTATGCAGGGACGCGAGTAGCCGCGTGAGCAGGAGCACGAGCGCGGGCAAGAACAGAAACACGAATGGTTGCCACGGAAGTTCCATGCAAATGGACTACTACCCATGTCCATCGATCAGCAACTCGAAGGACCCTGCCCAAACCACATGTATGACGATGATGAAGGAGTCCGCATATCCAGTCATAAACTCAAAGACTGTTGCAGATTCAAACTCCCCATGGATGCATCATACAGGAAACAGAGGGAAGCACAACAAGCAGGGTTCCCATCCGTGCTAGGAGCATTGGCGATAGGTGCTCCACCACCACCCGCAATGCCAGCAGGCGCCCCACCTCAGGCACAACCTCAAGCACAACCAACACCCAAAGCACAGCAGGCTGCAGCAATACAACATTAGTACAGAGTGGGTTACCCAGAGGAGGACATATACCCAGATCCAAAAGGAAAGGTGTACATGATACATAAAGGTGCCTCTTCCAAGAGGAGTCAAAAGCTCATCCCTAGGCAGGTGAATATAGCAAAAATATCACCCCCTGCAACACCCGAGTTCCTGAACTGGTCCGATGCAAGCATCGTCTTTTCTAGAGCTAATCACCCTCTTCAAGTCCCCTTGCCAGGAAAGGCTGCGCTAGTACTCAAAGCTCAAATCGGGGGTTACAATCTCAATCGAGTGTTCATGGATGGAGGAAGTGGAATCAACATCATCTACATAGAAACACTGAAGGAGATGAACATACAAGTGAGCAACCTGAAACAATCAGAAAACTCATTTCATGGGATTGTACCCGGGAAAGCAGTCAAACCCTTGGGAACAATAGCACTCGAGGTGGTTTTTGGAGAACAAGACAACTACAGAAAAGATAAGCTCGACTTCGAAGTAGTTGATTGTCCGTCACAATACAACGCAATACTCGGCAAAACAACATTCGTGAGGTTCTTGGCGGTCCCCCATTATGTGTACATGATGCTCAAAATGCCAGGACCTAGGGGAACAATAACAGTGCGCAGAAATTACAAGAAATCTGACCGCTGTGACGTTGAGTTCAAGAGAATATCACACTCGTTTGGAATGCAGTGGAAACTGGCAATCATAGCAGCTATGACCAATCACTCGGTTCTCCCATGGACCCAAAAACAACACCTGAAATGGAATTTAATGCGAAGAAGGACACCACGGCACACCAGGTTCACCCGACTGATCCAACAAAGATAGTACTCGTGTCCAACACATTACCTAGCGCATAGTTAAGCGCGCTCATTGAATTTCTCCGTGAGAACTGGAAAATCTTCGCATGGGTCCTAGAGGACATGATAGGAGTACCCAGGAAATTCACTAAGCACTCACTCGAGATCTACAAGGATGCTAAACCAATACAGTAGTCCACTCTTCGTTTCTCAGAACTGAAGCAAACAACAATAGGAGAATTGGTCAACAGGCTACTCGTAGCAAATTTCATCCAGGAGATCAAAATAGCACTTTGCTCGCAAACCCAGTGCTGGTAGCCAAGAAAAGTACTGACAGTTTGCGGATGTGTATAGATTACACTTCGTTGAACAAACATTGTCTCAAAAACTGGTTCCTACTGCCATGCATTGATCAAATCATTGATTCGACTGCTAACTGCGAGAGGCCCTCCTTCCTTGACGCGTACTCCGTGTACCATAAAATTTACATGAAGAGAGAGGATGAAGAGAAGACCATGTTCATCGCCACATTTGGTGTGTACTGCTACACCATAATGCCTTTTAGGTTGAAAAATGCGGGCGCTACGTACCAACATATGATGCAAAACTGTCTGAATGCACAAATTGGCAGAAACGTGCAAGTTTACATGGACGATATCGTGGTCAAGTAAAAAAAAAGGCAGAAACCCTTCTTCACGACCTTTGGGAAAAATTTGCATCACTCGATGAATATCAGATCAAGCCGAATCCAAAGAAGTGTGCATTTGGAGTATATCAAAGAGACTTACTCGGGTACCTTTTATCTGCCAGAGGCATAGAATCTAACTCGGTAAAAATCAAGGCTATCCTTTAAATGAAGGAACCAATGAACACCAAAGGAGTACAACAGCTAGCAGGAAGAATAGCAGCACTCAGGAGGTTCATAGCAAAGCTTGGAGAAAAAGCACTCCCCTTCCACAAATTGCTGAAGAAGTCAGATAAGTTCGAGTGGACACTCGAAGCCAGGGAAGCTTTCCACGCACTCAAAAGAACCTTGTCGGCTCCACCTGTCTTAGGCACCTCAGGAAAAGGAGCCAATGCACCTATACATTTCAGCAACAAGACAGGTGGTCACCACAGTATTGGTAGTAGAAAGATGACAGGAAGGGTCCATCTACAGGGTACAACGCCTGGTGTATTATCTCAGTGAAGTACTATCAACGTCCAAGAAGCGGCACCCACATTACCAGAAGCTGTCCTATGGAGTTTATACGACAACCAAGAAACTGAGGCACTATTTCAGGAGCACCCAATCACGGTGGTGTCCAGCGCACCCTTATCAGAAATACTCAATAACCATAATGAAAATGGGGAATTGAGCTTGGCCCACGGGATATAATTTATGAGATACAAAAAGCAATTAAGTCACATGTACTCCCAGATTTCGTCTCAAAATGGCTCGAGTTGGAGCAACCCAAGCTGCCGGACATGTCGAGTAGTTGGACAATTTACTTTGATGGATCCAAGCGAGCATCCGAAGCAGGAGCAGGAGTAATACTCACACCCCTAGAGGTGATAGACTAGTGTATGTACTTCGGATGAACTTCAAAAATGCATCAAATAATGAAATCGAGTACGAAGCATTCATCCACGGGATGAAACTGGCCAAAATCTGCGGAGCCACTCAAATCGTCATCTACGGCGACTCGAACATCGTGTTAAGCAAACCATGAAGGAGTGTGATGCACCAGCAGAAAATATGGTCGCATACCAAGAACTCTACAACAAATTAGCAGAATTTGACGGGTGCGAACTACAACACATTAGCAGAGGGAGAAACTCAGAAGCAGATGCCCTAGCAATAATCGAGTCCACGTGTGCACCAATACCACCCGATGCTTTCCACGAGGAGATTGATCAACCCTCTGTCAAGCGTAATGTACTAGCTATAGAAATAGTTAAGGACTCAGAAGCTAGGAAAGCAGATCAGCCGAAGGAAGAAGCAGAACCCACACGAATGGACATACCAAAACAAGTAAACCAGGTAGAAACCAGTTGGATGTAGCCATTGATCAACTATATGACTCGAAACGAACTCCCTGGGGATCAGGTAGAAGCGCGCCGAGTGATGCGTAGAGCTAAGTCGTTTAGAATCCACGATGAGCAACTCCACAAGCACAGCGTATCGGACATATTGCAGAGGTGAATCACCCCAGAAGAAGGAAGAGATGTACTGCTGAATATACACCAAGGAACCTGTGGGTACCACGTAGGAAGCAGAAATTTAGTCAGGAAGGCTTTTCCAGTTGGATTTGTTTGGCCAACAACAAAACACGACGCTAAAGCCATCGTACAACACTGTGAGGCATGTCAACTGTTTGCGACTAGGACCAATGTCCCAGCCATAGAACTTCACATGATATCACTCGAATGGCCTTTCGCACAATGAGACTCGACATGGTCTAATCACTTAGTCGCTCATCCAATGGCGGACATACTCGACTACAAGTGGCAGATGACAAATTCACCAAATGGATTGGAACAATGTCCATCACATCACAGGACGCAAAGTGGGCAATAAAATTCATGAGGTCCATAGTACATAGATTTGGAGTGCCACACAGTATCATCACAGATAATGGAACAAACTTCACAACAGTAGAATTCCAGAACTATTGCGAAGAGTTAGGGATCAGCGTCAGCTACGCATCAGTCGCGCACCCGCAGACCAATGGGCAGGTGGAGCGCTCGAACGGGCTAATTACCGCATGACTAAAGAAAAGGCTACAGACACCACTCAAACGAGCATCTGGATCATGGGCAGAGGAGTTGCCCTCGGTACTCTGGAGCCTGAGAACAACATCAAATATATCTACAGAGTATCATGTTCGTCATCGTATATGGAGCTGACTCAGTATTACCAGCATAAGTACGTCACAATGCCCCTCGGGTCAATTCCTACAGAGAGGACTCGAATGAAGCACTCAAAGATGCACTTGACTTGGTAGACGAGGCTCGGGATTCAACACTCGCACACACATCCGTATATCAGTAAGGCTTGCACAATTACCACGCATGGAGAGTGCGTAGCAGAACCTTGAATGTGGGAGATCTGGTGATGTGATTAAAACAAGGAAGACATGACAAGCTGACATCCCTGTGGGATGGACCCTATGTTATAGGGGAAGTACTCGGAAACGGTGCGTACAAACTCAAGGGAAAAAGACTGGGAAGTTCTACAAGAATCCATTGAACGCTTTGCAGCTATGTCGTTTTTATGCTTAGTTTTCTTTCTATTCCGTGCCATTAGAATAAGGCTATTTTTCCATCTATGTGTATCGTACAAACAAATAAAACAATATTACCCCTCTTCTACGAGGATTTGTCTGTCTGTTTTACAGTTACAATCACAAACCAGTCGCAACCTCACCTGAGTGTAGGCAAAAGCCCATGTACTTAGTCACACTTGGGGCTGCACATGAACGGATCCAAATAGAAATAAGGGTGACTCCTGTCCGCAGTCGCGCTCGAGACGCTCAGGTATACCTGGCCATAATCCGGGCGGGGCCTAAAAAGCCCGTCACTCAAATCTCAGGCCTAAGCTCGGCTCGACCCGACTGTCGGGCCGTAAAAAATAGGGGCGACTCCCAGCCACAGTCGTACTAGAGACACTCGGGCTCTGTGTAGCAATAAGTTCCAACAGAAAACCTGGGGTAACTCCTAGCCGCACTCGCACTCGAGACACTCGGGGGCTGCGCATCAATCAGTTCCAACAGAAAATCTGGGGTAAATCCTAGCTCCAGTCGCACTCGAGACACTCGAGGGCTGCATAACAATCAGTTCCAACAGAAAACCTGGGGTAACTCCTAGCCGCACTCGCACTCGAGACACTCGGGGGATGCGCAACAATCAGCTCCAACAGAAAACCTAGGGTAACTCCTAGCCGCAGTCGCACTCGAGACACTCGGGGGCTGCGCAACAATCAATTCCAACATAAAACCTAGGGTAACTCCTAGCCGCAACGCACTCGAGACACTCGGGGGGCTATGCAGCAATCAGTTCCAATAAAAAATCTAGGGTAACTCCTAGCCGCAGTCGCAGTCGAGATACTTGGGGGTTGCGCAACAATCAAATCCAACAGAAAACCTGGGGTAACTCCCAATCGCGGTCACACTCGAGATGCTCGGGGGACACGCAGAAATCAATTCCAACAGAAAACCTGGGGTAACTCCTAGTCGTAGTCACGCTCGAAATACTCGGGGGATGCGCAGCAATCAGTTCCAATAGAAAACATGGGGTAACTCCTAGCCATAGCCGCACTCGAGATACTCGGGGCTGTGTAGCAATTAGTTTAAACAGAAAAAGGGGGTGACTCCCGGCTGCGGTCACACTCAAAACACTTAGCAATAAGTTCAAACAGAAATCAAACATGAAAGTACTCAAGGAAATACGCAAGACAAGGAATATTCAATCAGGAAAAAATTGGATTTTGTTTGTATACAGCACAAACAGTTACACAGTTATTTACAAGGAAAGCTGAGTGATTCAGTTTCAAGATTGAGGATTCCAACCACTCGCAAGTTGAATATATGTCTCCTCTTCTGCCAAGCGCATGAGTGCAATGGCTGCAGAGTGGCTGCTTCATATCAAGCGCTCATGTTAACACGCTGGCGACTTTGAGGAGCATGAGGACCCCTACAAATTTTGAGAAAATTCATATGTGAGTAGTGAGTCTAAGCAACTGCTAAAGCAACCTTGGCTCCACCAACCAGCTGACGACAGACGAGTGCCTTGGCATGATCATAGCTGCTATGCATCAAGTTGAAGAGACCCTCTAGTTGCTTGTTGAGTGGAAACAATGCTCCATATATATATATTTCAGAAAGTGGTGTGACAGGAGCCAATCATGACACTGAT
Organism: Alopecurus myosuroides; assembly: GCA_028641055.1. Lineage (NCBI taxonomy): Eukaryota > Viridiplantae > Streptophyta > Magnoliopsida > Poales > Poaceae > Alopecurus > Alopecurus myosuroides. The sequence continues at coordinate 243,454,892 of CM054057.1, read as the reverse complement.
ACGTCTCAAACGTATCTATAATTTCTGATGTTCCATGTTGTTTTCATGCCATATGCTACATGTTTTCTATACACTTTCTGTCATTTTTATGGATTTCTTGGGACTAGCCTATTAACAACATGCCACAGAGCCAGTTCCTGTTTTATGTGTTTTTAGTTTCAGAAAAGTTGTTTTGGAAATATTCTCGGAATTCGACGAAACCAAATCCCATGGTGTTAGAAATCTGTCATGTACACGGAGTATGGAGGGGACCCGAAGGGGGGGCCGGGAGCCACCACACCATAGGGTAGCGTGGTCCCCCTTGGCCGCCCCACCAGATGGCGGGGCCCCCCTGGCCACCCACCGACGTTGCTCTTTCGCCTATTTAAGATCCTCATCGAGTTAACCCTAAATACCCAAGCCTCCATCCATGAAAAGTTCTATGGCTGCCGTCATCATCAACCCTAGTTCGGGAGAGTTCTGAAGCTCTCCTCGGCACCCTGTTGGGAGGGGGAATCATCACCGGAGGGCTCTTCATCACCATGCCTGCCTCCGGAGTGATGTATGAGTAGTTTATCCTTGGACTATGGGTCCGTAGCAGTAGCTAGATGGTTGTCTTATCCTCTTTATGCCTCATGTTTAGATCTTCTGAGTTGCCTAACATTATCAAGATCATCTTATTGTAATGATACATGTTGTGTTTGTTGGGATCCGATGAATATTGAATGCTATGTCCAGTGATTATCAATGTATCATGTTTATGTCATTTATGATACTACATCCTCTCCATTACTAGTAGATGCTATGGCCAAGTTGATACTTTTAACTCCGAGAGGGAGTATTTATGCTCGATAGTGGGTTCATGCCTCCCTTTCACCTACGCTCGAGTGAAAAAAAATTAACGAGTGGGGGATGTGTTATTTCCATTAGGGAGAAAACAACAATGCTTTCATTGTTTACATTACACACTTTACTTAAGGCAATAATCTGTTGCTTGCAACTTAATACCCGAGGTTTGGTTGGATGACGATCCGAGGGTGGATTATTAGTCATAGATGCAGTTGGATAATGGCCTATGAATTATGTTGCAATGCCCGGATGAATCACATAGTAATCATCATGTCATGCATATGCACTATGGTGCATCCTTTATATTTGTCAGTTTACCAGATGTAATTTGTTTACCCAGCATGTTATCTATCTGTTTTGGAGAGACACCACTAGTGAACTGTGGACCCCCAGTCCATTCTTTTACGCTGATAATACAACAACTGCAAACACTATTTTCTTTACTACAATTACTATTTTCTCGCGTTCACTATCAGCATTCTCTTTTCATTTACCGCAAGCATGTCCTATTTTCCACACTATACATCTAATCCTTTGTGTTAGCAAAACCGGTGAGATTGAAAACCTCACTGTTTCGTTGGGGCAAAGTACTTTGATTGTGTTGTGTAGATTCCACATTGCTGCTGAGCCTAGTAGTGCGCCCTGCCAACATCAGCTGTCTTCAACCTTCAAAAGTGATTTCTTTCTCCTACTGGTCGATCAAACATCGGTTTCTTGCTGAGGTAAAACTTGCTGATGTGCTCTTCATACCTTCCTATTGGGGTTTCCCAACGAGTGCACTCCTCCACCATCAAGCTATTTTCTGGCGCCATTGCCAGGGAGGAAGAGGATTTCTACAAGGGGAGTCTCTCACCTCCAATCTTTTTACTTTGTTATTGTTTTGCTTGTTACTTTCTTTATCATGTCTACTATCAATGGTCGATTTCTTTGAAACTAGATCTTATTGGCTAGGTGGGTTCACGGAAGAACAACAAAAATATTATAAGGGACACCGCTTGTCACAAAAGGGAAACACTTATGGGAGCACATTAATAAATTGTATATCATTGCTAGAAACTTGTGCTCTACTTATAATGTTACTTATTGCTTTGATAAATCTTGTTTGTCGCACCCGGACTTCTAGGGGATACTCACAGTCCGCTAAACAGTAGAGAAATGGCTTACGGGGCATACCGGCACCCGCATCTCAATATGAGCAGGCCAACACGTAAACGTGTGACAACCATTCTCGTACTGTTCATCGTCTGCGCAAACCATCCCGTAGAAATCCAGATACTTCCGTTGACGTACTTCAAAACATACACACATGGTACGTCAACGGCATTTGAACAACTGATATCACAACAGATCTCTACGACACGAAAGATTGAAATAAGTTGCAAATGGCTCTCATTAGAGCAGAGATAGCAAATACAATCATCCAGAGGACACATGTCCCAACAATTCATCATTACAACACAGCGGAAGCATTCAACATGTCTGAGTATAGACAAGAACCAAATAGGCCTAAGAGGCCGGAAAACGAAAAGACGGAGCCCGATCCACGAAGTCTCGGATCCTGCCCGGGTCCGCTATCTACTCGTCAGCAGTCTCGTCATACTCCACGTAGTAGCCACCATGTAGATCCTCGAAAACGTAGGTCTGCGGAAACCACAGCCCCAAAGGGGTCAGTACATAAACGTACTGGCAAGCAAGACTCACAGTTCACCAAAGTGTAGCCCGTCAACACCAAGCACAGATGCCTTGGGTTCAACGGAAGAAAGGGGATATAAAAGATGCTGCAACTGGCTGCGCTAACCAACTACAGAGAACTACAACTTCCAACTAACAGAAAGGGGATAAGATCGAGTATTGTAACCAACCTATCAACTAATCTCAAACAAACCCATCCTGGATCTCGCCCCTTATCCAAAGAAGCAATCGAGGATAACTCACACAGTTGAATTAATGATGGTTCATATTATTGTGTCGATAAGCCTATTACTAGTCAAGTCGTTAATCATTGGGTGTAAGGTTGTTAATCATTAGGTTTAAGTTGTCCTGAGTACTTGTTAGCCAGTACTTTCACCAAGTAATCCATAACCGCGGAAAACACGGCTTCTCGAGAAGATTATCCCTGCAGGGTTGCACCAATTTGGCCGTACACGTATGAATAACCCGCCAGATGGAAAGGCCCTTCCACCAAGCGGGGCACTCAACACAACTCAACTCTTCTTCGCATCAAGCCCAAAGCACCACGTGATGTGCGTGCGCGGCTAATCGAGCCCCACGAAGAAAAGGGGACCCTCATAGCACTGGAAGACCACGCCGCCCTAAATGCCGACTACAAAAGTTCCACCCTGGCCTGGGCTCGCAAGATCATGCATGCAGCAAATGGAAAGCCCGAACTACGTGTGGCGATTTGGACGAGATGCGAATCGAATCAAATTGAGGGGGGCGCCCATACTCGCTTCCCACATGCGGTTAGTGCGCTCATCATGGATCAGTAGACAAGACCCTTTTCCTATTAGGGTCGACACTAGCAGGCCTCAAAACCACCCTGGGCCTCCTGCCGGTGCCTTATCATCAAATTATTATTTAACAATAACATTAGCATGATTGATTGATTACACATCGAGCCCCCAGAACGTAATAGAAATAGTAACAGAAAGTAACGGGTAACAGACTCGAGCAAAACAACCCTAAGCATGCTAATAAGACACGGGCAACAAGCAAAAGGTGATAGGTATGGAGGTGAGGCAATATCAGGGTTAAAGGATACATGTGATAGGTTCGTAACAGAAGCAACTAATCATAGGGCTAGCAGAATAGACAACGGAAAGTATCGGTAACCAATGTTGAAAGGAACACGATGGTTCATGTGAGTGATAACTTGCCTGCAAACCCAGTAGCCTGGTACTGAGCTAACTCCTTAGAAGGGGTGTCGTAAGTACCGTCGGTCTCAACATCGTCGTGTATCCGAGAAGAAGAAAACAAGCAATGCAGAAAGATAAACAATCAATACCATGGCATAGTGCACAAACATGGGATGATGCATGACCATTTAATTGATGCATAGAAATAAACTAGTTGACAAGATACATAACATGGTTAAATGGACCCACATGCAATTGGATTGCATATGAAAAGTCCATGAATTATGGTTGAATTAATTGTTTTACAACTAATCATCATATGAAAGTGGATTAGCATGATGCATGGATGAGGAAAACAGCAAAATAACAACAATAGAAGCAATTGGAAATAAGGGTTACCAAGTTTAGGATTTTATTTATCAAGTTAAGAAATTTTGGTTACTTAAAGGTGTCACTCAAGGATTTGTTGTTTTCACCACTTTAAATTGTTCAAAATAGATAACAAAGTTCATAATTGAAAAGAAAACAAGATTTTAGTTGGAATACATGTTTCACTTGTTGAAAAAGGATTTCAAATAAATTATTTAGGAATTAAACAAGTTTAAGCAAGAATTAAATGAATTTAATTCAAACATGAACTTATTTGAATTTTTATTTGTTCAAAACATTAAACCAAATTCATATTTCAAAAGTTTATACTTTTAGGGTTTGAAAACATATTTTATATGTCCCAAAAGAATTTGATTTGATCAAGTTATGAATTTAACAATATTAAATGAATTAAATAAGGTTTAAATTATTTAACCACTTTTAATTATTCAAAACATGAAACAAAATTTATATTTGAAAAGGTGGTTTGCATGGAAAACATATTTTATTTGTGGAAATTGGATTTAAAATGAGCAAGTTATTATTTTGGCAATTTTAATTGCATTAAACAAGAAACAGTTGTTTTCAGCAATTTAAATTATTCAAAACAGCAAACAAAATTTATATTTGGAAAGTACATGAAAAGTTGGTTGGAAAACATATTTAGTTTGTTGCATTTGGAATTTTTATGAACAAGTTATGAATTTTGCAAGTTTAAGTGATTTAAACAAGAATTCAAATGTTTCACCAATTTAAAATATTCAAAACAGTAAAAAAAAATTATATTTGGATAGAACATTTAATTTGGGACAGAAAACATATTTAAAAAGTTAAAATTGGAGTTGGGATGAATTTCTTATGCAATTTACAAAATTGGGTGCAATTCTGCCATTTTTAGGGAACCAGGGGCTTAGAAATAATTTTGCAGGGGCTAGAAATAAGTTAGAAGGGCCTAATGGTGATTACCAGGAAGTTCTGTGACCAAAACATTGCAGAAAAAAGGTGGTTTATTGGTGGGAGGTGGGATTCGACCCTGGGACCTCCCACTGTGTGATTGTGGTGCTTCTCTGTGTGTTGACAGAAGGGGGGCAGCGGTGAGGATATTGTTCAGGTGCGGGCTTAACTGAAATTAAACGAAAAAGGAGCAGAAAGAGTGGGGGGGCTGGGATTCGATCCCCCCACCTCGCGGGTGCGCGCAAGGGACCTGAACCAGTGCGGCTGCTGTTTGTTTCGTTGACAGAGAGGGGATCGAGGGAGGATAAGGTGGAGCAGCGGCTGGTTTTTTCTGAATCTAATGAACCTGTACGTGCAGTTCGCCTGTACAGCGATCGGGCGGAAGGGCCGCCGGCGGGCTGCGAGTGGTGGCTGCCGTGGGGCGCCGTGGTGCGTGCGGGTGCGGGAGATGGAGGAAGGAAGAGGAGCGGGAGGGAAGGAGGAGGTGGGGCGCCGAGGAGCTCACCTCGAGCGACAGGAGCAGGTCGGGGCGATCAGAGGTCGGTGCAGGCTGTGGCGACCGGCGGCGGAAACTTCACGGCGGCGGCGGCTCGGGCAGTAACGGCCGATGATGCCTACAGCAATCTTGGAGCGGGAGGAGAGCCGGTTCCATTCCCGGGGACGGCAAGTCCTCGAGGTGACCGTGGTGTTGCCGCTATGAGGAGGCAGTGAGCTCGGTGCGGTGCAAAGCTTCAGAACAGAGAGGAGTTTGGGGAAAAGGAAGGGGGGAACGGCGGCGCTAGGGCTAGGGGTCTCGGCTAGGGCAGAGGGGAGAGGTGGTGGATTCTTTTTAAGGAGCAGCCCTAGCTCGTACGGCATGGCATCGAGGAGGGGAGGGAGAGATCGTGTGGAGGAGGACTCGTTCGTACAGAAGATGACGTAGGGAGGAAGAAGATGCTCAGCGAAGGGGTATTGGGCCAGGGAAATAGGTGGGCTGGGCCCTCTGCTGCTCTCTCTCTCTCTCTTTTTAATATTTTGTTCCAAATTTTTTTTTTGTAGCAATTAGAAAAGGGAAGAGATTGGAGGGTTTTGAGTTGCAAAAAATTTGAGAAAAATTCCTGTGAGGTTGTTGGCTCAACAACCACCACTTGGCCACTTAGGTTTTTGAGAATTTAAATTTATTTGCTGTTTTTGTAATGGCTTGCATTTGAATGAAATTTTGGTTAATAATTGGTTATTTAAAACAAGAATTTTAATTATGGAAAACCAATGAGTTTAATTGGAAACAAAGAGTACAACAATGTTTTGGTTATTTTTTATAATTTCAAAAGAGGTGCTGTTTAGTGATTTGGTTTGGATTTGAAAGCAATTTGGGAATTCATTGTTCAATATTGAAAACAAGGGTTTTAATAGGGTGAACCCTATTGATTAAAAAATAGAACAAATGGTTGATTTGTTTGGTAATTTCAAAATGTTCCAATTAGGTGCTGTTGATGATTTGCTTTGAATTTGAAAGCAATTTGGGAATTATTTAATTGAAATAAAACCACCATTTTACTAGTTGATCTTTATGGAAAATAATTGGAAACAATGATTGATTTGATTTGAAACATTTATTTGGAAATTGTAACATCACAAGGATGAAACAGAAGGTTTGAATTTTGGTTTGGAAACCAAGGAAAACAAAGGAAAACAGTTGGAAAACAAATGGAAAACAAGCAAAACAAATGCAATCAACATGATGTCATGATGCAAAACATAAAATAACAGAGAGCAAACATTCTAAGGGCTTATTTTTTCATACTTGGGATGTTACATTGTTGCTGTAGGAGGTATAAACAACTCAATTTTGAATGTGAGTATAATGATAATGTTACCATATCTTCTTATGTTAAGGGAAATTATGACTTTTATTATGTGGAACAAATTGAGGAATTTATTGCTTGGAAGGGTGCATTTGAAATTGCCTATTTGCTTGAAAGTATTGATGATGCACCTTATAAATACGAGATTTATGCTATACTTGAATATTGCTTTGATAATTACAAGGATTGTAATTGCTACATAATTAAATATCTTAATAGATGCTCTCCCCCAAAGGAGGATACTAATTCCTTGCAGGAGCCTATGGAAGAAGAAATTGTTGAATCTGGAAACTCATTGGATGAAAAAGAGGAGGAGAGTGATGATCAAGAGGAGGAAGAATGGAGTAGCTACCCATGTCTACCTCCCAATGAGAGTAAATCTTTAACTCATACCTTATTTGATTGCCCTCCATGCTTACCAAAGGAGGATGAGTGTTATATTGATAATTGTGATGATCCTATTGATTCTTTTGAAATATCCCTTTTTGATGAAATTGATACTTGCTATACCTTTGACCTTGAAATTGTGAGAATGACATTGCTATTGTTATTTATTATAATGCATGCTACTTTGATAAATCCTATGATAATCCTCTATTTATTCCAACTATTGATATGCATGATAATGAGGAAGTTTGTTTAGAAAATTTATATGATAATGCTCTAGATGATGGTCTTATGTTACTTGATGTTATAAATTATAATGCAACTAAAAATAGGATTGCTATAATGTGACCCATACCTTTTAAGAGTGACCAATCATCTTGTTTTGCTATTGCTAAAAGAGCGAAAGAAGATGTCTTTATTTTTAATTTTGATCCCACTATTTTTGAGCTTGATATGAATTGTGTGCTTTTAGACCATGACAAACATGCTTTATGTGATAATTATGTTTTTGGGTTTGTTCATGATGCTACTGAAAATTATTATGAGAGAGGAAAATATGGTTGTAGGAATTTTCATGTTATTAAAACACCTCTCTTTTTGTTGAAAGTTTTGAAATTGCTCTTGTTCTACCTTCCCATGATTTCTAGTTTTAGCTTCTTTAATTTATTTCTTTACAAGATTCCTATGCATAGGAAGTGCGTTAGACTTAAATTTCTTTATACTTGCTTCTTGATGCTTTCTTTTGCTTAATTCATATTTCTTATGTGAGCATTTTCTTGCTTTATGTGCCTAACTAAAAGGTGTTAAAGAGAAGCACTTCTTGGGAGATAACCCATGTTTTTATTTTTGCAATATTTTCTTCTATTTTCTTTGAGTCAACGTGTTTTTTTAATTCTATAGAAACTCCTTTGTATCTTTATTTTCTTGCATTTGTTGTGCCAAGTAAAGTCTCTAGTGAAAGTTGCAGTTAGATTGGGATTTCTCTGTAGGAAATAGATTTCTGCCGTCCACTATTAAATTCATATAAATTAACAGAAAAATCAAAATGACCTCAAAAATTTTGTGCTTAATCCTCAACTATTTCCTAAACTTTTTCTAGTTTTGGGTTTTTTCATTTGAGAAACGTAAGTTCCCTGAAGAAATTCGTCTTTACAGACTGTTCTGGTTTTGACAGATTCTGTCTTTTTTACTTGCATTCTCTCTTTTACCGTGTTGAGTGGATTTATTTGCTCCACAAAACATGAGTGGCTGTAGCTAATGTTTGAAAAGTATTAGTAATGCTTGTGTCCAAGGAGAACATGTGAATTTTTGATTGTGCACTAACTCTCTGATGAGAATAACTTTGAGTTTGGTGTGAAGGAAGTTTTCAAGGGTCAAGAGAAGAGGGTGATATAATGTAATTAAGAAGAGTGAAAACCAAAGCTTGAGGATACCCCCGTGGTTCATCCCAGCAAATTCTAAGAATACTCAAGCTTCTAAGCTTGGGGATGCCCAAGACATCCACTTCTTCGTCATCAACTTATCAGCTAACTTCTAGTGAACCTATATTTTCATTCGGTCACATCATATGCACTTTACTTGGAGCGTCTGTTTGTTTTTGTTTTGTTTTCCTTTCTGCAATAAACTTGGTTGGAACCCATCATTCTTTTGTGGGAGAGGTACACGCTCCGCTTTATCATATGAATACTCGTTTCTTTCATACTCGTATTGTTAGTTTTTCCTCTAGCTGTTGCATTAGTGCGGTAATTAATTAAGATCCTCCAATAATACGCGCATCACGGAATATCCCGTGGGTATGGATTTATTCGCTCCAAAATATACCATACAAAATTAATTAGTATTCCATAACAGGATTATTTCATTTATTGGCTCCTAAAAATTACCATACGAAATTTATTAGCTTTCCATAAAAAGATTATGGCATTTATTGGTTCCCAAAAATTACATATAGTAGGAGTACTACACAGTTATTCAGTATTCCGTAACAAGATTTTGGCATTTGTTGCCTCCCACAAATTATTCCATACGAAATTAATCAGTATTATTCTACTACAACAGGATCATGTCACTTATTGGCTCCTTAAAAATACCATTCGAAATTTATTAGTTTTTTATAACAAGATTATGACATATATGGGAGATTAAAAAGTATTCCGTCACAAGATCATAAACCGTGTAGTATAAAAAATGTGGCATCTTGACAGCTTGCCAGTGCATAAGTAACCTGGTTTACCGATTACCAGGGAGTTGGATGAGGAGATGCTAAATTCTTGAACTCTTTACGTTTAAAACCAGGAGCTGAGGAATGTGGTATTATCTCTAGAAATGTGGCCAAGCAAGTGAAAAGAAAAAAGATTAAGTACATACTTATCAAATCACACCTGTTATGAAATAGTAATGTGCTTCAGCTTATCTGATAACCAAGATAGGAGCAAAAAGACCAGACAACATTTGCCAATGATGGGTAAACTGGATGCAAAACATATTTTATTTATTTCTTAATTTCTTATTTGTCAGAGTGACCTCGAAAAACATGCCATCCTCTTTTCCCATTTAGCTCATGCATGATAAACTTATTCACCAGTTGTACCACATTTTTCCAAGACTCGGTTTTTGTCTATGTATGTCTTCCATAGATAATTCAAAGTTTATGCACGTATCAAACTGTTAACTAACGATCGCACAATGTACCTAAGCCAAATTAATAAATTGCCAGCAAAGCACTCTCCTGTAGTGGCCTAGCATGTCAAAATGAAATCCAAAAAAAAATTCCACTTCTGATCAGATATGCTATTTATAAAATCATATAAGCTTTCTGCAGAGTCCAAGCAATGAAGAATGTAGATTGATGATCTTTCATTTTCGAATTGGTATACCATTGGGATTCAGTGCAGGAACTGGACGAATCAGATTTAGGAAGTCAAATCCTATTATGATGGTAATCATCAGGAACCATGGCTTGCAGTTAGATTGAGTGCAGGAACTCGACAAATAGCAAAATGATGCAGCAATAGATCATGCACAGTGATATATTCTTGAAGCATATTGAAGTAGACAAGTCGATTGGGTCAACTGTAAAGCTCGGTTGGGAACATTGCACGGGCTTTACTGTTTACTAAAGGTAGAATCTCAGGTCCATCTTGCAAACAATCAGCTGTGGAACTACAAAGATAAAGTTAATAATTTTAAAGCAAGTCAGTGACGCCAACAATTAAATAGAACAGAAGACATAACTGTATATTAAACATGCATGGACCTATCAATTGATACTATATGGCAAATGTTACTTGGAACGCAGAGTTTGGGCTTTGAGTTTGATAGTTTCAGGTAGCTAGATAATCCAGATCTACAACAAGCTAGAACTTAGAACATTGAACTTTGGTGTTAATGATTTCTACGGGGCTCCCTGCCTTCATGTTTCGCGTGGGGTTGCCTCTCCGCAAGGCTTGTACAAAACTCTCTTTCTATCAATGCAATAAAACGCAAAGCTTTTGCGTTTTCGTTTTTTTTTTCATGTTATAAAAAATATGCAAAATTGCACCATGACACTTCTGAATATGGTAACAACTTACGACCATTCGCTGGCAGCATGCTACAGATCTTTTTTTTTTCCAATCTCAGTTAGGTGGCATTCCAAGGTATTGCTCATAACCATGTATATGGAAAAATTCAGACCGACTTAATGAGTATGTCAAGATAGTTTTCATTCCGACTTCGTATCCAACGTGTGATACAGAGAGGAAGCTTCTGAACATTACAGATTGGCATGGCATGCACAGATTCGCAACAATAAGTAAAAGAATCCAAATTAAGAAAACAAAAAAAATTGACCTTTATACCTGTAGATGCAGGGGTGCACTCACAACAGTTGAGGTCAACAGCAGTCATTGATCAAACCTGTGTTAAAAAAACATCACTTCAGAGTTCAGCTTCTCCTGTAGCCTAGCCATGTAAGAAATTAGGGTTTTGGGAACTGGCTCGTTACCTCAAGGGGTACGGCCTATCTCATTATATATGGCACATACAGATACAGGTATGGATACAATACAGAAGCTATATACGGAACTAGATACAAACTCTAACACCCTCCCTCAATCTTAACTGTGACCTGAAGTAATCAGCAAGTTAAGATTGCGTCGACAACCTTCGAAGAGAGGTTGTGATAGTGGCTTCGTGAAGATGTCAGCTATTTGATCTTTGGACGAGACAAACTTGATTTGAAGTAGCTTCTGTGCAACGCGTTCCCTGACAAAATGATAATCAACTTCGATGTGCTTCGTCCGTGCGTGAAACACCGGGTTCGAAGAAAGGTATGTGGCACCAATGTTGTCACACCAAAGGACAGGAGGCTGATCCTGAGAGACTCCCAACTCTCGGAGCAAAGACTGTACCCAAATGAGCTCTGCGGTGGCATTGGCCACAGCCTTATATTCAGCTTCAGTGCTACTGCGAGACACCGTTGCTTGCTTGCGAGCACTCCAGGCGATCAAGTTGGGACCAAAGAAAACCGCATATCCCCCCGTGGATCGCCTGTCATCGGGATTACCAGCCCAATCCGCATCAGAGAAAGCAGACAGCTGAGCAGACGGTGCAGGCCGAATGAGCAGGCCATAGTCGGAAGTCAGACGAACATAGCGCAAGATGCGCTTAACAGCAGCCCTATGAGTGTCCCGTGGTGCATGAAGGTACTGACACACACGGTTAACTGCAAAGGAGAGATCAGGTCTGGTAATAGTGAGGTACTGGAGACCACCAACAATGCTGCGGTACTCAGTGGCATCAGCAGCAGACAGTAGAGATCCATCAACAGCAGAGATCGGATCAGTAGCGGACATGGGGGTCGTGTGGGGCTTGCAGTGAAGCATACCAGCACGGCGTAGCAGATCGGTGGAATACTTCTTCTGAGAGAGAGAAAGACCACTGTCAGAATGAGTAACCTCTATGCCAAGAAAATAGTGAAGTTTGCCCAAATCCTTAATAGCAAAGTCGGACCCCAGAGCTGTGATAAGACGATCTGTAGCACCGGCAGATGAGCTGACTAGAATGATGTCATCAACATAGACCAACAGATACATAGTTACCTCTGGGCGCTGCAGAAGGAACAAGGACGTGTCAGCTGTGGAGGGAACAAAACCATGCTTACGGAGAGCAGAGCCAAGGCGAGCATGCCACGCACGGGGTGCCTGTTTCAGACCATAAAGGGCCTTAACCAGACGACAGAGATACTGGGGGTGTGCCGGATCAACAAACCCAGGTGGCTGGCGCATGTAGACCTCCTCCTCCAACTCACCATGCAAGAATGCATTCTGAACGTCCAACTGGCGGAGAGACCATCCTCTAGTAACCGCTAATGACAGGAGAAGCCGAATGGTGGTTGGTTTAACCACGGGACTGAATGTGTCCTCATAGTCAATGCCATGGCGTTGCTTGAACCCTTTAGCAACCAAGCGCGCTTTGTAGCGCTCAATAGAACCATCTGCATGCTTCTTTACTTTGAAAATCCACTTGGAATCAATGATGTTGATGCCAGAACGAGGAGGAACCAGATGCCAAGTGCCATTCTGACGAAGCGCCTGAATCTCAAGCTCCATAGCAGCACGCCAGTGAGGAACACTCATAGCCGCTTGGTAGTGTCGTGGTTCTGCCGTTGGATCAGACTGAGCATCGGACATAGATGAAACAAGCCATGCAACCGTACCATCCTTCCGGTCGAGGGGCTTGAAAATGCCACTGCGACTCCTGGTGTGTGGGCGATGAGCAACCGGTGACGGAGGCGTGACGTGCACCGTCGCAGACGATGCAGGGGTCGGTGAAGCTGGTGCTGATGGCCCAGTAGACGAACTAGGCGGCGGATCAGCATCGGGCGCCCGCGCAGCAGAGTGCGGCCCACGGGAAGTGGGCGAGGGCGGCGGAGACCGGGTAGGCGACGCAGACCGGGTGGGCGACGGCGTCGCTGGCAGCCACGGCCCAGGTGACGGCCCACGCGGAGCGGACGCAGGCGAGGGAGACCGGGCGGGAGACGGCGGCCCAGGTGGCGGCCCATGCGCGACGGGCGAGGGCGAGGCAGGCCGCGCGGGGCGAGGCTCGGTTGGGCTGAGCGAGGCCAGCGCTGGCGCCAGCGTGCGTGCAGGCACGAGGGACGAGGACGAACGCTCAGCTGCATGGGGCATGCAGTCCCGATCGACGTGAGGCAGAGGCGAAGAAGGATCTGTATCCAGCAGTTCCAAACGAGCAGCACGACCAGTTCCTGCACCATGGTTAGGTAACAAAGCAGGAGAGTAGGCAGCATCCACAAATTGGTCAGGAGAAACATTAGAGATAGTGTGTGGTGTAGGCATGGAGGTGGACGATGTGAGCGCGGAGAAAGGAAACAAGTTTTCATCAAACACCACATCGCGGGAAATATAGACTCGATTAGTGGACACATGAAGACACTTGTAACCTTTGTGAAGAGAGCTATAGCCAAGAAAAACACACTGTTTAGACCTAAACTCAAGCTTACGATTGTTGTATGGGCGAAGATGAGGCCAACACGCACAACCAAAAACTTTAAGGAACGTATAATCTGGAATCTCCTGAAAAAGAAGCTCAAGTGGGGTTTTCATGTTTAGAACACGAGTGGGAAGCCTATTAATGAGAAAACAGGCTGTAGTGAAGGAATCACTCCAGAACCTAAACGGAACGGATGCATGAGCAAGAAGTGTGAGGCCAGTTTCAACTAAGTGACGATGCTTGCGTTCAGCCGCACCGTTCTGCTGGTGTGTATGTGGACATGACACGCGATGTGAAATCCCAAGCTTATTAAAGAAAGTATTAAGGTTGCGATACTCGCCACCCCAATCAGATTGAACATTGATAATTTTGTGCTTGAGAAGACGTTCGACATGCAGTTGAAAGTTAACAAAGACATCAAACACATCAGATTTACGCTTAAGAAGATACATCCAAGTAAATCGACTATAAGCATCAATGAAACTGACATAATAGTTGTGGCCACTCACTGAGGTTTGAGCAGGACCCCAAACATCCGAAAACACAAGTTCTAAAGGATTACTGACAACTCGACTGGAAGAAACAAACGGAAGTTGATGACTCTTTCCTTGCTGACAAGCATCACAAACTGCTAAATTTTTATTGCTAGATATGGTGGGAAGATCATGCCGATGAAGAACATGACTGACTATCGGAGAAGCTGGATGACCAAGACGTGCATGCCAATGTGAAGAAGATGTACGAACACCAGTATAGGCTTGGGAGACCGCATCCAACGCATACAACCCCCGACAGTATCGACCTCTAAGAAGAACGTCCCTGGTTGTTCGGTCCTTGACAAAAAAATGAAACGGATGAAATTCAACCAAGACATTATTGTCAAGTGTAAGCTTAGGGACAGATAGCAAGTTACGAGTGACCGAAGGAACATGGAGAACATTATGAAGGTGTAGTTTGCGAGGTGTGTGTGTAAGGAGAGAAGCCTGACCAATATGAGAGATGTGCATACCTGACCCGTCAGCAGTGTGGACCTTGTCGTGACCATGGTAGGGCTCGTGCGTGGTCAGCCTGCCAATCTCGCTCGTCAGATGGTCCGTAGCACCCGTGTCCATGACCCAAGAAGGATCAATGGAGTAGGAGGGCGTGTAACCAGGCGCGGGACCCTGGGTTGCCAGAGCTGCCTGGCGGTCGTTGTTGCGTCCGTCGTTGCCGATCCCCAGGAAGTCGCGCTTGAAGCGACGGTGGCAGCGAGACGCCAGATGACCTACAATGCCGCAGAGTTGGCAAGTAGGACGCGGCCCCCCATAGCGGCCACCCTGGTTGTTGGTGTTGGCAGGTGGCGTGGGGCGAGGGGCCGATGTAGTAGGTGGACGAGGCCCTCCTCCGGGCGCAGCAGGTGCACCACCAGTTGGTGGTCGGGGTGCGGGCGAGCGGTAGCCACCGCCGCCGCGAGACGCAGCATGAGCCGAGTGGTCAAGGTGAGCGGGCACGGAGCGGCGTGACTCCACACGCTGCTCGGTACTCAGGAGACGCCCGTACAACTCGCGCGGTGTCATCGGTGGTCGAGCACCAATAACGGCTTCCGCAAGAGAGTCGTATTCTTGATCAAGGCCGGCAAGAACGTATGACGAGAATTCCTCATCACGAAGTGGCTGTCCAATGGACGAAAGTGTGTCGGCAAGACACTTGACTTTGTTGAAGAACACGGTGGCGGTTTGATCCAGCTTGCGTTCCTCACCAAGCTGCCGGCGGATGGCCATGGACCTGGCAGTGGACTGTCCCGCGAAGCTGGCGTCGATGGTCGTCCAAGCATCCAGGGCCGAAGCAGCGAAGAGCACGAGTCCGGAGACCCCCTCGCCGAGAGAAGTCTGGATCGCGGACAAGATCGCCTGGTCTTGTGCAACCCAGGCACGGTGGGCGGGGTTGGGCGCCGACACCCGCACACCGTCAGCGGTGACGGCTGACACCGTGGCCGGCGGGCATGGCAGAGACCCGTCGATGTAGCCTTCGAGGTGCCGACTGCGGAGGAGCGGGAGCAAGGACGCACGCCAGTGGAGGAAGTTATCCGTGGTCAGCCGCACCGTAACGAGGTGGGAGAGCTGGAACGGACCCGCGGTGGTGTCGGCAACCTGTAGATCGCCGCGATCAGGCATGGCCGGAGCGGGGGCAACCGGCAGCGGTGTAGCAACCACAGCCGGGGCGGTGGCGATCGCAAGGGCCGATGACGACGGGTGAAGTTGCGACGGCACGATGGGCAGATTGCCCGATCCGAGGCGGAACGGCGTCGAGTACGAGGAGCCGACGGAGTAGGACCCGGTCGGGAACAGCGAGGACGGCGCGGTCAGCGCGCCGTGGGAGCCGCCGGATAGGAGGCTGGCGAGAGACGCCGGAAGCAAGCCAGTAGCAGCGGGAGTCGAGGCCGCGATCGCCCCGGAGGACGTGGAAGTTGGAGCAGCAGGGGCAGCGGCCAGGTTGGCGGCGGCGGCGGCGCTCGAAGCGGCGGCGGCGGCGGCCATGTTGGCGGCGGCGGCGGCGCTCGAAGCGGAGGCGGAAGACGTGGTCATGTCGACCTAATCTGATACCATGTAAGAAATTAGGGTTTTGGGAACTGGCTCGTTACCTCAAGGGGTACGGCCTATCTCATTATATATGGCACATACAGATACAGGTATGGATACAATACAGAAGCTATATACGGAACTAGATACAAACTCTAACAAGCCACAAATACATTTTTTTTTAGAAATGGAGGTTCTACCCCCAGCCTCTGCATCAAAATGATTAGCCACAAATACATAGTGAAAGGGAAGAACAATCATAATCACGTAACCATGGAATCTGCACAAAGGATAGAAATAGTTCAGGAGAAGGCAAGCTACTGACCCCTGTTACAAGGCAAGGAATTCAGCTTATCCCTTGTTTCTTGTCGTGGACTAAGATGCCACATTCTTGAAACACCAACAACTTCGGAGCATATGGGCGTAAAATAAAACACAAATCTCAAAACCTTTCAGATCTTATCTGCACCTAATTCAGTGAAACACAATCATTTTAGTTAGGCACATCCTTCATGAGAATATCTGCGGCTAAGAACATGTACACATAGCTGGATCCATAAATAATACGAAGCATAAGACAATAGGTTACAGACCCACAGTTCAGTATCCAAACAACATAGTGTTGCATGTTTCCATACAGATGTAAGCAAACCGGATAATAGAGGAATGGATGCTACATGTCCAAACTTCAATTATTTTACAGACATGGAAACCCTACTAGTTAAGAGAGTCACTAAATCAAAAGAAAATAGAGTCACTGGTCTAGAACATAACTTAAGGAAGGAGTAGATAGACGATGCTTCGTCATCTCATGGCACACATACTCATCCAGATTACAACAGTGGAGAGACTAGACTGGCCACCGCTACAATTGGACTACGCACGACATGTTTGCTGGACACCCAGCTCAAACTTCCCTCCAAGGACTTTTCCCCATTATTGCGATGCCTGCTCACCGTCATGCTGTATGTTATCTTTTGACCAGCCTTGGAGAACACCAGAGTCTCTGGGTAGACATGCACTGTAAGAGACTTGGGAACCTCCATCTTCAGTGTGTATATTGAATTTGATGGGCCCACATTTGTCACAGTTCTGTTCACTGTGAATGGTTTTGTCTTGAGTGGCACCGTTATGGTAGGGTAGTTGAGCTGAGCTTCCGGGATCTTGGGAAGCATTTTGCAGGACAGCATCGGGTTACGCGCAATGGCTGCCAAGCCTTCATCACCGAGGAGGGCACATATGTAGCCAGCATATTCGGTAATGCTAAGGTCATACACAAGGCCCGGATCAATGGCTTTTAGAGGATTGACATGGCCAGCGCCCATGGCATATGCGGTAGCCCTCTGATGCTGCTCGTCCAAGATCGGGCCACCAGTGCTGTCCGTGATGTCAGATGTGGTGAGGATGGCTGACTTGATAGCAGCAGCAGACCAGTTAGGATGGGCGCTCTTGACAAGTGCAGCGACGCCACTGACATGCGGAGTCGACATGGACGTCCCAGATTTAATGTAGAATGGCCCAGATCCAAGCATGGTGAGTGGTGGCCATGCAGCAATGACGTTCAGCCCAGGTGCTAATATGTCCGGCTTTAGCACACCGGGGCTGAACGTGCTGGGACCCCGGGATGAGAATGCCGCCACAGTGAGAGACGGACGGACACCAAGAACAGTGTTCTTGTATATGACTTTGGCACTGGCTTTGTTTGTTGTCTTGGCATACTCTGTGATATTGTTGCCATCAGCCACGGTCACCTGCACAACATTGCCATAGTCCTTCAGAAGGGTGGTGAAACCAGCAGCTTTTCTGTTGATCAGCACTACACCAGCCGCCCCGGCACTGATGATGCCACTGATATCAGACTTGTTTATTGATGGTCCTGTGTCATTCATTGGTCCTGTGCTATGGCAAATCACAATTTTGCCGGCCACATGTCTTCCAGCCGACGACTTGCAGTGCTTGTTCAAATACAGAGGAAAGGACTTGGGCTTGGAGCTTGAGTTCAAAATCTGGTTAAAAGCTTCCCCATTGATGCGAATGCCGTTCCCAAGCTGCACAACAGTCTCGAAGCTTCGGTCCACCGAGCCAGCTGCAACTGTGAGAAACCATGGTGCAGAATTGGCAAGAAACGACTTGGGTCCGTTATTCCCAGCTGCAGCCACGACAACAATGCCCTTTGCTACCGCACTGAGTGCGCCAATGGCGACCGGGTCTCGGCTGAATTCAACATTGAAAACAGGGGCGAGGGAGAGTGAGAGCACATCAACCCCATCCTTGATAGCTTCGTCTATCCCAGCTACTATGTCTGCGGATTCACACCCACGAATCGTGCACATGTTGTACATGGCCAGGTGTGCACCTGGAGCAGTCCCGGCTGCTGTGCCCCTGCCGAGGCCCTGGGCCGAGGCACCACTGACGAAGTTCCCAGCAGCGGTGGACGCGGTATGCGTCCCATGCCCTATGACATCTCCAGAGTCATTCACCCTGATGAATTTGGCACCAATGAGCTTCCTGTTGCAATGGGCAGCGGCAGTACCATGGCATGAGCCCTTCCACTTTGATGGGGGTGGCGGGATGCCACTGTCATCAAAGGAAGGATGTGCCGCATAAATGCCGGTGTCGACTACCCCGATGATGACTCCCTTGCCGTAGCTGGTATCTCTCCACAGCCCGGCATCTCTCTCCAGCCCGAGAAATTCTTGAGTGTGAGTGGTGGTGGGGCGCCAGAGCTGGTTTGGAAAAGCCTGGACGAACTCTTTCCTCTTGGACACCAGGGCGAGGTCTTCTTCGGTGAGCCTGGCGGCAAACCCCGTGAAGACCTCGGTGTATGCATGGATGAGGCGTGGCTCATTGGAGGCAGCGATGGGGCTTGGCAGGAAAGAATCCTGCCACCAGCGGTGGTCGTCATTGCTGCTGGCGTCGACAGGTGGCCTCAAGACTACAATGTAGGTGCGATGGCTTGGAGAGAGGCCTGCCGCCGGTGCAGGAACATGCAGGAGCATGAGGCTGAGCGAGAACAGTGAGATTAGCAGGTGGGCAAAGGATGCCATGGCTTGAACTGCGATTTCGAAAGGAAGTTGAGGTGGTGATGGTGGTGGACTGGTGGTGGTGGAAGGAACCGAGAGGGAGAGAGGACGACTGTGGTGGTGGTGGTGGTGGAAGCAACCGAGAGGAAGAAATCAAAGGAGCAAATGCTTCTTCCTCTTTCGCTCACTCTATCTCTGTTGGATTCGTGAGAGAGAAAGAGGGGCAGAGCACAGCAATGGCTCGGGGGTCTCAACCTTAAATGCTGCGTGAAAGCAGATTATTCGGTGCAGTTCGTCCTTCACCTATATGGCCTAGGGAGAGGGCGTGTCGTCTGTGGGCTGGCTGAGAGAAAGATCTCAAACAAAAAGACCTCGTGCACTGCGAAGACATGGAGCGTTCCTCCCTGGACGCCACAGAGACACAGAGTTCCACCGAATAATCGTTTTATCTAATCACATCACAAGTAGTAGAGACAGAAAGCTGAGATAAAAGTCTCGATCAACATATCTGCTATTCTTCGAGATTCTCTGCTTCAGGCCTCCTCCTGGCATGCCAACACATCCAAATCGAAGAACAGAGCATCAACAAGCAGAACCTTTTAAATCGGAAAGGAAGTAGTAAATCAGTTGATAATGACTTGGTAAAGGGAATAAAATCAAATAAACACAACTGGTGCTAAGCTGTTGTTGTCTTAAAACTTGATAAAGAATTGCAGTTTACTGAGCTTCCTTTTTGCACAGTGCTGCGGCAAAGGAAGAGCTACAGGCCTACAGCACAATTCTCAAGTCCAGTACAGACAATGCCTACGCCTACTTGGCTTTTGGAACGTGCTTGTGTGCTTGCAACGGTTTGAACAGTCAGCAAACCACACAAGGCTATCAAGCTTATCAGAGGTTGCACACTTTTACTGACTGAGACTTCACATCCATCTTTTTTTCATGCAAACATAAGGAAATTAGGTGCAGCAAGATGAAGCAAAATGTAAAACCTGGATGCTATCAAGCTCATCAATCATCAGAGTTTGCACACAAACATCCATCTTTTTTATGCACACCTGAGGGCATAAGATGGGAATGAGAAGAATCAGAATGTAAAATTTGGTTCTGTTATTTTAGAAAATGATTTGTAAAGAAGAGATTATATGTCATTGGCCAATACTCAGTGATGATTCAAACTTGGAAACAGAACGTATGCTTAAGCTTAATTAAAGAATACATTGCCTGAGATTCCTATGTCCACCTCGTTTGGATTAGGGACAGAAGAAAGGGGTCGAGCACGATAGAGCATACGAACGGCTCAGAACCTTGGACGTTACAGCACCCACTCACAAACCAATGTCCTAGGCCCTATGTCCATCAAATCGGTGTGGTTCATCTTTCTAGACTAAAGTGTGATGCCCGGCACAATGATACCCCTACAGCTATGTTTGGTTGCCGGGCAGAGATTTTCCAGGGCTACAAAGCACGGGCTTGATTTTTCTTGACACATTCGAATCCACGGGGTATTCCCGATACTATGGGTATTCCTCTGAAATTTCTCATCATCGATTGGCACTCTGGGGACTGGGCTACGTTTCTGTGACTACTGTATACAAATGATGAGAATAATGAAAAAAAAAATGACAGAAAACAAGATAATCTTGAACACCAGTGCAGATTCACCAGGAAAGCAAGGAGCCATACTTTGCTTCACCAAGCCGCTAATCAAGGATGAGCACAGTCGTCGCTGCATCGAAGCCAGCATGTTGTGCTCTCTTATCAGAGGCTGCACACTTTTACTGGCTGAGACTCCACATCCATCTTTTTATGCAAACCTAAGGAAATTAGGTGGAAATGAGAGGAAGCAAAATGTGAAACCTGGATGCTAGCAAGCTCATATCTCATCAGAGCTTGCACACCATTACCGGCTCCACATCCATCTCTTTTATGCAAATCTGGCGAAATAATATGGAAATGAGAAGAATCAGAATGTAAAATTTGATGCTATTATTTTAGAAAATGACTTTTAAATAAGAGACACGTATTATTGGCCAATGCTCAGTGATGATTCAAACCTAGAACCCAGAACATATGCTTAAACTTAATTAAAGAATGCAATTGACTGAGATTCCTATGTCCACCTCGTTTGGATTAGGGACAGGAAGAAAGAGGGCGAGCACGATAGAGCACAGGAACGGCTCAGAACCTTGAACGTTACAGCACCCACTCACAAGCCAATGTCCTAGGTCGTATGTCCATCAAACCGGTGTGGTTCATCTTTGTAGACTCGAGTTTGATGCCCAGCACAATGATACACCTACGGCTATGTTTGGTTTCCAGGCAGAGATTTTCCAGGGCTACAAAGCACGGGCTTTCTTGACACATTCGAATCCACGAGGTATTCCCAGTACTATGGGTATTCCTCTGAAATTTCTTGTCATCAATTGGCACACTGGGGACTGGGCTGCAGTTATGTGGCTACCGTATACAAATGATGAGAAGAATAAAATAAATAAACAACTGACAGAAAACAAGATAATCTTGAATGCTAGTGCAGATTCACCAGGCAAGCAAGGAGCCATACTTTGCTTCACCAAGCCGCTAATCAAGGATGAGCACAATCGTCGCTGGATTATCAGAGGTTGCACACTTTTAGTGGCTGAGACTCCACATCCATCTTTTCATGTGAACCTAAGGAAATTAGGTGGAAACGAGAGGAAGCAAAACGTAAAACCTGGATGCTAGCAAGCTCATCACTCATCAGAGCTTGCACACCATTACCGGCTCCACATCCACCTATTTTATGCAAACCTGAGGAAATAAGATGGAAATGAGAAGATAAGAATCGAAAATTTGGTGCTATATTTTAGAAAACGACTTGTAAAGAGACACGTGTCCTTGGCCAATACTCAGTGATGATTCAAACCTGGAAACCAGAACATATGCTTAAACTTAATTAAATAATGAAATTGACTGAGATTCCTTTGTCCACCTCGTTTGGATTAGGGACAGAAAGAAAGGGGGACAGAGCATACGAACGGCTCAGAACCTTGGACGTTACATCACCCACTCACAAGTAGGAAGGCTAATGTCCTAGGCCCTATGTCCATCAAATCCGTGTGGTTCATCTTTCTAGACTCGAGTGTGATGCCCGGTACTATGATAGGCTTTATTTTGTTGCAGGGCAGAGATTTTCGAGGGCTACAAAGCACGGGCTTGATTTTTCTTGACACATTCGAATCCACGGGGTATTCCTCTTCAATTTCTCGTCATCAATTGGAACTCTTGGGACTAGGCTACGGTTCTGTGGCTACCGTATACAAATGATGAAATAAGAACAAAAAACAAACTGACATAAAACAAGAAAATCTTGAACGCCAGCGCAGATTCACCAGGCAAGCAAGGAGCCATACTTTGCTTCACCAAGCCGCTAATCAAGGATGATCACAATCGTCGCTGCATCGAAAGCATCATGTTCTGCTCTCCTATCAGAGGTTACACACTTTTACTGGCTGAGACTCTACATCCATCTTTTCATGCAAACCTAAGGAAATTAGGTGGAAAGGAGAGGAAGCAAAATGTACAACCTGATGCTAGCAAGCTTCATCACTCATCAGAGCTTGCACACCATTACGGGCTCCACATCCATCTTTTCATGCAAACCTAAGGAAATTATGTGGAAATGAGAGGAAGCAAAATGTAAAACCTGGATGCTAGCAAGCTCATCACTCATCAGAGGTTGCACACCATTACCGGCTCCACATCCATCTTTTTTACGCAAACCTGACGAAATAAGATGGAAATGAGAAGAACCAGAATGTAAAATTTGGTGCTATTATTTTAGAAAATGACTTGTAAAGAAGTCCTTGGCCAATACTCAGTGATGATTCAAACCTGGAAACCAGAACATATGCTTAAACTTAATTAAAGAATGCAATTGACTGAGATTCCTATGTCCACCTCGTTCTGATTAGGGACAGAAAGAAAGGGGGACAGCACAGGAACGGCTCAGAACCTTGGACGTTACAGCACCCACTCACAAGTAGGAAGGCTAATGTCCTAGGACCTATGTCCATCAAATCCGTGTGGTTCATCTTTCTAGACTCGAGTGTGGTGCCCGGTACTATGATAGGCTTTATTTTGTTGCAGGGCAGAGATTTTCCAGGGCTACAAAGCACGGGCTTGATTTTTCTTGACACGTTCGAATCCACAGGGTATTCCTCTTCAATTTCTCGTCATCAATTGGAACTCTTGGGACTGGGCTACGGTTCTGTGGCTACCGTATACAAATGATGAAAGAAGAACAAAAAACAAACTGACAGAAAACAAGATAATCTTGAACGCCGGCGCAGATTCACCGGGCAAGCAAGGATCCATACTTTGCTTCACCAAGCCGCTAATCAAGGATGATCACAATCGTCGCTGCATCGAAGATAGCTAGGATGACCGCGCGCGGCTGCTCCTGCAGTTCTGCTCTCTTGTGGCCGTCGAGGACTCGACAAGCTGGAGAAGCTCCAATGGGTTCGTTCAGACGGAGAAGGAAGCAGCTGAGCTTCAATCAAATGCACAGCTAATTTACCCAGTTATCCATGGGTGGCACGTACCCAAGGATTAGGCGGGGGACGAGCCGCTAGCTCGGTGAGTAGCCGATGGGGAAGATGGCGGAGGAGGGGATAGAGGGCGCACCGTGCATTGGCTCGCCGGATGACCTCCCGACCCCGTGCGACGTGGCCCCGCGCCGCCCCAACGAACACCTGATGCGATCTTCGGGCCGGCGAGCCGCTCTGCGTCTCCCGCCCGCGAATGCCTCGCGCTTGGCCCCCCACTCCTCCATCCCGCGCTTCCCCTTTCGCCCCCTGCGGCGTCGCGGGCATGGCTGGCCACATTCTGGCTCTGTTTCCGTGAGGGGCTGCCGTTGTAGAGTTCTTCCCCACGAGAGCATCTTTACCAGCAGATATATTTTTGGCACCAAAAATTATTTGGAACAAAATCTGCTACTCCCTCTTACTAACTCAAACGTAAGATGATGTTTTAATGTTTTCTAAAAAAAAAAATAGACACGTTAAAACGTGTAGATTCATGTATTTCGACACGGAGGGAGTACATGACAAAAAAAAGATAATTTTTAGGGCACAAAAAACTTTCATCTCTTTTTTTTTTGCGTGAAAAAAAACTTTCATCTCAAACAGTTGCCTTAAAATAGTATACGTCATACTGTATAAGACAGGAGTGCTCCAAGAGCTGTCCTAAAATACGGCAGTTGCACCACATGGCGCGACCGCTGCACATCCCGACCATGGGAGCCGCCTTCCCCCGACACCTGCGTGACCATGTTGCTCCCTCTTACCACTCTGAACGTCCATCGGAATCCCCCGCCGCACCGTTGTTCGTTGCTCGACTCGGTCGCAGCGGTGGCACGACTATGGGCGGAGCTCCTACGGCCAAAAATGACCTAAACACGAAGTCGACGGCAGCGGCTACTTTGTGAGGTTTCTATCCCAAATCAGCCGGGGGAAGGGGCTCTCACGACCGTCTAGAATGGGGGGAGCGGCGGTGTCGCGATGGTGCCGGAGGAGGGCGGACTAGAGCGAGGAGGGACGAGATCGGGCGTTGGGACCACCAGCTATGATCTGGGGTGGCCAGTCGGTCGCGCGCGAGAAAGTTCCACATGGCGGTCGGAGGCTCCGCGGATGAAAAATTTCTTGGCCATGATGCAAAATGATATATATTTACATCACTTGGTGCTCTATTTTAGGGTTGCCCATAAAAAGTTTATGCAAATTTTACATAAGGGCAGCCGTTGGAGCATGTTTTTTTAAATGTCCTAAACACGGTTAAGCTCTAAAATAGGACTGCTATTGGAGATGCCTGCACATCAGTAACCAGCATCGAGACACGTGCCCTTTCTCCATTGCCCAAATGGGTTTCCAACCGTGTCAATAGTGCCATTCTGTACTAGTGAGACCAATCCCGGATATACACTGAAGGTACAGGTGTCGGTCCAGTGGATATCAGGGTATCCTGACCCGTCTGCTGCGGCCCAGCCCAGTGGGCATTCGAGATCTCATCAAGTATGGCTCGCGAAGAGGGCTCCTCCACGAGGCCTTGTCCTCCTCAGAATTGGGCCAGTAGGAGGTTGGTCCCTCTAGAGAAGCTTCACCATCTACCTTTGGAGAGGAGCTCTATATCGCCTTCCGCTCCTCTTCAAAGGGCATTCCTCTTGGGAGGGGACAAGCCATGTGCGGATGAAGCCCGCTCCTCTGCACGCTGACGGAAGCGCGGCAGAGCCACAGTGCCCCTTTGGCGCGGTTGTCGTTCTCGTGTATAAAGCGTGGGCGACAGCTGCTGATGTGGGGGGGGGGGGGGGGGGAGTACCCGAGAGACCCTCCCATGATGGGCATACCTGGAACATCCCATTAGGGGTACCTTGACAAGCCTCTTTAGTGACTGCATGAAGCCCACGAAAGAAGCCCACGCGGGAGCTGGATAAGGAAAGTCTTGGACGGCAAGGATAGGAAATGTTAGCAACCGACTCCGAGCCCAACTCATGTATGACCCCCAGGACCCATTACCTATATAAAGCACCGGAGGGGGTCACAAATGGGACTGAAAACCCTAGATTCAGAGTTGCGCCAACTTCATTCTGTAAACAACACCCCCTGTAATTGCTACTTTGCACCTCATCGAAATAAAATCCGGCGGGCAGCAACCCGTCGAGTCAAGTGGTCCACCAGCGTCTTTTCCTTCACGAAACCCCAGGTCCCTAACCATGGGGATTGTTGAGGTCACATCCTCTTCATTGGCGTCGTCTATGGGAATCCGGGGCGCTGGATCCACGACTTCTTGGACTTCCTCACCATCGGGCTGTGACTCGGCTATCTAGGCGGACTCGTTCCACTTTGGGTCTATCGACTTCACCAAGTACTCGCCGGCATCGCACCTAGCGTTCGACTACCTCGACAAAAGCATAAATCTCAAGATCGGTGACCTTAACTTCCGCGCAGGCCGCACGGGAGTATTGCGCCTAGAGGACTCCCCTCAGGTTCAACTGGAGGAGCTACTCGTGTGAGAGTTCTCGCCTCTCTCGCTCGAAGAAGTAGGCTCCGAGTACTCTTATCCCGCCAACCCTAACGTCCACTTCATCGCTATGGAGAGACGTTCCTCATCATCGTCTTCAGAAAGAAGTGAAGAGCATGAGGTAACTAATCGCCCCGGAGGGGGTCACAAATGGGACTGAAAACCCTAGATTCAGAGTTGCGCCAACTTCATTCTGTAAACAACACCCCCTGTAATTGCTACTTTGCACCTCATCGAAATAAAATCCGGCGGGCAGCAACCCGTCGAGTCAAGTGGTCCACCAGCGTCTTTTCCTTCACGAAACCCCAGGTCCCTAACCATGGGGATTGTTGAGGTCACATCCTCTTCATTGGCGTCGTCTATGGGAATCCGGGGCGCTGGATCCACGACTTCTTGGACTTCCTCACCATCGGGCTGTGACTCGGCTATCTAGGCGAACTCGTTCCACTTTGGGTCTATCGACTTCACCAAGTACTCGCCGGCATCGCACCTAGCGTTCGACTACCTCGACAAAAGCATAAATCTCAAGATCGGTGACCTTAACTTCCGCGCAGGCCGCACGGGAGTATTGCGCCTAGAGGACTCCCCTCAGGTTCAGCTGGAGGAGCTACTCGTGTGAGAGTTCTCGCCTCTCTCGCTCGAAGAAGTAGGCTCCGAGTACTCTTATCCCGCCAACCCTAACGTCCACTTCATCGCTATGGAGAGACGTTCCTCATCATCGTCTTCAGAAAGAAGCGAAGAGCATGAGGTAACTAATCCACCCAAAGCAACAGACGCAACTGACTGCGAAGCACCCGAGGGGGACGAGGAAGAGCTGGGTGAGGACCTGCCGAAATCTCCACCACCCAGAGACGAGGACCCAAACGGCGACGACGACGGATTCGATGGCTCCCCTCCCCCCCCCCCCCCCCCCCCCCCCGCCCATCAACTTTGGGTCCGCAACTAAAAATAAGAAGTTAAAGCAAAACGCGCCCAGGTGTGCATATCGGCTGCCACTATGGAGCTGGTCACCACGCTAGTCGAGCAAGGCCTCCCCCTCCCAGAAGATGCCAATTGAAAGGAGCGGCTAGCCTATCGTTGGAAGTTGGCTCAGCACAGAAAGGAGTTGAACAAGTTGTACATGGATCTAGATAGCACGGGTGAAAGCTCATGTCTCCTCTAAGATTTTGGTGATGATAACAACACGGGTATGCCCACTAACCTTGTGGTTGAAGTGTATACAGTTGGCCTCACAATATCGAGTATGATCAACGATAATATCCTCGAGAAGATTCACAAAGGTTTTTATGAAGAAGCAAATAACTGCAGCCGGATTATTCAGGAATCTAGCCCGGAAATTCCGGTGGATAAAGGGCGGAAATTCCGGTCTTAGCACCGGAATATTCTGGCCTACTCGAGGCTCCAGTCTTGATGTTCTCGCATCCAACTGCCCGCTCTGAGATGCAGGGGCGGAAATTTGCCCGGAATATTTCGGGGCAAATTTCCGGCCTCTGGTCCTTAGCAGAATTTGGATGCATCTCTGCTGCCCGCTCTCAGATGCAGGGCGGAAATTTTCCTAGAATATTCCGGGGCAAATTTCTCGCCTCTGGTCCTTAGCAAAAACTCGGGTGAGTCGCTGCTGCCAGCTCACGGATATGGGGGTGGAAATTTGGCCGGAAATTTCCGGGCACCGGATTATTCAATAATCCGCCCCCGGGACTTTTGAAATTTCCGCCCCAGCTGCCCCGGAAATTTCCGGTACTAATACCGAAATATTCCGGCCCTGGGAGGCAGCAACGGCTAGATTTCGGAGGATGCTATAAATAGTTGTCTTCTTCCTCTAGACAGCTAGTTCGTCCATTCCTCTCTCTTCTCCATTGTTCAAGAGCTCAAAACTCCTAGATCTCCCTCCTCCTCCAACCAAACTCGATTCCCTTCAGCGATCTGATGGAGGAGGCCTAGATCTACACTTCTACCAAGCCATAAATCGTTTTCCCTTACCATACCTCTTGGGATCTTGTAAATCTCTTGGTTGTCTTGTCATCCTAGAGAAACCCTAGTGCTTGTAGCTTCCACCTTGTAGCAAGAAGCTTCGGATCGTTGAGAGCCTCCATCTCACTTTGGGAGTAGCCTCAACCACTTGTAAAGTTTTGGTCAACGCCTTCAAGTCGACCTCATAGTGAAAACGAGAATCTACCTCACCGGAGAAGCTCAAGGAGAACAAGGTGTGCACAACTGTGCTATTGAGGTGCGCCTGGGTGGCTCCCCACCTCTCCAACGTAGACGTACTTCTTTTAAGAAGTAACTACGGGAAACATATCCCTTGTCTCCGTGTTTTCACTTGTGGTTATCTTGTGCCTTGCATATTACTTCCGTTGCATACTTGTTTCTTATCACATAGGGTGTCTACCTAGTTGCACATCCTGATAACCAAGTTGTTTACTTGCTAAAACACATCTAAAAGTGAAAAAGGATTAAAATTTGTAGGTCACCTATTCACCCTCCCCCCTCTAGTTGACCATAGTGTACTTTCAATTGGTATCAGAGCCTCGGCTCTTATATCGGGCTTAACCGCCTAAGAATATCATGGCCAACAGAGATAATCCCGATTCTTCTAAGGAGGAGCTCTCCAAAATGGCCGAGACTATAGCTAACCTAGAGACAACGGTTGTAACCATTCAAACCCAATTGTCCAAGGTTAGCTCTAGTGTTGGTTCAGAGGTTTCCTCCATCAAGAGGATGTTAGAGAACATGATGGGTAAACCTAAGGGGCACGTGAATTCTCCCCATGTCTCCGATGCGGATAGTTCAGGAGAGGAAACTATTCCAGACGATACCGAAATCGAAGATAACATTGCCAAAGCCAAGGCGAAAGCCACACAAAAGGCTAAGGCTCAGGAGAATTCCGAAGGTTCCAAGTCTCAAGTGGCTAATGGTTCGGGGTCCAACTCAAAAGTTCCACCACCTCAAAAGTATGACTCCATCCATCCAATAGTTTTAATGCCACACATTCTTAATGTTGGACTTCCTCCCATGCTTAAAACTAATGAATTCTCTTCTTGGAAGTTTGAAATGGTTCTTTACGTTCAAGAAGGGGCGGTGTTGGAAACCTATATCTCCGGAGATGAAGGAGAAGATGAAGTGGTAGGTGTGGCCCATGTTGCCATAGCTACCCCCTCATCTCCATCGGTCTCTCTATTTGAACCCCCCAATGAGATTGCGGCTATCCGACCTACATGTCTTATGGAAAAAAGCCACTTCGGTATGCTCTCCCAACTCCAAAAACATTGTCACTAACCATCCTTAATTATTGGATTTTGTTGAAAATGCTTGTGAGGAGGATACTGAGGCAAAGGAGCTAGGCATTTGGTTATCAAGCCTCAAAGGTGAGACTAAGGATAAAGTGAATGCCCTTTTGCGGCAACTTGATGATGCTAACTCTCTTGTAGATGAAAAGGAAGAAATTATCATGATCTTGGAAAGCCATGGAGGTCACTCTTGAAATGATAAAGAGCTTGAAAAGGCTCTTGAAAATGAGCGTTCCATTAGAGCCTCTCTTGAGGAGAAATTATCTAGTCTTGAAGAGACTTTTTCTATGAGTGTCTCTAAGATTAGGAAAGATAATGAACAATATCTTGCTCTTGTTAAAACACTTGAAAATAAAGAGTTGAAGCTAGGAATTTATCACGAGGAACTTGTTGCTCGTCATGAAAAACTAGAAAAGGAGTTCACGTCTCTTAAGGAAATTCATGACAAGCTAACCAAATCTCGTGACAATCTCCTAGCTCAACAATTAAATAAGCAAGGCATGTCCTATTCAACTACTACCATTAGTATTTTGCCTAGCAATTCTTGTGGTGCAACTAAACTTGTAGGAAGTGAGAAGACTCTCAATGAGGTGGTTCCTAAAAGAGTCAAGAATGGAAAGGGGGGACTTGGCTATGTAGCTAAGTCAAGTAAGAAGTACAAGAAGAACAAAAAGAAGGTCACCTCTTCCTCACAAGAAGTTAAATTTGTGAAAGAGGGAGAGGTGATCAAAGAAAAGGAGACCAACACCATTGTGGGTGGTGAGACCTCTAGGGGGAGCACCACTCATAATGAATTTGTTGGCAAATAAAACCCATCTTATGTTCTTATGAAATCTTGAGATGGTCATGTGTATGCTAAATATGTTGGTACTTCTTATGGTGATGACTATCGTTGGACTATTTGGGTTCCAAAGACCCTTGTTGCTAACAAAAGAGGACCCATTCAATGATGGGTACCTAAATCAAGACACTAATCTATTGAAGGGGAGTGCTTCTGGGTCGAGCAAATGGACGGTGGATGGTGGTGCATCCCAACATATGACTAGAAGCAAGGACGCAATGAGTGATCTTAATCCTCCGTCACCTCATCTCAATCGCGTCACTATTGATGATAGGTATTGAGACGAGGCAAGGTAGCTATCTCAAATGATTTATCAATTGATAATGTTCTCCTAGTCGAGTCCCTTGGTTAAAATCTCATGTCGGTACTTCAACTTGCAAATTGTGGTTTTACCTCTTTCTTTAATAAAGAGAATGTGATTGTCTCTTGGGAGACGACTCTTAAAGTAGCCCTTGTTGGGCATGTCGAGAACGGCATGTATGTAGTGGACTTCTCTAAAGGAGACACGTGTGTCGCGACATTCCTAATGGCTAAAGTTGATGTGGGTTGGCTATGGCATCGCCGGTTAGCTCACACCAATATGAGGACGTTGCATGACCTTCAAAGTGGTAATCATGTTCTAGGACTAACGAATGCTAAGTTTGCCAAAGATCGTGTGTGTAGCTCTTGTGTTCTTGGAAAGCAACATGGAGAAGCTCACCCCACCAAGACCACCATCACCACCTCAAGAATCCTTGAGCTCATTCACTTGGACCTTTTTGGTCCCCTATCATATGATAGTCTTGGAGGCAAGAAGTATTGCTTGGTGATTGTGGATGAATATTCACGATATTGTTGGGTGTATTTCTTCAAGAGGAAGAGTAAGACTCAAAAGAGAGTCATCGAGTTCATCACTTTGGCAGAGCGTCAACACAATACGAGCATCATGGCGGTCCGGAGTGATAATGGCTCCAAATTCAAGAACTACATTGTGGAGGGATTTCTTAGCAAAGAGGGGATTGCTCATCAATATTCCACTCCCTATACCCATCAACAAAATGGTGTGGCGGAGAGGAAGAACCGGACACTAATGGATGCGGCAAGGACCATGATTGCGGAATTCTCTTCTCCATACAATTTTTGGGCCGAGGCCGTCTCCACCGCTTGCCATGCTAGCAACCGGTCGTATCTCCGCAAGAACTTGAACAAGACTCCTTATGAGATCCTCACGGGCAAGAAGCCGTATGTTTCATACTTCAAGGTCTTTGGTTGCAAGTGCTTCATTCGTAAGAGTGGTAAATGCTTGTCAAAATTCTAGACCAAGTCATATGAGGGTATCTTTGTTGGTTATGCTACAAACGATCACGCCTATAGAGTCTACAACAAGTCCACCGGACAAGTTGAAGAATCTATAGACGTGGTGTTTGATGAGGATAATGGGAGGGTCCGTATAGATCATGGTCTTGTAGGAGATGTAAATCCTCCCATCTTCATAAGAAGAATGGGGATTGGTGAAATAATCCCCATTGAGGGTTACCGGATGACGGAGGGAGAAGGACTACGCTCTACTCAAGTGGAGCCATTGACTACACCCATTGATACACAAGCTACCCAACAAGATGCACCAAGCCCTCAAGATACAAATCAAGGCCAAGCTAATGATCAAGATCATTCCATCGATCAAGGACAAGATAACACTCAAGGCCAAGCTCTTAATCAAGGCCAAGCTTACAATGAAGGACAAGGACAAGACACTCATGTTGGTGATAGAACCCAATGCATAAGAGATCCATATCCTGTTGATGAACAAGATCAAGGGCAAGATGTATATGACTCTGATGATGAAGGTGATGCTCATGCCATGTCCAAGCCGACTTTGGAGGAGATGCTAGTGCGTAGGGCAAAGAGAAGGCTAGAAAATCTTGCGCGTACCGGTCACACGGAGGACATGATTCTTGGACAAGTTTGTGGAAGGGTAGTCACGGGGAGGCAATTGGCGGATTTTAGTAAGGCACATGCTTTCGTCTCTCACATTCAGCCCAAGAAGGTCTATGAAGCGCTTGAAGATCAAGATTTGCTTGAAGCCATGCATGATGCGCTCAACAAGTTCGAGAGCAATAGAGTGTGGAAGTTAGTGCCAAGACCCAAGGATTGCAAGAACATCATCAGCACCAAATGTATATTAAAGAACAAGCAAGATAATGATGGCATCGTCATTCGCAACAAGGCAAGATTGGTGGCTCAAGGCTTTTCTCAAGTCAAAGGTGTCGATTTCGGTGAAACTTTCGCTCGCGTAGCTCGTCTTGAATCTATTCGTATCTTGCTTCCCTATGACTCTCATCATAATTTCAAACTACAACAAATGGATGTTAAAATTGCTTTCCTAAATGGTCCTATTAATGAGTTGGTATATGTCAAGCAACCTACGGGTTTCGAGGATCCCAACCAACCCGATTATGTCTACAAACTCGATAAGGCGCTCTATGGACTTAAACAAGCTCCACGTGCATGGTACGAGCACCTTAAAGAGTTTCTAGTGGATCGTGGGTTCAATGTTGGTTTAATCGATCCCACCCTTTTCACCAAAAAGGTTGGAGGTGATTTGTGTAACATCCCAAGTATGAAAAATAGCCATTAGAATGTTTTCTATCTGTTATTTTATGTTTTGCATCATGGCATCATGTTGATTGCATTTGTTTTGCTTGTTTTCCTTTTGTTTTCCTCTGTTTTCATTTGTTTTCCAACTGTTTTCATTTGTTTTCCTTTGTTTTCTATTTGAATTTCAAACCTTTGTTTCATACTTGTGATGTTACAATTTCTAAAAAGATATTTCAAAATAAAACAATTGTTTGTTTCCATTAAAGTGTGATTTCAAAACTGTTGTGTTGTTTCTATAAAAATGCATCCAATAATCAAACCCTTTCCAAACTCAATTTGTTTTCCATTTGAAATTCCAAACCAACATCCAAATAATTGTTCATACTTGTTATATTACATTTTCCAACATAAAAGATTCAACTAAAACTTCCAATTGTTTCCATGAAATAATAATAAGCTCAACTCTTATTTGTCATTTAATAATCCACCTAATATAAATTGCATTCAAAACTCAAATTCAAATCATCAAACAACACCCCAATTGAATATGTGAAAATTACCAAACATTCTAATTTGTTGTTTCTATTTCAAACTCCAAGGTTCATGACCATTTAGAATCTTGTTTCAAAGAATGCAATTAATAATTAAAATTCATCCCAATTTGATTTAAATTACAAACAGCAAACATGTTGATCTTATAAAAATTGCAACACAATTATTAATCATTTGTTTCCAATTAAAATAATTTGATCACCCTAATTAAATCTTGTTTTCTATAGATCACTTAATAATCAAATTCAGTCAAATTCACTCAAATTTCAAACAGCACATGGTTCAAGTATTTTTGAAATAAAAAACTTACAAGTAGTTGCTGTTACCAAAAAATGAAACAATATAACAATTTTTTCCTAATTTTCTACACCCCAAAAACCTAGCTTTTCCTCCTATCTCTTTTCAGCAAAAAAAAAAGAAAAAGAGAACAAGAAATAAAAAAAAAAAGCAACAGCACACAGGGAGAGAGCACAAGGCCCAGCCCATTCTTTTCCCCTTCTGGCCCAGTACCCCCCTCCACCCTTGTCGTCTTCCTCCTCCCTCTGTACGACTGCCTCAAACACCACACGATCCTCTCCTCCCCTCCTCGATTGCAGCCGTACCAGTCCCCTCTCTCCATAAAAAGCATCCACCTCTTCCCCCTCTGCCTCACCTAAGCCCCTAACCCTAGCCTAGCGCCGCCATCCCTCTCCTCTCTCTGTCTCCTTTCTCTCTGAACCTTGCACCCTCTGAAAACCACCGAAAAAACAGCCCCTTGGCCGCCGGTGATCGCCGCCCTACGGTCACCTCGGAGCCTCGCCGTCGTTGGGAATGGAAACGCCAAGCCAAGGGCTCTCTCCTCCCCCCTCGGCTTGGGCTGGGATGCAGCACGCCGCCGGCGCCGTCCACTCCTTCCGGCGACCACCTCCTGCCTCGCCCCCTGCGACCTGCTCCTCCATCGACCGCTCGGTGAGGCCCTCGGTCCCCTTCTTCTCGCCTCTCTCCCCTCCGCACATGCGCACAACCCACAGCACCTATCCCCTGTCGCCCCGAGTAACCACCTAACAGCAGCAGCGATCGAGTCACCGCCGGCGACCCCTCTGTCGTGGTACAGGCGATGGCAACTGGAAAATTCAGTTAAGCCACGCATCTGCACCTTTTCCTCCCCCCGCTACCTTTCTGTCAACACACAGATCAACTACCCTACTGGTAGCAGCACACAACGCGCAATCCCCACGTCCCAGGGTCGAATCCCGCAACCCCCCACTTTTCTGCTTCATTTTTTTCGGAATACTACAGCGCACCAACACCTTAACCCCCCCGATCTGCCCTTCATATCACCAAATAGCAGCAGCCGCACTGGTTAGGCCACCCTTGTGCAGTCAGGAGGTGAGGGGATCGAATCCCCCCTCCCTCAATAAAACCCACCTTTTTATTTTTCATGTGTTTGGTCACAGGAACGTCTGAAAATCACACACAGGCCCTTGCCAATTATTTTTAGACCCCTGTAAAATATTTTCCAAGTCCCTGTTAATCTTTCTAGGTCCCTAAATATTGTAAAAATGGCAGATTTGTATCTTAATTTGTAAAATGCATAATTAATTCATCTAAACTCCAATTTCAACATTTTTAATATGTTTTCAATACCAAATTAAATGCTCTATCCAAATATAAAATTTATTTCCTGTTTTGAATATTTTAAATTGTCGAAATATTTGAATTCTTGTTTAAATCACTTAATTTTGCAAACTTCATAACTTGAGCATAAAAATTCCAAATTCAACAAACTAAATATGTTTTCCAATCAACTTTTCATGTACTTTCCAAATATAAATTTTGTTTGCTGTTTTGAATAATTTAAATTGCTGAAAACAACTCTTTCTTGTTTATTGCATTTAAAATTGACAAAATAATAACTTGCTCATTTTAAATCCAATTTCAACAAATGAAATATGTTTTCCATGCAAAATTAAACCACCTTTCCAAATATAAAATTTGTTTCATGTTTTGAATAATTAAAATTGGTTGAATGATTTAAACCTTGTTTAAATCATTTAATATTGTTAAATTCATAACTTGATCAACTAAAATTCTTTTGGGACATATAAAATATGTTTTCAAACCATAAAAGCATAACATTTTCAAATATGAACTTCACTCAATGTTTTGCACAAATAAAAATTCAAATAAGTTCATGTTTGCATTAATTTCATTTAATTCTTGCTTAAACCTGTTTAATTCATAAATAATTTATTTGAAATCCTTTTTCAACAAGTGAAACATGTAATCCACCTAAAATTTGGTGTTCTTTTCAAATATGAATTTTGTTATCTATTTTGAACAATTAAAATTGGTGAAAACAACAAATGCTTGTGTGACACCTTTAAGGAACCAAAATTTCCTAACTTAATGAATGAATTTCCAAACTTGGTAAACCTTATTTCCATTTGGTTCTATTGTTGTTATTTTGCTGTTTTCCTCATCCATGCATCATGCTAATTCACTTACACATGATGTTTAGTTGTAAAACAATTAATTCAACCATAATTCATGGGCTTTTCATATGCAATCCCATTGCATGAGGGTCCATTTAATCATGTTGTTATCTTGTCAACTAGTTTATTTTGATGCATCAATTAAATGGTCATGCATCATCCCATGTTTGTGCACTATGCCATGATATTGATTGTTTATCTTTCTGCATTGTTTGTTTGCTTCTTCTCGGATACACGACGATGTTGAGACCGACGATACTTACGACACCCCTTCTAAGGATTTAGCTCAGTACCAGGCTGCTGAGTTTGCAGGCAAGTATTCACTCACATGAACCATCGTGTTCCTTTCAACATTGGTTACCGATACTTTCCGTTGTCTATTTCTGCTAGCCATATGATTAGTTGCTTCTGTTACGAACCTATCACATGATACCCTGAACCCTGATATTGCCTCACCTCCACACCTATAACCATTGCTTGTTGCCCATGTCTTACTAGCATGCTTAGGTTGTTTTGCTCGAGTCTGTTACCCGTTACTATTTCTATTATGTCTGGGGGCTCGATGTTTAATCAATCAATCATGCTAATGTTATTGTTAAATAATAAATTTGATGATAAGGCACCGGCAGGAGGCCCTTTGTGGTTTTGAGGCCTGCTAGTGTCGACCCTAATAGGAAAAGGGTCTTGTCTACTGATCCATGATGAGCGCACTACCCGCATGTGGGAAGGGAGTATGGGCGCCCCCTCAATTTGATTCGATTCGCATCTCGTCCAAATCGCCTCATTTAGTTCGGGTTTTCCATTTGCTGCATGCATGATCTTGCGAGCCCTTGGTACCCGGGTGGAACTTTCATAGTCGGCATATAGGGGGACACGTTCTTAGAGTGCTATGAGGGTCCATTTTCTTCTGGGCTCGATTAGCCGTGCGCCCAAGGTGCTTTGGGCTTGATGCGAAGAAGAGTTGAGTTGTGTAGAGTACCTCGCTTGGTGGGTTTGATTCCCGTCTGGCGGGATATTCTTGCGTGTACGGCCAAATTGGTGCACCCCTGCAGGGAAAATCTTCTCGAGAAGCCGTGTTTTCCGCGGTTATGGATTACTTGGTGAAAGTACTGGCTAACAAGTACTCAGGACAACTTAAACCTAATGATTAACAACCTTACACCCACTGATTAACAATTTGACTAGTAATAGGCTTATTGACACCATAATATGAACCATCATTAATTCAACTGTGTGAGTTATCCTCGGATTGCTTCTTTGGATAAGGGGCGAGATCCAGGATGGGTTTGTTTGGAATTAGTTGATAGGTTGGTTACGATACACGATCTTATCTCCTTTCTGATAGCCGGAAGTTGTAGTATGTTTCTGTAGTTGATTAGAGCAGCCAGTTGCAGCATCTTTTATATCCCTTTCCTTCCGTTGAACCCGAAGCATCTGTGCTTGGTGTTGACGGGTTACACTTTGGTGAACTGTGAGTCTTGCTTGCCAGTACGTTTATGTACTGACCCCTTTGGGGCTGTGGTTTCCGCAGACGACGTTTTCCGAGGATCTACAGGGTGGCTACTACGTGGAGTATGACGAGACTGCTGACGAGTAGATAGCGGACCCGGGCAGGATCCGAGACTTCGTGGATGGGCTCCGTCTTTTTGTTTCCGGCCTCTTAGGCCTATTTGGATCTTGTCTGTACTCAGACATGTTGACTGCTTCCGCTGTGATGTAATGATGAATTGTTGGGACATGTGTCATCTGGATGATTGTATTTGCTATCTCTGCTCTAATGAGAGCTATTTGCAACTTATTTCAATCTTTTGTGTCGTAGAGATCTGTTGTGATATCACTTGTTCCAATGTCGTTGACGTACCATGTGTGTATATTTTGAAGTACGTCAATGGAAGTATCCTGATTTCTATGGGATAGTTTACGTCGACGCTGAACAGATAGGGGTTGGTTGTCACACATACGTGTGTTGGCCTACTCGTAAGAGGACGCGGGTGCCGGTAAGCCCCGTAATCCAATCTACTACTGTTCAACGGAACGGCGAGTATCCTCTAGAAGTCCGGGTGCGACAAATGGTATCAGAGCCTGTCTGCCTGTAGGATCCCTTTTTACTGGTCGCAGTTGAGTCTAGAAAATATTTTGTAGCTATATAGGAAAAATGAAACGTGAGAGTAGGAATTCTGTTCTTTTTCTTCTTTCCCCACCCACCCTCCCTTTTCTGGTAAGGAAGTGCAATGTTGTTTTCTTTTCTCATCTAAACTTTCAAGTTAGGATTTCACGTATCTTGGTTTCTCTAGGATGGTTATATCTACTAGACCATAGGAATGGAGGTGGTTGTGACATGATTTATCATGTTGCCTACTCATGATTGAGAACGGAGGCGTGTAAGCCCCGGAAGCAGATCCTCTATTCCTTAAGCAGTAGATATTGATCCTTTAGAAGCCCGGATGGGTTTTTCCGTAGTACCTCAGGAGTTTGTTCTCGTTTTCCCCGATGTTGATATCCTGTTCTTCTCAACATCCTTTTCGTCCGTTGAAATCTTGTTGTTGTTTTCCATTTCAGTTCTTCTACCGGCGTCTAATCAAAACTTCCCAAATATCAAGTCTATCTGGCCAGAAAGGTTGTTGTTGTTGTTGTTGTTGTTGTTGTTGTTGTTGTTGTTGTTGTTGTTGTTGTTGTTGTTGTTGATTCCAGGCTATGAGAGCTGGCATTCCTATCACCCGGGGTTGTTTCGAGGAAGCATTCTTGAATCACCACATTCCAAATAGTCTATTCTCCAAATTAATCAAGTTCTTTTCAGCTATACACCCTCAATACAAAACCTCTCCCTTTACTTGAAAATGTTCCGGTGGTTTCCAAATTCCTTGACATCTTTCCAGAAGAGTTGCCAGGGATGCCAATCGTTTTGAACTTCCAGAAAAGCTATCCAAGGTGCACGATGTGTTTCACGTATCACAGCTCAAGAGGATCTTCCCAAGAAGTTTCCGGACCTTTTCTTTTCTCAGTAGGAATCTCGGGGCGCGATTCCTTCAAGTGGGGGCGTTTTGTAACATCCCAAGTATGAAAAATAGCCATTAGAATGTTTGGTATCTGTTATTTTATGTTTTGCATCATGGCATCATGTTGATTGCATTTGTTTTGCTTGTTTTCCTTTTGTTTTCCTCTGGTTTCATTTATTTTCCAACTGTTTTCATTTGTTTTCCTTTGTTTTCTATTTGAATTTCAACTCAAATTTCAAACCTTTGTTTCATACTTGTGATGTTACAATTTCTAAAAAGATATTTCAAAATAAAACAATTGTTTGTTTCCATTA
Source organism: Alopecurus myosuroides (assembly GCA_028641055.1). Taxonomy (NCBI): domain Eukaryota; kingdom Viridiplantae; phylum Streptophyta; class Magnoliopsida; order Poales; family Poaceae; genus Alopecurus; species Alopecurus myosuroides. The sequence goes on along the minus strand of CM054057.1, from coordinate 243,415,485 downwards.
AAGTGTGATTTCAAAACTGTTGTGTTGTTTCTATAAAAATGCATCCAATAATCAAACCCTTTCCAAACTCAATTTGTTTTCCATTTGAAATTCCAAACCAACATCCAAATAATTGTTCATACTTGTTATATTACATTTTCCAACATAAAAGATTCAACTAAAACTTCCAATTGTTTCCATGAAATAATAATAAGCTCAACTCTTATTTGTCATTTAATAATCCACCTAATATAAATTGCATTCAAAACTCAAATTCAAATCATCAAACAACACCCCAATTGAATATGTGCAAATTACCAAACATTCTAATTTGTTGTTTCTATTTCAAACTCCAAGGTTCATGACCATTTAGAATCTTGTTTCAAAGAATGCAATTAATAATTAAAATTCATCCCAATTTGATTTAAATTACAAACAGCAAACATGTTGATCTTATAAAAATTGCAACACAATTATTAATCATTTGTTTCCAATTAAAATCATTTGATCACCCTAATTAAATCTTGTTTTCTATAGATCACTTAATAATCAAATTCAGTCAAATTCACTCAAATTTCAAACAGCACATGGTTCAAGTATTTTTGAAATCAAAAACTTACAAGTAGTTGTTGTTACCAAAAAATGAAACAATATAACAATTTTTTCCTAATTTTCTACACCCCAAAAACCTAGCTTTTCCTCCTATCTCTTTTCAGCAAAAAAAAAGAAAAAGAGAACAAGAAATAATAAAAAAAAAGCAACAGCACACAGGGAGAGAGCACAAGGCCCAGCCCATTCTTTTCCCCTTCTGGCCCAGTACCCCATCCACCCTTGTCGTCTTCCTCCTCCCTCTGTACGACTGCCTCAAACACCACACGATCCTCTCCTCCCCTCCTCGATTGCAGCCGTACCAGTCCCCTCTCTCCATAAAAAGCATCCACCTCTTCCACCTCTGCCTCACCTAAGCCCCTAACCCTAGCCTAGCGCCGCCATCCCTCTCCTCTCTCTGTCTCCTTTCTCTCTGAACCTTGCACCCTCTGAAAACCACCGAAAAAACAGCCCCTTGGCCGCCGGTGATCGCCGCCCTACGGTCACCTCGGAGCCTCGCCGTCGTTGGGAATGGAAACGCCGAGCCAAGGGCTCTCTCCTCCCTCCCTCGGCTTGGGCTGGGATGCAGCACGCCGCCGGCGCCGTCCACTCCTTCCGGCGACCACCTCCTGCCTCGTCCCCTGCGACCTGCTCCTCCATCGACCGCTCGGTGAGGCCCTCGGTCCCCTTCCTCTCGCCTCTCTCCCCTCCGCACATGCGCACAACCCACAGCACCTATCCCCTGTCGCCCCGAGTAACCACCTAACAGCAGGAGCGATCGAGTCACCGCCGGCGACCCCTCCGTCGTGGTACAGGCGATGGCAACTGGAAAATTCAGTTAAGCCACGCATCTGCACCTTTTCCTCCCCCCGCTACCTTTCTGTCAACACACAGATCAGCTACGCTACTGGTAGCAGCACACAGCGCGCAATCCCCATGTCCCAGGGTCGAATCCCGCACCCCCCCACTTTTCTGCTTCATTTTTTTTCGGAATACTACAGCGCACCAACACCTTAACCCCCCCGATCTGCCCTTCATATCACCAAATAGCAGCAGCCGCACTGGTTAGGCCACCCTTGTGCAGTCAGGAGGTGAGGGGATCGAATCCCCCCTCCCTCAATAAAACCCACCTTTTTATTTTTCATGTGTTTGGTCACAGGAACTTCTGCAAATCACACATAGGCCCTTGCCAATTATTTTTAGACCCCTGTAAAATATTTTCCAAGTCCCTGTTAATCTTTCTAGGTCCCTAAATATTGTAAAAATGGCAGATTTGTATCTTAATTTGTAAAATGCATAATTAATTCATCTAAACTCCACTTTCAACATTTTTAATATGTTTTCAATACCAAACTAAATGCTCTATCCAAATATAAAATTTATTTCCTGTTTTGAATATTTCAAATTGTTGAAATATTTGAATTCTTGTTTAAATCACTTAATTTTGCAAACTTCATAACTTGAGCATAAAAATTCCAAATTCAACAAACTAAATATGTTTTCCAATCAACTTTTCATGTACTTTCCAAATATAAATTTTGTTTGCTGTTTTGAATAATTTAAATTGCTGAAAACAACTGTTTCTTGTTTATTGCATTTAAAATTGCCAAAATAATAACTTGCTCATTTTAAATCCAATTTCAACAAATGAAATATGTTTTCCATGCAAAATTAAACCACCTTTCCAAATATAAAATTTGTTTCATGTTTTGAATAATTAAAATTGGTTGAATGATTTAAACCTTGTTTAAATCATTTAATATTGTTAAATTCATAACTTGATCAACTAAAATTCTTTTGGGACATATAAAATATGTTTTCAAACCATAAAAGCATAACATTTTCAAATATGAACTTCACTCAATGTTTTGCACAAATAAAAATTCAAATAAGTTCATGTTTGCATTAATTTCATTTAATTCTTGCTTAAACCTGTTTAATTCATAAATAATTTATTTGAAATCCTTTTTCAACAAGTGAAACATGTAATCCACCTAAAATTTGGTGTTCTTTTCAAATATGAATTTTGTTATATATTTTGAACAATTAAAATTGGTGAAAACAACAAATGCTTGTGTGACACCTTTAAGGAACCAAAATTTCCTAACTTAATGAATGAATTTCCAAACTTGGTAAACCTTATTTCCATTTGGTTCTATTGTTGTTATTTTGCTGTTTTCCTCATCCATGCATCATGCTAATTCACTTACACATGATGTTTAGTTGTAAAACAATTAATTCAACCATAATTCATGGGCTTTTCATATGCAATCCCATTGCATGAGGGTCCATTTAATCATGTTGTTATCTTGTCAACTAGTTTATTTTGATGCATCAATTAAATGGTCATGCATCATCCCATGTTTGTGCACTATGCCATGATATTGATTGTTTATCTTTCTGCATTGTTTGTTTGCTTCTTCTCGGATACACGACGACGTTGAGACCGACGATACTTACGACACCCCTTCTAAGGATTTAGCTCAGTACCAGGCTGCTGAGTTTGCAGGAAAGTATTCACTCACATGAACCATCGTGTTCCTTTCAACATTGGTTACCGATACTTTCCGTTGTCTATTTCTGCTAGCCATATGATTAGTTGCTTCTGTTACGAACCTATCACATGATACCCTGAACCCTGATATTGCCTCACCTCCACACCTATAACCATTGCTTGTTGCCCGTGTCTTACTAGCATGCTTAGGTTGTTTTGCTCGAGTCTGTTACCCGTTACTATTTCTATTATGTCTGGGGGCTCGATGTTTAATCAATCAATCATGCTAATGTTATTGTTAAATAATAAATTTGATGATAAGGCACCGGCAGGAGGCCCTTTGTGGTTTTGAGGCCTGCTAGTGTCGACCCTAATAGGAAAAGGGTCTTGTCTACTGATCCATGATGAGCGCACTACCCGCATGTGGGAAGCGAGTATGGGCGCCCCCCTCAATTTGATTCGATTCGCATCTCGTCCAAATCGCCTCATTTAGTTCGGGTTTTCCATTTGCTGCATGCATGATCTTGCGAGCCCTTGGTACCCGGGTGGAACTTTCGTAGTCGGCATATAGGGGGACACGTTCTTAGAGTGCTATGAGGGTCCATTTTCTTCTGGGCTCGATTAGCCGTGCGCCCAAGGTGCTTTGGGCTTGATGCGAAGAAGAGTTGAGTTGTGTAGAGTACCTCGCTTGGTGGGTTTGATTCCAGTCTGGCGGGATGTTCTTGCGTGTACGGCCAAATTGGTGCACCCCTGCAGGGAAAATCTTCTCGAGAAGCCGTGTTTTCCGCGGTTATGGATTACTTGGTGAAAGTACTGGCTAACAAGTACTCAGGACAACTTAAACCTAATGATTAACAACCTTACACCCACTGATTAACAATTTGACTAGTAATAGGCTTATTGACACCATAATATGAACCATCATTAATTCAACTGTGTGAGTTATCCTCGGATTGCTTCTTTGGATAAGGGGCGAGATCCAGGATGGGTTTGTTTGGAATTAGTTGATAGGTTGGTTACGATACACGATCTTATCTCCTTTCTGATAGCCGGAAGTTGTAGTATGTTTCTGTAGTTGATTAGAGCAGCCAGTTGCAGCATCTTTTATATCCCTTTCCTTCCGTTGAACCCGAAGCATCTGTGCTTGGTGTTGACGGGTTACACTTTGGTGAACTGTGAGTCTTGCTTGCCAGTACGTTTATGTACTGACCCCTTTGGGGCTGTGGTTTCCGCAGACGACGTTTTCCGAGGATCTACAGGGTGGCTACTACGTGGAGTATGACGAGACTGCTGACGAGTAGATAGCGGACCCGGGCAGGATCCGAGACTTCGTGGATGGGCTCCGTCTTTTCGTTTCCGGCCTCTTAGGCCTATTTGGATCTTGTCTGTACTCAGACATGTTGACTGCTTCCGCTGTGATGTAATGATGAATTGTTGGGACATGTGTCCTCTGGATGATTGTATTTGCTATCTCTGCTCTAATGAGAGCTATTTGCAACTTATTTCAATCTTTTGTGTCGTAGAGATCTGTTGTGATATCACTTGTTCCAATGCCGTTGACGTACCATGTGTGTATGTTTTGAAGTACGTCAATGGAAGTATCATGATTTTTATGGGATAGTTTACGTCGACGCTGAACAGATAGGGGTTGGTTGTCACACATACGTGTGTTGGCCTACTCGTAAGAGGAAGCGGGTGCCGGTAAGCCCCGTAATCCAATCTACTACTGTTCAACGGAACGGCGAGTATCCTCTAGAAGTCCGGGTGCGACAATTTGCTCATATGCCAACTCTATGTGGATGATATCATCTTTGGTTCTAATAACACAAAATTCAATGATGAGTTTTGCAAGATTATGACGGATAAATTCGAGATGTCTATGATGGGCGAGTTGGAGTATTTTCTTGGCTTTGAGATCAAGCAACACCCCGAAGGCACCTTCATTAAGCAAGCCAAGTATACACAAGATATGCTCAAACGATTCAACATGCATGACGCCAAGCCTATGAAAAACCCCATGTCAACGACTCTAGACTTGAAACCCGACCCGAACGGTAAAGAGGTAGATCAAAAGGTATACCGCTCCATGATTGGCTCTTTGCTCTACCTTTCGGCATCTAGACACGATATTATGTATAGTGTAGGTAAATATGCAAGGTTTCAAGCCTCTCCGAGGCAAAGTCGTTTTAAAGCGGTTAAACGTATCTTTCGCTATTTAGTTCATACCCCAAACTTTGGTCTTTGGTATCCCAAGGGTTCAAGCTTTCAGCTCATTGGGTACTCAGATGCGGATTATGCGGTAGAGAAGACGGATAGTAAGTCTACATCCGGGGGTTGCCAATTTCTCGGTCGCTCTTTTGTATGTTGATCTTCCAAGAAGAAAAATTGCATCTCTCTCTCAACCACCGAGTCCGAGTACATTTCCGCGGCAAGTTGTTGTGCTCAATTGCTATGGATGCGGCAAACTTTGCGAGATTATGGTATCGACTTCGACAAGGTCCCCCTCTTGTGCGACAATGAGAGTGCCATCAAGATCGCCTACAATCCCATTCTTCACTCCAAGACGAAGCACATTGAGATTCGGCATCATTTCATTCGGGATCATGTTGAGAAGGGCGATATTGATCTCTCTTATGTGCTGACAAAGGATCAACTTGCGGATATCTTCACGAAGCCCCTTGATGAACCAAGGTTTCGGGGTTTGAGGAATGAACTAAATGTCATCGATGCGTCTAACTTCACTTGAAACCTTGCATAAATACCTTCACTACACATGCTATCTAGGTTTGAATGTAGGCATGGACATAGGGCGAGCGTATTTCAACTCATGAACCAACACTCCTCCTATCATGCGCAAATCAATTAGAACTTCATGCATATCTAGTCATTTTGTGACTTATTGTGCTTTAATGCGAGTCATGCTTTTGGGCCCAAGATATATCTTCGCGGCTCCTTGGCATATACTCAAACACGATGGCTACGACCACCAACATTTATCTCTTGATCGTGTTGATTGTCTCTTTTGCTCTTGTCTTATTTTTGTGTTTCCATTTTCATTGTCATCGTTTTGTTTCTTTGGTGGATCATGTCTTGTTCCTTTTTTTTTGAAAACTCTGTGTGGGAACCCGGAAATTCCGGCCCCCTGATACTTGGCCTAAAAAAAATTCCATTTCCTCCGTGCCTGCTCTCAGGGACACGGCCGGAAATTTGGGCGGAATTTTCCGGGCCAAAATATCTGGGTGCCGGAATATTCCGTATCCTAGCCACGGAAATTTCCGGTGTTCGAGATTTTCTCAGGAAATTTGACCCAGCTCCGTTGTGCCCCCTCTCTCGAGCCACACCGGATTTTTGGGCCGGAATTTCCGGCCAAATCTCCGGCCTCCGGAAATTTCTGGCCACCACACCGGAATAGGCGACGGGAGGGGCTCCCTCATTCTTTTCCCCTCCCATCGCCTGCTCTCCTCTCCTCCAACTGCAGCCGCCGCCACAAAGCTCCCCGGGAGGCTCCGTCGCCTCCCTCTCCCGTCTTTCGGCTTCTCCTTGCGGATCAAGAGACCACACATCCATGCCCATCCATGGATCCAGGTATGTGCCATGCCTTCTCCGCAATCTAGGGTTTCCGGTTTATTCGATCTCCCACGATTTTAAGGTTGGAACTCCCTCTTAGCAGTCCAGTTTTTCACTTTTGTTCCTCCCCTTGTACTGCTATCTTGTTCTAGATTCACTGCAGGCCTGGATTCGCGGCCTTAGTGCGATTTTTCTAGGGCCAGAAATTTCTGGCCTCTGCCCGGAATTTCCGCCCCCCCAGGAATTTCAGCGAGGTCCGGAATTTCCGGCCTGCTCTGAATCTTTTACAGAGATCATTTTATTCCACTCCACGAGATATGAGTCCCCTTGTTGATGTGTCTGTTGTCTCTTTTCCGCTTGCTTTCGCTTTTCTCGTAGATGGTTCAAGCTCTAGGCCCAAGGCTACTAGCTCTCGCAAGCGGTGGCGCCACTTTCGAGAGAATGAAGATGGTGTGTTTGTTGATGAAGCCATGACTCATCAGCGTGAGCGTGATGAACATCGAGAGTATGAGCGTCAGCCCAATGCCGACAGGTCTGCTTGTCATGCAAACAAGCAACAGGGCAAGACCTCTCTCAACCTATCCACCATGTCCGTAGCTGCGTTCAAGGCCTGATGCTCTAAGGCATGGTACACTGAGGGCCCTCAGGACCACACTAACAATTCTTGTTTCTGGCATATGGAGCAGGAGACTCTGTACAAGAAAGGGTATAGTTATGAGCAAGCCTGTCTGCCCTATGAAGTACTTCAACTTCTCCCACATGGCTGCCAATCCTGCATATTTCGGCAACTCTGTTAATCTCGCTGAGCTTCTTGGTTTGCGCCCTCTGATGGAGACCCAATGCTCCTACAATACCACCTTCATTCAGCAATTCTTTGCTACTCTGGTTTTTGATGATGCTGAGGAGATTGGGATGACATGGATGTCTGGACCTCACTTGCTCACTGCCACGTTCCAGGATTTTTCCGCTGAGCTCGGGTATCCTTTTGCTGGCCTCAATATTCCTCAGGGTGCTCGCATGCACGTCCATGGCGTGGACTATGAAAAGAACAAACTGGTTGAGCTGTATGGTCCTCGAGGTACTATGGGTTCCGCCAAGGGTCTGTATGCCATCTATGACATTCTTCTGTGTATGTTCCGGGAGACCATTTCCCCTAGGCACCGGTAACAATGATGAGATCCATGGCGGGTTGGTGAATCTTATGCACCATGCCTTCCTGACTTTCATAGAGGGTGATCTTGAATATACTGAGAGCCACAAGATTGATGTGATGGACTTCATCTTTCATGAGATCCACTTTGCTCTCTACCACCGCAAGGTTCCACCTTATGCACCGTACATAATGAAGCTCATCAAGTCCATGTATCCTACTGACCGGCGTGAAGATCTTGAGATGGATTGTGAGACTCACAAGGATGTGAAACTGTACAAGAAGAGCGCCCACACTCAACAAACTGCACATGATGTTGGTGCCACCGGTCAGGGACACCATGATCCTCGCATGAGACAGGCTCCGCCAGGTACCAAGAAGCGCTCATGGGTTGTTCATGCCATTGAGAAAGTGCTCTGCATGAACGTCTGCATCCACAAGGAGAACTATGATGCCTATGTCGAGCGCTGCACCATTCTCGAGAACCAGCGCTCCATCATGACATCCCTCAACATGCCCAATGTTCCTGCTCCTCTTCGTGCTCAGATTCCTTACTGCAACTGGAACAGCCGTGATGTGGCCTGGGATCTTGATGTTCCTGATGATGATGACATCGCCACTGCTAGTGAGGAGGAAGACTCCGCGGAGAATGCCGAGGATGATTACGCCATGGACTAGAGCTTGTTCCTTGGGACGTAGTGCATTCTTCTCTCTTTTTGGTATCCTCATGCCAAAGGGGGAGAAGATCTAGAGGTTGCGGGGATTTGCTAGGGTGGGCTGCTTTTTATCTCTCGTGTGTTTTTCAAACTTTGTTTTATTCGTGATCGTTTATTCGTGGATTCCTATTTGTGAACTTATATTATTGGGAGGAATGTCTCCTAGTTATGCTTACCTGTGTTGTTTAATTTCTATCGCATTGATTGGATTATCACTATGCAAATACCCGTGTTGTCCTCACTCACCAAAAAGGGGGGGGGGGTTGAAAGTTCATGTCTCCTCTAAGATTTTGGTGATGATAACAACACGGGTATGCCCACTAACCTTGTGGTTTAAGTGTCTACAACTGGCCTCACAATATTGAGTATGATCAACGATAATATCCTCGACAAGATTCACAAAGGTTTTTCTGAAGAAGCAAATAACTACAGCCGGATTATTCAGGAATCTAGCCCAGAAATTCTGGTGGATACAGGGCGGCAATTCCGGCCTCAGCACCGGAATATTCCTGCCTACTCGAGGCTCTAGTCTTTGAAGTTCTTGCATCCAACTGCCCGCTCTCAGATGCAGGCGCGGAAATTTGCCCGGAATATTCCAGGGCAAATTTCCGGCCTCTGGTCCCTAGCAGAATTCGGATGCATCTCTGCTGCCCGCTCTCAGATGCAGGGGTGGAAATTTGCCTGGAATATTCCGGGGCAAATTTCTAGCCTCTGGTCCTTAGCAAAAATTCGGCCGAGTCGCTGCTGCCAGCTCACAGATATGGGGGCAAAAATTTGGCCGGAAATTTCCGGCCACCGGATTATTCAATAATCCGCTCCCCGGACTTTTCAAATTTTCGGCCAAACTGCCCCGGAAATTTCCGGTACTAATACCGGAATATTCCGGCCCTGGGAGGAAGCAACGGCTAGATTTTGGATGAGTCTATAAATAGTTGGGTTCTTCCTCTAGACAGCTAATTCGTCCATTCCTCTCTCTCGTCCATTGTTCAAGAGCTCAAAACGCCTAGATCTCCCTCCTCCTCCAACCAAACTCGATGCCCTTCAAGGATCTGATGGAGGAGGCCTAGATCTACACTTCTACCAAGCCATAAATCGTTTTCCCTTACCATACCTCTTGGTATCTTGTAAATCTCTTGGTTGCCTTGTCATCCTAGAGAAACCCTAGTGCTTGTAGCTTCCACCTTGTAGCAAGAAGCTTCAGATCATTGAGAGACTCCATCTCACTTGTGGAGTAGCCTCAGCCACTTGTAAAGGTTTGGTCAACGCCTTCAAGTCGACCTCATAGTGGAAACGAGAATCTCCCTCACCGAAGAAGCTCAAGAAGGACAAGGTGTGCACAACCGTGCTATTGAGGAGTGCCTAGGTGGCTCCCCACCTCTCCAACATAGACATACTTCTTTTAAGAAGGAACTACATGGAACATATCCTTGTCTCCCTGTTTTCACTTGTGGTTATCTTGTGCCTTGCATATTACTTTCATTGCATACTTGTTTCTTATCACATATGGTGTCTACCTAGTTTCACATCTAGATAACCAAGTTGTTTACTTGCTAAAGCCCATCTAAAAGGGAAAAAAGATTAAAATTTGTAGGTCACCTATTCACCCCCCTCTAGTTGACCATAGTGTATTTTCAACGGGGCCCCTAGGGATGCACTCAGCTGAGGCTTTAGGCAGTGGGGTGCAAAAACCACCCGCTCCTAAGCGACAGTCCCGAACGGCAAACATGACGACTGAGTCTGTGAAGGGAACTCAGAGGGAGTTGAACCTTGACCATGATCCGAGGGAACCCAACCCGCCGTAAAAATTAGCACCCAAGATGCCTCAGGAAAGGCTCTTGCAGGTTCAAACATACTTGATGTCCATAAAACCAACACCGGGTGACCCTCGCGGAGAAGTCCACGAGGAAATTCTACGAGGCCTTAGCATGGAAAGCACAAAGATGATGAAAAAACCCGCCCCACGGGTAGCAGCACCCGTAGATCTAGTAAAGGCAAAATCCAAACCAAGTGCCATGCTACAAAACAGATGAAGACTCGTAAGATCTATAGAACCGGCTCACGCAGAATAAGATGGACAGGTCGCACAAAGAAAGAGCAGCAGAAGAGCCACTGCCAAGGACAACCAGGACTCGGGCGCAGAACCTGAGGCACGATTCAACCGACTTGGACAAGGAGGAACTCTACGGCTCTCCTTTTTTCACTTGAGAGATTCTCCAACCTAGGAAGTCGAGGCGATTCAAGCTAACGGTCGAGACACCCAAGTATAATGGCACCCAGGAACACGAGGCGTGGCTGGACAATTACCTGACTGTCGTAAGGTTCCAGAAAAGCAACAAGGTGACAACAATGCAATATATCTAGCTGCAACTCGTAGAATCCACAAGGAGCTAGTTTAAGAGTCGATCGAGAAACAAATACAGTTGTTGGGAAGATTTCAAGTTCGATTTCATCCAAAACTTCATATCTACTTGCAAGCAGCCAGTAATAGCCGGGCAACTTAAAGAATGTAGGAAGCGGTCAGATGAGAATATCCGCGGGTACATTCAGAAATGGACCACGCTAAAGAATAGATTGGAGGAAATCTCAGATGAAACACTGATCTCTAGTTTTAGGGACAGGCTTCAGCGGATGGATCTAGAGTACATTGGCCGATTCTAGGTCAAAACAGTAAGCAAACTCATGCAGGTAGCAAACAGTTGGGCGGAAGGTGAAGAAGGAGCGCGCAACACCCACCCACCCTCACCCGAGGAAGATCGCATGAATACCTCTTACACAAAAAAGGGAAACATAAGGTACAACAATGACCAAAACATGCGAAGGAAGCGCAAAAATCGGGTTTTCGATAAAATGGAGCCTAAGTTAGTGGCAACCGAGTTCCCGAGTGGTCGCAGCAACAACTACCGTATGCAGGGACGCGAGTAGCCGCGTGAGCAGGAGCACGAGCGCGGGAAAGAACAGAACACGAATGGTTGCCACGGAAGTTCCATGCAAATGGACTACTACCCATGTCCATCGATCAGCAACTCGAAGGACCCTGCCCAAACCACATGTATGACGATGATGAAGGAGTCCGCATATCCAGTCATAAACTCAAAGACTGTTGCAGATTCAAACTCCCCATGGATGCATCATACAGGAAACAGAGGGAAGCACAACAAGCAGGGTTCCCATCCGTGCTAGGAGCATTGGCGATAGGTGCTCCACCACCACCCGCAATGCCAGCAGGCGCCCCACCTCAGGCACAACCTCAAGCACAACCAACACCCAAAGCACAGCAGGCTGCAGCAATACAACATTAGTACAGAGTGGGTTACCCAGAGGAGGACATATATCCAGATCCAAAAGGAAAGGTGTACATGATACATAAAGGTGCCTCTTCCAAGAGGAGTCAAAAGCTCATCCCTAGGCAGGTGAATATAGCAAAAATATCACCCCCTGCAACACCCGAGTTCCTGAACTGGTCCGATGCAAGCATCGTCTTTTCTAGAGCTAATCACCCTCTTCAAGTCCCCTTGCCAGGAAAGGCTGCGCTAGTACTCAAAGCTCAAATCGGGGGTTACAATCTCAATCGAGTGTTCATGGATGGAGGAAGTGGAATCAACATCATCTACATAGAAACACTGAAGGAGATGAACATACAAGTGAGCAACCTGAAACAATCAGAAAACTCATTTCATGGGATTGTACCCGGGAAAGCAGTCAAACCCTTGGGAACAATAGCACTCGAGGTGGTTTTTGGAGAACAAGACAACTACAGAAAAGATAAGCTCGACTTCGAAGTAGTTGATTGTCCGTCACAATACAACGCAATACTCGGCAAAACAACATTCGTGAGGTTCTTGGCGGTCCCCCATTATGTGTACATGATGCTCAAAATGCCAGGACCTAGGGGAACAATAACAGTGCGCAGAAATTACAAGAAATCTGACCGCTGTGACGTTGAGTTCAAGAGAATATCACACTCGTTTGGAATGCAGTGGAAACTGGCAATCATAGCAGCTATGACCAATCACTCGGTTCTCCCATGGACCCAAAAACAACACCTGAAATGGAATTTAATGCGAAGAAGGACACCACGGCACACCAGGTTCACCCGACTGATCCAACAAAGATAGTACTCGTGTCCAACACATTACCTAGCGCATAGTTAAGCGCGCTCGTTGAATTTCTCCGTGAGAACTGGAAAATCTTCGCATGGGTCCTAGAGGACATGATAGGAGTACCCAGGAAATTCACTAAGCACTCACTCGAGATCTACAAGGATGCTAAACCAATACAGTAGTCCACTCTTCGTTTCTCAGAACTGAAGCAAACAACAATAGGAGAATTGGTCAACAGGCTACTCGCAGCAAATTTCATCCAGGAGATCAAAATAGCACTTTGCTCGCAAACCCAGTGCTGGTAGCCAAGAAAAGTACTGACAGTTTGCGGATGTGTATAGATTACACTTCGTTGAACAAACATTGTCTCAAAAACTGGTTCCTACTGCCATGCATTGATCAAATCATTGATTCGACTGCTAACTGCGAGAGGCCCTCCTTCCTTGACGCGTACTCCGTGTACCATAAAATTTACATGAAGAGAGAGGATGAAGAGAAGACCATGTTCATCGCCACATTTGGTGTGTACTGCTACACCATAATGCCTTTTAGGTTGAAAAATGCGGGCGCTACGTACCAACATATGATGCAAAACTGTCTGAATGCACAAATTGGCAGAAACGTGCAAGTTTACATGGACGATATCGTGGTCAAGTAAAAAAAAAGGCAGAAACCCTTCTTCACGACCTTTGGGAAAAATTTGCATCACTCGATGAATATCAGATCAAGCCGAATCCAAAGAAGTGTGCATTTGGAGTATATCAAAGAGACTTACTCGGGTACCTTTTATCTGCCAGAGGCATAGAATCTAACTCGGTAAAAATCAAGGCTATCCTTTAAATGAAGGAACCAATGAACACCAAAGGAGTACAACAGCTAGCAGGAAGAATAGCAGCACTCAGGAGGTTCATAGCAAAGCTTGGAGAAAAAGCACTCCCCTTCCACAAATTGCTGAAGAAGTCAGATAAGTTCGAGTGGACACTCAAAGCCAGGGAAGCTTTCCACGCACTCAAAAGAACCTTGTCGGCTCCACCTGTCTTAGGCACCTCAGGAAAAGGAGCCAATGCACCTATACATTTCAGCAACAAGACAGGTGGTCAGCACAGTATTGGTAGTAGAAAGATGACAGGAAGGGTCCATCTACAGGGTACAACGCCTGGTGTATTATCTCAGTGAAGTACTATCAACGTCCAAGCAGCGGCACCCACATTACCAGAAGCTGTCCTATGGAGTTTATACGACAGCCAAGAAACTGAGGCACTATTTCAGGAGCACCCAATCACGGTGGTGTCCAGCGCACCCTTATCAGAAATACTCAATAACCATAATGAAAATGGGGAATTGAGCTTGGCCCACGGGATATAATTTATGAGATACGAAAAGCAATTAAGTCACATGTACTCCCAGATTTCGTCTCAAAATGGCTCGAGTTGGAGCAACCCAAGCTGCCGGACATGTCGAGTAGTTGGACAATTTACTTTGATGGATCCAAGCGAGCATCCGAAGCAGGAGCAGGAGTAATACTCACACCCCTAGAGGTGATAGACTAGTGTATGTACTTCGGATGAACTTCAAAAATGCATCAAATAATGAAATCGAGTACGAAGCATTCATCCACGGGATGAAACTGGCCAAAATCTGCGGAGCCACTCAAATCGTCATCTACGGCGACTCGAACATCGTGTTAAGCAAACCATGAAGGGTGTGATGCACCAGCAGAAAATATGGTCGCATACCAAGAACTCTACAACAAATTAGCAGAATTTGACGGGTGCGAACTACAACACATTAGCAGAGGGAGAAACTCAGAAGCAGATGCCCTAGCAATAATCGAGTCCACGTGTGCACCAATACCACCCGATGCTTTCCACGAGGAGATTGATCAACCCTCTGTCAAGCGTAATGTACTAGCTATAGAAATAGTTAAGGACTCAGAAGCTAGGAAAGCAGATCAGCCGAAGGAAGAAGCAGAACCCACACGAATGGACATACCAAAACAAGTAAACCAGGTAGAAACTAGTTGGATGTAGCCATTGATCAACTATATGACTCGAAACGAACTCCCTGAGGATCAGGTAGAAGCGCGCCGAGTGATGCGTAGAGCTAAGTCGTTTAGAATCCACGATGAGCAACTCCACAAGCACAGCGTATCGGACATATTGCAGAGGTGAATCACCCCAGAAGAAGGAAGAGATGTACTGCTGAATATACACCAAGGAACCTGTGGGTACCACGTAGGAAGCAGAAATTTAGTCAGGAAGGCTTTTCCAGTTGGATTTGTTTGGCCAACAACAAAACACGACGCTAAAGCCATCGTACAACACTGTGAGGCATGTCAACTGTTTGCGACTAGGACCAATGTCCCAGCCACAGAACTTCACATGATATCACTCGAATGGCCTTTCGCACAATGAGACTCGACATGGTCTGATCACTTAGTCGCTCATCCAATGGCGGACATACTCGACTACAAGTGGCAGATGACAAATTCACCAAATGGATTGGAACAATGTCCATCACATCACAGGACGCAGAGTGGGCAATAAAATTCATGAGGTCCATAGTACATAGATTTGGAGTGCCACACAGTATCATCACAGATAATGGAACAAACTTCACAACAGTAGAATTCCAGAACTATTGCGAAGAGTTAGGGATCAGCGTCAGCTACGCATCAGTCGCGCACCCGCAGACCAATGGGCAGGTGGAGCGCTCGAACGGGCTAATTACCGCATGACTAAAGAAAAGGCTACAGACACCACTCAAACGAGCATCTGGATCATGGGCAGAGGAGTTGCCCTCGGTACTCTGGAGCCTGAGAACAACATCAAATATATCTACAGAGTATCATGTTCGTCATCGTATATGGAGCTGACTCAGTATTACCAGCATAAGTACGTCACAATGCCCCTCGGGTCAATTCCTACAGAGAGGACTCGAATGAAGCACTCAAAGATGCACTTGACTTGGTAGACGAGGCTCGGGATTCAACACTCGCACACACATCCGTATATCAGTAAGGCTTGCACAATTACCACGCATGGAGAGTGCGTAGCAGAACCTTGAATGTGGGAGATCTGGTGATGTGATTAAAACAAGGAAGACATGACAAGCTGACATCCCTGTGGGATGGACCCTATGTTATAGGGGAAGTACTCGGAAATGGTGCGTACAAACTCAAGGGAAAAAGACTGGGAAGCTACAAGAATCCATTGAACGCTTTGCAGCTATGTCGTTTTTATGCTTAGTTTTCTTTCTATTCCGTGCCATTAGAATAAGGCTATTTTTCCATCTATGTGTATCGTACAAACAAATAAAACAATATTACCCCTCTTCTACGAGGATTTGTCTGTCTGTTTTACAGTTACAATCACAAACCAGTCGCAACCTCACCTGAGTGTAGGCAAAAACCCATGTACTTAGTCACACTTGGGGCTGCACATGAACGGATCCAAATACAAATAAGGGTGACTCCTGTCCGCAGTCGCGCTCGAGACGCTCAGGTATACCTGGCCATAATCCGGGCGGGGCCTAAAAAGCCCGTCACTCAAATCTCAGGCCTAAGCTCGGCTCGACCCGACTGTCGGGCCGTAAAAAATAGGGGCGACTCCCAGCCACAGTCGTACTAGAGACACTCGGGCTCTGTGTAGCAATAAGTTCCAACAGAAAACCTGGGGTAACTCCTAGCCGCACTCGCACTCGAGACACTCGGGGGCTGCGCATCAATCAGTTCCAACAGAAAATCTGGGGTAAATCCTAGCTGCAGTCGCACTCGAGACACTCGAGGGCTGCATAACAATCAGTTCCAACAGAAAACCTGGGGTAACTCCTAGCCGCACTCGCACTCGAGACACTCGGGGGATGCGCAACAATCAGCTCCAACAGAAAACCTAGGGTAACTCCTAGCCGCAGTCGCACTCGAGACACTCGGGGGCTGCGCAACAATCAATTCCAACATAAAACCTAGGGTAACTCCTAGCCGCAACGCACTCGAGACACTCGGGGGGCTATGCAGCAATCAGTTCCAATAAAAAATCTAGGGTAACTCCTAGCCGCAGTCGCAGTCGAGATACTTGGGGGTTGCGCAACAATCAAATCCAACAGAAAACCTGGGGTAACTCCCAATCGTGGTCACACTCGAGATGCTCGGGGGACACGCAGAAATCAATTCCAACAGAAAACCTGGGGTAACTCCTAGTCGTAGTCACGCTCGAAATACTCGGGGGATGCGCAGCAATCAGTTCCAATAGAAAACATGGGGTAACTCCTAGCCATAGCCGCACTCGAGATACTCGGGGCTGTGTAGCAATTACTTTAAACAGAAAAAGGGGGTGACTCCCGGCTGCGGTCACACTCAAAACACTTAGCAATAAGTTCAAACAGAAATCAAACATGAAAGTACTCAAGGAAATACGCAAGACAAGGAATATTCAATCAGGAAAAAATTGGATTTTGTTTATATACAGCACAAACAGTTACACAGTTATTTACAAGGAAAGCTGAGTGATTCCGTTTCAAGATTGAGGATTCCAACCACTCGCAAGTTGAATATATGTCTCCTCTTCTGCCAAGCGCATGAGTGCAATGGCTGCAGAGTGGCTGCTTCATATCAAGCGCTCATGTTAACACGCTGGCGACTTTGAGGAGCATGAGGACCCCTACAAATTTTGAGAAAATTCATATGTGAGTAGTGAGTCTAAGCAACTGCTAAAGCAACCTTGGCTCCACCAACCAGCTGAAGACAGACGAGTGCCTTGGCATGATCATAGCTGCTATGCATCAAGTTGAAGAGACCCTCTAGTTGCTTGTTGAGTGGAAACAATGCTCCATATATATATATTTCAGAAAGTGGTGTGACAGGAGCCAATCATGACACTGATACGTCTCAAACGTATCTATAATTTCTGATGTTCCATGTTGTTTTCATGCCATATGCTACATGTTTTCTATACACTTTCTGTCATTTTTATGGATTTCTTGGGACTAGCCTATTAACAACATGCCACAGAGCCAGTTCCTGTTTTATGTGTTTTTGGTTTCAGAAAAGTTGTTTTGGAAATATTCTCGGAATTCGACGAAACCAAATCCCATGGTGTTAGAAATCTGTCATGTACACAGAGTATGGAGGGGACCCGAAGGGGGGGCCGGGAGCCACCACACCATAGGGTAGCGTGGTCCCCCTTGGCCGCCCCACCAGATGGCGGGGCCCCCCTGGCCACCCACCGACGTTGCTCTTTCGCCTATTTAAGATCCTCATCGAGTTAACCCTAAATACCCAAGCCTCCATCCATGAAAAGTTCTATGGCTGCCGTCATCATCAACCCTAGTTCGGGAGAGTTCTGAAGCTCTCCTCGGCACCCTGTTGGGAGGGGGAATCATCACCGGAGGGCTCTTCATCACCATGCCTGCCTCCGGAGTGATGTATGAGTAGTTTATCCTTGGACTATGGGTCCGTAGCAGTAGCTAGATGGTTGTCTTATCCTCTTTATGCCTCATGTTTAGATCTTCTGAGTTGCCTAACATTATCAAGATCATCTTATTGTAATGATACATGTTGTGTTTGTTGGGATCCGATGAATATTGAATGCTATGTCCAGTGATTATCAATGTATCATGTTTATGTCATTTATGATACTACATCCTCTCCATTACTAGTAGATGCTATGGCCAAGTTGATACTTTTAACTCCGAGAGGGAGTATTTATGCTCGATAGTGGGTTCATGCCTCCCTTTCACCTACGCTCGAGTGAAAAAAAATTAACGAGTGGGGGATGTGTTATTTCCATTAGGGAGAAAACAACAATGCTTTCATTGTTTACATTACACACTTTACTTAAGGCAATAATCTGTTGCTTGCAACTTAATACCCGAGGTTTGGTTGGATGACGATCCGAGGGTGGATTATTAGTCATAGATGCAGTTGGATAATGGCCTATGAATTATGTTGCAATGCCCGGATGAATCACATAGTAATCATCATGTCATGCATATGCACTATGGTGCATCCTTTATATTTGTCAGTTTACCAGCTGTAATTTGTTTACCCAGCATGTTATCTATCTGTTTTGGAGAGACACCACTAGTGAACTGTGGACCCCAGTCCATTCTTTTACGCTGATAATACAACAACTGCAAACACTATTTTCTTTACTACAATTACTATTTTCTCGCGTTCACTATCAGCATTCTCTTTTCATTTACCGCAAGCATGTACTATTTTCCACACTATACATCTAATCCTTTGTGTTAGCAAAACCGGTGAGATTGAAAACCTCACTGTTTCGTTGGGGAAAAGTACTTTGATTGTGTTGTGTAGATTCCACATTGCTGCTGAGCCTAGTAGTGCGCCCTGCCAACATCAGCTGTCTTCAACCTTCAAAAGTGATTTCTTTCTCCTACTGGTCGATCAAACATCGGTTTCTTGCTGAGGTAAAACTTGCTGATGTGCTCTTCATACCTTCCTATTGGGGTTTCCCAACGAGTGCACTCCTCCACCATCAAGCTATTTTCTGGCGCCGTTGCCAGGGAGGAAGAGGATTTCTACAAGGGGAGTCTCTCACCTCCAATCTTTTTACTTTGTTATTGTTTTGCTTGTTACTTTCTTTATCATGTCTACTATCAATGGTCGATTTCTTTGAAACTAGATCTTATTGGCTAGGTGGGTTCACGGAAGAACAACAAAAATATTATAAGGGACACCGCTTGTCACAAAAGGGAAACACTTATGGGAGCACATTAATAAATTGTATATCATTGCTAGAAACTTGTGCTCTACTTATAATGTTACTTATTGCTTTGATAAATCTTGTTTGTCGCACCCGGACTTCTAGGGGATACTCACAGTCCGCTAAACAGTAGAGAAATGGCTTACGGGGCATACCGGCACCCGCATCTCAATATGAGCAGGCCAACACGTAAACGTGTGACAACCATTCTCGTACTGTTCATCGTCTGCGCAAACCATCCCGTAGAAATCCAGATACTTCCGTTGACGTACTTCAAAACATACACACATGGTACGTCAACGGCATTTGAACAACTGATATCACAACAGATCTCTACGACACGAAAGATTGAAATAAGTTGCAAATGGCTCTCATTAGAGCAGAGATAGCAAATACAATCATCCAGAGGACACATGTCCCAACAATTCATCATTACAACACAGCGGAAGCATTCAACATGTCTGAGTATAGACAAGAACCAAATAGGCCTAAGAGGCCGGAAAACGAAAAGACGGAGCCCATCCACGAAGTCTCGGATCCTGCCCGGGTCCGCTATCTACTCGTCAGCAGTCTCGTCATACTCCACGTAGTAGCCACCATGTAGATCCTCGAAAACGTAGGTCTGCGGAAACCACAGCCCCAAAGGGGTCAGTACATAAACGTACTGGCAAGCAAGACTCACAGTTCACCAAAGTGTAGCCCGTCAACACCAAGCACAGATGCCTTGGGTTCAACGGAAGAAAGGGGATATAAAAGATGCTGCAACTGGCTGCGCTAACCAACTACAGAGAACTACAACTTCCAACTAACAGAAAGGGGATAAGATCGAGTATTGTAACCAACCTATCAACTAATCTCAAACAAACCCATCCTGGATCTCGCCCCTTATCCAAAGAAGCAATCCGAGGATAACTCACACAGTTGAATTAATGATGGTTCATATTATTGTGTCGATAAGCCTATTACTAGTCAAGTCGTTAATCATTGGGTGTAAGGTTGTTAATCATTAGGTTTAAGTTGTCCTGAGTACTTGTTAGCCAGTACTTTCACCAAGTAATCCATAACCGCGGAAAACACGGCTTCTCGAGAAGATTATCCCTGCAGGGTTGCACCAATTTGGCCGTACACGTATGAATAACCCGCCAGATGGAAAGGCCCTTCCACCAAGCGGGGCACTCAACACAACTCAACTCTTCTTCGCATCAAGCCCAAAGCACCACGTGCTGTGCGTGCGCGGCTAATCGAGCCCCACGAAGAAAAGGGGACCCTCATAGCACTGGAAGACCACGCCGCCCTAAATGCCGACTACAAAAGTTCCACCCTGGCCTGGGCTCGCAAGATCATGCATGCAGCAAATGGAAAGCCCGAACTACGTGTGGCGATTTGGACGAGATGCGAATCGAATCAAATTGAGGGGGGCGCCCATACTCGCTTCCCACATGCGGTTAGTGCGCTCATCATGGATCAGTAGACAAGACCCTTTTCCTATTAGGGTCGACACTAGCAGGCCTCAAAACCACCCTGGGCCTCCTGCCGGTGCCTTATCATCAAATTATTATTTAACAATAACATTAGCATGATTGATTGATTACACATCGAGCCCCCAGAACGTAATAGAAATAGTAACAGAAAGTAACGGGTAACAGACTCGAGCAAAACAACCCTAAGCATGCTAATAAGACACGGGCAACAAGCAAAAGGTGATAGGTATGGAGGTGAGGCAATATCAGGGTTAAAGGATACATGTGATAGGTTCGTAACAGAAGCAACTAATCATAGGGCTAGCAGAATAGACAACGGAAAGTATCGGTAACCAATGTTGAAAGGAACACGATGGTTCATGTGAGTGATAACTTGCCTGCAAACCCAGTAGCCTGGTACTAAGCTAACTCCTTAGAAGGGGTGTCGTAAGTACCGTCGGTCTCAACATCGTCGTGTATCCGAGAAGAAGAAAACAAGCAATGCAGAAAGATAAACAATCAATACCATGGCATAGTGCACAAACATGGGATGATGCATGACCATTTAATTGATGCATAGAAATAAACTAGTTGACAAGATACATAACATGGTTAAATGGACCCACATGCAATTGGATTGCATATGAAAAGTCCATGAATTATGGTTGAATTAATTGTTTTACAACTAATCATCATATGAAAGTGGATTAGCATGATGCATGGATGAGGAAAACAGCAAAATAACAACAATAGAAGCAATTGGAAATAAGGGTTACCAAGTTTAGGATTTTATTTATCAAGTTAAGAAATTTTGGTTACTTAAAGGTGTCACTCAAGGATTTGTTGTTTTCACCACTTTAAATTGTTCAAAATAGATAACAAAGTTCATAATTGAAAAGAAAACAAGATTTTAGTTGGAATACATGTTTCACTTGTTGAAAAAGGATTTCAAATAAATTATTTAGGAATTAAACAAGTTTAAGCAAGAATTAAATGAATTTAATTCAAACATGAACTTATTTGAATTTTTATTTGTTCAAAACATTAAACCAAATTCATATTTCAAAAGTTTATACTTTTAGGGTTTGAAAACATATTTTATATGTCCCAAAAGAATTTGATTTGATCAAGTTATGAATTTAACAATATTAAATGAATTAAATAAGGTTTAAATTATTTAACCACTTTTAATTATTCAAAACATGAAACAAAATTTATATTTGAAAAGGTGGTTTGCATGGAAAACATATTTTATTTGTGGAAATTGGATTTAAAATGAGCAAGTTATTATTTTGGCAATTTTAATTGCATTAAACAAGAAACAGTTGTTTTCAGCAATTTAAATTATTCAAAACAGCAAACAAAATTTATATTTGGAAAGTACATGAAAAGTTGGTTGGAAAACATATTTAGTTTGTTGCATTTGGAATTTTTATGAACAAGTTATGAATTTTGCAAGTTTAAGTGATTTAAACAAGAATTCAAATGTTTCACCAATTTAAAATATTCAAAACAGTAAAAAAAATTTATATTTGGATAGAACATTTAATTTGGTACAGAAAACATATTTAAAAAGTTAAAATTGGAGTTGGGATGAATTTCTTATGCAATTTACAAAATTGGGTGCAATTCTGCCATTTTTAGGGAACCAGGGGCTTAGAAATAATTTTGCAGGGGCTAGAAATAAGTTAGAAGGGCCTAATGGTGATTACCAGGAAGTTCTGTGACCAAAACATTGCAGAAAAAAAGGTGGTTTATTGGTGGGAGGTGGGATTCGACCCTGGGACCTCCCACTGTGTGATTGTGGTGCTAACCAGTGGGGTGCTTCTCTGTGTGTTGACAGAAGGGGGGCAGCGGTGAGGATATTGTTCAGGTGCGGGCTTAACTGAAATTAAACGAAAAAGGAGCAGAAAGAGTGGGGGGGCTGGGATTCGATCCCCCCACCTCGCGGGTGCGCGCAAGGGACCTGAACCAGTGCGGCTGCTGTTTGTTTCGTTGACAGAGAGGGGATCGAGGGAGGATAAGGTGGAGCAGCGGCTGGTTTTTTCTGAATCTAATGAACCTGTACGTGCAGTTCGCCTGTACAGCGATCGGGCGGAAGGGCCGCCGGCGGGCTGCGAGTGGTGGCTGCCGTGGGGCGCCGTGGTGCGTGCGGGTGCGGGAGATGGAGGAAGGAAGAGGAGCGGGAGGGAAGGAGGAGGTGGGGCGCCGAGGAGCTCACCTCGAGCGACAGGAGCAGGTCGGGGCGATCAGAGGTCGGTGCAGGCTGTGGCGACCGGCGGCGGAAACTTCACGGCGGCGGCGGCTCGGGCAGTAACGGCCGATGATGCCTACAGCAATCTTGGAGCGGGAGGAGAGCCGGTTCCATTCCCGGGGACGGCAAGTCCTCGAGGTGACCGTGGTGTTGCCGCTATGAGGAGGCAGTGAGCTCGGTGCGGTGCAAAGCTTCAGAACAGAGAGGAGTTTGGGGAAAAGGAAGGGGGAATGGCGGCGCTAGGGCTAGGGGTCTCGGCTAGGGCAGAGGGGAGAGGTGGTGGATGCTTTTTAAGGAGCAGCCCTAGCTCGTACGGCATGGCATCGAGGAGGGGAGGGAGAGATCGTGTGGAGGAGGACTCGTTCATACAGAAGATGACGTAGGGAGGAAGAAGATGCTCAGCGAAGGGGTATTGGGCCAGGGAAATAGGTGGGCTGGGCCCTCTGCTGCTCTCTCTCTCTTTTTAATATTTTGTTCCAATTTTTTTTTTTGTAGCAATTAGAAAAGGGAAGAGATTGGAGGGTTTTGAGTTGCAAAAAATTTGAGAAAAATTCCTGTGAGGTTGTTGGCTCAACAACCACCACTTGGCCACTTAGGTTTTTGAGAATTTAAATTTATTTGCTGTTTTTGTAATGGCTTGCATTTGAATGAAATTTTGGTTAATAATTGGTTATTGAAAACAAGAATTTTAATTATGGAAAACCAATGAGTTTAATTGGAAACAAAGAGTACAACAATGTTTTGGTTATTTTTTATAATTTAAAAAGAGGTGCTGTTTAGTGATTTGGTTTGGATTTGAAAGCAATTTGGGAATTCATTGTTCAATATTGAAAACAAGGGTTTTAATAGGGTGAACCCTATTGATTAAAAAATAGAAAAAATGGTTGATTTGTTTGGTAATTTCAAAATGTTCCAATTAGGTGCTGTTGATGATTTGCTTTGAATTTGAAAGCAATTTGGGAATTATTTAATTGAAATAAAACCACCATTTTACTAGTTGATCTTTATGGAAAATAATTGGAAACAATGATTGATTTGATTTGAAACATTTATTTGGAAATTGTAACATCACAAGGATGAAACAGAAGGTTTGAATTTTGGTTTGAAAACCAAGGAAAACAAAGGAAAACAGTTGGAAAACAAATGGAAAACAAGCAAAACAAATGCAATCAACATGATGTCATGATGCAAAACATAAAATAACAGAGAGCAAACATTCTAAGGGCTTATTTTTTCATACTTGGGATGTTACATTGTTGCTGTAGGAGGTATAAACAACTCAATTTTGAATGTGAGTATAATGATAATGTTACCGTATCTTCTTATGTTAAGGGAAATTATGACTTTTATTATGTGGAACAAATTGAGGAATTTATTGCTTGGAAGGGTGCATTTGAAATTGCCTATTTGCTTGAAAGTATTGATGATGCACCTTATAAATACGAGATTTATGCTATACTTGAATATTGCTTTGATAATTACAAGGATTGTAATTGCTACATAATTAAATATCTTAATAGATGCTCTCCCCCAAAGGAGGATACTAATTCCTTGCAGGAGCCTATGGAAGAAGAAATTGTTGAATCTGGAAACTCATTGGATGAAAAAGAGGAGGAGAGTGATGATCAAGAGGAGGAAGAATGGAGTAGCTACCCATGTCTACCTCCCAATGAGAGTAAATCTTTAACTCATACCTTATTTGATTGCCCTCCATGCTTACCAAAGGAGGATGAGTGTTATATTGATAATTGTGATGATCCTATTGATTCTTTTGAAATATCCCTTTTTGATGAAATTGATACTTGCTATACCTTTGACCTTGAACTTGTGAGAATGACATTGCTATTGTTATTTATTATAATGCATGCTACTTTGATAAATCCTATGATAATCCTCTATTTATTCCAACTATTGATATGCATGATAATGAGGAAGTTTGTTTAGAAAATTTATATGATAATGCTCTAGATGATGGTCTTATGTTACTTGATGTTATAAATTATAATGCAACTAAAAATAGGATTGCTATAATGTGACCCATACCTTTTAAGAGTGACCAATCATCTTGTTTTGCTATTGCTAAAAGAGCGAAAGAAGATGTCTTTATTTTTAACTAGCAAAGTGGCCCGCGCGCTTGCGCGGGCAATATTTTTATGGTGTAAATATTATGCTTCATAAAAATTTGTTACCAAAATAAAACATATAAATACAATTTTTCTTTACCGTAGTTTGTGTTCATTATAGATTTAACAAATGGAAATATGTTCAGTTGAAATTTCATCATACATGTTTGATAAGGTTTCTATGTGAAAGTATATGGGCTTACAATATGCAAATAATGGGTGCATATATTTAACCCATCAGTTGGTTGACAGTCCAATATATATTAAAGAATTTATACTGCAAGCAACCATGCAAAATTGTTAGATATGTGTGCCCTTTACAAAAAAAATTACCATGGATTTAAAATGAATCGTGTGCAAGTTTAGTTAAGAAGCATCTGATTTTGAAAAGAAACCTTTTTTCTTTGGATTAAAAATGTCGAAACTCCACAACTATTTGGCGAAAATTTAGCAGTTTTCATATCACCTGGACTTCCACTTATGGGTTATAAATCCACTTACACAAACAATATCATTCGAATTGCATAACATATATTTTCAAAAGGAGAGGTTTATTATTTTAAATAGATTTTTTGTGAATAAAAATTGCACTATGAATCCTTGGACAAACCATTGTTATTATTATTTTGAATTGGACAGACCATTACTACCCACTTAATATTATAACTCAATAAAGAAACATCAAAATCATGACCATGAGATTATACTAATTAAAGTTATCAACTTCTGATCTTAGTAAACAAAGAGTAAATATATATGAACTATTTGAGAAGCAATAACAACATCTGGTTAAGCGATAGTAGTTGAATCGACCTTTACAAAAATATCTTAGAATACTTTTCATTATGGATCGTGTGTCATCTTCGTGAACAACTTTTATCCTCTATATATTGTCCTTTTCGTCCATTTACCAAGATTAGTTAGGACCATATTTGCAATCACTATAGATGAAAACCATCTCAGCATTTCCTCGGATTAGTATTCTTGCCCGGTAGATTGGTGGCCCTGCTTGAGCTCCATGATGCTAGGCTGCTCGAGGGCACAATCTATGCATGTTAGCACACTTGGAAGTAGCGAAATCGGTGTTTTTTGTGAACATGCTATATGTGGACGGTAAGTTCATAGAGCCGAGAGGGGTTATATGGAGCCCGAGCTATACATCTCTCTTTATTTTTTTTTGGAAATCATATTTTGGAGTTTCATAAAAATCTATAAAAAACCCTGGATATAGATATTTTTGTCTTCTAATTTTTACCTATAAAAACTAAAATAGAAATGTGCTCTATTTTGGACTGTGCAAACATGACAAATTTTGAATCTGAAAGTAACGAAAAGTGATAAATTTCAACTCTCCCAATTTTGTTATTTTTGTGTAGCTTAGAATATGAATAACTTTCTGTTGAGAAACACGTTGGTAGAATACATCATTTTTATATACGTGATTGTTTTCGGATTTTTTTGGAACTTTGAAATATGATTTTCCAATTTTCAAAATAAAAAGCTATGTGTAGCTCGGGCTCCATTTATGTTTTCAGGAATCAAGCAGTATTTTTACCAATTCAAGTAGGAGGTATTTTGAATTGGCTATTGTTGAGTTTATTTAGCACTCTATTCATAGACAGATTAATTGGCAGTACACGCAGACCAATTCAAGTAGGAGGTATTTTGAATTGGCTATTGTTGAGTTTATTTAGCACTCTATTCATAGACAGGTTAATTGGCAGTACACGCAGACATGCTTCTAACAAATATACGATTTGCTAGAATACTCGCCCTCCTCTATTGATCAAGCAGCATTATGCTATTGAAGAATATTCCAAAAAAAGTGAAATTACGTGAAAGTTTCACACATATAAGGAATCTTTAGTATTTATGACATCCACTCCGCAGGACAAATTTTCCATGTAATAATATTCACTATGAAGATATACCTCGACAAAAAAAATGATTCTATAGAAACGATCTAAAGAATGAAAAGTGCTTGCTGAAACTATTGAACATACACCAACGCCAGGTAAACTGCATGTCCATCAGCAGCAAGCATATCAGCAACTATCTGATGCAATGGAGTGACATCAAAGGGACTAAAATATAATTGGGTTTAGTGCTTGCAGCAAACAAAAGACCTGCAGATCCATTAGTTCTTAGAACTGAACTAAGGTTTTGTTACCACCAGAATAATCGATCTAAGTATGGATGGATCTCCACTCAAAGATCAACATGGGTCCGGTTCCGTGTTCAGAGCTGGAGACGTGTCGAGACCAGTCGAGCTGTAGGCAAAAAGGCAGCACAAAAGCCTGGAGTTGGGACGTTGAGATGGGGCCAGCTTGACCTGCTCTGATGGGCTGATCGATCCATCTTTTGCACAGCTTATATGCAACATGCATGAGGTGATTACTTAATCCATCGATCCATATTTTCCTGTGCATGAGGCGCGACTGAATCTTTGATGATGGTATGCATGCACGTCTGCACGGGGAGGAGAATCGGACGGGGAACGTGTGAATACGGCGGCGGTGGCTGTGGCAGCGGCAGCGTCCGCACAGCGTACGTGAGGATATGTAAAGGCGATCGTAAATATGGCGGCGGCTGCGCAATAACCTGTCAGCTTGTTATACTTTTTAGGAAGAAGAATATCCAAGCGGTACGAGAAAATTACTTAAGGGCATTGGTGGGTAATTTTTCCGAACATTGACGTGAGGAGGATAATTCTACGGTTGTGATCTGCAACTTAGGCTAATAAATGGCCAGATGTTTCTGATTATTGTGGGATTTTCTAGACTAATTCTCTTAATTCTGATAGCTCGTCATTTACTTTTAATATATAATAGATTTTGATCCCACTATTTTTGAGCTTGATATGAATTGTGTGCTTTTAGACCATGACAAACATGATTTATGTGATAATTATGTTTTTGGGTTTGTTCATGATGCTACTGAAAATTATTATGAGAGAGGAAAATATGGTTGTAGGAATTTTCATGTTATTAAAACACCTCTCTTTTTGTTGAAAGTTTTGAAATTGCTCTTGTTCTACCTTCCCATGATTTCTAGTTTTAGCTTCTTTAATTTATTTCTTTACAAGATTCCTATGCATAGGAAGTGCGTTAGACTTAAATTTCTTTATACTTGCTTCTTGATGCTCTCTTTTGCTTAATTCATATTTCTTATGTGAGCATTTTCTTGCTTTATGTGCCTAACTAAAAGGTGTTAAAGAGAAGCACTTCTTGGGAGATAACCCATGTTTTTATTTTTGCAATATTTTCTTCTATTTTCTTTGAGTCAACGTGTTTTTTTAATTCTATAGAAACTCCTTTGTATCTTTATTTTCTTGCATTTGTTGTGCCAAGTAAAGTCTCTAGTGAAAGTTGCAGTTAGATTGGGATTTCTGTGTAGGAAACAGATTTCTGCCGTCCACTATTAAATTCATATAAATTAACAGAAAAATCAAAATGACCTCAAAAATTTTGTGCTTAATCCTCAACTATTTCCTAAACTTTTTCTAGTTTTGGGTTTTTTCATTTGAGAAACGTAAGTTCCCTGAAGAAATTCGTCTTTACAGACTGTTCTGGTTTTGACAGATTCTGTCTTTTTTACTTGCATTCTCTCTTTTACCGTGTTGAGTGGATTTATTTGCTCCACAAAACATGAGTGGCTGTAGCTAATGTTTAAAAAGTATTAGTAATGCTTGTGTCCAAGGAGAACATGTGAATTTTTGATTGTGCACTAACTCTCTGATGAGAATAACTTTGAGTTTGGTGTGAAGGAAGTTTTCAAGGGTCAAGAGAAGAGGGTGATATAATGTAATTAAGAAGAGTGAAAACCAAAGCTTGAGGATACCCCCGTGGTTCATCCCAGCAAATTCTAAGAATACTCAAGCGTCTAAGCTTGGGGATGCCCAAGACATCCCCTTCTTCGTCATCAACTTATCAGCTAACTTCTAGTGAACCTATATTTTCATTCGGTCACATCATATGCACTTTACTTGGAGCGTCTGTTTGTTTTTGTTTTGTTTTCCTTTCTGCAATAAACTTGGTTGGAACCCATCATTCTTTTGTGGGAGAGGTACACGCTCCGCTTTATCATATGAATACTCGTTTCTTTCATACTCGTATTGTTAGTTTTTCCTCTAGCTGTTGCAAATACTTTTAGCTCCTGTTTTATGCATCTCTTATTCAGAGATGTTAGTTCTAGTAGAGTAGTATTAGTACTCTCTGGTTTCATTGCTATATCATTTGGAGAGCTTTTGTTTAGTTTGAAATGATTGGTGTTGGAAAGCAGTAAAATATTTCATGCTTATAAAGGTGCAAAAAGAAGCTTGTTTAGACTGTGGCTAGACTTTATCTTGTCATGTTAGATGTTATTTTAATTCTATGCTTAGTAGTTACTATTATAGCATGACTTGTCTCTCAAATAGCTGAGAGTTCTTAATGTGCCATTGAAAGTATCATGAGTTGTTTTTATCACATTGAAGCATAATATTGTGGTATTCTCCTTCGAATGCTTTATTTGGTCGAATTGGCGCATGATTACACCATGTTATGACTACAAACCAGTCACCTATAGCCTCTACGATCATTTAGTTTTCTACTTGTAGTACCATTTATCCTTTGATTAATAATGTTTTTGTCGCTATGCATGATTATGGCCATTATTTCTCTCATAATTTGTCGCTCCCAGTCTTTTGCTAGCCTCCACCTGTACTAAGTATGAGCTCTACTCGTGCATCCAACTTCCAAAAAACAAATTTTTCCAAATGGAGGGATTGGAAACATTTTTTTTAGAGAGGTGTATCCTTCGTAGAGGGAAGCAGGGATTAACTCATGTACTAGAGCGTTTAATTTTATTAAACTGAGGTATTGCAAACATTTTTTTAGAGAGGTGTATGCTTATGTCAACGAATGGTAAACAGAAAATACAGTACGTCACAAGCCAACTAGACTTCACAAGAGCGGCTCCCATTGAACGACGCAACTGGGGTCAGAAGGTCATCTGTCTTCTCTTTTGTTTACACAATTAAGCTTTGACTAATAAATCAGGGGCAAAAATAGTGAAGAGAATTTAATAGTAACCAATTTTGGGGCTAGGCACCCCGCTGCCAGCTCTTCTATCAATTTAGATAAGAGGATGTTTCACTAGTCCAGGTGTGTAAAGTCCAATCAACAAGTGAGATAAAGGATTCGAAGGAGAATACCATAATATTATGCTTCAATGTGATAAAAACAACTCATGATTCTTTCAATGGCACATTAAGCACTCTTAGATATTTGAGACAAGGCATGCTACAATAATAACTACTAAGCATAGAATTAAAATAACATCCAACATGACATGATAAAGTCTACCACAGTCTATACAAGCTTCTTTTTGCATCGTTATAAGCACGGAATATTTTACTACTTTCCAACACCAATCATTTAAAAAAACTCTCCAAAAGATATAGCAATGAAACAGGAGACTACTACTACTACTCTACTAGAACTAACAACTCTGAATAAGAGGTGCATGAAAACAGGAGCTAAAAGGATTTGCAGCAGCTAGAAGAAAAACTAAGATTACGAGCATGGAAGAAAACAAGTATTCATATGAAAAAGAGGAGCGTGTCTCTCTCCCACACAAGAATGTTGGGTTCCAATTAAGTTTATTGCAGAAAGGAAAACAAAAGAAACCAAAGCAAAAAAAAAACATACGCTCCAAGTAAAGTGCATATGATGTGACCGAATAAAATATAGTTTCACTAGAAGTGGGGATTATATAGGCGAAAGGGCAGAGGCTGTGGAGGCCCAGGGCCCCACACCACCCCCTGGCGCGGCCAAGGGGGGTCACGCCACCCTATGGTGTGGGCCCCCTGAAGCCCCCCTCCGGGTCTCTTCAGGACTCCATGGAACCTCCGAGATTTCTAAGACTTCCGGGCTTCAAATTTTCTAATTCCGAGAATATTTCCAGAACAACTTTTATGAAACTAAAAACAACAGAAAAAAGGGAATTGGCTCTGTGTCATCTTGTCAATTGGTCAGTCCAAAAAATCGATAAAAATGACATAAAGTGTATATCAAACACGTGGGAAACAATAAGAAAACCACATGGAACATCAGAAATTAAGTATATGTTTATGACGTATCAAACAACAACAATTTTCCCTTAAGTGGATCACCCAAGGTTTATCTAACTTAGGGAGGAAGAGGTCAAAGATATCCATCTCAAGCAACCTTGTAATTACGATACAAGAATTCTCTTGTGTCCCCAACAGACCTAATACAATTTTCAGTTGTATAGGTGCACTAGTTCGGCGAAGAGATAGTGAAATACAAGTAATATGGATTATTATAAGTGATAGTAGCAATCTGAAACTAGCAGAACTGATTAGAAACGGTGTTTCAATGCTTAGAAACAAGTCTTAGGGATCCTACTTTCACTAGTGGACACTCTCAACAATGATAACATAATTGAATGCATAAATATCATCTCTTCACTATGCTACTCGGAACCACTATCCGGTCGGATAACAAACACCAATCATTGCATAGGGCTATAAGAGCACTCCTTAGAGTTTGCATTTCCCCATCTAGGTAATACCCACGCTATCACCATGAGACCTAGATGGTTCCAAACAAAAACCAGAATTTCATAGGGTCATCCAACACAAAATATAAATATCATGCTAAACCACATGGTGCACACATGTTCACCTTTACACCATGATCAAAGTGACTACGGAGATCTCATAACAAAACCACTTGAGTAGCATAACAGATGAAGAGTAACATCTACTTATTCAACTAGATTACAAAACTCATGATCACATTAAGATCACACCATTGGAGAGAGAGATGAAACACATAGCTATCGGTAGAGCCCTCGGCCCCGGGGGAGAACTACTCCCTCCTCATCATAGGAGACATCAACAACGATGAACATGGCGGTGGAGTCGATGGAGCTGGCTCTAGGGGCACTTCCCCGTCCCGGCAGGGTGCCGTAACAGAGATTTATGTCCCCCAAAACTTGTCGGCTGCGGTGGCGGAGCTACAAAACTTTTCATGGACGGGGGCCAATATATTTAGGGTTTACACCTTGGGGGGGCTTTATAGGCGAAAGGGAGATGGCGGGTGGGTGCCTAAGGGGCCACCCGCGCCTGGCCATGGTGTGGGGCCTCCAACGCCCTCCTCCGGGTCTTCTTTGGACTCCGTTGACATGTCGGGAATTCTAAGACTTTTGGCTTTTGTTTCGTCCAATTCCGAGAATATTTCAAGAACAACTTTTCTAAAACCAAAAATAGCAGAAAACAGTAGCTGGCTCTATGGCATCTTGTCAATAGGTTAGTCCATGAAAACGTCTGGAAAACGAAGAAAAACACGTGAAAACATAAAGGTATTGGATAGAAAACAAGCATGGAGCATCGAAAATTATAGATATGTTTGAGACGTATCAGGCAACTCACAAGAACTAAACATGAGGCATAAAGAGGATAGGACAACCATCTAGCTACTTCTATGGGCCCTTAGTGCAAGGATGATCTACTCACGCATCACTCTGAAGGCAGGCATGGTGATGAAGAGCCTTCTGGAGATGATTCACCCTCCCGGCAGGGTGCCAGGGAGAGCTTCAGAACCCTCCCGATATAGGGTTGACGATGACGGCGGCTACAAAACTTTTCGTGGATGGAGGCTCTTGCCTTTAGGTTTAACCCAGGGAGAGGCTTAAATAGGCGAGAGGGCAACGTCGGCGGGTGGCAAGGGGCCCACACCACCTGGTGACACGACCAAGGGGGCGACAGCCAGCCCAGATTCCCTCTCCGGGTCCCCTCCGGAGTCCGTGTACGTGTCAGATTTCTAAGACCCTAGGATTTTGTTTCGTCCAATTTCGAGAATATTTCTAGAACAACTTTTCTGAAACCAAAAACAGCAGAAAACCGGAACTGGCTCTGTGGCATATTTTTAATAGGTTAGTCCCAGGAAATCCATAAAAATGACATAAAGTGTATAGAAAATATGTAGCATATGGCATGAAAACAATATGGAACATCAGAAATTATAGATATGTTTGAGACACATCATAGCTCTGGCTCGAGCTTCGAGCATTGTTAGAAGTTTCTCGGCTGACTTAATGGAATCTTAAGTGAAGGGGTTGAGGTCTACCTCTTGCCTGCTCGATTCTTGAGGAATCCCACTCATCATAGCCTCGAAGTCACCCTCGATGCGGTGCGCCCACGCGAGGGAGAGCACCGTCTCAGCTCAAGAAAGGGTCTGCTCCCGACTGAATTCAGCCAATATGTTTGTGTTATGAAACATCCCCATCAAGGCATCCAGAATGGAAGGCACTTCATCTTTACGGAACATACACTCATGGAACGACACGAGTATGTACCGAAGCTTTGGGAGTGTATTCTTACCCTTGGACACATGCTCCTCCGAGGAAGTAACAACATCCAAAAGTGGACCCTCCTAAAGTCGAGCAGTAAGCTCAGGGGGACTACCCATAGGAGCTACATCAATAAAGGAAAATCATTAGTAAGGTATAGGAAATACCAAGGGAAAGCATGAGCAAGAAGGGTAAACACGAGTACTTGTCACACCATCCGTCAAAACTTAGAGTCGAGGGATTATTGCCTCCTCCAAGTCTGCGAACTTCTTGAGAGCTTCAGTCTCTTTCTATTTGGACTCGTCCGCTTTTCAAACAACAACTTCAGTCCTCTTCTTAGAAGTCGCAGTCTTTATGCGAAGAGAAACATTCTGAGCCTCGAGTTTTTGCACTCGAGTAAGCGTAGAATCTTTCTCCACGGAAGTAGCCAGCAGAAGTTCTAAAGAAGATGAAGAAACAAATTAGGAGTGCAAGTCAAAACAAAAGAAACAACAAAGAGTTACGAGAGTGAGGTACCTTTTTCTTTGGCAAAGTTAGTCTGAGCAATGTCCCTCTCCCTCCCAATGTTAAGAAAGCGAGTGCTCAAGTCCTTCATGCTGGCCAAAAAAGGCTGAAAAAATATTTGAGTTAGTGCACAGAACACAGGTTTTGAGTCTACGCTCGCCTGCAAGCAGCCAAACGTAGCCTCGGGGGCTACTCCCATCAAGAGCGCTCTTCACACACCCGACAGAATAAGAGAGAAAACTAAAGACTAAATGAAA
This sequence comes from Alopecurus myosuroides, assembly GCA_028641055.1. Lineage (NCBI taxonomy): Eukaryota > Viridiplantae > Streptophyta > Magnoliopsida > Poales > Poaceae > Alopecurus > Alopecurus myosuroides. The sequence goes on along the minus strand of CM054057.1, from coordinate 243,381,210 downwards.
AACTCACGTGGTTCCTAACCTGGAATTCTGGAGCCAGAGTGTCCACATCAGTTAGGTCAGCAGTCGATGCCCCTGGACCAAAAGGTGCAGGTTGCCTTGGTTTGGCTTCAGGAACAACCGAGCTCCTAGGGTCATCTTCCTGGACGACTGCCTTGTCCTTGATGTCTCGATAGGTAGTCGAAACAGAAGAGTCTGGATGTTGTGAGCAACATCCGAGCCATTTCCCCCTTGAGGAGGAGGAGTCGGGGTAGCACCCGGACTGGCCCCTCCTTGAGGAGGAAGAGTTTGAGCTTTAGGAGGGTTACTGAAGAAAAATGCAAAAAGGAAAAAGGCAAGGGTTAAATCAAACTAAGACTCGAAGAAATCAATGGAAGAAGAAAAACTTACCTGCTAAAAGACCCCAAAGAGTACATACGGTGGGGATTTTTGGTGGTAGGAGGTTGTGAGGGTGCATCCATAGGCCGAGGAGCGAGTGGAGGCATCGAAGAGATGGGAACAACGGAGATTGGGTTCCTCAGTTCGTCCCGGCGAGTAGCGCTCGAAGAACTCGAGTCCTTCTAGGTAGCTTACTCGTGTCCATTGTTTGCTCGAGTGCGTTTGGGAGGAACACACGACTCATTGGTAGTCTCCTCAGCACGTTCTTCCACTTCCTCACCATCCCAAGAAGAATGAGCTGTAGCGATGGAAGGAATCGAGCCAAAATCCGCGAGTGAAGCCACAACCAATCCCTCCATTAAAGGGATGGTACCAGCCTTGGTTGGTTTGCTAGGAAGAACATCCAAGTTCTCAAAAAAGTCAAAATTAAGATTCCACAACAGAAAAGTTTGTTCTAGTATAAAGAACAGAAAGCAAAACAAAAGTGCAGTCGATTACAGGATTCGGAAGAGATAGCAAAGGAACAATATGATAATGGAGAAGCAGAGTGAGAAATAAACTTACCATGGTCTGCTCAATCTCGAAATAAAAGGGAGGAATAGGTGTCACCGGGTCAACGGGGTTTATTTCCTTTACCTGAGTGATTCCTCGCAAGCAACCCTCGAGTTCATTACTCGAGAGCTCTTCTCTGCACAGACGATGAGATGGTTCGGCACTCGAGTACGCCCACATGGGTTGCACTATAGCCTGGACTGGCTGCACTCGGCGCTTCAGGAACACTGCAGAAAGGTGACTCCTGGTTAGTTTGCTGGCCTTCAGAGTGGCAATCTGGGACACTAAGTCCTTAGTCTGCTCCTTCTCCTCTTCAGCCAGCTAGTTCTTTCCGTAGCTTCTCTGTATCACCTTGCTCTCCAAATCAACCAGAGGGGTGCCATTGGAGTTGGGTGAGTCCTTTGCGTAGAACCACCGATTCCTCCACCTGGTGACGGAGTCGACGAAGCCATCTTGAAGTAACCCGCCTTCGGGTTAATCTAGATATTGCAGGCTTCGACTTCCTGAGGGTTGTTGCTGCTTGGATGGGCCTTGACTTTGAAGAAACGCTTGAAGAGTGCCTAGTGCGGTGCTATCTCAAGATAGCACTCACACAGTGTGACGAAGTAGGCGATGTGTGAAACGTCTCCAACGTATCTATAATTTCTGATGTTCCATGTTGATATTATGCTAGTTGCACTAGTAGAAAAATGCCATTCTATGGAATGGATTATGTGGCGCATCATGATTTGGTGCGCCATAGAAATATTATTTTGTGGCGCATGGACAAGGGTGCGCCACAGAATATGCTGTTTCTGTGGCGCATGGGTTAGAGGTGCGCCACAGAAAGAGTAGCGGGGCCCACCCCAATCATTGGACTGGGTGTCAGAGGCCATATTTTTATGGCACATGCTAAATGGTGCGCCACAGAAAAGGCCACTTCTGTGGCGCACTGCCCTGCTGCGCCACATAAACAACATATTCTGTGGCGCATCTGTCGAAATGCGCCACAGAATATGGTGTTTCTGTGGCGCAGCACAGCTGTGCGCCACATAACAGAATACTGGTGCGCCACAGAATAGGTGCACTGTGCACATAAATATGGCAGCCCCCCCTCTCTCCCCCACTCATTTCATTCCAAGTGGATGTTGCTCACTCGCCTCCCCCTTCTCTCCACTCCATTTTTACACATTTAATTCTCATTTTTTGGTAGGTGAACCTATTTATTCGATGTATAATTGTTGGTGAAGTTTCTTGTTGTTAGGGGGGCCTAATTACTTCCATCTATACTCTGGTCCCTCCCTCTCCTCGCTCTTTTCGCGTGTCGGTATCGAATCTACTAGGTGAGTATAGTTGGAGGTGCATATGTCTCGTGTGGCCATCGATCGATGTGTATGGGTGTTTGTCATGCATGTGCAGGTGGACCGATCGATTCTCGCGCGTGTGGGCGGTCATGGTGCATGGATGTTTGCCAAAATGTTGATTCACTTCCATTTCGGCAAACTTTTGCACCCCATATGTCCTACTTATAGGAGAGGTCATGCCGAATTTTTCCGGCGACTATGCATGCATGTTGTGGTTCTAATTTTCTGCTCTCTATGTGACTGTGCAGGCAACCATGGTACTAGAAATGAGCTCTGCTCGAATCGCTAGATACAAAAAAGACGCGAAGGCGGACATGATTCGGTGCAACAGACGGCAGATAAGATGTCCGTGTCGATCATGCAAACTCGTGCGCTGGATTGACCCTGATTCCGGACAATTGGAGGAGCACCTTCTCAGACGCGGTTTCTTTGACGACCGCAACCACGTGGCACCGCCGGCAGCAAAAGTTATGCACGAAGAAGAGGGCGAGCGAGGTGACGAAGGAAATGACGGCGAACAAGATCATCATGAAGAAGGATATGTCGGCGGAGAAGATCAACATGACGATGAAGTCGAGAACACGGAGACCCCGCTAATTTGGCCTTGCGGGACTCTCATGTTCAGGATCTGCTGCTTAAGGAGACGAGCAACGACATAGCTGCAGCTAGGGAGAAAGCCAAGCTGGCGCAAATGGAGATAGACGGGGTGACTCCGTTGTTTCCTGGGTGCCGCCCCGAGGATACGCGGTTGCATGTAACGCTTGCTGCTCTGAAGATGAAGACGCAAAACAAATGGACCGACTCGAGATTCAACAAGAACTTGAAATTCTGGCACGATCGCCTTCCCGAGGGGAACACATTGCCAAGCAGTATCAACGAGGCTAAGAAAGTCGTGTGCCCTCTTGACCTACCTCACGAAAGATTTCACGCATGCATCAATGATTGTGTAATTTATCGGGGGGAGTACAAGGACACAACCACAATTCTGAAGTGCGGCCACGGACGATACAAGTGTGGAACCAACAACAAGAAAATTCCTCGAAAAGTGGTATGGTACTTTCCTATCACTCCCCGTCTTCAACGGTACTACGTGGACCCTAAGGAAGCAAAGCTCATGCAATGGCACGCGAAAAGGGAGAAGCCGGAAGAAGATCCGGAGAAGGGCTATATCATGACACATCCTGCAGACGCTGCCCAGTGGGAAGCATTGGACATAGCTTTCCCGAGTTTTGGGGGCGACGCGAGGAACGTCAGGCTGGGTATGAGCACCGATGGACTCAATCCGTTCGGCAACCAGAGTAGCACACATAGCAGCTGGCCCGTGTTTGTATGGCCTTACAACCTACCCCCGTGGCTGTGCACCAAGCAAAAGTACATACACTTGAGTATTCTCATCCAGGGGCCAAAACAACCAGGTGTCGACATGCATTTGTATCTCGGGCTGCTGAAAGACGAGTTAGACACGTTGTGGAAGACGCCACCCCGTACGTGGGACGCGTACACTAGAGATTATTTCCATATGAGAGCCGCGTTGCTGACGACGGTCACAGACTATCCTGGTTACGCGTATGTATCTGCCCAGGTCGGCCACGGATTTCTACATGTTTTCCGTATGTTTTCCTACGTTTTCTTACGTTTTCCGGGACTAACCTATTAACAAGATGCCAAGTACCAGTTCCCTGTTTTCTCTGTTTTTTATTTAAGAACAGTTGTTCTGGAAATATTCTCGGAATTGGACCCCACAAATCCCGAAGTTCCTATTTTTCCCACAAGCATCCAGAAGTCCCGAAGAGCCCCAGAGGGGGGCCACAGGGTGGCCACACCATAGTGTGGCGCGGGTCCCGCTGGTGGCGCCACCTGGTGGTGTGGTCCCCCTGGCCACCCCCCGGCATCGCCCTTTCGCCTATATATACTCCCCCGAGGGAAAACCCTAAAAGAATTGACCTTTTCCACAAAATACATTCGTAGCTCCGCCGCCGCCGCCGACAAGTTTCGGGGGACATATCTCTGTTCTGGCACCCTGCCGGGACGGGAAAGTGCCCCCGGAGGCCATCTCCATCGACTCCACCGCCATCTCCATCGTCGTTGTTGTCTCCTATGATGAGGAGGGAGTAGTTCTCCCCCAAGGCTGAGGGCTCTACTGGTAGCTATGTGGTTCATCTCTCTCTCCCACGGTGTGATCTATATGTGATCGTGAGCTTTGTAATCTAGTTGAATAAGTAGATGTTACTCTTCATTTTGTGTTAATCAAGTGTTTTATTAATATGAACTTTGGAGTCACCTTGTCCCGCGGTGTGAAGGTGACAGTGTGCACATCGTGTGTGTCTCCTCTATGAATTGTGGTGTTTGTGTAGTACCTTCCAGGGTGCTCATAGTGACAGCGTGGGGTTAACTAGACATGGGAATGCTTACTTTAAGGTAAGATTTTTGCAGCCATACACAATGATTAGTGTTTGTTATGAAACCGGAGAGGGTTAAGAGTAGCATAGTGAAGTGAAGATATTTAGTTATTCAATTATGTGATCATTGTTGAGAGTGTCCACTAGTGAAAGTAGGATCCCTAGGCCTTGTTTCCAAGCATTGAAACACCGTTTTCTGCCTGTTCTGCTACATGTTTGCTTGCTGCCATATTTATTTCAGATTTCCATTATTACTTATAAACATCCATATAATTACTCGCATCTCACTATCTCTTCGCCGAACTAGTGCACCTATATACCTGACAAGTATATTGGGTGTGTTGGGGACACAAGAGACTTCTTGTATCTTAATTACAGGGTTGCTTGAGAGGGATATCTTTGACCTCTACCTCCCCGAATTCGATAAACCTTGCGTGATCCACTTAAGGGAAACTTGCTTCTGTTCTACAAACCTCTGCACTTGGAGGCCCAACACTGTCTACAAGAATAGAAGCGTGCGTAGAAATCAAGATCTTTTCTGGCGCCGTTGCCGGGGAGGTAAGGTAAAAGGTACTCACATCCTCGGGTGTGAGTGCTCGGAGTTATTTCCATTCGATTCTGCAATTTTATCTTTTTGTTTCTTGTTTTCACTAGTTAGGCTTATTTTTACTCGCTTCTTGTTTTTATTTTTTACTGGTAGTCTTAATGGAAAACAACAAAATTATGATAGAACTTTATAATATTTATCTTGAATTAGGACATGATGCTTTTGAAGAGAAAATTAAAAGCCTATGGAAGTTTGTTTTCATAATAGGGATAGCAATGTTATTAGCATTAATTCTTTGCACCCCATCATTCCTAATGCTAGGGAAAAGTCTAAGCTTGGGGAAGCTAGTTTTTACGATCTTTTTAGTTTTCCAGCTTTAGAGGAGAAGATTTGCTCTGATGATGCTTTATCTCCCATATGTGATAAACCTAATGATGCTTGTGATATTTTAAATCCTGCTACCGAAAGCATTCCTTTTAAAATACCCAAGAAAATTGTTGAACTTGTCATGGATAACCGTTATTTTGGAGATGGAACTGTCCATCCTAGTGATCATTTACACTTTATGCATGAATTATGCGAGCTATTCAAGTGTGCAGGTATCTCAACGGACCAAGTTAAGAGGAGGCTATTCCCTTTGTCACTTAAGGACAAAGCAAGGGAGTGGTAAGAACTACTAGATCATCCTCATCATTTGGAGTGGAAGGAACTTGAATCTCTCTTTTACTCTAAATTTTATCCTTTTCACGAACTATATTTAGATAGGAATTACATTTATAATTTTTGTCCTCATGATGGAGAAAGCATTGCCCAAGCTTGGGGAAGACTGAAAACATTAATACTCAAATGTCCTAACCATGAGCTTCCTGAGGAAATAATTGTTACTAAATTTTTTCCACGCCGAGCTAGGCTATACCCATACTATCCTTCCTGATGGATGGCGCTTTGCCGAGTGACGAAGTCACAGCTAGACAGATACAAAGAAGATCCAAGGCCTACACCATCATCAACAAAGAGCCGCACAAGAGGAGTCCTACTGGAGTGCTCCAACGCTGTGTTGAGCCAGAAGAGGGAGAAGAAATTCTCAGGGAAATACATCAAGGAGAATGCGGGCACCATGCCTCTTCTCGGGCTCTAGTCAACAAGGCTTTCCGGCATGGATTCTTTTGGCTCACTGCCTTGCGACAAGCAGAAGATCTAGTGAGGAAATGCAATGGATGCCAGAGGTATGCAAGCAAGATATACACGCTAGCATCCGAGTTGAAGACCATCCCCATCACTTGGCCGTTTGATGTATGGTGTTTGGATATGGTGGGTCCTTTCATGCCAGCTTGGGGCAATATGACCCACATCTTGGTCATGGTTCATAAATTCCCCAAGTGGATTGAAGTGAAGCCTATCCGGAAGTGTGATGGAAACACAACAGTGGGCTTCTTGAAAGATATAATCCTAAGGTATGGATACCCGCATGGGATCATCATAGATAATGGAACAAATTTTGCTGAAGGAGCCTTTGCTCGATTCTGCAAGGAGAAGCGGATCCGGCTGGATGTTGCATCAGTCGCCCATCCGGCTTCAAATGGGAAAGTTGAAAGAGCTAATGGCATGGTCCTATCTAGAATAAAGCCAAGGCTAATTGAGCCATTGCAGCGAACCCCTGGTTGTTGGCTGGACGAGTTGCCGGTGGTGTTGTGGAGTCTAAGGACTACCCCTAACCGATCAACCGGATAAACACCATTCTTCCTGGGAGCAGAGGCCGTGTTGCCCACTGACCTTGAGCATGACTCACCCGGAGTAACCCTCTATACTGAGGCGGAGGCAAGAGAAGCCCGAGAAAATGATGTTGATCTGCTCGAGGAAGCAAGAGAATTAACAATATCACGCTCAGCTGTATATCAACAGAACCTGAGACGCTATCATAGCCGGAAAGTAAGCCCAAGGGTTTTCCGAGAAGGATACATGGTCCTTAGGCTTGTGCAACGCACAGCCGAGATGCATAAGATTTTCTCTCCATGGGAAGGGCCTTTCATTGTGATCAAGGCTCTGCACAATGATGTGTATTGCACAGAAGAACAGGGCGGACAAATTTGGAGAGGAATCCAAGCGTCCCTAGAATGTAGCTCTACTCCGCCGTTTTCATTCCTGAACAAACATTGTATGTATCCCTTACCGAGTTAAATTCCAAGTCGGCACTCTTAATTCGAACTCGGGGACTGCCTGGGCCAAACTTGCTTTGTGTCATTTACTTTCTTTACTTTGTCTACCCGGTTTGTCTACTCGGAATTCCATACGCATGTCTAGTAATGTGTTTAAACCTGAGGGCCAACTCTTCGACTTTGCTTCTGTCCGCAACCTGGCTTCATGGAAAGCAAGAGAACAAGCCAAAGGTCAATGAACACACGAAAAATTGCTAAGGGAAATAGAGTGCATCAACCGAGTTGTGTGTTTTTGCTTCTGTTTTTTGCGGCTAAGTACTGGGCAGTGTTAATTTTAAATCTCAAAGTTTTTAAGTACTAAAAACCTGGTTTTTGAAATCTTGTGACTCGACTACCGAAAAGCCACAAGTGGCAGGTAAGAGCAAAGACAAAAGAACCGGGCGGATAAGAAAAGCAACTCGGGGACTCGGAATTAGCGCAATCCGGCATTAAGCCAGTCTTGCTAAGAAATTTAATAAAACTGAGTAGCACTTGAAGAGATAAAATGTTGGATACATCTGCACTTGAAGAGCAGGAACTTAAGCCGTTGTCGATGGTGTGGAGTTGGCTTCTGCATTGGACAGGTCAGCGGACTCAGAGACGAGCGCGAAGGCGGGCTCGGAAGCAGCGGTAGAAGCCGGAGTCGCGGAGTCGCCGGTTGGCGGAACAGGCCCAGATGCGCCGTTCTCGGTCGTGGCCTCCGTTGCGCCCAACTCGGGAGCAGGAGTGTCAATCACCATCTCGGTGGTGACAGCTCCGGACGGGGCAGTGGGCTCCGGGTCAGTCTCCTGACCACCACCCATCTCGGCCTCCTCCCCAGTATTATTCTGCTCGGCTCTTTCGTCGCCTGCTTCGTCCTTTTCCTCCTCCTCGTGGCTGATGCTCCCTTCGTCACCATCATTGCCATTGTCTCCATCTTGATCTTCACCTTCATCTTCCTCGACGTCGGTGTACGGCTCCATGGGGCCGTCAATGAACTCCTGGGTATTGGCATATGATGCCAGCCGATATGTGGTCTCCTTCCGGCGCTGGACAAATTCCTCCCTCTCAGTCCACTTGGAGTTGTTACGGAGACCCTGGAGTTTCTCGAGGTCCAGATTCTCATACCAGGACAACACAAGATGGAGGGCTTCGTCTGCGCCATCTCGGGCTGCTGAGACGCGCCACTTCTTCAGTTCCACCTTGGCATTGTCCAGATTGGAGGCCAGTTGGGAGATCGTGATCGGGAGCTCGGCTTCCGGCCAGAAGACTTTGTGTAGGCGCATGCCGGTTGAGACAGGAGAGGTGCCCATGCCCTTGAGGAGGTGAACCTGGGTTTTGATGTTCTCAATCTGGTCATCTATGAAGACCGAGTCAGTCACATCAAAACCGAGCTCCTTCCGCACCGCCCTGGCCTTCGCCACAGCTTCCTCAGCACTTGCATTAAGATCCGGAAAGGTCCCTGAGAGAGGCGATGCTGGGAAGAGTCAAGAAACAAGATAAGGAAGACCGAAAAAGAGAAACTGAGCAGAGGAAACCGGATAAGAATCCAGGGAAGGGCAGTAACTTACAGCGCATGTTCTGAACAAGATCCTTAAGCCGGACGGACCATCCTTCTGCAAGGGCATTCTCTTTTTCCAGCAGGCTTCCAGAGTTAACCAGCATGGTGTCGAGATTGTTGTTGCGTGTTCTGAGGGATTCAATCTCCCTTTCCAGCGCTAACTTCTCGACAGCAGCCTGGTTCAGCCCCTCGGTCTTGTCATTTTCCGCCTGCAACGCCGACTTGTGGGCTTCCGCGAGCTCACACTTGAGTTTGAGCACCTCCTCCTTCTCGGCAGCAAGTTCCTTCTCCAGCTTGGCCTCCCTAGCCTGCACTTGCTGCTGCAGCTCGGCTGGGGTAACACCCCCTTGGTGCTGCGCGAGGAAGGCTTTGTGCTCATCTGTGAAGAGGATAACCCGGTCAGCAACACAAGGAAGAAATAGAAACTGGATGGAAGAGTAGGAAGATCAACTTACTCTCCAGAGAGGAAATCTTGCTCTGCGCGGATGCGGCCAAGACTTCGCAGTCCTGGTGCGTGTCGGCAAGGGCCTTATACTCACCAGCAGAAAAGCAAAAGTTGAGCGTTGATAAAAATGGGCGTAAACACAAAACGCACAAACCAAAGCACTGGTACTTACTCTCTAAAGAGGAGATTTTGGTGACGGCATCAGTGACACTCTGCTCCAGGACGGCGATGAATCAGGAAGTATGAACCGAGTTAGAAAACTGATGCTGGTAAAGCATAAGAAGTAACTCGGTAAGAGTGTAAGTTACCTCTCTCGCCCTTCTCCTCCTCCAGTGCTCGGTTATTTGCCTTGACAGCCCGGTGGGACCAAAGGAGTACGCGGAAGAGCTTGGTGCGGGCTTCGGTGCATTCATGAAAAGAAAAAAGAGAAAATGTGAGTGGGAAGATTTGGCCCGAGTAGACCGCAACTCGGTCGAGTCTTGACTACTCGGCCCAAATCTCGGGGACTGGATGGTAGATAGAAAAGAGACAGAAGAAAGAGGGAAAAAATTGCAACTCCGAAATCCGGATAGAAAGGAAATGCACTTACCCGGTTGGTGTTCTCGGCATCCTCAGCATGTTTGCGCAGACAGTACATCTTGTGTGCCAAGGTACTGTTGGATGCGACCATGGCCACCGAGACAGGGCCAACGTCGGCCTTGTTCCAGGCCTGCTGGTAGCTGTCCAACCTGCTTAGTCTCTGGCCGTCCCATTCCGAGCGACCAAGCTTCTTGCTGTCCCACTCCGCCTCAATATGACCTATCCGGTCCAGGACGGTCTCCATGTCTTCTCGGAGCTCATGGGCAAGATCCATGAGTGGGGCAGCGGATTGGATGGTCAGAGAACCCTCCTTGCCCTTGGATCTGGTGACGGCTAACTTCTTCCGCCTCTTCAGCTCCTCTTGCCGCTCGACCTCGCGCTCCTACCGTTGCTGGTGCTCCTCCTGCAGCTCGCGCCAGTGTTCCGGGAAGCACACAGGGGCAGGGGTTCCGCTGATACCTGCTCCGGCAGCCGGTTGGTCCTTGGGAGCAAACTGGATGCTCGTCTGCACAAGCTTGGAGCTCCAAGTGATAGGGCCACTCTTGCTGGGCACTAGCACATTGCTTGGAGTTGGAGGGCTTGGAGCGTTTGCGGCAGTGGCGGCCAGTATCCGGTAGGTGGGGCTCGGAGTCTTCTTGGCACCAGACTTGGTGTTCTTGGTGGATTTGGTGGTGGCCTTCTCGGCGGTGGCCGCAACCTCCAAGGGCTTAGGCGGTTTTGGAGCAAGTGGTGGTTTGCTCGCTCCGGGTATTGCTGAAGGGGCTCTCGGCGGTGGGGGCGGCGCCTGCTGTGTTGGCTGCGACTTCTTGGGCTGTTGCTGGCCAGCCTACCCAGCATCCGGCTGGGGCGTTCCCTTGGGTGGATGCTGCTGCTGCCCAGTTTGCCCAGCGCCAGGCCGGACTTGTTCCTTGGGCGGCTACTGCTCCATAGCCTGGCCCTGAGTTGGTGAGATCTTCGGCTGCTTCTCGATGGGGGTCTCTTGAGGCTTCTCGGTGGGGGCTGCTGGTAGTGACTGCTGCCTCTTGGCAGTAGGTTCTGATGCTGGTTGCTCAGTGGCGGGCTCCGACGGCTCCGAAGCCCGATCAATATCCATCTTGGTGCCAATGTTGTCGGCACCGAGGTCGTGTTCTTCCTTAAGGGGAGAGGACATCTGGGCCCTCTCCTCTGGCTGGTATTCCCCCTCATCGAGATCAAGATCCACGACGTTCTAGGGCGCACTCGGCTTGGGTGATACACCGAGCAGTTCGATGTTCCAAACCGAGTCAACCTCCCAGTTCTTCTCGAAGATAGGCTTGTCTTCCACCTTCTGGCGAGCGATAACCTGTAGCATGCAAGCACAAAGCATAAGAAGCTAAGTCCTAACAGAGGAACCGGGTTGGTTCCCTATTCGGTGTAGCATGCAAGCACAAAGCATAAAAAGCTAAGTCCTAACAGGGGAAACCAGATTGAGACTCTACTCGGTATGCTATGCGAATAGAAAGCATACAACGCTAAGTACTACCAAGAGAAACTGGGTTGAGATCCTACTCGGTATAGCACGCAAATACAAAGCATAAATGGCTAAGTCTATTCAAGGTGAACCAGGAGAATCCTACTCGGTGGAATATGAGAGGCAAGAAGCAAAATCAACTAAATGCATACAGAGGTGAACTTACTTTGGGAGCTGGCCTATCTCGGCTGTATGGTGCAAAACCGTAGAACCAAGTGTCTGAGAGCGTGGCCTTGAGGATAGACCGGGCCGAGATTGTCACCTCCTCCTTGGTGAGCTCGAAAGTTGTTGTCCGGGTGCAGTCACGGGGTCCTCCCATGAAGCACATCTTGTGCGCTCGGTGCTGGAGAGGGAGAACCTGGCGATCCACCCAGGTGGCAATCAGGTCGTCCTTGCGGAGTCCCTGCTCGATCAACTCCTTCAGCCGGTCGTCAGCTTGGTTGGCATCCCGCATGGTCTTCTTCGGGTGAGATCCCCAGTTCCTCATCTCGGTGGGGGGAGCATTCACGAAAGTTGGCAGCTTGATGAGATCAACTTGTGGCTCGCCTTCAGCCGGAGTGGGATTCTTGACGTACAGAAACCCTCTCTGCCACTTCCGGCAGGTATCCAGTCCCAGTAACCGGGGATAGGTATAGGGAGTCCGATGAATGATCATGGTTGTCCCCATCTGAGTCATCACCTTGGGGCAGTCCGGTTGGCTTTGTTGGGAAGAACTTGTTGGCGGAAGAAAAAGTATTTGGCCCAGATGTCTACCATGGGGTAGACACCAAGAAACGCCTCGCAGAAGATGACGTATGTGGATAGCATAGCAATGGCGTTGACCGGGAGATGGTGGGGCTGAAGGCCAAAGTGGCGGAAGAACTCTTGCATGAATTTGGATAGAGGGAGGCCGAAGCGGCGTTTCAAGTGGCTTAAGAAGACGACGTATTCACCGGGGCCAGGGGTTGGCTCCAGCTCGTCGCCGGGCGGCCTGCAGATGACGCCGGGCGGCACCCGGCGAGTGTTGACCAGCCACTGGCCATCGCTGGCCTTGACGTCCGAGCCCTCCCAGTGGGCGCGCGTCGATGAAGGACCCTCCGGGTTGAGATCTGCGGCGGTCTCGAGATCCATCGGAGATTCGCCGGTGAGGAAAACCTCGACGGAGGAGATGGAGATGGAGGTGCGGCGCGAACGGCGATGGCGGCGCGAGGTCGAGGATGACTGCGCTACACAATGAAGACCTTGTCGTTCGTGGGTGCTTTCCGGCGAGCGGCGGCGCGCGGAGGTAGATTTCCCCTCTCTCTACGCGCGGAGCGGCGGCGTGCGGCGGATTTGCGGTGGCGCTGTGGATTCGCTGCGAGTTTGGCGATGGAAAGGAGAAGGCGTTGGGGAAAAGTGGCGAGGAAGATCAGACGATGGGCGGCGCAGGGGTATTTAAACTTCCCAAAGAGCAGTTATGGCGTATGATCAACTGTGGAGAAGATCGTGCGACGTGGGGGGTTACCACGCCCGTTAGAAATGCACGATGCGAGTAACTCGCGCGTAACGGGCGCAGTTAATCCCACGTCGCGCATCGTGGGTTATCGAGTACTCTGTGTGAAGGGACGCAACGGCCCGTGGGCCCGGTGTGCAGTGGCAGGCGCGTGCCGTGCAACCGCATCAGACCCGAGGTGTCGTGGGCTGCGGTTGCGTGACACGTGCAGAGCCTTACACGCGAAGGTAGGGACGCTTAGGTTCGAGCGGCAAGGTTTTGGAAATTTGGCTAAGTGCTGGGATCTCGGCAAAATCCAAAGCATCTTGACCTATCCGGTTCGGAGGAGAAAACTCCACATGTAATAACAAGAAGGATCCGAGTACTAATCGTGCTCAACTGAGTAGAGGTGCTACTCAGCTAGGGGGACAAGGAAGATTATTGGTTTAAGCTCACAAGGCCCAGCGTCCAAGTTCGCCGGACTCTACCAGCTTCGGGGACTAATGTCGGGGGGCTACCCCCGAGTAGGGGCAATGCAGGTGAGAAATGGATTCCAAGGTACAGTTCGTCGAGTTCGGCCGTACCGAGTTGGTGCGTGCCGGATAGGCGGCTACCTGGATAGGATGGTATCTGGTTGGCGCTATTCGGCAGGAAGAACAAGAGGCAGAAGGGGAGATTGAAGTATATGTCTGGGTCAGCCGGGTAGCGCTCGGGTGATCCGGATAGGGAAGCGGTGGTTCTACTCGGAGGCAAAGTCAATGGAGCCATTGAGGTGAATCCCGCGTATCCAGGGGCCGTACCGGCGTGCGGTTCAACTTACTAGGTACGTGGTTATCTGTATTTAGACGTGGATACAATACAGTATGGGGGATGTCAAGTCCTGTCTCTGACAAGGGGGACAGGACATGTCAGCGGCCTACCGTAGAGACTGACAAGGTGGAAAAGGCATGTCAGCGGCCTACCGCGGAGACTTTCGGCAACGCTGTCAGTGAAGACACGGAGGCGTGCGCCGCTGCACAATGGAGTTGTCTACTCCATCATTTTATGTGTAAAATAGTGGTTGGCCACCAGTATATAAGGTGGCCTTCCCCCTCCTGCGCGAGGGTTGGTCGGACGAACACTTGGGCAATTACTTAGTCGTGTACTCACTGGGCTGAGCACAAGCTACTCGGCAGCACCCTAGAATCATCACTACTCACACACACAGAGAGAGAGACACACACAGAGAGAGAAGTTTCTGTACTCGGCATACCATAATACACACAGAGAGAGGCAGGAGTAGGGGTGTTACCTCCACACGAGGGCCCCGGACCTGGGTAGATTGTGTTGTTTGCAGTAATCTGAGCGCGCTATCTTAGGCGTGCGATCCCTCCCCGGATACCTACAGCGTCAATCGGCCCCAATCTTTAGCCATCCTATGGAATCTGTCTTTACCTCACCACGACAACACACATACCAAGGTGTTGCTTCAACGAGGAGTGCATCTTCAGATTCAATTGCTGTTGCATGGTCCCCTCCATCTTCAATCTCCATTGCTGATGCATTCTCCTCTGCATTTGCTGCTGTCCATCGGTCCTCTTCTCCAAATGATGCATCCACTAGATTGGAACAAAGCCTAGCAATGTGCCCCAGAATTCCACATTTTTTGCACGCCCTCTTTTTTGGTACATGACCCTCTTCACCTGCTTTGCACCAGTTGTTTCTTGGTCTTCCTGGTGGTCTAGTCAGTAAAGGAGAGTGGAGTTTGAACCCTGGATCTACTATGTTCCATTGGTATTTTTCCACGAGTGCAAGCACATTGTGAGCAGAAGCAGCCTTAAATTTAGCAACAGAGAAATAATCAGAGAAATACTGATCAACTTTACCATCTTCACCCCCAATCAGATTCATCAGATGTAGAGCATGTATGCATGGCTTCCCACGAATATGACATTGCCTACAACTACATTCCCTAGTGGCTAGGTTCACTGGATACCTCCATTCCCTATTTTTACTGTCATTGTACGCTAACTTAGCCTCGTATGTTGACGATCGAATGCATCTCATCTTCAGTCCTCTTGCCTTGTGATGCAATGCCTTAATCAGTGATGGGAGTATAACATGGCCAACATATTGTGTTTCAGCAATTCTTTTGCGAAGATCCATCTTTGTCATGATCATCTGCCTCATCTTGTCAAATGCTTGCCAAAAAAATAACCCTTCTCTGACTTGAACTTTGCATTGAAGCATTCTCCAAGATTACTGGTCACATAGTCTACTTTGCATATGGTGTTTAATTTTCTTCTTGACAACACCTTTCCATGATGTGCATCCATATACTCCTTCACCTCTGGATGTTTCTGAGCATACAACACTCTCAAATGGTTCTCATGCTTCCTTCGCTGCATGTGTATGATGCTGGCCATAAGTTCTCATCAAAAACTTTTCCTTTGAACTTCTTTTTAAAATTTTGCGCTAGGTGTCGCATACATTCCCTATGCTCCACCCCAGGGAATACAATTTCTACTGCACTCTCTAGACCTTTGCAAGCATCTATATGTATAGCTAAACCTGGGTGTGTGCCTATAATGTTGCGCTACAGCTGCAGAAAGCAGACCCAACTTTCCTCGGACTCTGCCTCAAAAACACCAAATGCAACTGGGAATAGCCACTTTTGTCCATCAACTGCAGAAGCTGCTACTAGTTGTCATCTCCATCTTCCAGTCAAATGGGTAACATCTACAACCAAATAAGGTCTGCATCCATCAAGAAACCCCTGCCAACGATCGTTGAAACATACAAAAGCCCTTCTGAAGCACTCCTTCTCAAATGTCTTCCCTTTTATTTTGATTAGAACTGTATGCTTGTCAATTTCTACAACACTACCTGGACTAGCCATCTCCACTTCAGCCTTGAAGGTGTAAAGCAACTGAAAACTTTCATTCCATTGCCCATTAATCCTATCAAGAGTCATTTATTTAGCTTTGAAAATCCTCATGTAAGGAATTACAATCTTGTACTTCTCAAAAAGCTTCCCTTGGAGTGCTGTTGGACTAAGACTAGGTTTTCCTCTCAGCCAATCCAATATTGCATCTGCCACCCATCGAGTTTTTGCTAGTTTGGATTTTTCCTTCCCCCTCCCCCTCCAGGTGGACATGTGTGCTTGTGTGGGTTTTTCTTTATCTGAAACAAAAGAAAGGGTAAAAATAATGGATAAGAAACATTACTCAATGATTTGAAATAAAATAATCAATCAACTTGGAGTACGTGAATCAGTTTGCTCTTTAGCATACGGGATGCATGCAACCTCCACATACACCTACCATATGGACAATAAACCGTGAACATTTTTGGCTTACTCCTTTAAATCTTATACGATTTTTCAGTAAGAATGCAATATGTAGTTACTGTATTCCGACAGTCCACCATCAATTGGAATATGGTGCCTTCGGTAAGCTCAGGATTCTCCCTGTTCCACTCAATTGTTGGCATGTCGTCACCATCGTATTCATCCAAAATTAAGCTGTCATTGTTCTCCGCTTCCTCTTCATCGTCAGTGTCATCAAACCTAGCTCGGCTCATGGACTCCTACGGATATTCATCATCCACTACTTGGTGACTGGCTCTATCTACTAGTTTATGGTACATCATCTCGTCTTCATCATCATTTCGAGGCACTTCCTCATCAGGTTCAGCATCTTCTTCTACAACGACCATAGCAGGTACAGAAGAAGCAGCATCACTACCGGCAGCAGATTCAGCAGCAGACATGTCGTGGCTCCACGAACCACTCGCTTTATTTGGTCTCGACCTACAAGGAGTGCCGGGGTGCTGGCTATTAGCAGAGACTGATGATTGCCGAACACCCTTCCCCTTGACTGGTTCTGCGCGTGGCTGAAGCATATTGATATGAAGTTTACCGAAACGTCTTCCAGCATTCAGAGTAAAAAACAACCCGAGATGCTCGTCGCAAGTTAGTGGGAGAAATCTTTGCTCGGTACTGCTAAGGTATCTCAGTTCAACATCATCGGCATCGCTCCACGGAGGGTAGTGAGAAAATATCCGAAGCAAATGTTTGTTTCTATCACAACCGGATAGAAAAACGAATGAAGAAAATGCGGTTTTGTACCACGCAGCACACTAGTTTCCATTCTAACCACCAGCCGGAAAGCCAGCGCATGATCAATCCTATTTAGTTTAAACATACGGCTGCAGTTAGGCACAGGGCAGAGGAGAGAAATTGGAACGATTCAAGCTAAAAAATGTCAAATACGGCCTTACTTACAATCTAGAACACCAATTCAAGGGGAAACGTTGCTTGCCCGGGTCTAATCCATGAAGTATCTACCGTTGATTCGACCCAATCCTCTACACAACTGAGGGCATTCTGGGGGTCCTGGATCCACATGGCTTCAGAGATGGTGAGGTGGGGTTGATGGTGAGGTGGGGTAGATGAGCTGGATAACGCGGCAGAGGGGATGGGGCGGCAGCGAACGCGGCACAACGGCGTCAGAGGGGATGGGGCGGCGGTGGAGGGGGCGAGGCTGCGCGATGCGGCGGTGTCGATCTGTTTCAGCTTTAGGCAAACTCGCTTACGTGTCTCCTTGAGGTCCCACTAGGTACGCAATGGCCAAAGGAGAACCTGGCCCACTTGTCAGCACAATCTCAGAAGTTGACGACCAATGCATTGACTGGACGGCAAACGCCAGTTATCAACTTTTGCGAGAGTTTCAGCTAAGAGAATGGGGAAAAGTGAGCAAAAGTTTAGAGAGTGGGGAAGAACGAGCAAGACTAAGGAATCGGGGGCACGGGAGTAATAAACCCTATAATCATATATGAAAACATGCAAAGAACTAATATTTCACAGCCTTAGAGAATTTTCCGAGCACTGGCTGCAACAAAGTTTCCAGAGAGGCTCACGTGATCTTTAATGATCTCTCCTACCGTCGCAAGTCCCTGTATTTTCCACCATACCATTTTTTTTCTTCTACAGTATGACCTCGGAATAAATTTGTTCACATAAACTAAAAGAGCCAGGAGGTTTTAACCAAGGGCACTACGGTGGCACGTCACCGGCCACCATACCATCTCAACTGCTACAATACGGTCTCAGAAGACATAGATATACTTGAACTAAGCAGGAGGTAGGACTTACCGAGTGGCACTTTGGTGGAAACCCACCGTACTAACCACCGCACTTGGACCCTAATGCAGATACTCAACCAGGTATGGCGTAATGACCATCAGTACGGTCGCAATCGGCCATACTCACCAATATATTGTCGCAATTCGCAGGTAATAAGAACCCGAACCTAGCAAAATCATGTCATAATTTTAATTTTATCACTTCATCTACCTCCAAACCTTAAGAGACCTTTCCACCTCTTCATATTTGGTTCTATTCCTCGTACACCAACGATCTACGGTATGTTTCTCCTCCGATTCTCTGATTATTTTTTGCAAACCTAGTCTCAATCATGTTTACTACCAATCTAGGTTGTATGTATTATATAAACTTATCATCTTGCTGAGAATTCCTTGTAAGTTAATTTAGATAGAATCCTACCACTAGTATTATATATGAATCTATTATTCTATTATATATGAACCAATGCTTACTCTCTTAATAATTTTAGATGAACATAAGAATCCAAACCTGTCCTAGTCGATCTAGACAAGTAAAGAAAAAGGCCCTCAATGACAAGTACATGGGCATTGAACTAAGGAACGAACATCATATTTAATGGTTCAAAGTTCTTAGTGAACGAGCGATTAGTACAACCAAGTGGGCTTGTCCACAAACTATCCACCGTCTTGGTATAGGTAATGGCTTTAATTTATTATGCAAACATGTTGGTATCCATTATTTTTTTACACATGATCCCAACCTTGACGCCGATGAGAGATAAAATTCCACCTCATAAATTAAGCATTTGATATGTATCTAACCGAATGGTGCAACCGGTTTGGTTTTTTCAATGATGATTGACGCACTCGCACAAGTAACATCATGTTGAAACGTCAAACTATTGAATGCACCCCCACCACCATTGCTTATAGGTGCAAACACTCAAATCCTTAATGCATCCCCAAAGCCCGTGGACAACAGGAGGAGGTCGGAGAATGTCAATCAGGTGGCTCATGGAGCCAACAACAACAATGTTGGTCCTAGCTGCCGGAATGAGTACCAAGAGCATCACCAGAGTTAAATGGACTTTGTGACCGAGCAAACTGACAAGCAGAGCCAGCATCGGCACGCTATGGAGGTGAATGAATTCATGTCGGCTGTGCCCAACTTCATGTACTGGTCCGAGCAGGAGATCAGCTGGGGTCTTGAGGATCATCCCAAGGTCATGCCAAACCCAGGAGGCTATGCACTGGTGGTGGATCCAACATTCATCGGGTCCTATATTAATGTCAAGTTCACACGGGTTCTCATTGATAATGGGAGCAGTATCAATATCATGTACCGGGATACCATGCTCAAGTTGGGCATCACCGAGAACATGATGCAGCCAAGTCGGACTACCTTTCATAGTATTGTGCCAGGTGTCTCTTGTGCGCCCATGGGCAAAGTCTGGGTTGATGTTTTATTCGGCTCCAGAGAGAACTGTAGAACTAAGAGCCTTCAATTTGAGGTGGTTGACCTCGAAAGCCCATACCACGCCTTACACGGCAGGCCGACATTGGTCAAGTTCCTGGCGTCCACTCATATCGCCTACCTCAAGATGAAGCTGCCGGGGCCAAATGGTTTCATCACCATCTTGGGCGTCTATAGGCGGTCCATGGAGTGTGCCTCGGCTGGCTCCCGCTTAGCCGAGTCCCTGGTTATTGCTGCAGAGAAGAATAGGATACATGAGGTGGTGGCACTGGCACAGTCATCCCAACTCGGTATGTCGGGTATCACTAACCAGCATCAGAGTGCGGCATTTCGGGAATTAAAGGAGACGAAGAAGATCCCGGTTGATGAGGCATTCCCGGACCGTACCGTCATTATCGGTGTCGGGTTAACTGACAAATAGGAAGGCGAGATCATCCAATTCCTCCGTGAGAATCGGGATATCTTTGTATGGTCAAATCAGGACCTGCCTGATGTCCCAAGGGAGTTGGTTGAGCACTCATTGCATGTCAGGACGGAAGCAAAGCCGGTGAAGCAACCTCTCTGACGCTTCACCGCAGATAGGAGAAAGGCTATTGGTGACGAGATAGTTAGGCTTCTCGTAGTTGGCTTTATCATGGAGGTATTGCACTCGGACTGGTTGGCCAACCCGGTCCTGATAGAAAAGAAGAAAGATGATCCGAATATGGCCATTGTGTGGCGCATGTGTATTAATTACACGAACCTGAACAAGGCATGTCCTAAAGATCCATTCCCGCTGCCTCGAATTGATCAGGTGATCGATTCCACATCCGGATGTGAACTGCTGTCTTTTGTAGATGTATATTCCGGTTTCCACCAGATACCTTTGAACCCTGTTGATCAAATAAATACAACCTTTATTACCCCGTACGGGGCTTATTACTATCGTGTAATGACTTTTGGTTTGAGAAATGCCGGTGCCACTTATCAGAGATGCATGGAAAAATGCTTGCATGATCAAATTGGCAAAAATGTGTAGGTGTATGTCGATGACATCATCATCAAGACCAAGGATAAGAATACTATGTTGGATGATCTTAGAGAGAAAATCGCAAACCTGAGAAGATTCTGGTTAAAGCTTAACCTGGCCAAATGTACATTTGGTGTGTCGACAGGAAAATTACTCGGTTTTCTTGTGTCAAGCTGAGGTATCGAAGCAAATTCGACAAAGATCAATGCTATAGAAAGCATGAAGCTACCGAGGTGCCTCAAGGATGTTCATAGGTTCACTGGTTGCCTGGCATACTTGAGTCGCTTTATTGGTAGGATGAGGGAGAAGGCATTGCCTTTGTACCAGCTGATGAAGAAAACCGACAAATTTGTCTGGACGCCACAGGTGGATTCGACATTTCATGAACTAAAGAAGATGTTGGTTTCTACGCCGATATTGGCCTCGCCACTGCCCAAAGAGCTGATGTTGCTCTATAATGCAGCCAATAACCGAGTTGTTAGTGCTGTGGTGGTGGTAGAGCGAGAAGAAGAAGGAAAAGTAGTGCAGAGACCGGTATTTTATTTGAGCGAGGTGATCTCCTTGTCGAAGAAAAATTACCCGCACTACGAGAAGATGGCATATGATGTACATATGGTGACAAAGAAACTGAAGCATTACTTCCAAGAGCACCCTATGACAGTGGTGAGTGCAGCCCCTGTCTTGGAGATTATTGGCAATAAAGATGCAAGTGGCAAAGTAGCCAAGTGGGCCGTTGAGCTGGCGTCTTACACGCCACAATATGCAAGGAGATATTCCATCAAATCTCAGGTTTTGGCCGACTTCCTCATCGATTGGGCCGAGATGAAATATGAGCCACCATTGCCCGACTCCAATTTCTAGAGGATGCATTTTGATGGGTCCAAGATGAAAGATGGTATGGGTGCTGGTGTAGTTCTTACCTCGCCCAAGCAAGATCATCTTAAGTATGTGTTGCAAATTCATTTGGCGGCATATAATAATGTGGCCCAGTATGAGGTGCTGGTCCATGGGCTCAAAGTGTCCAAGGAAATCGGAATTTGCCGGATAGTGTGTTAAGGTGACTTGGATCTTGTGGTCCAGCAAGTTTCTTGCAATTGGGATGCCCTGGATGCCAACATGGCATCATATCTATTTCATGTCCAGAAATTCTCCGGGTACTTTGATGGTTGCGAGTTACATCATGTACACTGGGCAGAAAATGAAGCTGCCGACATACTGTCCAAGTTGGGTTCATCTCGGCAAGCAATTCCAACTGGCATATCGCTCGAGCATCTTCGGAAACCATCCGTCAAGACATCACCTGAATCCACGTCAACATTTGTCCCGGCAAATCCGGAACCTGATGGCGTCCCAATGGATGTGGATGTGGGATACATTTTGGAGAACCCGGGGACTGTTCAGAAGAACTCGGGGACTTGTGTGCCCATGTCGGATAAGACAATGTCGGTTAAAGCCACGGAGATCAACGATCCCATCTTTGTTATTCGCGTTGTACCATCCTGGGCGCAGCCTATGATGACATATATGATGGATGAAAGTTTTCCGAGTGAAGAGGTCTCGGCCAGGCAGATACGGAGAAGATCCAAGGCTTATACCATCATTAATGGTGAGATGTACAAGAGAAGTGTCACCAGCGTGCTTCGGCATTGTGTCGAACCGGAAGAAGGGCAAGAAATTCTCCAGGACATTCATCAAGGATAATGTGGTCATCATGCTTCATCAAGAGCTCTGGTTAACAAGGCATTCTGGCATGGATTCTATTGGCCCAATGCTTTGCAGCAAGCAGAGGATATTGTCCTAAAGTGCAATGGATGTCAGAGGTACGCCAACAAAATTCACATGCCGGTTTCAACACTCAAAACTATTCCCATCACCTAGCCATTTGTTGTCTAGTGTCTGGATATGGTGGGGCCGTTCAAGCCTTCTCGGGGTAACATGACCCCTATGCTGGTGATATTGGACAAGTTCACCAAGTGGATAGAAGTGAAGCCAATAAGAAAGTGTGACGGCCACACAGCCGTATTTTCCTGAAAGATATAATTCTGAGATACGGCTATCCACATAGCATTATCTCGGAGACTTTGCGCGGTTCTGTAAGGAGAAGAGGATCAGACTCGACCTAGCATCGGTCGCGCATCTGGAGTCAAATGGGAAAGTCGAGGGAGCAAATGCATTGGTTTTGTCAACGTGCTCCGGGTTGTTGGCTGGATGAGATACCAGCAGTGTTGTGGAGTCTCAGGACTACCCCAAATCGCTCTCCTTGCTACATGCCATTCTTCCTTGTCTATGGGGTAGAATTGGTCATGCCGACTGACATACAACATGACTCGCCAAGAGTTAATCTGTATACAGAATCCAAGATAAAGGAAGCTCGGGAGAATGATGTTGATTTGCTCGAAGAAGCACGAGAATTGGCATTGTCCAGATCAGCAATATATCAGCAAAATCTTCAACGCTATCATAGCCGGAAGGTGAATCCTCGCGTGTTCCGCGAGGGAGATCTGGTGTTTAGGCTTATGCAACGCACAACCGACATGAACAAGTTATTACCTCCTTGGGAAGGGACATTCATTGTGAGAAAGGCTCTCCACAATGATGCATATTATCTTATAGATGCTCAGGAGCAGGTGAGAAACAAGATGGACAGGTCCGGAGAAGAAACCAAACGACATTGGAATGTAGCTCTGCATCATCACTTTTACTCTTAAGGGCATAATGTATGTATCTTTGTACCCTAGAATTAACCGTCGGCACAATGAGGAAGAACTCGGGGACTGATTTTGCATAACACTTATGTGTGTATACTTATGTTTATTACTTGTTTTCTGTATGTCGGTTAGCTAAGCCTAAATTACCTATGTCCGTATAGTAGTGTGTCGGTACCAAACGCCCACTCTTCGACTCCGCTGGTGTCTGCAACCCGACTTCATGGCTAGAAAGAGCGAAAGCTAAAGGTCGCTATACACACAAAATATGATTAAGGAAAGGAAAAAAATCAGCGAACCGACATATGTTTGCCGTTCTTTTTTCCTATGTCGGATGGCTCTGAACCATATCTCAAAGTTTTGAGTATTGTAAGCTATATTTTTGTGATCTTGTGACTCGACTGTCGAACGCCAAAATGGTAGACAAGATCAAAGGTTGCAAAATCTTAGTAGACAAGAAAATGAACTCAGGGACTTGAGAAAAAACGATCTGGCATTTGGCCAATTCGATTAAACTTGCAAACTAGAATAATGTCGATAAAAGCTTAAGTGTATATATTACATCTGCGCCTAGCATTCCAGGGATTTAACGATCTGAGTTTTGCATAATAAGTTCAGACTGCAGTGCCGGAGCTGGACGGATCTATAGGAGGAGCGCGAATATCAGCAGCAGTGTCGGCGACAATGTTAGCTTCAGTCGCTGTAACATCCCAAGTATGAAAACCACCCCTAGAATGTTTGATTATTGTTTTATTAAAGTTTTGCATCATGTCATCATACTCATTGATTTGTTTGCAATTGTTTTGCATCTGTTTTCAATTGTTTTCTATTTCAAATTCAAACCAATTTTCAAATGCTTTGTTTCATACTTGTTATGTTACAATTTCTCAAATAAAAAGTTCAACTCAAAACTCCATTTGTTTCCATTAATCCATAAGGTTCAAATAAAACTCCCATTTGCTTCCATGAAAATAAAAATCTCAACTATTAAGTGGTTCTTTAATAATCCACTTAATTCCAACTTGCATTCAAAATTCAAATCAAATCACAAACAGCACCCAATTTCAAATTATGAAAATTACCAAAACATTCTAATCCTTTTTGTTCCATTTAAACCATAGGGTTCACCCTATTTAAATTTTTGTTTTCAATAATCACTTAATCCCAAAATCATTCAAATTGGAATCAATTTACAAACAACACTTTTATTTTGAATTTTTGGAAAACCAAAACTTGGCAGGTGTTGCTATTGCAATAAAGAGATTTTACAAAATTTTCCCTAAAAATTTCTAACTCAAAAACCCTATTGTTTCTTCCTATTTCTAAATCAGCAAAAAAAAAGTAACAAACGAAATAATAAAAAGAAAAAGGAGAGAGGGGTGGTGCAGCCAGTTAGGCCCAGCCCACCAAAACCTCAGCCCGCTACCCCTTTTCTTCCCCAACCTCCGTACAGGTGACGTCGTTCATGGTGGACAGCGACCTGCTGCCCCACCTGCTCCACCCCTTTTCCCCTCCTATATCTACCCTAACCCTAACCCTAACCCTAACCCTATCCCTACCCGCCTCCTCTCCCTTCTCTCCCCATCTCCGCCGCCATCGAGAGGAGAAGCGCCGCCCGTTTCTTCTGCCACCGGCCACCGCTCGCCGGCACGCCGCCGCCGTCTCCGCCTCCCCCCGGCCGTGCCGCGGGCACCCCTGCGAAGAGGGTAACCTCCTCTTTCCATTCCCCTATTTCCCCTCTTGTTTCCCTTCCGTTTGCACCGTGAATTTCCCGGCCGGTTGTTGCGTTTGCTGCTCTGTTTCGTGTGTAGGGAAGAACACCTGCAGGCAATCGCTTGCAGGAGTTTCAGTTAACATCGTTTATTATGTTCAAAAACCAACCGACCTGCTATGCATCAAACATACGCATCAGACCTACTGGTAGCGCACGCGCGCAGCGAGCCCAACGATCCCAGGATCGAGTCCCCGCACCCCCACCTTTTTCTGCTTCTTTTTTCGAAATACTTCATGCAGTTGCTGAACCTTAAGCCTCCTGTTAGCCCTTATCTGTCAACACAGCGCACCCACCGCAGTGGTTGGTGTCCACTGCGTGCTAGCAGGAGGGCAGGGGTTCGAATCCCACCCCCTGCGAATTAAAACATCTTTTTGTTTTGTTTTTCCAGAGCCAGAACAAACTGCAAAATCACAACTAGGTCCTTGCCAGTTTCTTTTCTAGTCCCTGTTTATTTTTCTAAGCCCCTAGATAGTAAATAAAATGGCAGATTGCACCTCAAACTTGTAAATTGCATAAATAAATCATCCCAACTCCAAATTCAACTTTTTAAACATGTTTTCTGTACCAAATTGAATTCTCTATCCAAATATAAAATTTGTTTACTGTTTTGAATATTTTAAGTTGGTGCAAAATTTGAATTCTTGTTTAATTCATTCAATTTTGCAAAATTCATAACTTGGGCATAAAAATTCCAAATTCAACAAACTAAATATGTTTTCCAATCAAATTTTCATGTACTTTCCAAATATCAACTTTGTTTACTGTTTTGAATAATTTAACTTGCTGAAAACAACTGTTTCTTAATTAATGCATTTAAAATTGCCAAAATAATAACTTGCTCATTTTAAATCCATTTTCAACAAATGAAATATGTTTTCAATGCAAAATTAAACCACCTTTCCAAATATAAAATTTGTTTCATGTTTTGGATAATTAAAATTGGTTAAATAATTTAAACCTTGTTTAAATCATTTAATATTGTTAAATTCATAACTTGATCAAATTAAATTCTTTTGGGACATATAAAATATGTTTTCAAACCATAAAAGTATAATCTTTTCAAATATGAATCTCACTTAATGTTTGGAACAAATAAAAAATTCAAATAAGTTCATGTTTGAATTAAATTCATTTAAATCTTGTTTAACTTGTTTAATTCATAAGTAAATTATTCTAAATCCTTTTTCAACAAGTGAAACATGTATTCCACCTAAAATTGTGTGTTCTTTTCAAATATGAACTTTGCTATCTATTTTGAACAATTAAAATTGGTGAAAACAACAAATGCTTGTGTGACACCTTTAAGAAACCAAAATTCCTTAACTTGATAAATAAAATTCCAAAATTGGTAAACCTTATTTCCAATTGAGTCTATTGTTGTTATTTTTCTGTTTTCCTCATCCATGCATCATGCTAATCCACCTTCACCTGTTGTTTAGTTGTAAAACAATTATTTCAACCTTAATTCATGGGCTTTCCATATGCAATCCAATTGCATATGGGTCCATTTAAACATGTTATCCTGTCAACTAGTTTATTTCTGATGCATCAACTAAATTGACATGCATCATCCCATGATTGTGCACTATGCCATGTTATTGATTGTTTGTCTCTCTGCGTTGTTTGTTTGCTTCTTCTCGGATACACGACGACGTTGAGACCGACGATACTTACGACACCCCTTCTAAGGATCTAGCTTAGTACCAGGCTGCTGAGTTTGCAGGCAAGTATTCACTCACATGAACCATTGTGTTCCTTTCAACATTGGATACCGATACTTTCCGTTGTCTATTCTGCTAGCCCTATGTATCGTTGCTTGTTCTCCGAACCTATCACATGATATCCTGAACCCTGATATTGCCTCACCTCCACTCCTATAACCCCTTTTGCTTGTGCCCGTGTCTTACTAGCATGCTTAGGGTTGTTTTTGCTCGAGTATGCTGTCCGTTACTTTCTGTTATCATATTCTACTGTGTTCTTGGGCTCGATGTTTAAACAATCAACCTGTTAATGTGTGGTTAATAATAATTTGCTGATAAGGCACCGACAGGAGGCCCGACGTGGTTTTGAGGCCTGCTAGTGTCGACCCTAATAGGAAAAGGGTCTTGTCTACTGATCCATGATGAGCGCACTAACCGCATGTGGGAAGCGTGTATGGGCGCCCCCCTCAATGTGATTCGATTCGCATCTCGTCCAAATCGCCTCATTTAGTTCGGGTTTTCCATTTGCCGCATGCATATTGCAGGTGCGAACCCTTGGCGCCAGGGTGGAACTTTTGTAGTCGGCATTTAGGGAGACACGTTCTTAGAGTGCTATGAGGGTCCCCTTTTCTTCGTGGGGCTTGATTAGCCGTGCGCTCAACTGCACGGGGTTCTTTGGGCTTGATGCGAAGAAGAGTTGAGTTGTGTTGAGTGCCCCGCTTGGTGGGAAAGGCCTTTCCATCTGGCGGGTTATTCTTACGTGTACGGCCAAATTGGTGCACCCCTGCAGGGTAAATCTTCTCGAGAAGCCGTGTTTTCCGCGGTTATGGATTACTTGGTGAAAAATCTGGCTAACAAGTACTCAGAACAACTTACACCTAACTAATGATAACTTGACTAGTAATAGTCTTATTGACACAATAACTTGAACCATCATTAATCCAACTGTGTGAGTTTATCCTCGGATTGCTTCTTTGGATAAGGGGCGAGATCCAGGATGGGTTTGTTTGGTGGTTAGTTGTAGTTGGTTACGATACGTTATCTTATCCCCTTTCTATTAGCCGGAAGTGCTAGCATGTTTCTGTAGTTGGTTAGTGCAGCCAGCTGCCGCATCTTTTGTATCACCCTTTTCTTCCGTTGAACCCAAAGCATCTGTGCTTGGTGTTGACGGGTACACTTTGATGAATTGTGAGTCTTGCTTGCCAGTACGTTTATGTACTGACCCCTTTGGGGCTGTGGTTTCCGCAGACTATGTTTCCGAGGATCCCCATGGTGGCTACTACGTGGAGTATGACGAAACTGCTGACGAGTAGATAGCGGACCCGGGCAGGATCCGAGACTTCGTGGATGGGCTCCGTCTTTTCGTTTCCGGCCTCTTAGGCCTATTTGGATCTTGTCTGTACTCAGACATTTTGGATGCTTCCGCTGTGTTGTAATGATGATATGTTGGGACATGTGTCCTCTGGATGATTGTATTTGCTATCTCTGCTCTAGTGAGAGCTATTTGCAACTTATTTCAATCTTTTGTGTCTTAGAGATCTGTTGTGATATCACTTGTTCAAATGCCGTTGACGTACAATGTGTGTATGTTTTGAAGTACGTCAATGGAAGTATCTGGATTTCTATGGGATGGTTTACGTAGCCGATGAACAGTAGGGGTTGGTTGTCACACATACGTGTGTTGGCCTACTCGTAAGAGATGCGGGTGCCGGTAAGCCCCGTAATCCAATCAACTACTGTTCAACGGAACTGCGAGTATCCTTTAGAAGTCCGGGTGCGACAGTCGCGGATCCAGAGTCGGCATTGTTGGTAGGAGCAGTATCAGCCTCGATCTCCTATTCACCTTATTCGTCATCGTCGGAGTCCTCTTGACCCGCGACGAAGTTGTGGATGTCGGCGTACTTGATGAAGAAGTACACCCTCTCCCGGCGATGCTGCATGAGCTTTGTACCCGTCTTCCACTTCGAGTCGGCGCGCATCGATTGAAGCACGTCGAGGTTGATCCCCTCGTACCAGGAAAGGACGAAGGTCAGAGCCTCGTCGGTACCAACTCGGGCAGCGAATGCTCGCCACTTGCTGAGGCTATCTTCGCAGGCCTTCAGGCACCAGGATAGCTTGTCAACTGATGTCGGATCTTCGGATCCTGGCCAGAAAACCTTGTATACCAAGATGGCGGCGCTGAGGAGATCAACTCTGATGGTCTTCAGTGGCAACAGATGTGCCGTCAAAGCCATCAGATGATCGCCGAGGTCCCAGGCCTCTGGGATCGGGCCAGACTCGGCTCTCTTCCGTCGGGCCCTCTGAGTAACATTCTCAGCAGCAGGCTGAGAGAGGGGGAAATGCTCTGGAAAAAAGGGTAGAAATAGCACCGGGATGAGTACCATGTAGGAATGCATTTTGTGTTGGCCGAAACAAAAGAGTGAAAGAAGCTTACTGGCCATCTCGGAAATTATCCTGGCAAGCTCCAACAACGATTTGTCATCCTTGCGCTTCAGCGCGTCCAGTTCTTTCTGAGCCGAGGTGGCTCGTGCCTTGGTTTGAGCAAGCAGCTCCTTGTGCTTTTGGGCCCCACTTTCCTGGCGCTTCTTCTCCTCGGCTGCTGCCCTCTCCAACTTGACCTTCTAGATCTGCGCCTCTTCGAGTTCCCTCTTCAGCCGGGACACCTCATCTCGTTCCCCCTGGAGCTCGCCCTTGTGCGCATTTTCACGCTCCGTCATTTGTATGGCTCACTCCGACGTAGAGATGTAGTCCCTGTGGCGGTCTGCATAAACCTTATGCTTGGCTGTACCGAGGTATCAAAGTTAGCATGTATAAAATGAAACAAGTGCAAAGTAAAGCAAAAAAGATAACTTACTCTGAAGGGAAGCGACGCGCTTCAGCAGTTCATCGACTCGATATTCCAACCCGGCTGTTTATGTCAACAAAAGAAAAATATGAAGAGGTTAGATCAAAGCAGTTTAAGCATAATTGTAACATCCCTGATTTTTGGAAAATGCAAAAATCACAAAAATTTGAAACTTTTAGTTTTCATGTTATGCAAGTCACTAAGAACCAAATGAGAAGCAAGAAACAAAAGGAAACAATACATAATGCAATGAAATTGAGTTTACCAATCCAATTATGCCTTGTTCCTTAAACTCTAAAAACCTTCTTCAAAAATATTTTTTTTATTATATAAAGGGAATATCTTTTTATTAACAAACCCTTACCTAAAATGTTTGCAACACCAATATTACTTTGAGGATATTTTATGGCAACAAAAATATAAGAATTATAACCCTTTATAGATTTCCAAGCCTCAACAACATTTGATAAGAATAAAATACTTAATAATAACTTTTAATTGTTATTTCAAGTTTTAAACATAAAGGTGTGAAAAATCAAACGCATTGCTTGAAAATAACATAAAGGAGGGTTCTAAAAACAATATTATGACTTGTGGTTTCATTCTAAATTTTATTGATCAACAATATTAATTATTTGATATGAACTAATTAAATAGCACTAAGTTACTATTAGTAAAATCCTTCATATCCTAAAATTATAAAATGTGAAAAAGGTTTAAAAATGGATTTCCAAAAATAATATATGACATGTAAAATGTCTCTGAAATTTTATTTAGACAATAACATCAATTTATTATTTTCTAAATTTTAAAATGGCCTTAAAGTAATATTAGTGTTTTAATTATATTTTCAAAATATAAAATTGTGGAAAAACAAGATGAAATAACTTTCAAAATTATGTTTTCAACATTTATAATGTCACTAAAATTTTTAATTGACTAAGTTTTACATTTTTATTATTTTATTAAATCACTATTAAGAAATTATTCAAATTTCAAAATTCAAAAATATAAATATGTTGAAAAGTTTACAAAAATGGTACTGCTGGAAAGTATTTGAAAATTCAAGAATTTAGAAATTTGTTTCAAGTCATTTCGGGTTATAAAACAAAAGTTATGAATCAATCTTTAAAACAGAAATAAAAAAGAAAAATAACGGATGACGTCATCGCTGACGTCACCGTCGTCTTCCTCATAGAGAGGAAATCACGCAGTTTTTGGCCGATTTCAATCCCTGTGATTCCGCTCCATTAAGGCCATAATTTCCTTGCCATCTTCGAGCCTATAAATAGCCACAGATCCCCTCCCCATTGCCCCTCTCTTTCCTTACCTTATAGTGCCCCCACGACAGAGAGATTTGTCGTCGGAGTACGCACGAGCCGCCGCCACATTTCTCCATCTCCGGTCGCCACGGTGAGCCTCACCCACCCTTCTTTGTACCATTAGACTCCCCGGGCCCGTGCGCATATGTATGATGCTTCCCCATTTGTTTTACGCCGCAGGAGCTCCATCGCCTAGCACACCCGAGGCCGCCGGCGACCGCACAACTCGGTCGGTGCCTCACCTCTGTCCGAGGAAGCGAGAAAGAGCGCCATCACCACCATCTTCTTCGCCGTGTCACGCTGAGCGTCACCGTGGTATTCCCCAAGCCCAAGGACCACCGGAACGTCGCCGCCGTGAAGTTTCCGACCACCGCGCCGCCGTACTCGCCATTTCCGGCCACCCCACTCCAGTGAGACCCCTCCCCCTCTCTCTGCCGTTCGATCTGGATGAACGTCTAGGATTAGATCCCCACCGAAGGGGTATGCCACCCTCAGATCTAGATCTGACGGCCCAGATCCAGTTCACTTATCCACGTCAGCAGCCCAGTCAGCACGCCATGTAACAGCACAGTCAGCAGCAGCACCCAATCAGGATCAGCCACGTGGCCCAGCTTAAATTGAATTTTTTCCCGCTGGATTTAATTAGCAGTTTTGCAGAAAAGTCCCTGAATCTTAGATCTATCATATCTTTTGATCCATAAGGCCAAATTTAGCAATCTTGTACTTTATGACAAGCCCTTTACATTTAGAAACTTTTGGCACTGTCCAAATTCAAATTTGACAAACTTAAATTTGTTCAAATTCAAATATGCTTGTTTGATGAAATTTGACATAATTCAAATTATGTAAACCCAATTTTTGCAAACTAAATTGTTTTGGGTTCCTTAGAATGTGTACTAACAGATAGATAAGCCCAAAATATTATTTGAACAAGTTTAGAATGGATTAGAATTATATGGCCATTTGAGCAAATTTGACTTAGTTTAAATTCTATAAATAATTTTAATTTGTTTACTTAAGCAATGTTGCTCCATATGGAACCCTTAATCCATAGAAACCAGTGCCATAGAATTTTGGACACATATGAGCCATACCCATGTATTTTAGGCCAAGTTATCACACACATGTTTCACACTATATTAAAAATGACTTAGGAAATATTTTTGCTTAAGTGGTTCTATGTGTGTATGGCTATATGAAACCAAGGCTAAGTCCTTAGTGAAGTTTCAACTTTTACTTAGCCAAAAAATGAACCTAAAAACACTAGTACAAATGTTTCCATCAACTTCTTGTCTCCCCATGCTTGCTTCAAGATTTCACCAAGTTGGGATTTGTGAGAACCATGAAGTGCAATGGAGGACTTAACCATCTAGAGATTTTTCAACATGAAGATATAAGACCAATGAAGGACTTAGAAAATAAAACAAACTTCAGAAGCATCTCCAAGAAGTGGAAGCACTTGGAAGAAAACAAGAGAAACTTCAAGAAGACTAACCCCCTTTCTCGCTAAGTCTTTTTCCTTCCCTTTTCTATTCTTCTCCTTTCAACTTGATGGCAACATGAAGAGAAACAAGGAAGATCATTGAACAAATGACTTAGGCTCCACAACAATCTGAAGCATACTCCATCAAGTGCAAGTACATAAAGAAATGAAGAAGAAGACTCATGTCTCCCATTCTATCCTATTGTCTCATTTCTCCTCTATTTTGACTTAGTGATATTTTCACATTTGTTAAATAAAACACTTAGTTGTGACCACACCACTTGGGAAACAACTAGTCAGAAAACCATGAAGACTATCAAGACCAAGAGAAGCACCACACCAAGGAAGGAAACGACTTAGATGGCATGATGATGATCTTCAAGAAGGCAATCACATGAGGACTAGAAGCAATCCCTACAAGTTGAAGAATAACAAGTTATTTTTGTCCAACCATTGACCCAAATGGAAAAGACCAAGACTTTAACTTGTTATTTCCTTTGTTATGAAGTTAGTTGAACCTAGACCCAGCCTAAACCAAAATGGAAGGACTAACTTAGATCACTCAAATATTTTTGAAGGTGAATAGGACCAAGTGTTTGCAGGTATTACTTTAGTTGAAGAAGTAATATGTTTATTCTAAGTGAACTCTTGGAAACCCCTTAACAAGTGTTGAACAATTAGGGAATGAATCTTTCAAACTCAAACATTGAACTTTTCCTAGCCAACTTGGTCCAAGTCCTTTGTTATGTTATTTGCTCAGTTTGCTTTCTCCACTTATGTGTTTGATTGCTAGGATGCCTGTTTATTTTTGTTGTTTTCAATGAATAGATTGTACGGAGAGAAACGATCTTTTGTGAAGAGAGTGTGTTTTCTTCACCAACTTCAACAAGGCAAGTAACACACCATCAACTACCCATTATTTTCTATATGCATTAGTTGGTTTTTTGAGTAGTATGCATGATAGGAAATTTTACTAAGTTATATTATGCTATGCTATTATCCTAGTAGTGTGTAGTTATCTCTTTGCCCCTGTTAGTTTGATAGTCTTAGAACTTGGCAGATGCTATGCAATGTTACAAAGTGTTTTCTTGATGTTGTGGAAAATTCTAAGTATAACATTCAATGAAACACCTAGGTGGATTTTGGATGTGATTGGTTTATGTTGAGTGTTTCCTCGGGGCCCTTATCTAAGGGTTATTCCACTTGAGGTTGTCACTTGCGGATGGCCACCCAGGAACAAAGAGATTACTATGTCCTTCTAAGTTTAGTAGCTTCCCGTGCAGCCTTTAGTCATATGGGCTCTGTCTTGATCAACTAAGTTGAATTAACTCACTAGGCTTACCAGCAGATGTAGCATAATTATAGGTGGAACGGGTAAGCCAAACGGTGGTGGAATTTCTTCTGAAAGATCTCGTCTCAATCTTCTCCTTTCCTTAATGCACTCAGGGTGTATAGGATGTTTGGGCTGATTTGAGTCTGAAGGTGAAAGTGCACAAACTCCGCAGAGTCAACAAACTAAGATCTTAGCCGTGTCCCCGGTTGTGGGAAACTATGAGCAGGTAGACAAGGAATGACGGAAGAATCTCATCACAAATTTCAATAAGTAAAATTTTGACCAAGTGAAGAGTATTGTGGTGCTTGGATCTTAATCCAATGTTGCCACCCCTTTAAAAAGAAAAGTTTGTTTTACAAAAGAGATAGGACAAAACTGGCTTTATGCAAACTTAGCCTAAACTCCACTCAGCCAAATAAGCATGTAGTATTAGTCTTTCCATTTATATCCACCATAGTGTTACTTGCCAATACATTAAATTATATTGACTCCCTTGTGGCTGCATATTCCATATTGCAGATGTTTCTGAAGACGAGTGAGGATTTCGTTTAGGATTTCGAGACTATCGCCAACATGTTTTGCCTGTGGCACATGAAGAAGATGGGCTCAATGTTGTGCTATGTCTTCCGCTGTATATCTTTGTTTTCTGCTAGTCTTCTAAGACTATGCAAGTTGTAATACTATTTTGCAAAGACTGGATCATGCGATGTAATAGAATTTGATGCATTTGCATGATATTTTATTTTCTACTGTGGTGCTAGCAATTGATCCAGGGAATAGCACAATAACACAGGTGTCCTCACATTATTTAAATGTGGGAACGCTAAAAAATGGTATCAGTGCGTTGTGTTGCCTGTAGAATTCAAGACCCTAAGTTTGGAAAAGACCCTAGGATTGAAATTTTTCTATGTTCAAATTTTCTAGAAACAAAACAATCATCTAAGTTCTTCTCATATCCTCTCATCTATTATTCACCTTCAAAATTTTCTAGATAACCTACCCCTTCAATACCATCAAGACAGGAATGTTGATCATACCAAGAAGTGCAAGAAGTATTTTCATCACCTGAAGACCTACACTCAAGACTTTGAAGAACTTGGAGAAGGACTCAGATTTCACAACAATCAAGAACACCTCAAGACAGTGAAACAAGAACCTGAAGAAAAACTCAAGAAGATATAGATGAGACCACCAATCTAGTTACTTGTTATAACAGCGTTAACGTGTTAGTGTATTGATCATACCAATGAGTGTGGTATGGCAATATTAGTTTGTTTTCTAAAACTATGTTGTATGGTGTGATGAATGTGTTGCTATATGTGTGTTATGTGTTGTTTGCAAGATGAGTTTCTTTGTTCTGCTGTGTGAGGTAGGAACTTTCTTTAGTCTCTTTCTAAATCTCTACTCATCCCTACTAGACCAAAACCAACACCATACTCATTCACCATCCCATTTGGAATTATACAACCTTTGCCCTATTGATACACAAGCCATCCCATTTGAGGAATGCTAGTATTAAATTGCTTTCTTTTGTGTGAAGGAACAATCACATCCATGATCAATGCCAACTGCCTCATAAGGAGTATCAAGCCAATCAACAAGTGTCGGGGGGGCTACCCCCGAGTAGGGGTAAGGCGAGTGGTAAAAGGCAAAGATCAGAGTACTGTTGGCCGGGTTGATGGCTACCTGGGTACCCTCTACCCGGTAGTCTCTATCCGGTCATAAGTATTGAAGGCCAAGAGGCGATAAGGAGAATGATTGTATTCGTCCGGATAGCGGTCAAGTGGTCTGAGTAGATGGGCTGCGTTCCTACTCGGGCAAGAAGTCAATGGAGCCGTTCTGACAGGATCCCGCGTATCCTGTAGCCGTACAGGCGTGCGGTTCAACTTACGGAGCGCGTGATTATCCGTGCTACGGTGTGGCTACAGTGAGGTAGGGGCCTGTCAAGTCCTGTCATAGACAAAGGGGACAGGACATGCCTAGGGGCCTACTCTATGTGACTAACAGGTTGGACAGGTCCCATCTGCCGAACGACGCGGCGACTTCCCGCACCCGCGTCAGCGAGAAGCCGGAGGCGTGCGCTGTCATGTAGTAGGCGTGTCCCATCAAGTGTACCTTATAGTCTTTGTTTATTCGGCTGGGCACCAGTATATAAGGTGCCCTGCCCCCTCCTGCGCGAGGGACGTTGCCTCAGATCGCATTTATTGCAAGAGCCATCACTAGAGCTAGAGAGAACAGCCGAGTGGCTACTCGGCCATGATGCAAACTTGTAATGTGGCTACTCGGAGATTATACACACAGAGAGATACGCAGGAGTAGGGGTGTTACCTCCACACGAGGGCCCCGAACCTGGGTAGTTCTTGTTGTTTGCAGTGGTATTCTTACCTGAGCGCGGCTACTCGCCGTACGATCCCTCCCCGGATACCTCCAGCGTCCATCGGACCCAACTTTAGCCATCCCATGTCATCTGTCTTCTCCACACCACGACAGTTGGCGCCCACCATGGGGCAAGCAGCGGCGCTGGCTGGGGTTCATATTTGGACGGGACCCGTTTCTGCTTCGGGGGAGCGCGTGGTCTGTGGCCTTGTCCACAGATTCGGCTCCTTTGACTTCGTCACCGACAACGCCGGCGATTTCGGCGGCAGGCCCGTGCCAGCAGGCGGCTCGGTGCTTTCCTTCGGTTCGCATCTGGTCTATGTCGCCACCACCGTCATCCGCGAGTTCCCGGAGGAGGTGCTCGTCACGGAAGATCCTCCTGCTGTACTCGCTGCCCGCGGAAAGCCTTCTGGCTGCTCTGCGGACAACGTGGAGGTGATGATGACAGGCCCGACTATCGATGCCGGGAAAGGCGCGGCCGCTACCGCGGGAGTCATCGAGGAACCTGTTGGCGCAAGGGTTCACAAGCCCTACGACGCGCCCCACAACATTCCAGGTTACGTGGCTCCTTCCACGTCTACGGCGATACCAGCTGCTCGCGGTGACGCTACCGTGCAGCTGGGCATGCCACGAGCTAACGAGGCGGAACTCGCCGCCTTGAGGGCGCAAATCGAGTAGCAGCGTCAAGCGCTACTCGCGGAGTCCCAAGAGCTGGAGAAGGTTAGGCTTGAGATTAACCTAGATCAAAACGAGTACAATAGAGCACATGGCTTTACTCCTGTTTCTAGGCTGCCTAGCAAGGTAGACGCTATCCGTCGCAACTTAGGCGCTGAGCTTGATAGAGATGGTAGGGCTGCTAGCCAAACTGCTAGTTTGAACACTGCTACTAGGCCCAAGTACATCACCCCCGCCAAAACTCTTAGGGCTGCAGAGGCAGTGGCTGCTGAGTTGCCGCATCTCGCTGGCGACGCGCGCGCTAGGAAGCAGGATAGATTGATTGAGCTAGTGCTAGAGGCTGCCAGGCAGAACGAGGAGTTCCGGAAAGCCAATCCGGGTGCTGGCGCTTCTCAGGTTGTGCATTCGCATGCGGTCAGATCTACGGATCAGGCCTCGTCACTGCTTCCTGGCAATGAGAGGGACCAGAGTGTGAACTCTGGGAAGAACAAAACAGATGCAGGTGTACGACCTGGCTGTCGCCGCAAAATAGCACGATATACCGCGGCAGCCCGGTCAGAAACACAATGCTGCAGGAGCAGGCTATCAAGCCACTAAAGCTCACAGCAAGAGGCAAGGAGGAGACCATGCAGGAACATCGCGTCATTGTGCCGCCAACCCGGTTCAGCCAAGAGTGCGGCAGCCAGCGGCTGTGCAGCCGCAAGTAGTTGAGGCAGCAGCCAACCCGGTGGCTCAACCCGGCCCTGTGCCGCAAGATCTCTATGATGATGGGTACTCGGCGATGGAGCTAGCCGGGTACGCTGACCCAAGAGATGTCACTGATCGTTTGGGTGACCGCATGCTGGAGCCCAGCGATGCAAGGTACAAGCTGGACCGTATCAACCGGTCTGCGCAGCTCGACAACAAGGGGCCATCCGGCCCAGACTGTTTTGGTCGCCGCATCATGGAGGAGCCCTCCGTGAAACAGTTTCAGCTGCCTAGGGGGACCAAGTGCTATGATGGCAGCACCAAGGCGGAAGACTGGCTGAGTGACTATGTTACCGCTGTGCACATTGCAGGCGGCAACAGGAGATGGGCTGCGCGGTATGTTCCGCAGATGCTGGAGGTCCCTGCTCGGATTTGGCTCAACAACCTGCCAAGAGATAGCATCAACTGCTGGCTAGACTTCTCGGAAGCCTTCGTCAGCAACTTCACCAGCACGTACAAGAGGCCGAACAGGCTGCAACAACTGTCTGCTTGCAAGCAGCAAGAAGAGGAAACTGACCGCGAGTACCTTACTCGATGGAGCACACTGAGGAACACCTGTGAAGGTGTGAATGAGTCACAGGCAATCGCCTGGTTTGCGCAAGGCTGTAGGCATGGCAGCATGCTGTGGCAGAAGCTGAAGAGAGAGATGCCGAGTACACTCGCCGAGACAATTAAGATTGCTGATATGTATACACTCGGAGACCCCACTCAGCCTCTGCTCGATGCATTCGAGCCGAGAAGGAAGCACCATGACAGCAGCAGACGCCAAGACTTCAGAAACAAGCGCAGAGGTGACCGCATTGATACTCGGTATGATCCCGAGGAGGTGAATGCTGTGATTCAAGGCCCTGCGGCTGGTGGGAGTAGCCAAAGGCAAAAAACTGCTGGATCCCAATACGGGCAGAACCAGAATCAGGGCCAAGGCATCAAGAAGCCATACAATGCTCCCCAGCAGGGTAGCGGCAACCCGGATTCAGGAGGTGCTCCGAGTTTTACCTTTGAGAACATGAAGGTTGGGCCATGAAGCTTCCATACTCGGCATCTGAGTAGGCCAGCCAACCACACTACCTGGTAGTGCAGCTGGTGGGACCGCATCAAGGATGAAGACGTTGGTCAGCTGCCCCCTCCTCCTCCTCTCCCGCCTGGGAATGCCAATGTGCAGCCTATTCGGGCAGCTGCTCCCAGGCCTGCAGTGAATCTGAGAAGGGAGAACGTGAACCAAGTGGCTCAGGGAGCCAATCGCAACTACAACAACGGCAACCGCAACTTCTACAACAACAACAACCGCAACTACAACAACAACGGCAACCGCAACTTCTACAACAACAACAACAACAGGAACAACAACAACAACAACAACAACAACAACAACAACAACAACAATGGTGATGGAGACCGCAACCAGTACCAGGAGCACCATGAGAGCTACATGATCTTCACTACCGAGCCAGCCGACAAGCAGTCGCTACACAGGCGTGCGATGGAGGTAAATGCAGTGATCCCGGCCGTGCCTCACTACCTGCACTGGTGCGACCAAGAGGTTATTTGGTCCAGAGCTGATCATCCTAAGGTAATGCCCAATCCGGGTACCTATGCTCTGGTGGTGGATCCCACTTTCTTGGGAACCCAGAAGAATGTCAGGTTCAGCAAGGTGCTGATCAATAACGGCAGCAGCATCAACATCATGTACCGGGATACACTGGAGACGCTTGGCCTCGCCGAGAACATGCTGCTACCCAGCGGGACTACCTTCCACGGAATTGTGCCGGGATTATCTTGTGCTCCAATCGGCCGCATCTAGGTTGATGTCCTATTCGGCACCAGGGAGAACTGCCGCACCGAGTGCCTGCAGTTTGAAGTGGTTGATCTTCACAGCCCCTACCATGCTCTACTCGGTAGGCCTGCCCTCAGCAAGTTCATGGCCTCAACCCATGCATCCTACCTGAAGATGAAGATACCTGGTCCCAATGGTGTCATCACCATCTCGGGTGATTACAAGCTTTCCTTGGAATGCACGTCTGCTAGTTCTCAGCTGGCAGAATCCATGGTCATTGCTGCCGAGAAGAAGAAGATACATGAGGTGGTTGCTATGGCTCAAGCGACACAAGGTGGTGCGCCTGGCATGCCGGGTTCCCAGTACGGAACGGCTTTCCAGGCGTCCCAGGAGACAAAGAAGGTCCAGGTTGATCCTGAGTTCCCAGACCGTGTTGCCATCATTGGCGCCGGGTTGGGAGAGAAATAGGAAAGCGAGCTCATCCACTTCCTCCGTGAGAATCGGGATGTCTTTGCATGGTCCAATGAGGATCTGCCGGGCGTCCCGAGGGAGTTGGTTGAGCACTCGCTGCATGTGCGGCATGACGCCAAGCCGGTTAAGCAGGCCATGCGCCGCTTTGGTGATGAGAGGAGGAAAGCCATCGGTGATCAGATCACCAAGTTGCTGATCAGTGGATTTATCATGGAGGTACTGCATCCGGATTGGCTAGCCAACCCGGTTATGGTTGAGAAGAAGAAGGAGGACCCCAAGGCCGATACTGCATGGCGCATGTGCGTGGACTACACCGACCTGAACAAGGCCTGCCCCAAGGATCCATTCCCGCTACCCCGCATAGATCAGGTGATCGATTCCACTGCCAGGTGTGAACTCTTGTCTTTCATTGATGCCTATTCTGGTTTCCATCACATAGCTCTCAACCCGGATGATCAAATAAAAACTGCCTTTATTACCCCGTACGGGGCTTATTGCTATCGTGTCATGTGCTTTGGGTTGCGGAATGCTGGGGCTACCTATCAGAGATGCATGAAGAAATGCTTGCATGACCAAATTGGCAAGAATGTGCAGGTGTACGTAGATGACATTGTCATCAAAACGAATAAAACACATACTCTTCTTAGTGACCTTGAAGAAACCTTTGCCAACTTGCGCAAATACAGGATGAAGTTGAATCCGACTAAATGCACCTTTGGCGTCCCGGCTGGCAAGTTACTCGGCTTCTTGGTATCCAGTCGGGGCATTGAAGTCAATCCTTCAAAGATAAAATCTATAGAGAGCATGTCTTTTCCGAGATCACTGAAGGATGTGCAGAAGTTCACCGGATGCCTGGCTTCTCTGAGCCGCTTCCTGGGCAGAATGGGCGAGAAGGCCTTGCCTCTTTACCAACTCATGAAGAAGAGTGACAAGTTTGTCTGGACACCACAAGCTGATGTGGCATTCAAGGAACTGAAGACCATGCTGGGTAGCGCTCCCATCCTGGCTAGTCCGCTACCCAAAGAGCCAATGTTGATGTACATTGCAGCAACCAACAGGGTAGTCAGTGTGGTGATAGTGGTGGAGAGAGAAGAGGAAGGCAAGACTGTGCAGCGGCCAGTGTACTATCTCAGTGCGGTGCTATCCAGCTCCAAGCAGAACTACCCGCACTACCAGAAGATGACTTACGGCATGTACCTGGGTGCCAAGAAGCTCAAGCATTATTTCCAAGAGCATCCCATCACAGTGGTGAGTTCTGCTCCCATCTCGGATATCATGGGCAACAAGGATGCAAGTGGCAGGGTAGCCAAGTGGGCAATCGAGCTAGCCGCATACGCTCCTCTGTACGTGAGAAGAGAAGCCATCAAGTCACATATTCTGGCAGATTTTCTAGTGGATTGGGCTGAGGTGCAGTATGAGCCTCCCTTGCCGGAAACAAACTACTGGAAGATGCATTTTGATGGCTCCAAGGTGAAGGAAGGCCTTGGTGCTGGCGTAGTGCTTACGTCACCCAAGCGAGATCAACTCAAATACGTGTTGCAGATTCATTTCAAGGCATCTAACAATGTGGCCGAGTACGAGGCCGTGGTTCACGGCCTGAAGGTAGCCAAGGAGATTGGTGTGCAGCGTATCGTCTGCTATGGCGACTCGAATTTGGTGGTGCAGTAGGTATCCGGCAGCTGGGATGCTTTGGATGCCAACATGGCATCCTACCGGTTTCTGGTGCAAACCATGACTGGCTTCTTTGAAGGGTGTGAGTTCCATCATATACACCAAGCTGAAAATGATGCAGCTGATGAGTTGTCCAAGTTGGGGTCTTCTCGGCAGTTCATCCCGGCTGGGATTGCCTTGGAGCATTTGAGAAAGCCATCCATCAAGCCATCCCCCAACTCGGAGTCTATCTTTGGTCCCTCTCTGCCAGGAGAGGAAGCTGTTCCAATGGAGATTGACTGGGAGGCTGCAAAAGAGAACCCGGGGACTGTCGTCTCCAACCCGGGGACTGGCACCTGCAATCCGGGGACTGCTCCATTCAACCCGGGGACTATCGCATTCATCGAGGGGATCATTTCTCAGTACTCGGGGACTCGCCCCCCAAGACAGAAGAGGTCTTGGTGGCTGATCCAATGGAAGTGGACGAACCAGTGTTTCCCACACGGGAGACACCGAGTTGGGCTCTGCCCATATTATCCTTTCTAACGGATGGCACCTTGCCAAGTGACAAGGTCACAGCCAGGAAGATACAGAGAAGATCCAAAGGCTACACTATCCTCAACAAGGTACTGCATAGAAAGAGTCCTACTGGCGTGCTGCAACACTGCGTTGAGCCAGAGGAAGGAGAAGAAATTCTTGTGGAGATACACCAGGGGGAATGCGGGCATCACGCCTCTTCTCGGGCTTTGGTCAACAAGGCTTTCCGGCATGGTTTGTTTTGGCTCACTGCCTTGAAGCAAGCTGAAGATATAGTGAGAAAGTGCAACGGCTGCCAGAGATTTGCAAGTAAGATTCATATGCCAGCTTCCGAGTTGAAGACCATTCCCATTACTTGGCCATTTGTTGCTTGGTGTTTGGATATGGTGGGGCCTTTCAAGCCAGCTAGAGGAAACATGACTCACATCTTGTTCATGGTTGACAAGTTCACCAAGTGGATTGAGGTCAAGCCTATTCGGAAGTGCGATGGAGTCACAGCTGTGAGTTTCCTAAAGGATGTGATCCTGAGATACGGCTACCCGCATAGCATCATCACTGATAATGGAACAAACTTTGCTGAGGGTGCTTTTGCGAGATTCTGCAAGGAGAAGCGGATCCGGCTAGATGTTGCATCTGTTGCGCATCCGGCCTCCAATGGGCAAGTTGGAGAGCAAATGACATGGTGCTATCCGGCATAAATCCAAGGCTGATGGAGCCATTACAGCGAACCCCTGGTTGTTGGCTGGACAAGTTGCCGGCGGTGTTGTGGAGTCTAAGGACTACACCTAACAGATCAACCGGATACACACCATTCTTCCTGGTATATGGAGCTGAGGCCGTGTTGCCCACTGACCTAGAGCATGACTCGCCCCGAGTAACCCTCTACACTGAGGCGAAGGCGAGAGAAGCTCGAGAAAATGACGTCGGCCTGCTAGAAGAAGCAAGAGAGTTAACTCTGTCACGTTCAGCTGTATATCAGCAAAACTTGAGGCGTTATCACAGCCGGAAAGTAAACCCAAGGGTTTTACGAGAAGTAGATATGGTCCTTAGGCTCGTGCAACGCACGACCGGGATGCACAAGCTATCCCCTCCGTGGGAAGGGCCTTTCATTGTGAGCAAGGCTCTGCACAATGATGCCTACTATCTAGTTGACGCATAGGCACCCCAGAAGAACAGGCCGGATAGAGCTGGAGAGGAATCTAAGCGCCCTGGAATGTAGCTCTACTCCGCCGTTTTCATTCATGAGAAAAAAGTTTTATGTATCTCCTCAACCGAGTTAAAATTCTAGTAGGCACTCCGAATTCAAACTCGGGGACTGCCCATGTCCAAATTTGTTATGTATTGTTCTACTCTGTTTTACTTTGTCTACTCGTTTGCTTTACTTAGAATTTCATAAGCATATCTAGTAATGTGTTTAAACCCAAGGGCCAACTCTTCGACTCTACTGCTGTCCGCAACCCGGCTTCATGGCAAGCAAGAGAACAAGCCAAGGGTCAATGAGCACACGAAAAATTGCTAAGGAGAAGAGAGGTGTAGCAACCGAGTAGGGTGTTCTTTTCTGTTTCTGTTGTTTCTTTTCGGCTAAGTGGTGGGCAGCGTTACCATGCATTTTTCTAAGTGGCAAAGTATTTGAAACTCAAACTTTGAAATCTTGTGACTCGACTACAAAAAAAGCCACAAGTGGCAGGTAAGAGCTGAGACAAAGAGAATGAGTGGATAAAGAATGCAACTCGGGGACTCGCATAGAAACGCAACCCGACATTGAGCCAGAGTTGCTAAACTGTTAACTGAATTAAAAACTGAGTAGCAAAGGACATAATTGTACTGATTACATATGCACCCGGCATCCCGGGGATCTGATAAAAGTTTGAAAGTAAGACTTGCAGGAATTACACGATAGTGGAAGCAGTGTTGTCCGCGTCAGTGTTGGCCGAGGCAGCTTGATCGGAGGTTGCTGTAGCCACGGAGGTTGTTGTAGAGTCGGAGGCTAGCGGGTAGAGACCGTCCGTAGAAGCAGCAGTCACGCCCAACTCGGGAGCCGGCTCTTGGATCACCATTGTCGTGGGATAATCACGGCAGACGTTACCGGGGGTAACTGATCTTGGGGCAAGACGACACAGGCGTTTGGGAGAGGGTTTAGCTCAGAGGAAAACATGATGGTAATCGATCTGGTAGCCGGCAATCAAAGTCGCCGAGTCTCCGATCTTAATATAATAACTCAACTCTCGGGTTACAATGGATGCTCGATATCAAGCGATATTGCTAGGGTTCTTAGATTTCTCTTAACTAATCCTAGGGGTCGGTTTATAAAGCACCCGTACCCCCTGGGTTACTCTCCAAGGCGCACCCTAAATCCTACCCGGACACGGCATACGAACCCTAACCTTCCTTCACCGTAACCCACAATCCGGGTTACTAGGCCTACAAACTTGGGCCTTACGAAAGTTCTTTATCCTTAACCGGATCCTGCGCAGCGTCCTTTGGGCCGGGTTATACCTTGGAGTTGGCCTACCGGGTTATTATCCCTCCACCAGTAGTCCCCAGAATAGCTTGGGCTTCACGGATCCTTCCTTGAAGCGCTCGCTATTCCCTGTAAGAATATCAAACACACAAGTATATGGAGGCCGGGTTAAGGTGCTTTGATAGTTAGCTAGGCCTTACTCCATGGTGGCCATATAGTAACCCGGCTTTCTCGCAAATACCTGG
This sequence comes from Alopecurus myosuroides, assembly GCA_028641055.1. Classification (NCBI taxonomy): domain Eukaryota; kingdom Viridiplantae; phylum Streptophyta; class Magnoliopsida; order Poales; family Poaceae; genus Alopecurus; species Alopecurus myosuroides. The sequence continues at coordinate 243,336,609 of CM054057.1, read as the reverse complement.
CTTAACTTTCCAGGTCTAAGCCCTAATAAAAATGTCAAGATTCTATACTCGATAATTGACCCTGATATCACGGGGTGGATCTCCTTCTCTTTTTCGTCCAGATACCTTGCTTAATACTTGGAGCATTTCTCGTAGGATCCGCGCGGATAACCATTCCCCCTAATTTCCGGCTTCCGGCCGTTGAGATAAGCTCACCCTCGCCTTATAAATAGCGTTCAGGGGATGACCTAAAGCCCAACGCCTCACTCCATCCTCTCCTTTCCTTCTTCACTCCTTGCACCCTCGTAACACCTCCGCAGGAATTTCGTGCTCGCCACCGGTGCAAAGCCACCGCCGGCCGCATCCGCTTTCGAGCCATCCCGCGCCGCCGCCAAACTTCACCGCTGCGCGCTCGCCCCGCTCGCCAAGAATTGCAGAGGGGCGCTCGAGCCACGCTGTCCGCCGTCATCGCACTAAACTCCAAGATCTCCCAGTAAGTTCCTTGTACTTGTTTAATTTTAGCCTCGCAATTTCTCGATTCATCCCAGATTGGATCTAGGTCAACCTGTGGGCCGTTTCTTTGTCACACCAAATTTAGACGGCTTAGGTGCTTGCTAACTTCTTCAACAACCTGTTTGATGATCACACATCGCCCTCCTACCATTATTAATCACCAATCCCTTTGTAGAATCATTCGCAAGTTTTCCAATCTAGATCAGTTTCACCTTAATTTTCCGCACATAACATTGACACCCGGAAAATCCTCCTTTTCCGGCTATTTTGCTTGCAGTAGATACATGGGCAACCATCCGTCCTCCCCAAACACCTTTCCATACGTAAGTGACCAATAATCTCCACAGTTATACTTAATACCCGGATACCTTGCAATCTCCACTTCATGGCGTGATACCTGGATAGTTCTTAGTTCTCACGCTTTCCTGATACCCCAATACTTCCGAGTCTTATTTCCTGTACCTCTTTTTCTTGTGTTTTGCAGGTCGATCCCATGGCTCCCAAAAGGCAAGGGAAGCAGTCGGCCCAAGCGAAGACAACCCAATCCATATCCGCCAATTGGGGGCGATCTACTGTCACCAAGGCCAAACTGGAAGAATTGGCCGAATTAGGGGTTCTTCCCCCTCAAAAGGACATTCACTGGAGGGCGCCGGGTGATGAGACCCGGCCTACTCCCACCGACGGTGAGGTAATCTGCTTTGTAGAGCACGTGACCCGGGGATTCCGCCCTCCGGGTCACCCTTTCTTTCGCGAAGTCCTGAGCCACTACGGCCTCCGGGTGTTCGACATAGGGCCTAACTCTATGTTGAATATTACCCACTTCATTGTCCTATCCGAGTCATACTTGTGCACTCCGCCAAGTTTGACTCTCTTTATTGAACTATTCCAGTGCAAGCCGTGCCGCGAAAGCGGCGACGGAGCGCTTCTCACATGCGGCGGGGTATCCATCCAACGCCGTAAAAACTCCCCAATGCCAACTCTCAATCTGAACTCTCATGTCAAACACTGGCAATTATCCTTCTTCTACTGCCATGACACTTCTCCACCCGGCGAGAAGAGACTGCCGGGTTACTCGGAGGGCCTTTCGAGCCTTCCGAGTCTTTCAATGCCTTTGCCCCTGACTCAGACAGGGAGGTGATCCTTCCCTTATTGGCTAAAATATCCATCCTCTCAGCCCAAGGCCTCCTTGGGATCAATTTAGTGAAAGCATGGGTTGATTTTCGAATCCAACCCAACTCCATCCGCACCAAGTTAATGTGCGAGTACTCAGGGCATACCATAGATGCACTCCGATACTCCACCAAGAGCTTCGCGACTGGCGACACCAACAAGACCATCAAGGGCTTCTTGACAGAGAAGCTAGAGGTGATAAAGAACATCGCCGGGTTACCCCCATTTACTCGGGAAAACCCGGCTCCAGCGGTAATATCCGATATTCATAACTTATTTCCACACTTTGACTTGATACAACTTTTAACCCTTAATCTCATCCTTTTGTCTTAGGCTGATGATCCCTTCTGGAGAGTTGAACCCTCCCCCCCTTCCAGAAACCCGGAAGAAGAGGACGAGCCGGCCGATGATAGTGAAAGTACTTGCCCGGAACTTGTATTATTTTCACTTGCATCATTTTCCTCCCATTTAACTTTTTCCCATGGCCACACACTCGGTTCGCAGGGCTGGAGGACGAAGGTGAGAACAACGAGGATGACCCGGAGGCTACCGAGTCTGATCAAGAGGCAACAGTTGGTGCCAAGAGGAAGACCAGAGGGGCAGTGTCCAAGGTTCCTTTCTCCTCGTTATCCTCTGAACCTTACTCCTTTGACGCCATGCGACGACTTAACCTTCAATTATCGAACTCGTCGTATTTGAAGGATTCTCTTCCAGCCAAGCGCAGAGTAACTCGGAGCTCCCCGGGTGAAGATCCCCTTAACCCGGGCATCTCTACCTCCTCCGTCCCTCGTGACAGTGCTCCTCCGTCTCGTCCTTCCGACTCTCCTCAACGCCACCCTTCTCCTAACCATCCACGTGCCGGGCAATTCCGGGTTCCGTTAGTGGTCCCTGTGAGGACTTCCTCTGCTTCCAGCGGCGAGCTCCCGCCAGACTACACCGTGAATGCCGGGTAAGTTTTTGCTATATGACTTCTTCTGATGCCTGACAATTTTCAATCACCACTGCTAACTGCCTCCTCTCATCTTTCTTTTAGCACTCAAGCCACCGTCAGTGACCCGGAGAATGTAGAGACGGATAACCATCGGACAGAGGAGCCGACTGAGAACGTAGATGCCGCGACTGGCGGTGACACTAAGAATAACCAGGAACAAGGCCCCTTGGGCGATCCACTTCACCGAGCCACCGGGTCTCCTTCCTCGTCGGAACCAGTGGACGAGGAGATCGAGGTTCTGGATACGAGGACGGGTTCTCCCAACCCGGATACTCAAACCGTCCGGGTCTCGACCCCAAGGGCGGGGAGGGCTCCCCCACCAGGCGATCAGGCCGCCGGCTCTTCCGGTGCCCGGCCCGAGGACCTGACGTTCACCCAGATGCTCGAAACCCTGCGCACTTTGAGGGCTAATGAAGAAAACATCTTGGGGGCTTTAATAGCCAAACACGAGGTAAATCCGACTAACGCTGCTTGTGTCCTTATCCAGTCCCCAAGTTCCGAGTGAATTGATTCATAATTTGCTTGGGACTTTATGATACAATCGACTGATAACTTGCCCCTTTACCCGGCTAATCCTTCGTTGCGTCCATGCAGTCTTTCGTGACTCAATCTGAGGAGAAACTGGCGGAGGCCACCAAGCTCATTGAAAAGGAGGTGGTTCTGCGTGAAGCAGCCGAGGCTGAGGCCAGGAGGAATAGGATGATAATGAGGAAGTATAGGAAAAGGGCTCACAAAGCAGAAGATGATCTAACGAGCCTTTCTGTCCAAATTGCTGACACGTATCGTGCTTTGCTTGGTACGTTTCTTCCTCCGGGTTATCCTTTTGATAAATAGCCGGAGTTTTCCCGACTCATGTTTCCATTTCTTCAGGCCCGGACGAAGTGATGCCGGATGAGGATGACATTGCCAGACTGAAAACTATCAAGAGCGTTATCCGGCAGCTATGCGCCGGAACCAAATGGATCCTTCAGGAATTACGGTGGCCGGGTAAGGGGCATGTCGATCTGAAGAGAATGCTGGATGCCTTCTCCACTATCCCTGAGTGGATTTGGCACTGGAAACGCTCGTCTTGCCGGGTTGGAGTAACCCGGGGGCTTGGGCTTGCTAAGGCTTATTTCCCTAAGCTCGAGCTAGTGAAGCTTATGGGCGGCTTTCCGGAGTTCAAGCTTGATGGGTCCAAGTTCTCAGTGAAGGATTTTCAAGCTGTCCAGAAAGAGGTCCGTTACCCGGCCAGCGTGATCGCTGACAACCTGGATGTTGATTCCCTCGTTCCTGCATATGATGCTGCTGGTGAAGCGGTTAAGTCGGATCTTCCCGAGCCGTATGATATGCTGGCTCGGTGGAAAGAGGAAGCTGCTAAGTTGAGGGCGGAGACTGCCAAAAAGCAAGCTGAAGCCGGTTCTGCACCCGCTTCCTCAACACCAGTCGTTCCACCTCCTGCGCGGGCTGGTACTACTGATCCGGGTGTTGCTGCTACCACCAATGATGGCAAGGGCAAGGCCAAGATGAACGCCGAGTAATACCTAATATTTGATGCCTCTTCTTATGCGTCAGTCGGCCGATGTGCTGTTTAAACAATTATATTTTGGGTGGTGCGCCTGTGCACCTTTGATATCTTTCACCGGGATTTTGTAATGTACGCTAAGGTCTTGATATACTCTATGCCTCTTCTGGCCTTTTAAATTTATCCATTTTGAACTCATCTGCTCTCGATATCCGTCTTTCTTTATTGTTCCTTTTGTGAAACTCGGTTTCCGGGTCTCATGGGTGTTGACAAGCGGTCTTGCTGCTAAGTCCCCAAGCCCCCAAGACTCGGATTTTTGGATTTTTGAACTTTAACAATCAAACAATTTTTCTCGTTTTCGAGATCCCGAGCCCCCAAGACCCGGATTCCGAGTTTAGGAAACGTGATCTTTCAAGGAGAATGCATTTGCTTGCTGCTAGGTCCAAAAAGCCCAAAGCCGTTTCACATAGGTTTTGAAGTTATGCTTAATAATCGTTGAGTTTCCGGCTATCAGCCCTGTACTCTGCATAACTTGTGGTTTAGATGACCCTTTTGACTATCTGATACTATAAGCCGGCTTTCGCATGGATATCATGTTGTTACATCTGTACGAAACAAGGTCAACCAAGTCCCATTGGGCTTCATGGCTGATTATAATCGTAAGCGAGCAAATCATGCCATTTTGGTGCGAGTCACATCGAGCTTAAGTAAGAAAAGTCAAGAAAATTTGGCTCCTTTGTCCGGTTATAAGATTGCAGCCGTACTCATTTGCGAGTAACCGGCCCTTATAACTCATAGGCATCGAGGCCGGGTCTTTGAGTTTTCAACTGTGCTATTCAAGCAATCAGCCCCCAAGACCTATATATGCGACATGCTGAGAGTGAAGAACATGAGAATAATCACCTCTTTACTTGATATGAAAAAGTTAGGTCAGCAGGCCGCCTCATTAAAAACCCATCCAGTCCCCAAGGGTACCCTGGATAGGAAAAGAGTACGTCTAAAACCTGCTGCCTGTTACATCGTGCAATTCCACTTGCCAATATAATCTTTGCTAAGTATAATACGGACGTAGCTGCGCCACGTTCCATGGTCTGTCTCTTTCTTGCATAGATGAAGTGGTATGAGCGGTGTCATTAACTGTAGCCGACTCTTCCCTTGCATCTACCAAGTAATATGATCCGTTATGAAGATTCCGGCTTATGATAAACGGTCCTTCCCATGGTGGTGATAACTTGTGTTTTCCTTCGTTTGACTGTACCAGGCGCAGAACCAGGTCTCCTTCCTGGAAGACCCGGGTTTTCACGCGCCGGCTGTGATACCTCCGTAGATCTTGCTGATATATGGCTGATCTTTCCAGGGCTTGTTCCCTTTGTTCTTCTAACATATCTACGGCGTCCTGCCGGGTTTTTTCATTCTCCACTTCGACGTAAGCTGATATTCGTGGTGAATCGTGAATAATGTCACTCGGTAACACTGCTTCCGCCCCATAGACCATGAAGAAGGGTGTCATGTGAGTGGATCTGTTGGGTGTAGTGTTGATACCCCAAACCACAGAAGGAAGTTCTTCCACCCACGCGCCAGCAGCCCTGATGCAGGGGACTCGCAATCGTGGTTTCAACCCGCGGAGCAATTCTTGGTTTGCCCTCTCCACTTGTCCGTTGGCCTGTGGATGAGCCACTGATGCTACATCAAGCCAGATTCCATTGTTGCCGCAGAACTTTTCCATCTCACCAAGGGACATGTTGGTTCCATTGTCGGTAATTATGCTGTGAGGATACCCAAACCGGTAGATAATTCTTTTCAGGAACTTGACTGCTGTAGCTGCTTCACAATTAGTAACTGGCATAACCTCAACCCACTTGGTAAATTTATCAATAGCCACTAAAAGATGTGTCTTCTTGTAGGGTGACATATGAAAGGGGCCAACCATATCCATCCCCCAGACAGCGAACGGCCAAGTTAACGGGATGGTCCGTAATTCCATAGCCGGCACATGGGTTTGGCGAGCGTACCTTTGACATCCGTCACACCTTGCTACTAATCTTTCCGCATCTGCTAGAGCTGTCAGTCAGAAAAATCCGTGTCGATAAGCCTTGGCCACAAGGGATCTTGTGGATGCATGATGCCCGCAATCGCCTTCATGGATTTCCTTGAGAATCTGTCGGCCTTCTTCTGGTGCTACGCAGCGCAAAAAGACTCCTGCTGCACTTCTCTTGTACAACTCCCCATTAATGATAGAATATCCCTTTGCTCTCCGCAAAATTTGCCTTGCTAACACCTCCTGTTGCGGTAACTCGCCTCGTGATAGGTAGGCCAAAAATGGTTCTGTCCACTCGGGAATAGCGCGTATAGTGGCCACGAGCTCCGTATCCGGGTCTTTACTTGCCAGTTCCTCCTCAGACTCGATTTTAACAGATGGTCGCCATAACTCGTCCAGGAACACGTTAGGTGGAACCGGCTCTCTACGCGAGTCGAGTCTAGCAAGGGCATCTGCTGCTTCATTCTTCCTTCTGTCTATATGCTCCACCTCATACCCGGAAAAGCATCCTGCAACCCTATCAACCTCCCTCGGTATGCCTCCATGGTTGCATCCTTTCTATCCCAAGTTCCTGACACCTGCTGTACCACAAGGTCCAAATCTCCAAAGCATCGTATTCTCTTAATGTTCATCTCCTTGGCTGCCTTTAAGCCATGCAATAGGGCCTCATACTCGGCCACGTTGTTGGAAAAGTCAAAGTGAATTTGTAGTACGTAACTTAATTTATCTCCTTTGGGTGACGTTAGCACCACTCCAGCTCCTGATCCCTCGTATTGCTTAGATCCATCGAAGTGCATGATCCATGACTCGGAGTTTGGAACCGTTGTAGTCATGCCTGTATGTGTCCAGTCGTTAACGAAATCAATTAAAGCCTGAGATTTGATTGCTGACCTGGGCTCGTAACTGATGTGATAATCCCCCATTTCTATCGCCCATTTGGCTATTCTTCTAGTCGCATCCGAGTTCCCGATGATATCCGACATTGGTATCGAGCTAACCACCGTTATGGGGTGTTCCTGGAAATACGGCTTCAATTTCCGGCTGGCCATAAAGACCCCGAAAACCAGCTTTTGCCAATGCGGATAGCGCTGCTTTGCTTCCGACAATACCTCACTGACATAATAAACCGGCCTCTGAACTGGATAACCTTTCCCATCTTCTTTACGCTCCACGACCACCACTGCACTGACGGCTCGGGGGCCTGCTGCCACATACAGCAACATAGGCTCTTTAGGACCCGGGGCCGCTAGCACTGGTGCTTCAGATAACTGCTTTTTTAGTGCCTCGAACGCCTCATCCGCCTCCTGATCCCATACGAATTTGTCTGACTTTCTCAAGAGCCGGTACAAGGGTATTGCCTTTTCTCCGAGTCTTGATATGAATCGGCTCAAGGCTGCCACGCAGCCTGTGAGTTTTTGAACGTGCTTCAAATTTTCCGGCTTTTTCAGACTCTGGATAGCTTTGATTTTGTCCGGGTTTGCCTCAATTCCTCTCTCGGAAACGATAAAGCCGAGTAATTTCCCGGCTGGAACTCCGAACACGCACTTCGTCGGGTTAAGCTTCATCTGATACCTCCTCAAGGTTTTGAACGTCTCCTTTAGATCATCGATAAACGTCTCCGCCTTCCTGATCTTGATAACCACATCATCCACATAGGCATGGACGTTGCGTCCAATTTGGTCCTCGAAGCACTTTTGAATACACCGTTGATAAGTTGCGCCAGCGTTCTTCAATCCAAACGTCATGGTTTTATAACAGAAGGCCCCGAAAGGGGTTATAAATGATGTTTTCTCCCAATCCTCCCTCTTAAGCTTAATTTGGTGATACCCGGAGTATGCGTCCAGAAAGCATAGCAGGTCACTCCCGGCTACTGCGTCTACGATCTGGTCTATCCTTGGTAGCGCGAACGGGTCCTTTGGGCAATGCTTGTTGAGACTCGTGAAATCGATGCACATCCTCCACTCGTTAGTCTTTTTCATCACTAGAACCGGATTTGCTAACCAATCCGGGTGAAACACTTCCATGATAAAGCCGGCTGTCAGTAGCCGAGCAATTTCTTCACCTATGGCTTTCCTTCTTTCCTCATTCATCTTCCTCAAGCCCTGTTTCACAGGCCTGGACCTGGGATCCACGTGCAAACTGTGCTCCGCCAATTCTGTAGGGATACCCGGCATGTCGCTAGGTGTCCAGGCGAACACGTCCGCATTTGAACGAATAAACTCCACAAGTGCCTTCTCCTGTTCTCTTTCCAAATTAGACCCTATAGTAAATTGCTTAGTGGAATCACCTTCAACAAAATCTATCTTCTTGGTGTCTTGTGCTGCCTTGAATTTTGCTCTCTCGTCCTCAGTATTCGGCCTTTTCAAAGCTGTTCTATCATCCGGATTTACTTGAGACCGGTAATACTCGAGTTCTTCTTTTCTACACGCTTGCTCGGCCATTACTGAATCTCCTTCGTCGCACTCGGCCGCTATATCCCGGTTCCCATGTACGGTGATGGTCCGTTTAGGACCCGGAATCTTTAGCTGCAAATACACATAACACGGCCTAGCCATGAATTTAGCATAAGCCGGTCTTCCGAACAGCGCGTGATAAGGACTGCGCAATTTGACCACCTCGAACATGAGCCACTCAACTCGATAATTATCCGTCGACTCTCCGAAAGCAACCTCCAAGGTGATCTTTCCCTCGGGGCTCGCCGAGTGACCCGGCACGATCCTGTGAAAGACTGTCGAACTTTTCTGTAGCTGGGACTCTTTGAGGCTCATGCATAAGAAGGTTTCCCAATACAGGATGTTAATGCTACTTCCACCGTCCATCAGGACCCTTTTCAGCTCGTAACCATTGACCTATGGCGCAACCACCAATGCCAAAACTCCTGGGCGCTCTATTCTTTCCGGGTGATCTTTTCTGCTCCACGTTACCTCTTGTTCCGCCCATCTCAGGTATCCCGGCACGGCCGAGGAAACCGAGTTTACCGCTTGCTTTAATGTCTCTTTGTCCCTGCTAGAAGTTCCTGTAGTATGCACATGTAAAATCAGGCGTACGTACCATACCGATGAAGATGTTGATCTGGCCGATCGTCACAGTAGATCCGGACTCGAGGTGATCCGACTCTGGCCCCCAGCCGGAATCGTCCACCATATTTTCTCCTTTGTGGTCGATGTAGATCTCGCCGATGACAAGACTCTCCATGTTCTTCCGAGCTTCTCCCGTGATGTAAACACCTTTGGACGCAGGCCCCACGGTGGGCGCCAACTGTCGTGGGATAATCACGGCAGACGTTACCGGGGGTAACTGATCTTGGGGCAAGACGACACAGGCGTTTGGGAGAGGGTTTAGCTCAGAGGAAAACATGATGGTAATCGATCTGGTAGCCGGCAATCAAAGTCGCCGAGTCTCCGATCTTAATATAATAACTCAACTCTCGGGTTACAATGGATGCTCGATATCAAGCGATATTGCTAGGGTTCTTAGATTTCTCTTAACTAATCCTAGGGGTCGGTTTATAAAGCACCCGTACCCCCTGGCTTACTCTCCAAGGCGCACCCTAAATCCTACCCGGACACGGCATACGAACCCTAACCTTCCTTCACCGTAACCCACAATCCGGGTTACTAGGCCTACAAACTTGGGCCTTACGAAAGTTCTTTATCCTTAACCGGATCCTGCGCAGCGTCCTTTGGGCCGGGTTATACCTTGGAGTTGGCCTACCGGGTTATTATCCCTCCATCAACCATCTTGGTGGTGATGGTGGTCTCCTGCACGGCGGACTGCGCCTGCTTGGCCTCTGGGTTGCTGGCCAACTCGGAGTCTTCAGCATTTCCTTGCTGCTCGCTACTCTCCGTTCCCTTGGCCTTCTCCTGCTTGGATCCCTCCTCCTCGGAACCCTCCGCGAAGTCGGCCAAGTCTTCATCAGTGATGTTGTCCTCATCATCGTCCTCGTCATCGTCATCTTCGCCAACGTCTGTGTCAGTGAGGCCATCGATGAAGACACTCGTTTCTGCATAGGAAGCGAGCTCATAAGCCACCTCTTTTCGGCGAGCAACACAATCCGGATCTTTGGTCCACTTGGAGTCTTCGCGGCGCGTGCTGATCCTTTGGAGATCCAGATTCTCGTACCAGCTCAGGATGAAGTGCAGCAGCTCGTCAGCTCCTGCCCGAGCTGTGGAGGCACGCCACTTCTTGAGCTCAGCTTTGACTCCGTTCAGGTTCTCAGCAATTCCCTGGAATGTTTCTGGGACCTCCTTCCCTGGCCATAACAGGGTGTGCAAGTTGATTGTTGTGGCCACCATGGAGGTGCCCAGGCCCTTGAGGGAATGCACATGTGTCTTTAGGTTGGCAAGAAGGTCCGAGATGGTGGACCCATCATCAAGGCCAAGACCGGATGCTGCCCTGGCTTTCCTTGATTTGTCTGCAACAGTTGCGCCAGCGGAACGAAGTTCTGGGAAGACATCTAAATCAGCAAGGCCTAAACTTAGGTCAGAAACAGAAACCAGGAAGAAGAAAAACAGAATAGGAGAAGACAGAGAGAAAAAAGGCAAACATGATAGCGGATAATGACAACTTACATTCCATCTCAAGGACAATTGCTCCCAGCTTCCTCTGTCAGTCGGTCTCGTCTGCGATGTGCTTATCCTGGATACGGCGCGATTCCCAGAGTTGGGTCTCGAGAGCCGAGTTCCGGTCCTTCAGCATCTGGATCTCCAGCTCAAGTGCCTGCTTCTCGGCTTTGGCTGTCCTCTCAATCTTCTACTTCTCGTCGACGTGGTTGATGCAGTCTGGAGTGCGGCTTGGAGATCGAGTTGGAGCTTCTCGTATTCCGTCCTCTCGATGGTGCGCTCTTGCTCGATCTCTGCTTCTCGGGTTCGCAACTGCTGTTGTACCTCAGCAGGCGTGAGGCACTACAAGTGTTGCTCCCGGAATTTTTTATACTCTTCTTCGAGAAGAACAACATTATCAGCAAAGCAACCAAGTAGGAAGATACAATTTCAGAAAAGAAAGAGGAAGGCTCACCTTCCAAAGTAGAGATCTTGCTCTGGGCGGAGGCGGCGAAAACTTTGCAGTCTTGGTGCCTATCCACCAGATCCTTGAACTTGCCTGCAGAGAAGACAGCAATGAAGCAAAAAGCAAAAAACGGGCGTAAATAAAAAACGCACAAACCGAGATGCTAAAAGCTTACCTTCGACCTTAGAGATCTGGAGAGTGCGTTCCAGGGCCATGTGCTCCATCGCGTCATGGTCCTTCTTGTCGGCTTCTAGAGCCTGGTTCCGCTCTCTGGCCTAGCGGTGATTCAAGAGTAGCTGACGGAAAATCTTTTTCCTCTTCTGGACGCTATCCTGCAGAGAAGAAAGGAAAAAGTGTAAGTTTTTTGGAAGATTTGGCCCGAGTAAATGTCAACTCGGTTGAGTCTTCACCTACTCGGCCCGAATCTCGGGGACTGGGGTAATGCCTAAGAGAAAAAGAGAAGAGAAAGAAGAAACCAGCAACTCGGAAAATGCAAAAAGGAGAAGAGGCACTTACCACATAGCTTTGCTCAATGTCCTCGATGTTTTCACTAGTACAGATACCCTCATCTGTGGCGCACCAAAAAGTGATTCTGTGGCGCACCCCGGGGCCACAGGGGTGCGCCACAGAACACACGCCATAAAAATAGTTTCTGTGGCGCACCCAACCCATGCGCCATAGAAATAATAGATTCTGTGGCGCACCCAGCCCGTGCGCCACAGAAATACTCGATTCTGTGGCGCATCCCCTCCAGGTGCGCCACAGAAATAGGTGCGCCACAGAATTGTTCCATGGTGCGCCACAGAAATAGGTGCAGTATTTCAAAATTTAAATTGTTTCTGGTATAAATACCAGGTATATTACATTATTTATACAGTTTGAATACAGGCAGTGATATTTGACAAATATATAAACATAGAAGTGATATTTGACAAAGATATAAGCCACACATTACTCGATAATAACATAATATACAATAGTGATCCATAGTGCAAAAGTATCAAATTTTGTTCATCGAACATCATCGAACATAGTGATACATAGTCAAACATCATCGAAATGCCACCACATAGTTCATCGAACATGACACCACATAGTTACTCGATAAGGCCTAAGCTAAGATGAAATAGACTACAAGCACGGCGACGATGGTGAGCAAGAACGGTAGCTTGATGGAGGTCTTCATCTTGTTCTTCTGTTTCGACTGGTGGTCCCTCCACTTCGCAACCGCCTCGTGTCTAGTCTCGTATCCTTTATAGCAGTTGCCGCTGAACTTGTCGACCTGTGCTTTACAGTCCTTCCACTCGTCATAGACTCCTGGAACCCGACCCTCGAACAACACGTAGTACGTCATCTATATAGATAGACACAAAGCATATTAGTAAGTATAATGCAAAAAACAACTAAGGCATATATTTTCACCAAAAACAACTAAGGAATATGAATGCTACTTCCAGTTTCAGTTTCAGTTAAAAGTTTCAGTTTCGTTTCAAGTTTCAGTTTGAAAATTCATTGTTTCAAACTTCAAATTTCAGTATGAAATATTGGATGCTACAGAATGAAATATTGCTACTGCTCAAGTTATATCGGCACAATCTATGATTTTTTGGGTCTTCTAATGGCAGAGAATGTCAAAGGCACATTATATCAAGCGATATAGTGTCATGATGGCATCACGCTTCATCAGTTCATCGATGAAGTGCTTTTATGAGTACTCCAAATAATCAAGCAAAAAAGAAAAGGTACTTATGAACTTATACAAACTCTTTTTTTGTATTTTCCTTGATTCTGTTCGCATCAATGTGTGCAATTAAACAACTAATGTACTCCTGAATGTAATAATCCACCTAAATAATAATGTAGTACACCTATTGGACCATGCCATGCCATAAAAAAATAACTCAATGTAGTGCCTATATTTAGGGTTCAGACAACACTTATTGTAATTTCAGTTATTGATTACTGCTTGATGATTACAAGTTATTCTAGACTGAAACAGTGGCTACTTGATAACACAAACTTGCTTGTAATAGTAGCTAGCTAGGCATATATATATAAGTTAAGCAAATTTTGTTAAACAAACTAATAGTAGCTACCTACGCACACCTCGATCAACGATACCTCTTCTGGAGAGGCGCCGGAAACGGCTTATATAGCTCCTTCGTCATCCACGACCTACGATCAGCCTGCCGCTCTAGGAGTTCCTGGATATCCCTCTGGCATAACCCTATGGGCTGGTTCAAGGACCCTCCCTTTTTGTTGACATCTTCAATGATTATCTCCGACAACTTGACTTTGATACGATGAAAATCTTGCATAAGATCTTCCTGTGAGATTTCCCCCGCCATTTTGTTGGACCAGTCTCGGAGTTTAGAAGGATGATTCATATTATTTGCATCGCGGACAATCCCTTTGAGGTGATGGAGGGCATAGAAGGCCTCCTTTGTGCTCCAAGCCGGCTGCTTGATGCAGGGGAACTCGGTCACGTGCATGAACCCGTATTTGCCAGTAGCCGGCCTGATACATTCTTGTTTCTTTTGGAATGTGCCTCCATTTTGGGCGTAGCCGTTGAGAGCCTCATCGAGAACACTCCTTATTCTGGTGTAGTCTTTCTTCTTCGTCTTATTCGACGAGTCGAAGTACTCGGCTAGTGACCACTTTGGGCAAAGCACGATGTGTGTGCAGTATGTGTCCCTGCTCAACACATGCAATCGAATCCAGGATAAGCAATGGATGAAATCTAGAAAAAAAACATTAGCTACGATGGTCGCGAGACTTACTCGGGAAAGACAGGCAAAAGAATGTCCCTCTTGTTCTCACTGTTTCTCAACATGAAGCTCTCGAGGTACTTCACTGCCTTGGTCCGTGAACTTGATCCTTCCTCCAGCTGGCTATCACGCATGTAGTAGGGATCCGCTACCATAACGTACGGGGGTAAATCTCGCTGGATCTGCAGCTGAGCATTGAGCGCGTATAGGCGGACCAAGTTATAGTCCAGTCGTCTCGAGTGAAACAGATTGAAGATATCCTCGTACGCTATGAAGAACAGTCCCGCGGGGTCTTCATGGACGAAGTCCGGGCCCTCTGGCACCTTGACCATGAACGCTGGGTAATTTGGAGACTCTTCTTTAAGAAGGAGGCCCTCTAGCATCACGATAATGTTCTGCAATGTGAGCATTGGTCCAGTTGCCCCTTGTATCTCGTCCGGACCCAGTATCGGTTTCCCAGCTTCATGCAAGCGGGTCAAGCCATCCTTACGGGGTCGTACCACGGCGTCGGCCAAGATCTTAGTATGCTGGGCCTTTTTAGCAGGTCTCTTCCTAATCTTCTTGCTGGGGGTGGCCTGATCTGCTGCGGGAGCTGGGGGTGCGGGAGCTGGGGGTGCGGGTGCTCGGGACGACCCTACGATTGTCTTATGCAGTGTGCCAAGGCTGAATACTGTACCCTCCGGGTAGGTCAGGCGCTGCGTGACTTCAGTACGCCTAGGTTGATCGTCGTGACTGCGGAAGGCTTCATCGTCACGATCCATATCAGGCATGTACCTATCTTGGCTGTAGCCCGTGTTGAGGTAGGCATTGATGTCGACATTGTCATCGTAATGATAGTCATCGACACCGGCTCCAGCAAACGGGTTGTCCACGTCCTTTGGTGGTGACGGCGGCTGTGATGCCGGCGGTTGAGGCACAACTGCATTTGATGATCTTTTGGCCGGTCGTTGCGGCATATTTCCCAACAACACTTTGTGCCTTGTGGTGGTGGCAACAACCGCCGGTTCCTTCTGGGTGGTGGTGGCGACGACTACCGTTTCCTTCTGAGGGGCGGCGGCCTTGGGTGCTGTCTGGAGGGCTCTTTGCTTCGTGGGCCGGACGATCTTATTGAGCGGGGCCATAGGGGATGTGGCGCCGATGTTGCGCTTGATCACAAGACCCCCCCAAGACGAATCTGGCTCTTCGGCCATTTCATCACCCAAGTCGTGCAGTCTCCAAGTACCAAGGTGTCCTCCTCGTCGCAGCCTGGAGGTTGAAAGGGGGGGAGGACGTCGCGATATTCCGGCACTACATTGGCCAACTTCACCTTCATCACGTTCTCGTCCATTTGAGAGTGGTGCATAGTGCGTTCCCCCGGTTGTATAATAGTGCCGGTAGCAACATCCACCAACTCTCCGCCGGGCACCACGCGATGCAGGAGTACGCAAGGTTCGTCCCGTTGGGCAACATACCAGGCATCATGAGATGACAGTCATCTTGAGAAGGCGTAGTTAGATCACGACTAACTAATTAGTTACCTTGGTGATGGCGTCGAGCTCGGCGGGTGTGACTAGAAGGAGCGGCGCCGGCGTCTGGGGGGTCAGCTGTTGCGGCGGCACTTGCTGGTTCATGCTTGAGTTGCTGCCGACGAAGGTGGGCAGATGGATCGGTCCAATTTGACCCCCCACATTCCAAGAAGCTATCCCCTCCATCAACCCAGCGGGGATGACTTCCTTGAGCCTCTGATCCACTAATTTATTGAGCGTGTCGGGGTCCACCTCTCTGCTCTCAAGTTTCTTCTCTAGAGCCTCCATATTCTTCTTCAGCTCCGCGACCTCCTCATCATCCTTAGTCGATGTCGTCTTCCTCTTCTTTCTCGACGACTTGGCATCTGATGCGTAGTACTCGGCTACCTTCATGTTTAGCCCAAAGCCAGAGATACGGCCAGCTGACGTCGGCGGGGCATCCAACGGCCTTTTCTTGTATGCGTTCGTCGCCCTGTTGAAAGGCGTGTCCCACCGACCCGTCGACCCTTCGGACGAGTGGTCAGATTTCTGCAACTCCCTCTCCTTCGGACAAAAGGAAATTAAGGTGAGCCCATTATCTAATTATTAGATCAATGCAATATACATGTACTTGAGATATATGTGTCCTTACCAAATGTTTCTCGGATTCCTTCACGTCCTGGTCTTTCGTCACGAATTCCCCCGTCTTCCAGTCTAAGAAGTACCGGGACCGGACAAAGTTCCTAACTTGTATATCCGTGATTTTGTGCCAGGGGTTATCTTTTCCGAGACGTTCCATCTCGCGGTCCTCCTTCTCCCAAACAACCTGTTTTCCTCGGTAACCACCGCTTCCGCAATGTTGGTGCCCTATGTTTTGTTCCCGCATATCCTCCCCCCATTTTGTCCATTTTTACACTCCTCGGTGTTCATGTACGCCTTCAGTATGTCGAAATCTTCTTTCTCGAGCGTCGGGTCTGTGCGACGGATCTCCTCCCAGCTTTTACCTTTCTTGATCTTCTTCTTCACCCGGGATTTCCAGCTGCTCAACGCGGTGCTCATCTTCGTGATGGCTAAAGAGTCCACCCTTTTGTTGAACGGCTCCGGGAACGTGTATCGCTGGTGAAGCTTCTTCAGGAGGATTTCGACCAAAGCCTTGTTTTCGCTGCTTCTAAGGTCCGTCGTGTTGATCGACATGCTTTCCCGCACGATGCACCCTAGCTGCATGCCGTACCCTGAGGAAACCGCTTCAGGCGCCAATGGTAGGCCACTCGGCGAGACCTCGGTGATTGTATCAGTGACGTTCGCGAGCACTTGCGGCCTACGATCCTTCCTAGGGGCCCGAGGCTTCTTATCCTTCTTATCGGTCGTCGGGGCGGCGACGCCGCTACCACCAGCCGCCGTGCGGTCAGTGGCGCCACCATCGGTGCTGTCATCCTGGTCCTCTTCCTCCAAGTACCCCCAATCAATATCACCGCCGTCCTCCCGGTCCTCTTCCTCAATTCTGGTTGCAGCGTGGGCATCCCAGCCCTCTTCCTCGGCACCGGCTTCGGGCACGGAGCCGTGCTTGGAAGAGCCAGACATGTTTCTGTAATAACATTCAAATTTGAATTTTTGAGTTGGATTTCAAATTATTCAATATAAACTACTTCGTTATCATTCATGTATGAGGTATGATTCCTAATCCCTATAACTGGATGTATTTTTGGTGTGGTCTGGTGTGGTCTCGAATGGTGCTTTGCATGATTACATGTGTGCTTTGGACGCTATAAGATGGCCACACACTCTGGTCACACACTCTGGTTGTGGAGTGGAATGAAACTAAAATGGAGCAAAGCACTCTAGTGAGAGGAGGGCTAGCAGTAACAAAACCATAGTTTCAGTACAGGGAATCTAGTGAGAGGAGAGCATAGCACTCTGTGGTACTACTATTTTGTACAAGCATTTTTTCTTTCCTTTCAAATATAGCCGATATTATGTTTCTGAGAATTATCCATTTCTCCATCCTTGATGTTCCTTTATCCACTGTAACTTTTCCTAAGAATTTCCAGAAGCCATGTGCTGAAAGAGAAAAAACTCCCTTAGCCTCGTGAATCCGCGTGCGTGACGGGAGACTCCAAGTGTGTGCGTACCGTGCAACGACTCCAGTCTCGAGACGAGCCAGTCCAGGTCCGTGCGCATGGAATGTATACGTACAATCGGCTTGCTCATTCCGCTACATCAAGACTCGGTGAGCTTTTGGTGAGGCATCGGATCTCGGCGTGCTGCAGCAAGACATACAAGGCGCTGGACGCGGCGAGCTCCGGCAGAGGCAAAATAGCCTATCCCACACGGAGTATTTTATTTTTAGCATGGGAGGAAACGCCAATTTTGTCCTTGACGTCGTGTGCAACCCCGCAACGGAGAAGTGGGTCACATTGCCGGACCCTACTCAGGAGGAGATTCTACATATGGGTTTGAGTTTCGATCCGGCTGTGTCCTCCCATTTCCATGTGCTTGCGTTGCGGAAGAAGAATGATGGCTGGGAGTGGGGAGTCGAGGTGTATTCGTCTGAAACCGGAAGATGGTCTCACAAGGAGAACGAATGGCACGGAGATACTCTTCTCACTAATCATCAGCCAGCATCTGTGTTTCTTAACGGCTATATGCATTTTCATGCGTTTGACAGCGAGTCAGGCCGTTGTCTAGCCGTGGTGGACACTAAGGGAGAAGCATTGCGACCCTTCCGTGTTCCTGGCGGCCTAACTAAAGGTTTTATTCAGCTGTCACAGGGCTGCCTGCACTATGCAAATTTCAAGAGAGGTGAAAGAGGTGCTGAAATTCTACAGTATCATATCCTTGAGGTTAGCAAGAGAAAAAACTCCCTTAGCCATCTACAGGAACCAGAAGGTATGTATTCATGATGAATTTGTTGACAGGGTTTAACAAACCATACACAATGGCTCAAACTGATAACTTAACATCTCTTCTTCATCTTATATATCTTACAGAGAATTAGTATTCACGACCTAGCAGGTCTGGGTACACACAAGGTACGATCATCTGAACTATTATGAAGTTTTATCTTACCAGCCAATGTTTTAAATACAAGTAGGAGTACTCAACTTCCAAACATGAATTCTCATGGAAAAAAAAGCGTGTGCGCTTTAGAACTGTTATGTAGTTTGTTAAATACAAGTATCCTGACCAGGCAGTACGCCCTCAAATGTCCCATCCGGCGAGACCAGGCAGTACCCTGACCTGAACAAGTAATTGCCTACCAGCTATTCCAGGTGGACCACAGGTATAAACTATAAGTTGCCGCCAATTTATCAACCCATATCCTCCAGCTAATCCATCTATTTGATCGATGCAGAGGCAGAGGGTAGAAACTGAATTGTCTACAAAATCCCTCCGGTGAGTACTACGTATTCAGTTCAAAGAGCACGGTAGAATTAATGGACTCTTATTGGTAATCGACTGCCAAAGACAGGGTAAAATGAGAGCCAGATACCTAGGACTCTATAAGGTTAAGGACCTGTTTGGAATCCAGGATTCTCGCAGGAGACAATACATTTCCCGCGGAAAAACAAAAAAATGGGCCTTACAATGGTGAGCTAATGACAGTGGTTATTCACACATAGCCTCCAACCACCAAGGCACATGGAAGCAGTGGTAGGGCCTACTCTATTCTACTCCTCCTCTTGGATGGCTGTGATTAGGCCACAATGGCCAGGCACCAACTTTGAAGCACCATCACCTGATCATTCCTCATCAGCAGCTAGCTAGACACCGAAACTATACACTAAAACTACAACCATATTCTAACCTCAGCAACTTTGAAGCCCTTCACTTTGATTCTTCCTGTCTACCTAGGTTTAAAAATGCTATGCTCCCTCCAAGATCGAATGCACTGAGCTGTGCCCTTATGTACCAGAGAAAATATTAATTCCTCACATGGGCACCTCCAAAGCTCCCCTTGGTAGGCTATAAATGCATGCCCATGAAATCTGCATGCTTCTCTACACCACACAACATCACCACCACTGCTAGCTACTCGATCGTGCCCAGCTTTTGCCACAGACAAGAAGAACCTAACACGTTTCCCTCCCAGCAGGATGGCCATGAATCCTCTCTCCCAGGAGCACCCCAATGCATGGCAAAGCTACTAAGTATAGAGCTACTAAGTATAAAATTCATAGAAAATTTTGGCATGACTTTTGCTAATTTTCCTATGTATGAGAGTGCCAGAAATTCGCCCGGAAGGAAATGAATCAACTTCCTCGCGAAACTTTGGCATCTCAAAAAGGAAAAACCTGCACAAAAAACCTACAGCTACCAGCTCAATAGTGAGGAACACTTTGCTGATGTACCAGGCATGCCAAAAATAGATTCAAAGTTTCAGAATCTTGACAGCATCTGGACATATGATTCTCAACAAATTATATGTTCACAGTATAACCTAAGCAGAAAGTGCATGTTAGAATTTCACAGTATAAGCTAAGTTCCAGAATTTCAAGCCTGTTCAGTATCGAGCTAGTGGAATTTCTGGCAGCTGCCTGCACAATCATCCCTCCATGACCAATGCAACTCATACAGGTTCACTACTAGTAGTAGGCAACAGCAGAGTGACGAGATGCGCAGTACTTTAAGCTCAAAGCTGAGCCATCTAACTACCTGGTATAGCTTTCGAGGAATCAAATTTTGTTCACTTTGTCGAAAACCCTAACTCAGCAAAAGCATCACATCTGAAACCGAGCCGCAAAGAAAGATGTTGGCGAGCTGAGACACAAAGAAAGCCACTCGTGGACGCGCTGTAGGTGGAAGGCAGAGGGAGAAGAGGGCCGGGGGCTTACCTGTAGGTGGAAGGCTTGTCGAGGAAGACGGTGTCGATGCAGACGGCGACGGCGCGGCGCTCCTCTAGTAGCTAGGTCACGGGCAGCGCGGCGCTCGTTCTCCTAGGCTCGTCCTCCACACGGATCCTCCACGGCGGCGAGCGCGAGCGAGAAGATCAAAGGGGATCGATCCGCCACGGTGGTGTTCGTCGCGCGAGAGAGAGGGGAAGAACTGAGATGAAAACTGCTAAGTGTGGAAGATGACCAGGCGGGTCCACATGTCATTGGCAAAGAGGCATTTTCTGTGGCGCACCACGAGCATGTGCGCCACAGAATTGTTAGAATTCTATGGCGCACGCTTCTAGCGGTGCGCCACAGAATTTCCTTGGCCTATTCTGTGGCCACGATGAGCGGGGCCACATGTCATTGAGTCCAAGCAATTTCTATGGCGCATGCTTCCTGCGGTGCGCCACAGAATTAGGTCGGTATATGAATAAAATAAACGAAACGCTGGATCTGACAGATATCTATTAGTAGCCCAGTTGGTTTAGCTGTGAGGTACTTAAGTCTAATGGCATGGGTTCGAATCCTGGTTGCCCCACATTTTTTTAATATTTTATTTAATTACAAAGAAAGAAAGAATCACATACACATACATATATGCACATATATATAAAAAATCATATACATATAGATGCACATATATAAAGAAGTGATTGTCTCACATACACATGCACATATATATATATATAGAAAGAAGTGCTTGTCTCACATATACACACATACACATGCATGTACATACACACAATTTTTTTCTTAATTTGTCTCGATCGGTTCCGATCTAGCTTAATTAGCGTCTCTTTCCCTTTTTGTTGGCGACTGGATACTTAATGCCGGCCACCTTGAGATTTCTTCGCGTGAACGGACAACCGTGGGTAGGTAGGGATGTCTTCCTTCTTACTTTACCAGTAGTAGGCATGTCGAAGTGCTTGTCGAACTCCTCCTCGATCTTCGGATCACCGTTCTTGTCCAAGTCTTCCTCGTTGGCGTCTCCTTCCATTCCGATGATGCTCCTCTTGCCCCTCCTCACGACAACACGGCTAGGCCTTGACGGGTCGGTGATGAAGAAGCATTGGTCAACTTGGATAGCGAGTACCCATGGCTCATTTTTCGCGGATGCGTTCTTCGATTTGGCATCGGGTATAATCATTGTGGTGAAATACCGTCCTTCTTTCTTGACATTCTTGGCCCATCTCACACGGAACATTGGCACCACCGTCTCTCCGCAGTAGTTGAGCTCCCATATCTCCTCGATCTTTCCGAAGTATCTTTCTTCCACATTAGTCTCGGCATCGCCATATGATAGCATAGTTACTCCTGAGTTTTGATTTTCGCTACTCATGTCCTTGTCCTCGGTGGAGAATCTGTAACCGGAGATGTCGTACCCCTGATAGGTCCTTACGTTCTGCCCGGGGCCCTGTGATAAGATGTATATGAGTTTTTCATCTTCCGTAGAAGGCATTTTTCTCCGTGCTTCAATCAGTTGACTTTGCTTGAACCAACGCGTGAAGCCGGAGTTGTGCTCTTTGGTTACGTCTCCCATCTTCCTCGGCCCGCCCATTTCAATATAATTCTGATTGATTAAGCTTTTGTGCTCTTCCACGAAAGGCTCGATCAACTTTAAGTGTTGTAGCGCGACCCGGTGAGCCCTATCAAAGTCGTCGCGTCGTTTTTGAATGCCGACATGGACGTCGCGGCAGCCCTCGCGGTGACCGACTCCATTGAGTCTGCCAAGGTGCGTCCTGGTGGACAAACCGACATCCTGATCGTCTTCGGTGCTTAGGTAATTGTCGCAGAAAGAGATGCACTCGTTGGTTAGAAATCCTTTGGCCATGCTTGCGTCTGGACGGGCCCTATTGCGAACGTATCCTTTCAGGACACCATTCTGCCTTTCCATCGGAATCATGTAGTGCAGAAACGTCGGGCCGAGATGCCTGATGTCATCAACGACATGGAGAAGGAGATGTACACATATATCACAGAATGCCGGCGGGAAGTAAATCTCGAGCTCGCATAGTATCACCACGATCTCATCCTGTAGCATCTTGAGCTGCCTCACGCCGATCGATTTCCGGGTGATAACGTCGAAAAAGTTGCAAAGGCCAAACAACGTATCACGGACATGCTCGTCCATTATCCCTCGGATCGCAACAGGAAGTATCTGCGTCATGAGCACATGACAATCGTGAGACTTCATCCCGGTGAACCTCTTCTTTGCTAAGTCCAGATATCTGCTTATACTCCCTGAGTATCCGTGAGGAACTTTGACTTCTACGAGGCACCTGAAAAACTGCTCAAGCTCCGGCGGACTCAATGTGAAGCAGGCAGCGGGAAGCACCACGGTGTTCTTCTTAGCCTTTTTGCGGGGAGGACGTTTAGTCCCTTCCGTCTTATCCTCATCGTCATCATCATCATCACTATCGGAAGGGACCTGTAGATTTTTCCTAATGCCAAAATGTTTTATATCGTATCTTGCTTTCGGCCCATCCTTGGACTTCTCCGAATTGCAAATAGTGCCAAGCAGACTCTCCGTAACGTTCTTCGTAATGTGCATCACATCAAGGCTATGAGGCGCGTGGAGGACCGGCCAGTACTCCAAGTCGTGGAAAACAGACCTCGCTTTCCATACACCCAGCAGCGGCTCTGGCTTGGGTCGTTTCTTTCCCGGCGAAGGGCTCTCGTCCCAATTTTTCAGAAGCTCGTCGATTTCTTCGCCGCTCCTAGTGCGCGGGGCTCCATCGGGCTCGTCTTTACCATTGAACAACTCACCGCGTTTTCTCCACGGGTGATCCAGGCGAAGCCACCTTCGAGCCCCTGGGTACACGGTTTTCGAAGACCCAGGATCCCTTGGTAGCTGGAGATGCGGGGTCCCGTCCATGCACTTCACGCAGCCGCAGAATCCGTGGCCGACCTGGGCAGATACATACGCGTAACCAGGATAGTCTGTGACCGTCGTCAGCAACGCGGCTCTCATATGGAAATAATCTCTAGTGTACGCGTCCCACGTACGGGGTGGCGTCTTCCACAACGTGTCTAACTCGTCTTTCAGCAGCCCGAGATACAAATGCATGTCGACACCTGGTTGTTTTGGCCCCTGGATGAGAATACTCAAGTGTATGTACTTTTGCTTGGTGCACAGCCACGGGGGTAGGTTGTAAGGCCATACAAACACGGGCCAGCTGCTATGTGTGCTACTCTGGTTGCCGAACGAATTGAGTCCATCGGTGCTCATACCCAGCCTGACGTTTCTCGTGTCGCCCCCAAAACTCGGGAAAGCTATGTCCAATGCTTCCCACTGGGCAGCGTCTGCAGGATGTGTCATGATATAGCCCTTCTCCGGATCTTCTTCCGGCTTCTCCCTTTTCGCGTGCCATTGCATGAGCTTTGCTTCCTTAGGGTCCACGTAGTACCGTTGAAGACGGGGAGTGATAGGAAAGTACCATACCACTTTTCGAGGAATTTTCTTGTTGTTGGTTCCACACTTGTATCGTCCGTGGCCGCACTTCGGACATGTGGTTGTGTCCTTGTACTCCCCCCGATAAATTACACAATCATTGATGCAGGCGTGAAATTTATCGTGAGGTAGGTCAAGAGGGCACACGACTTTCTTAGCCTCGTTGATACTGCTTGGCAATGTGTTCCCCTCGGGAAGGCGATCGTGCCAGAATTTCAAGTTCTTGTTGAAGCTCGAGTCGGTCCATTTGTTTTGCGTCTTCATCTTCAGAGCAGCAAGCGTTACATGCAACCTCGTATCCTCGGGGCGGCACCCAGGAAACAACGGAGTCACCCCGTCTATCTCCATTTGCGCCAGCTTGGCTTTCTCCCTAGCTGCAGCTATGTCGTTGCTCGTCTCCTTAAGCAGCAGATCCTGAACATGAGAGTCCCGCAAGGCAGAAATTAGCGGGGTCTCCGTGTTCACGTCTTCATCGTCATGTCGATCTTCTCCGCCGACATATCCTTCTTCATGATGATCTTCTTCGCCGTCATTTCCTTCGTCACCTCGCTCGCCCTCTTCTTCGTGCACAACTTTTGCTGCCGGCGGTGCCACGTGGTTGCGGTCGTCAAAGAAACCGCGTCTGAGAAGGTGCTCCTCCAATTGTCCGGAATCAGGGTCAATCCAGCGCACGAGTTTGCATGATCGACACGGACATCTTATCTGCCGCCTGTTGCACCGAATCATGTCCGCCTTCGCGTCTTTCTTGTATCTAGCGATTCGAGCAGAGCTCATTTCTAGTACCATGGTTGCCTGCACAGACACATAGAGAGCAGAAAATTAGAACCACAACATGCATGCATAGTCGCCGGAAAAATTCGGCATGACCTCTCCTATAAGTAGGACATATGGGGTGCAAAAGTTTGCCGAAATGGAAGTGAATCAACATTTCGGCAAACATCCATGCACCATGACCGCCCGCACGCGCGACAATCGATCGGTCCACCTGCACATGCATGACAAACACCCATACACATCGATCGATGGCCACACGAGACATATGCACCTCCAACTATATTCACCTAGTAGATTCGATACCGACACGCGAAAAGAGCGAGGAGAGGGAGGGACCGGAGTATAGACGCAAGTAATTAGGCCCTCCCAACAACAAGAAACTTCACCAACAATTATACATCGAATAAATAGGTTCACCTACCAAAAAAGGAGAATTAAATGTGTAAAAATGGAGTGGAGAGAAGGGGGGGGGGGCGAGTGAGCAACATCCACTTGGAATGAAGTGAGTGGGGGGAGAGAGGGGGCTGCCATCTTTATGTGCACAGTGCGCATAATTCTGTGGCGCACCAGTATGCTATTCTGTGGCGCATTGTCCTGCTGCGCCACAGAAACACCATATTCTGTGGCGCATTGCGAGAGATGCGCCACAGAATATGGTGTTTCTGTGGCGCAGCAGGACAGTGCGCCACAGAAGTGGCCCTTTCTGTGGCGCACGGGTTAGCATGCGCCATAAAACTATGGCCTCTGACACCAAGCCCAATGATTGGGGTGGGCCGCGCACACTTTCTGTGGCGCACATCTAACCCATGCGCCCCAAAAATGGGGATTTCTGTGGCGCACCCTTGGCCATGCGCCACAAAATAATGTTTCTGTGGCGCACCAAATCATGATGCGCCACAGAATCCATTCCATAGAATGGCATTTCTGTACTAGTGTTTTGCGGAGGACGAACATCTTTCCGGCCAAAGTACAACAAGGGCTGGCAACCGTCATACCAACAGAGCCAACGTCAGCCTTATTCTAGTCTGTTCGGTGGTGATCGAGCTGGCCCAACTCGGTACCGTTCCAGCTGTTGTTACCGTGCGCTTTGCTGTCCCAGGCCTTCTCAACATAGCCTACTCGGTCCAGGATAGCCGCAAGGCCTTCTTCGGGAAGCTCCTCCTCGTCTTCGCCGCGGGAAGAGAGTTCCACCACGGCTCCCTTCTTCCCCTTGGACTTGGAGGTTCCCACGGCTTGGCCTTCTTTGAGAGCGACTAGTCGCTTCTCATCCCTGGACAGCGGGATCTCATGGCGCTGCGACAAGTTCATCATGTACTCGGGATATGTGCGTGGCGCGCTGCCGCTAGCGCCAGCACTCTGCTTCCAGACGGGGCCAGTGGTGACCCCGGGGGCAGCCGGGTTGGCGCTTGAAGCGGGCGGAGTGAGCGTCAGCTGGGTGCTCTTCACTTGCTTCCCAGACTGCCACCTTGCGGCTTGGGGGGAGGCATCTGCTGCCCAGCCTGTGAAGCTATGCGTTTTGGTTGTATCCGGGTTGCCTCGGCTCCCTTGGTGATCTTCTTGGTGCTTGGCGTAGGGGCTGGCCGAGAAGAAGGTGGTGGCACTTGAAGAGTAGGCTGAGGAGGTGGCGGTACTAGCTGAGTTGGTGGAGGAACTGGTGCACTGGGTGGAGTCGCCTGCGGAGTTGGCACAGGTGGCCGGCTACTCGGTGTAGCATCTGGCTGCACTTGGTCTTGGCGGGTTGGCTCCACGAGATCATCTTCTACCCGCTGCTCCGCAGCGGGATCTGGCCTTGTGACGGCAGTATCTTCTACCCGCGGCCCGGCCGCGGGGTCATCTTGTTCTGCAGCGTTAGTCTCTGGCTGCTGCTCGGTGGTGGCATCTGGCCGCTTAAGGGCAGGATCTTCTTGCTGCTGATTGGCAGCACGATCAGTGTTTTTCTCGGCTGATGCAGCCGGAGGACTTGGCGTGTCGAGACATCGTAGTAGTTTTCATAGACGGGGGTGCCATGAGACTACGGTAGAGACGTGGGGTAACGGGATCGCGTGGTAGACAGTAAACACAGGATTTACCCAGGTTCGGTACGTCGCGACAGTACGACGTGCCTACTCCTGCACTTCTCACTAATCAGGACTAAAGCCTGGAAACAGGATTACAATGTGAGGTTTTGGATCTAGCTACTCGCAGAGGATTAACTTCTCGGCGAGTTGGTCTATATCTTCTCTGTTATTCGTTGGTTTGTTTATCTCCCGTCCGGCTTTATATAACAGCCGGATTAGGGCTTACAGAATAGGAAACCTAGAGGACTACGGTAACAATAACTTGGAATGTAAGGAATCTGTCTTCTCCTCCAAGCCAGATCACATGGGCCGTGATCCGGCTTCGTCTAGAATCCGGCTTCTGTGCGTCAGGTTACTGGGCCGCCCAATGGACCACAGCCCACTACCACTTGGGCCACCCTGGTAACCAGGCACTTTCACTACCATCTTATATACCCCTATACGGTATATGTCCGACAGTAGCCCCCAAGAAGGATTAAAACTCTGATTTGCCGTCTTCCGCCAAATGTGCTTTGTCCGAGAAATTTCAATCAGCAGTCTTGATTCTTCTTATTCTTCTTCCTTTGAGAGAGATGGTAACGTGAAACTCGGAATCCTGAAAATCCGGCTTTTCTCTCACGATCCTTCGTGGAGAAGGAACTTCTTACGTCAGCGCACTTAATCATGCTGACGTAAGGGACGTTTGAGTTTTACTCGGAAAACCCAGAAACATATCTCTGACAGATTCTCGCGGGAAACGAGGAGATAACCATCACTACCCTATCGTTTCATTTCCCGGATTTTCCGGCGAGTGACACGCGTTGATCATCCAACGGTCAAAATAGCCGTTGGCACGTATCTTGACGGATTTCTGGCTATAAATAGCCGTCTTCGTCCTCGTCAAAAACCTTCCGCACTCTCACTGTCACGCCATTGCTGCGCACAAGCTCCCGAGCGAAGAACCATCCCGAGCGCACGAACGCACCCAGAGCACACGAACGCAATCGCGCCGCCACCAAATGGCAACCTCACCGTCGTCTCCCACTCGCTCCGCCGCGCTCACCGTCGACGACATAATTACCGATCTGGATCCGCAGCTCGGGTCCCAAAAGCACGCCGGCGACGAGCTGGAAACGACCGCGGCCTCTGCGGCGGACGGAGAGGATCTTTCCGCCGCCGCGAACGCTGCGGCCTCAAGCTCCGCACCCTCCCCGCCGTTTGCTCCCGAAACGGCGGAGGACAAGATCCAGCTCCTCGGCGACGAGCTCGCCGCTGCGGAAGCCGCCGCGTCCTCCGCCGCCGGAGCGGAGGAAGAGGTGGAAACTGCAGGCAATTGGATTGCCTGCAGCATTCCGCCAGCTCTCCTTCCAAACCTGGAAAAGTAGGGCCTGATCCTCAAATCGAAATGGCGGCTCCCTGAAGACGAGAACGAGCCAATGCCGAGAGACGGCGAAAGGGTTCTTCTTTGTTCCCACCTCCTGAGAGGTATGGGGCTTCCGCCTTCCGCTTTCTTCCTCCAAATCCTCTCCCACTACAACATCCAACCCCATAACCTGCCACCCAACTCCATTCTTTATATGGCCGGGTTCCAGGCCCTATTCGAGGGTTACTTAGGTTTAGAGCCTAGGTTAGATTTCTGGATGTATTGTTTCGGGGTTAAGCGGAACTCCTCGGAGGGCGCACTCCCGACTTGCGGGACCATCTCATTTACTCTTCGGAGGTTTAGGGAAGATTGGTTCCCCAAGATCAAGACATCAGAATCCGTCAAATTTTGGACGGGTTCTTTCTGTTACCATCCCGATGTGCCTTTCCTAAAAAAGGCCATCGGGGTTCCACCTTTTTCCAACACTGCTGCCATTCCCCAAGACAATTGGGGAACGGAAGCCGTCCAGGTTCTGCCGCCTGATCTTCTGAGGATCAAGCGGCGCATCGCCAAGCTCACCTCCTCTGATCCACCTCTAACTGGCATGGACACGGTCCTTTGCTGGTTAAATAGGCGGATCCAGCCATTGGCCAATCACGATGGCCGCCTCTTGTGCGAATACACGGGAGCCAACGACCCAATGCGGACATCCATCAAGGATTGGTCTCCAAGGGATCTTCGACGGCGCGCAAACCAGTTGGTCGCATCCCGCGACCAATACGAAGCGAGTCGGCCGATGTACACGGCCGACAATCCGGCTCCCAAGGTATTTTTTCCGTCATTTGGGTATAGTTTTAACATTCTTTCTCGGATTTTCTTGCTTCTGACTCTGATTTGTTTTTTCGACAGTTCGCTGAACTTCCAGACTCGGAGTTAGCCTCCGAAGCTGAGCTGGATGCCTTGCGTACTGCCACTACTGGTGGGCGCAAGCGCAAGAAGATTTCTTCCTCTGAGGAAGTTATCGACCTTGACGGGATCCCCGTCGCCACTTCCAGGTTCTTTTCTTCTGGGTTCTTTTCTTACATGGAAATTTTTCTTCCATCTTCGGAGTTTTAACTTTTTCGGGTTTTTTGTTTTCAGCCTGCCCCCCTCCAACCTAAAGCCGAAGAAGCTGAAGAAACACAAAGTTGTTTCCAGCCGAGGCAGCCAACCTTCTCCCGTCATCGCCCCAGATACACCATCCACAATGGCGGAAGAGCACGCTGCAGCCCCCACCACCAAGCCACTAGAGCCTAGCCAGCCTGTTGTGTCGAACACGGACACGAGGGAAAGGGCGGCTCCAGAGGTGGGAAAACCTTCTTGGACATTCGACGAGGAGATTCCCACCTTTGACAAGGAATTCAAGATTATTAATGACGGCCTAAGCGCGGCCGGAACCCTTTTTGCGGAATACGCAAAAGGGTTCAATGAAAACTTGGCGGGTTTGCAACGAATGAGCCAGGTATGTAACTCTAGCCCCCAAGCATTAAACAAAAATGTATTCTTTTTTGCTTTGATGTTTTTAGTAACCATTCTTTTCCTTGCTATGTTTCAGCAAACCGCCAAAGCCATTAACATGGAAGTTTTCAACAAACTCTCCATCAAGAATAAAGAGGTTAGAAATCTTCTTTCTATTCTTGAGGAGAGAGAGGCGGAGCTGGCATCGTCTCAGCTCGCTTTGTCGGAAACAACAGGTAAACATTTTTCCTCTGAAGTTTTCGATTCAATTTTTTGTCTAAGTACTTATTCCGGAAATTTTCTAAACTCGGAATTTTCCTTGCTTTCCAGCTGCTTTGGCTAAGGCCAAGCAGATAGCTGAAGATGCCGGCAATGCCGAGAATCTCCGAAAGGAGAATTTGGATCTTCACAAGAATCTTGTGAAGGCTCAAAAGGATCCGGAGGCCAGGAATTTGGCCCTTGGAGTTGCCAATTCCAAGGCTTCCGAGCAGGCGGAGAAGGATAAATCCACCATTCAGGATTTAGAAAATGCTCTGAACCTTCGCCTGGAGGAAGTCTCCGAGATCGACAAGCTTATCGGTAACTTTCTGATACCTTTACCATTTTTCCATTTCTTGCTTTTCTTCTCTGTTTTTCACCTAACCCTTTTGGTTGTTTTGTTGGAAAAACAGGAGATACCCCAGATGGCACTCGGCTTGAAGGAATCCGGGCCTTTGGGAAGACATGGACTTCGATCCGGGCTGCTGGAATGCAGCTGGTCAATAAGTTCCTTCCCGCAAGGACTGGGGAGTTCTCGGAGGTTGAAAAACTTCCGGGAGCCATCATGGAGGTGGCGGAATCCAGGGATTGCATCCTGCGTTCCGCTGCACGGGGTGGTGCGCGCATGGCACTCGGCCTTATGCGCATGCACTACCCTGGTGCTAAATCTTGGCGCGTGGCGTCCGGTGTCCCTCAAGGATACACGGATACTCAGCGAAATACCATCTTTGATGAAATCAAAGGCCACGCCACCCAGATTGCCTCCATGGTAAATATCTCCGTCAATTATCCAGAAGAGGAGATCCCTCCAATCCCCGAGGACGACAGCAGCGAGGAGGAGTCGGATGCTTGAAGGGCTACCTTGAACCTGGATAGCGGAAGTAGACAATAGGAGCATTACTGTTCTTACAATGTAATCCAAAATGTAATGTTTCTATTTGTATGAATGAAAACTCCGCCTTTTGCAATCTTAATTATGAAATTCTTTGCAAAGTTTTCGGATTTTATTATTCCTCTAAGTTCTATGGCATATGTGTTTTGACTGTCCTTAGTGTTTGAAATGGCTCGATAGCATTATGAATCGTCATGTCGAGTAACTGGGTATAACCAATCAGTTAAAACTCGGAAACATGGATCATACTAAAGGCATTTTTACTAACTAGCTCCAGTGACCCAACATATAAGCAATCAGAAAATTCTTAGAAAAGCAAGGAATTTTAAATGAAACTTGGGCACGCAGGCAATTCAAGTTTCCTTTAGCCATTAGCAGGCTGAAAAATCATTCAGTTTCTTAACGCCGAGTACGCAGGCACAATTCGGGTTAACATTGAGTATTTTGTAAGATCATTGGGAAATAGATAAGGTGGAAACATGCTTTTACTGAAAAAACATGGATACCAAAATTCCGACAACTTTATTTCATGATCTCAAAAGATGTTTACATAGAAATTGAACTAAGTACGGAAGAGACATAACTGCTAGATATTCCAATGCTTTTGCTATCCACTTGACTTTGTCGGATTTCTTCAGCAACTTGTAGAGTGGTAGGGCTTTATCCCCCAGCCTACTAATAAATCTGCTGACGGCAGCAGCGGAACCCGTCAATCTTTGGACATCTTTTACGCACGTAGGCTTCGAGATGTTCAAGATGACTTTTATCTTTTCCGGGTTAGCTTTTATTCCTCTATGAGAAACGATAAAACCCAGAAGTTTTCCTGAGGGAACCCCGAATACACACTTAGATGGATTTAACTTCATCTTGTAAGTGCGCAAGTTTTCGAAAGTTTCTCGCAGATCTTCAAAGAGTGTATCTTTTTCCTTGGTTACGACAGCAATGTCGTCCACATAAACATGGACGTTTTTGCCAATCTGACTATGCAAGCAACGTTGCATGCAATGCTGGTAGGTTGCACCTGCGTTCTTCAGGCCAAATGGCATGGTTACGTAATAATACGTCCCGTACGGGGTTATAAAAGAAGTCTTAATTTGATCTTCCTTTTTCATGCGTATTTGGTGGTACCCGGAGTATGCATCCAAAAAGCATAAAAGCTCAAAGCCTGCAGTGGCATCTATTATTTGATCGATTCGCGATAACGCAAACCTATCTTTTGGACACAATTTGTTCAAGCCCGTGTAATCTATACACATTCTAAGAGCAGTAGTGTCTTTCTTCGGTACTAATACCGGATTTGCGGACCATTCAGTGTGGATTACTTCCTGGATGAAATCCGCTGCTAAAAGCCGGATAATTTCCTTGCCAATAGCCTTCCGTCTTCTTCCGTCAAATCGACGGAGACCTTGTTTAACGGGTTTTGATCCTGGAATCACCTTTAGTTGGTGCTCAGCAAGTTCCCTGGGTACGCCTGGCATGTCAGCTGGACACCAGGCAAAAATATCCCAGTACTCACGGAGGAACTTGATGAGCCCGCCTTCCTATTTGTCGGTCAACCCAGTCCCTACAACGACGAATTTTGTCGGATCTTTGGGATCTAGGATTACCTGTCTTGTATTCTCGGACGCCTTGAAGCTGTCTGTTTGCTTCCGGGTTTCTTTTCCTGCCGGCATTTCTGTCGCCGATACCTCCTTGGCCAATTCCTTCAGTTCTTCCTTTGCTATGACTCTTTGAGCGCAAAGGGCGTTTTCTTTCTCCAACTCATTTGCTAGCTTAAAATCACCAGCTATGGTGATTACTCCTCCTTTGGGTCCTGGCATATTCAGCTTGTTATAAATATAACAGGATCTTGCCATGAATTTGGCGAAAGCTGGACGTCTGAGTATTGCGTGATACACGCTTTCGAGCGGCACTACTTCGAAGGATACTTTTTCCTGCCGGAAATGATCTTTATCTCCGAAGGTGACATCTAGGGAAATTTCTCCTAGGGACCGTGCTTGTTTGCCAGGGACAATACCGTGGAAGCGTATGTTGCTGTGATTGAGCTGGGACTCGGAAATCTTCAGATGCTTCAGTGTATCCAAGTACATTATGTTAATGCTGGATCCTCCATCCATCAGCACTCTTCTTAGCCTAGTGTTCTGGACAATAGGGATTACGACAAGAGCTTGTGTGCCGGGTTCAGGGATATTCCCGGGATGATCAGACTGATCCCAGGTAATTGGTGTGTTGGAGTACTTCAAGAATTTCGGGGTTGCCGGAACAACCGCGTTTATTTCTCGAAGTGTTCTTTTGGCCACCTTTGCTGACGGAGTTGCTAGAAATGTTAGCATTTCTTCTCCATCAACTCTCGGAAGTTTGGGTTCGCCCTTTCGCTGTTGTTCCTGTATTTTTTCATCAGTGTCCGATTCACTGTCTTCTTTGTCAGCTTATGGCTTTTGTTTGGCGGGTTTCCTTTTGGAACCCTTCCCCTTATTTCCGGATCATGCACTGCCTTTCATGTGCTTATTCAGCCGGCATTGTGCGTTTGTATGGGTGGGTTTCCCAAATTGTGAATGGTGGACACAAGGTTCCGACTTAATCCTCTCCCACTCCTCTGGAGTGTAATTGATTGGATCTGGGCTGCGTCCTTTCCACTTATTCCCTTTTTCGCTTCCAAAGGCTATGTTGACTTCCTTGGGTTTTGTCGTTGTTTCTGGAGTTCCTTTTTTGTCAGAACGAGGAGTTTTCTTAGCAAGTATCAGTGTATCGATATTGCCTCCTCTTGCTCTGATGTCGTCTTCGGCTGCAGCGTGCTCGTTGGCGGTTGTAAGCATAGATCCGAGATCTTTGTGCTGCTTGGAACCAACCATGAACGGTACAAGTCCGGGTTTTAGGCCATTGACGAAAGCATGCATTGTTTGTACGTCAGTTACTCCAGAACAACTATTCTTCATTGCTGTCCATCTGGAGATGAAATCCACGTATGGTTCATCCTCGAATTGGGTGCAACGGTTCAGCTGGTTGATGCTGTTCGAGCGCTTGTATGTTCCCCGGAAATGCTGAGTAAATACTCTAGCCATATCATCCCAGCTGTCGACAGTTCTTGATGGTAATCCATTGATCCAATCTCTGGCTCCATCCAGTAACATTAGGGGAAGAAACTTGACAGCTTCCAGGTCTGTCCCATTGTTGATTTGGACGGCTTTATAATAGTCTGAGAGCCAGGTGTCCGGGTTTGTGCTACCGGTATATTTTTGGTAGGTTGGACCAACTTTGGCGAAGCCCGAATGCAGGGTTATCCTTCGGATCCTGTCAGTGAAACACTTAGGACCAAAGTATAGATCATCCTTTTCCGCTCTATCAATGTGTGCGGAATATCTTCCGGCTGAATGGACAGAAGGGGATCTACTCCTTTCTTTTCCATTGTTGCGCGGGCGCGCTTTTCCGGGATTGTACCCATCTCTTCCATGATCACGTCCTTTTGGATTAGGCGGAGTCCTGCTCCTGTGCCTTTCTTTATCCTTAGGAGGTGTCCGGGATCTCTCACGCCTGTGAGGTGTATCGTATCTTCCGGCTTTCTCAGCTGGGTTTCTCGGAGGTGGCATTATTTTGCCGTCATTCCGGTATTTTTCTTCCCGATCGTGGGGTTTAAGTCCACCTTTCGGGGGATGGGATCCGGTTCGGGACGCTTCATCCCTATTGTCGGGGTTTTTCTTGTCTTTTCTCGGATCCTCTTTTTTATCCTTTGAATTGTCTGAATCTCCAGGTTCCTCTGGTCCAGGTGCTCCAGCGGCGCAAGTAGCTGTTTTGCATAGGGCGGAGTTATCCTGCAGTCTTCCTGATCGCTCTTGGGCCCGCTGTTGTTGTTACAATGCTTTTCCTAGGAAAGCATACACCCCTTGAAGTTTTTCACCATTGGAGTACGGATCATTGTTCAGGATGGCGAATGCTGCTTCCGCGTTTTCTGCTGCGGTTTTATAAATTGGTTCGCCTCTGGCATCTTTGCCGTTTACCTGCTTTTGCCAAGATGGGTTGTGAAACCTTTCTTTTGGCGGCAGTACTTCCGGTCTTACGATTCCGGGTAACCTTGTAGGTTTTATGCCAGATCTATTCTTTCTCTCGTACTCCTCTATTTCTTCCTTCATGAGCTTAATGTCATCCTGGGTTTTTTGGAGGTGTTGCCGAGATCTGAGTAGATGTTGCTGTTGCCTTTGGAAAGCTTGTCTCCTGGCTTCCAGCATCTCAGGGGGTTCATTTGCTCCCACTGGCGTTTGCAACAGCTCTTGCTCTTCCTGTTCCTTCATTGGCGGAACAAGGATTTCTTTGATTTTCTTCTCCGCAATTTTTGTTCCGCTAGCATCTCCTACTTCCAGGTTTTCATCAGCTTGATCAGCTGATTTTTTCTTCTGGATTTTGTATTGGAGTTTCTTAGCAGCACGATGCTTTTTCTTGGAAGAGGGAGGTTTTTTGACAGGCTCATCCTCTGTCAATTCCTTAACATTGGGAAATACCGGAGAAGTTTCTCCGTCTTCTCGCTCTTCCTCTGGCGGGGGGGTTTTAGGGCTTTCCTGGCTGCCGGCATCCGTGGTATCAGCTGGTTTTGCCATTAGCACTTCATGGAATCCCTCTTGAAAAGATTTAACTTTCCTTTCGAAGGCGTCCGCGTCTTCGTCTTCAGAATCAAAATCCTCGGATCCGGTTTCCGACTCTAATCTCGCCTCAATGGTGTCTAGCACGGATTCTGCTTCCGAGTTCATCGTCTCGTTGACGGATGTCGGATCTTCCGCCCGTATGACGGGTGTCGGATCTTCCGTTCCTGTGACAGGTGTGTTTTTGTCTGCCTCTTGCACGGGGTTTAAATCATCCGTGTTTTCGGCGACTTCGGACTGCACCATGCCGATAAAGTGTGTGTCACTTTTTTGTCGGCGATCTGAGCAGAATCCGGCATCATAGTCATCCTCGACTGGGTATAGGGCGGGTGGGATAAATTTGCTTCCACCGCAAAACCCCATTGCTTCTGCAGTTAGTCCGGTAAAGATGTTAGCAGATCCTATCGGTAACACGCAGGCACTTACCAGGTGGTTTTGCGCCGGTATGTAGGATCCGTTGTCGAGGAAGCGTCCGACATCATCATTGAATTCCAAGCTTCCGACAGTGATTGATCTTCCGATTCCGCCAAGTGTCCCAGATCGGAACTTCACGCCTGACGTTGTTTGCCCCACGGTGGGCGCCAACTGTCGAGACATCGTAGTAGTTTTCATAGACGGGGGTGCCATGAGACCACGGTAGAGACGTGGGGTAACGGGATTGCGTGGTAGACAGTAAACACAGGATTTACCCAGGTTCGGTACGTCGCGACAGTACGACGTGCCTACTCCTGCACTTCTCACTAATCAGGACTAAAGCCTGGAAACAGGATTACAATGTGAGGTTTTGGATCTAGCTACTCGCAGAGGATTAACTTCTCGGCGAGTTGGTCTATATCTTCTCTGTTATTCGTTGGTTTGTTTATCTCCCGTCCGGCTTTATATAACAGCCGGATTAGGGCTTACAGAATAGGAAACCTAGAGGACTACGGTAACAATAACTTGGAAAATAAGGAATCCGTCTTCTCCTCCAAGCCAGATCACATGGGCCGTGATCCGGGTTCTTCTAGAATCCGGCTTCTGTGCGTCAGGTTACTGGGCCGCCCAATGGACCACAACCCACTACCACTTGGGCCACCCTGGTAACCAGGCACTTTCACTACCATCTTATATACCCCTATACGGTATATATCCGACATGGCGGTCTCACGGAGTCGTCAGTAACCCGGGCAGTTGGCCGCGCATCAGGCGGCGACTGCTCGGAGGTGAGATCTACTTCAATCCTGGCTCCATCGTTCTCGGCGCCAGTGTCTTGCTCTTCATCAACTGGGGAGGACGCACGCGCCCTTCTCCGTGGCTCTTGGTTCTCGTCATCATCCGAGAGCTCAACGGTCTCCTCTCGGGACGAGGTTGTCCGCGTCTGAGGAGCTGATGCAGTGGTGGCGTCGGCGTCAAGAGGCACGCTGGAAGGAAGAATAGGGCAAGATCAGAAAGCAGAGAAGGGAATCAAGGGAAAAGTGCAACATGAAGCGGCAATAAGTCAAGATGTACTCGGAGGAACACTTACCCTTTGCTGGTGGGGGGTTTCCTCTTGCAGGAAGCGCCGGTCTTGGTCACGGCTGTCTTCTTGGTCCTCTTGGGGACAGGTGCCTGGGCACCGTTGCCAACTCTCTTCCGAGTATTGGGAGGGGCCACCGATAGCGGATCGACGATCAGGGGTTCGTCCTCGTCGTCCAACTCAGGGTCCTCTGCAGAGTAGAAGAAGAAAGGAGTTAAAACAAGCAAGGAAAGAGAGTCAAAGTTTATTGCGAGCAAACAAAGAGGTGAACTCATTCACCTTCGTCATCTTCGGACCAATCCCGAATAGAGGCATCTGCTCGGGACTTACCGGGCTGAGTGGCGTTGGGGATACACAAGGTATCCTGAGTATCATATGCAGTCGTGTCATCTTCTTCTCTGTCCTTGGACCAGTTGGCATCAAAGATTTCATTGTCCTCTTCTCGCTGGCGATCAATGTGTTGTTGGGGCAAACATAAAGCACAGTGAGTTGAGTTTTCAGCTAAGGAATTCTACTCAGGTTAGCATGCAAACACAAAGCATATTCAGCTAAGGAATTCTACTCAGGTTAGCATGCAAACACAAAGCATATTCAGCTAAGGAATTCTACTCGGGTTAGCATGCAAACACAAAGCATATTCAGCTAAGGAATTCTGCTCGGGATAGCGTGCAAACACTAAGCACATAAAGCTAAGTGAATCTACTCGGAACAACATGCAAACTTAAAGCATATAAAGCTAAGTGGTTCTACTCGGAACAGCATGCAAATACAAAGCATATGAAACTAAGAGGAGTTCTACTCGGTGACAACTACAAAGAATAAGGGTGCAGAGAAGAGCACTAACCTTAGTGATCTTCTTGGTGCGGCTATACGGCATGAAGCCGTAAGCCCAGTTCTCGGTGAGCGAGGTCGACATTATGGACCTGGCCCAGATGGCCACCTCGGCCTTGCTGAGCTCGAAAGTTCTTGTCCTGGTGCAATCACGAGGGCCTCCCATGTAGCACATCTTGTGCATTCGGTGCTGGAGCGGGAGTACCCGGCGCGAGATCCAGCATGCAATTGGATCGTCCTGCATCAGCCCTTCTCCCACCAGCTCGGTCAGGCGCCTCTCGACCTGGAGGACGTCTGGCACGGTCTTCTTCGGGTGGTATCCCCAATTCTGCCCAATGGGCAGCGCATTCACGAACTTAGGGAGCCCTATCCGGTCTTCTATGGGATTCCCCTTCTCTGCGGGTACGTTCTTCACGTACAGGAACCCGCGCTGCCACTTGCGCACGGTATCCAGCCCGAGAACTCTCGGATGGTGTCTGGTGCGGCGTTGCAGCATCATCGTGCTACCCGTCTGGGTCATCACGCGGGGAGCTGAAGTGTTGCCGGGATCTGGAATCTTCTGTTTGCGGAGAAAGAAATATTTCGCCCAGGTATGGATGGTGGGTTGAACACCCAGGAAAGCATCACACACGGTGGCGTGTGTGGAAAGCATGACTATGGCGTTTGGTGGGAGATGGTGAGGTTGAATGCCGAAATGGCGGAGAAAATCAGAGAAAAACTTGGAGATGGGAAGGCCGAAGCCGCGTTTGAAGTGGGAAAGAAAGACTACATACTCATCTTTGTCCGGTTTCGGGATGAGCTCGGTGCCCGGATGCCGGCAGACGACGCCTGGAGGGATGCGGCGGGTGTTAACCAACCATTGGCAATCTTCCGCGGTGATGTCCGAGCCCTCCCAGCCGGCTCGGGCGGGAACCGCATCGTCTCCGTGCGCCATGGAGGCAAGCTAGCTGTTGGAGAGGAAGAGCTCGTCGGGGTTGCGCGGAGATGTGCTTCTCTCTCTCTCTCGCTGTGCGTGGGGCGGCGGCGTTGTAAATGCTCGCGGTGGAGATGTGCTCGACGGCGGCCACAGAGGCGAGGGGAGCGTGAGATTGGAAATGCGAAGGAAGAAGAAGAAGTGGGCGGCGCGGGGGTATTTATCTCTCCCCGCGCGTTGCAGTTACCACCAGATTGATCGTGGGCATTGATCGTGCGGCGTGGGTTAACTGCCCGTTAGAAACGCACACAACACAAAACGCGCGCGTAACGGACGCAGTTAATCCCACGTTCCAGATCGTGGGCTCTTGAGTACCCGTGCGAAGTGACCTAACAGGCTGTGGGCCCTGGTTGTAGTGAAGGGCGCGTGGCCTGCTGTGTCCCTGGCATCGAGGCGTCGGGGGCACGGGGGCTTGACACGTGCCCAGTAGCGACACAGAGAGATGGATTTGGTCTGATCCAGCGGGATCGTGTTCGAAATTTTGCTAAGTCAAGTTACTCGGTAACACAGTAGAGAGAATGCTCTACTCGGCTATCAGGAAAGTTATCTCGTAACCACAGTTGGAGAGACTCAAATAGAAGGTACAGGTTTGAGTTGAGGTGCAACTCGGCCTCTGTTCGTTATGAAGACGAATTTGGTTTAAGCTGGCAGGGCCCTGCAAACAAGTTCGTTGGACTCTACCAGCTTCGGGGACTAATGTCGGGGGGCTACCCCCGAGTAGGGGTAAGGCGAGTGGTAAAAGGCAAAGATCAGAGTACTGTTGGCCGGGTTGGTGGCTACCCGGGTACCCTCTACCCAGTAGTCTCTATCCGGTCATTAGTATTGAAGGCCAAGAGGCGATAAGGAGAAAGATTGTATTCGTCCGAAGAGCGGTCAAGTGGTCCGAGTATATGGGTTGCGTTCCTACTCGGGCAAGAAGTCAATGGAGCCGTTCTGACAGGATCCCGCGTATCCTGTAGCCGTACAGGCGCGCGGTTCAACTTACGGAGCGCGTGATTATCTGCGCTACGGCGTGGCTTCAGTGAGGTAGGCGCCTGTCAAGTCCTGTCACTGACAGAGGGGACAGGATATGCCTAGGGGCCTACTCTATGTGACTGACAGGGTGGACAGGTCCCATCTGCCGAACGGCGCAGCGACTTCCCGCACCCGCGCCAGCGAGAAGACGGAGGCGTGCGCTGTCCTGCAGTAGGCGTGTCCCATCAAGTGTACATTATAGTCTTTGTTTATTCGGCTGGGCACCAATATATAAGGTGCCCTGCCCCCTCCTGCGCGAGGGACGTTGCCTCAGATCGCATTTATTGCAAGAGCCAGCACTAGAGCTATTGAGAACAACCGAGTGGCTACTCGTCCAAGAGGCAAACTTGTACTGTGGCTACTCGGAGATTATACACACAGAGATAGGCAGGAGTAGGGGTGTTACCTCCACACGAGGGCCCCGAACCTGGGTAGTTCTTGTTGTTTGCAGTGGTATTCTTACCTGAGCGCGGCTACTCGCCGTGCGATCCCTCCCCGGATACCTCCAGCGTCCATCGGCCCCAACTTTAGCCATCCCATGGCATCTGTCTTCTCCACACCACGACAACAAGTGAAGATAGACAAGTGGACTCAAAGTTGCATGAGCTATGAAGATTTCAGAGCCAACTACACCAAGATAAGAAACAATGAAGAAACACAACTATCCAGTTTGTGTTACATACGAGTTTTATGCAACCCACTAGTTGAGAAATGATAGTTTAGCTCAAGTTTGTCTTACAGATTGGAAACTTTCTGTTAGACAAGTGAAGTGACCTAGTGTTATTAAACAAGATTCATCAATCCAAGTACAAGGTAATGATTGAGTGCAACAAGGATTGGCCCCCATGGTGACTACTCACATTATTTACTTTTGCTATGAGGAATGTTAAATCTGAGTGACATACCTATTAGAGAGACGACGATGTTAACCCAGAACCATAGAATCGTAGAATACAATAATGACCATATGTTAGTGTTACTGAAAACATACTATTTTTCAGAGAGGATGAAGCCGACCTTGGAGCTATCAAGCAATGGAAGATTTTTCCTCCCATGAGAGTTTCTTTAGAAATAGCAGGTCGTTTGCCTTCAAGGATGACAACAACAAGATGGAAGATTGCCAAGGGTATTAAAAGACCAAGTTGGGAGTGAACCAAAGGCTTTTGATTTAACCAAAGAGTGACCCCTCAGTGTCAAAGGTAGTTCAACATACCTATGTTGGTCTACAGCTCTACCATGAAGGAAATATCTACTCAAGCCAATCTCAAATCAATCTACACTCCAATCTAATGAAAATAGACTACCCACAATTTTTTTTTCTTTTAAGGGTGGTAGCACACCCAGTTGTTCTGGAACCAAGTCACCCAGACCTATCTTTCTTTCTAACCTTCCCAAATCACGGGACGAGATTTCTTTTAAGGGTGGTAGTCTGTAACATTCCTGATTTTTGGAAAATGCAAAAATCACAAAAATTTGAAACTTTTAGTTTTGATGTTATGCAAGTCAACAAGAACCAAATGAGAAGCAAGAAACAAAAGGAAACAATACATAATGCAATGAAATTGAGTTTACCAATCCAATTATGCCGTGTTCCTTAAACTCCAAAAACCTTCTTCAAAAATAATTTTATTATTATATAAAGGGAATATCTTTTTATTAACAAACCCTTACCTAAAATGTTTGCAACACCAATATTACTTTGAGGATATTTTATGGCAACAAAAATATTAGAATTATAACCCTTAATAGATTTCCAAGCCTCAACAACTTTTGATAAGAATACAATACTTAATAATAACTTTTAATTGTTATTTCAAGTTTTAAACATAAAGGTGTGAAAAATAAAATGCATTGCTTGAAAATAACATAAAGGAGGGTTCTAAAAACAATATTATGACTTGTGGTTTGATTCTAAATTTTATTGATCAACAATATTAATTATTTGATATGAACTAATTAAATAGCACTAAGTTACTATTAGTAAATCCTTCATATCCTAAAATTATAAAATGTGAAAAAGGTTTAAAAATGGATTTCCAAAGATAATATATGACATGTAAAATGTCTCTGAAATTTTATTTAGACAATAACATCAATTTATTATTTTCTAAATTTTAAAATGGCCTTAAAGTAATATTAGTGTTTTATTTATATTTTCAAAATATAAAATTGTGGAAAAACAAGATGAAATAACTTTCAAAATTATGTTTTCAACATTTATAATGTCACTAAAAATTGTAATTGACTAAGTCTTACATTTTTATTATTTTATTAAATCACTATTAAGAAATTATTCAAATTTCAAAATTAAAAAATATAAATATGTTGAAAAGTTTACAAAAATGGTACTGTTGGAAAGTATTTGAAAATTCAAGAACTTAGAAATTTGTTTCAAGTCATTTGGGGTTATAAAACAAAAGTTATGAATCAATCTTTAAAACAGAAATAAAAAAGAAAAATAACGGATGACGTCATTGCTGACGTCACCGTCGTCTTCCTCACAGAGAGGAAATCACGCAGTTTTCGGCCGATTTCAATCCCTGTGATTCCGCTCCATTAAGGCCATAATTTCCTTGCCATCTTCGAGCCTATAAATAGCCACAGATCCCCTCCCTATTTCCCCTCTCTTTCCTTACCTTATAGTGCCCCCACGCCTGAGAGATTTGTCGCCGGAGTACGCACGAGCCGCCGCCGCATTTCTCCATCTCCGGTCGCCACGCTGAGCCTCAGCCACCCTTCTTTGTACCATTAGACTCCCTGGGCCCATGCGCATCTGTATGATGCTTCCGCATTTGTTTTACGCTGCAGGAGCTCCATCGTCTAGCACACCCGAGGCCGCCGGCGACCGCACAACTCCGTCAGTGCCTCACCTCTGTCCGAGGAAGCGAGAAAGAGCGTCATCACCACCATCTTCTTCGCCGTGTCGCGCTGAGCGTCACCGTGGTATTCCCCGAGCCCAAGGACAACCGGAATGCCGCCGCCGTGAAGTTTCCGACCACCGCGCCGCCGTACTCGCCATTTCCGGGCACCCCACTCCGGTGAGACCCCGCCCCCTCTCTCTGCCGTTCGATCTGGATGAACGTCTAGGATTAGATCCCCACCGAAGGGGTATGCCACCCTCAGATCTAGATCTGACGGCCTAGATCCAGTTCAGTTA
This sequence comes from Alopecurus myosuroides, assembly GCA_028641055.1. Classification (NCBI taxonomy): domain Eukaryota; kingdom Viridiplantae; phylum Streptophyta; class Magnoliopsida; order Poales; family Poaceae; genus Alopecurus; species Alopecurus myosuroides. The sequence continues at coordinate 243,293,909 of CM054057.1, read as the reverse complement.
TCCACGTCAGCAGCCCAGTCAGCACGCCACGTAACAGCACAGTCAGCAGCAACACCCAATCAGGATCAGCCACGTGGCCCAGCTTAAATTGAATTTTTTTTCTCCCGCTGGATTTAATTAGCAGTTTTGCAGAAAAGTCCCTGAATCTTAGATCTATCATATCTTTTGATCCATAAGGCCAAATTTAGAAATCTTGTACTTTTTGAAAACCCCTTGACATTTAGAAACTTTTGGCACTGTCCAAATTCAAATTTGACAAACTTAAATTTGTTCAAATTAAAATATGCTTGTTTGATGAAATTTGTCATAATTCAAATTATGTAAACCCAATTTTTGCAAACTAAATTGTTTTGGGTTCCTTAGAATGTGTACTAACAGATACATAAGCCCAAAATATGATTTGAACAAGTATAGAATGGATTTAGAATTATATGGCCATTTGAGCAAATTTGACTTAGTTTAAATTCTAGAAATAATTTTAATTTGTTTTCTTAAGCAATGTTGCTCCATATGGCAGCCTTAATCCATAGAAACCAATGTCATAGAATTTTGGACACATATGATCCATACCCATGTATTTTAGGCAAATTTATCACACACATGTTTCACACTATATTAAAAATGACTTAGGAAATATTTTTGCTTAACTGGTTCTATGTGTGTATGGCTATATGAAACCAAGGCTAAGTCCTTAGTGGAGTTTCAAATTTTAGTTAGCCAAAAAATGAACCTAAAAACACTAGTACAAATGTTTCCATCAACTTCTTGTCTCCCCATGCTTGCTTCAAGATTTCACCAAGTTGGGATTTGTGAGAACCATGAAGTGCAATGGAGGACTTAACCATCTAGAGATTTTTCAACATGAAGATATAAGACCAATGAAGTACTTAGAAAATAAAACATACTGCAGAAGCATCTCCAAGAAGTGGAAGCATTTAGAAGAAAACCAGAGAAACTTCAAGAAGACTAACCCCCTTTCTCTCTAAGTCTTTTTCCTTCCCTTTTATATTCTTCTCCTTTCAACTTGATGGCAACATGAAGAGAAACAAGGAAGATCATTGAACAAATGAGAGGCTCCACAACAATCTGAAGCATACTCCATCAAGTGCAAGTACATAAAGAAATGAAGAAGAAGACTCACATCTCCCATTCTATCCTGTTGTCTCATTTCTCCTCTATTTTGACTTAGTGATATTTTCACATTTGTTAAATAAAACACTTAGTTGTGACCACACCACTTGGGAAACAACTAGTGAGAAAACCATGAAGACTATCAAGACCAACAGAAGCACCACACAAAGGAAGGAAACGACTTAGATGGCATGATGATGATCTTCAAGAAGGCAATCACATGAGGACTAGAAGCAATCCCTACAAGGATAAGAATAACAAGTTATTTTTGTCCAACCATTGACCCAAATGTAAAAGACCAAGACTTTAACTTGTTATTTCCTTTGTTATGAAGTTAGTTGAACCTAGACCTAGCCTAAACCAAAATGGAAGGACTAACTTAGATCACTCAAATATTTTTGAAGGTGAATAGGACCAAGTGTTTGCAGGTATTACTTTAGTTGAAGAAGTAATATGTTTATTCTAAGTGAACTCTTGGAAACCCTTAACAAGTGTTGAACAATTAGGGAATGAATCTTTCAAACTCAAACATTGAACTTGTCCTAGCCAACATGGTCCAAGTCCTTTGTTATGTTGTTTGCTCGGTTTGCTTTCTCCACTTATGTGTTTGATTGCTAGGATGCATGTTTATTTTGTTGTTTTCAATGAATAGATTGTACGGAGAGCAACGATCTTTTGTGAAGAGAGTGTGTTTTCTTCACCAACTTCAACAAGGCAAGTAACACACCATCAACTACCCATTATTTTCTATATGCATTAGTTGGTTTTTTGAGTAGTATGCATGATATGAAATTTTACTAAGTTATATTATGCTATGCTATTATCCTAGTAGTGTGTAGTTATCTCTTTGCCCCTGTTAGTTTGATAGTCTTAGAAATTGGCATATGCTATGCAATGTTACAAAGTGTTTTCTTGATGTTGTCGAAAATTCTAAGTATAACATTCAATGAAACACCTGGGTGGATTTTGGATGTGATTGGCTTATGTTGAGTGTTTCCTCGGGGCCCTTATCTAAGGGTTATTCCACTTGAGGTTGTCACTTGCGGATGGCCACCCAGGAACAAAGAGATTACTATGTCCTTCTAAGTTTAGTAGCTTCCCGTGCAGCCTTTAGTCATATGGGCTCTGTCTTGATCAACTAAGTTGAATGAACTCACTAGGCTTACCAGCAGATGTAGCATAATTATAGGTGGAACGGGTAAGCCGAATGGTGGTGGAATTTCTTCTGAAAGATCTCGTATCAATCTTCTCCTTTCCTTAATGCACTCAGGGTGTATAGGATGTTTGGGCTGATTTGAGTCTGAAGGTGAAAGTGCACAAACTCTCCAGAGTCAACAAACTAAGATCTTAGCCGTGTCCCCGGTTATGGACAACTATGAGCAGGTAGACAAGGAATGACGGAAGAATCTCATCACCAATTTCAATAAGTAAAATTTTGACCAAGTGAAGAGTATTGTGGTGCTTGGATCTTAATCCAATGTTGCCACCCCTTTAAAAAGAAAAGTTTGTTTTACAAAAGAGATAGGACAAAACTGGCTTTATGCAAAAACTTAGCCTTAACTCCACTCAGCCAAATAAGCATGTAGTATTAGTCTTGCCATTTATATCCACCATAGTGTTACTTGCCAATACATTAAATTGTATTGACTCCCTTGTGGCTGCATATTCCATATTGCAGATGTTTCTGAAGACGAGTGAGGATTTCGTTTAGGATTTCGAGACTATCGCCAACATGTTTCGCCTGTGGCACATGAAGAAGATGGGCTCAATGTTGTGCTATGTCTTCCGTTGTATATCTTTGTTTTCTGCTAGTCTTCTAAGACTATGCAAGTTGTAATACTATTTTGTAAAGACTGGATCATGCGATGTAATAGAATTTGATGCATTTGCATGATATTTCATTTTCTACTGTGGTGCTAGCATATGATCCAGGGACTAGCACAATAACACAGGTATTCCATCTTTATTAAAAGTTGGGATGCTACAATAATTGCTATGTCGGCTGGAGAAAAGCATACCTTTGCTCTTCAGCTTGACCTGGAGCTGCTTATGCCGGTCGCTGAGCTGCCTATGCTCCGAGAGGAGTTTTTGGTACAGTTGGGTCTGGGTATCGATGCAAAGCTGGAAAGAGGAAATATTAGTGTTATTTGTGAAGATTCACGCCGAGTAATCTTTACTCGGTCGAGTATCAATTACTCAACTCGAATGTCGGGAAATGGGGATCATGTATATCTATGTTGGAAACCTGAACCGAGTAAACCTTACTCGTCATATTTTCTATAAATTTGCAAGGGATGAAGAAGCGATGTTTACCTTAGCGGTTGCGTCGGCTTTTTCCGCTCAGCAACATGAATCCGGTTCTGGCAGTGGTGGCCTCGATGTCGGCCGAGGTAGAGTCTTGGCCTTGTGCACGGCCACTTGCGGGTCAGGACTAAGCTTCAACGATCGCTGGCATCTTCTGTTGAGCCGGCTTTCGCGGCTGTGTCGGCTTCTTCGGCGGGTGTTGGGCCGGCTTTTTCTGCAACGTTTTAGATTTTGGCTGTGGAAGTGGTCCCTATGTCAGTGCTGATGGTGGTTGTTGTGACGGCGGCGGCTGTGGCTGTTGTTGTTGTTGTTGTTGTTCGGGTGGTTGTTGCTGCTGTTTCTGTTGAGGTTGCTCTGGCTTCTCCGGAGTCTTGGTCTTCTCAGCCTCAGTTCCCATGTTGTTGGCACCGAGATTTTCATCTCGGTAAGGAGCCGAAGTGTCAGCTTCGGCCCAATCCGACATCTCGGCTTCCGGGGCGCTCTGTCCTCCTCCGATATCAGTCTCAGATCCGGGCTGTGGTATGCCGGTGCCTGATAGATTTTTCGGGGGAGGACTCATCCTCACTGGGCTATGGCCTCCGATGTTGGTGTTTCGAAGCGGCGACGGTGTCGGAGTTGGAGAGAGAATGGAAGATGCCCTTTGCACGACATCAACGACGCTCCTGTAGTGGAAAATAACAATAAGTTATCTCGGTCGAAGGAAAGGAAAACAAGAAATAGCAAGATAAGAAATGCTTGGAAGGAAATGTCTTACGCATGCGAGGTAGGTCTCGGGCATGGCTTGGACCCCGCCACCTTATTCTTCTTCTTCAAAGGCCCCGAAGGCCCAGACCCGGCGTGCTTCTTGGACCCGGGTCTGCCCCCCACGGCAACGGGCGCTACCTCTAGCACCTGGTCGTCCGGGCCAGCTGCTGTCGAGGGAAGCGGAAAGGTGAATGTGAGTAGACAAGGGTCAAGTACCTCTAGAATTCGCCAATCATCATCATCATTGGCAGAATAGTCTGTAATGGAATGGATGGGAGTCTTACCCGAAGCGAGAGGGATGACGGCATCAGGGATTGGCATGTAATCCTCGGAGTCCGGGTCTTCCGTGTCGGACTCTACAAAGTCTTTTCCCCACTTGGAGGACGGGTCTGGACCATCCTCGGTCGTTTGACGCTGGAATGTCAGCAGAGCAAAAAATGATAAATAAACATTACACTGAGAATGGTACACTACGCCAGCATAAGAAGCTACGTCGGCATAAATTTATTTTGGTTGGGTTTCTAGGTACTTACTGCGGGTGCTTGGCGCCTCCTGTCATGGGGTTCTTTTCCCCACTCCCAGTCATCCGGCATGTTCGTCCAGGCTACGGCCTTGACGCGCCTCCGGATTTGGCCTTGCTAAGATCATAGGAAGATGTCCGGGTTGGGTCACGACAGCCACTCATGTGGCATATCTTGTGAACCCGGCGCTGGAGGGGGGAGACTCGGCGACTGATAGATGTCGCCAGGAGATCTTCGACTGTCATTATGTCCTCCTTGAGCGCGGCGACGATCCGGTGAATCTTGTTAACCTCTGTGACTTGGTCCTTCGGGTCATAACCTCTGTTGGGCCTCTACGCTTGATGGCCGACAGCGAATTTTGGCACACGGATCAGATTGACATCGGTGGTATTCTTCACATAGAAGAACAGCCGGAGCCATTTCTGGCATGACTGCAGAACTCGGATCGGAGGGAAGATTGAGTTGCGCCGGGGGGATGATAGTAGCTGCACCGCACTAGGTTATCTCCTTGGGGGCGCCAGGGTTCTCTGGATCCGGAACGACTTGTTTCCAGAATAGAAAGTATTTGCACCAAAGATTGAGGGTTGGCTAGAGGCCGAGATAACCCTCAATGAAGGAAATGTAGGCAGATAGTGTGGTAATGGCATTAGCCGGAAGATGGTGAGCCTAGAGGCCAGTTTTCTCGAAGAAACGTTTAATGAAGTCACTAACGGGCAGGCCGAATCCACGCTCGAAATGGGCCACAAAAACTGTAACATCCCAAGTATGAAAAACCACTTCTAGAATGTTTGATTTCTTGTTTTATTAAAGTTTTGCATCATGTCATCATATTCCTTGAATTGTTTGCATTTGTTTACTTTGTTTTCCATTTGTTTGCTTCTGTTTTACTCTGTTTTCACAGTTGAAATTCAAACTTTATTCAAACATTTATTTCATACTTGTTATGTTACAACCTTTTAAATAAATAGTTCAAATAAAAACAACCAAATTGTTTTCATTTTATTCCATAATGCTCAACTATTACAATGATGGTTTTAATCAATCAATTAATTCCAAATCACTTCCAAAATTCAAATCAAATCATCAAACATCACCCAATTTGAATTTATGAAAATTATACAACAATCCTAATCAATTGTTTATAATTAAACAATAGGGTTCCAAATAATTAAATCCTTGTTTTCCATAATTCAATTAATACTCAAATTAATTCAAATTTAAACCATTTTGCAAACAGCAAAGTATTTTGAAATTTTGTAAAACAAAACTTGGCATTTGGTTGTTTTTGACCTTACTAACTCACCCTATTTTTCCTACAATTTTTACTAACTCAAAAACCCCAATTTTCTTCCTATTCTATTTTCTGCAAAAAAAAAACAGAAGGAGAAAATTTTAAAAAAATAAAAAACGAGCGCCAGGGCAGTGGGCAGCCCAGCCCACCACCCAGCACAACCGCGCGCGCAGGCCTGCTGGCCTTTCTTCCAGCTCCGTATAGCTGACGTCATCAGACGCCAGCTCGAACGCGCCCGAGCTCCACCTGCTCCCTCCCGAGCCTATATCTACCCCCCTATCCCACCAAACCCTAGCCCACGGTCCCTGTTCCTCCCTGCCGCCGCCAACCACCCTCTCCTTCCTTTCTTCCTCGCCAATTTCTGCCGGAGTTGTCGGGGGGTGGAAGAACCGCGGAGGAGCTCGCCGTCGACTAGCAGCCATGGATCGCCTCCGTCCACGCTAAGGGTACCTACGCCACCGCCTGAACGCCTACGTCCTCTACAGCAACAGCAGCAGGGCCCAGGGGACGTTGATCGTCGACGACGAGCTCGACGCCGTCGCTTCCGTTCTGAACTTCCTCACCGCGCTGTCGCCACCATCTGCTTCCCGTCTCCCTCTCGCCTCCGACAAACTCCCGGTGAGCTACCGCAGCGATCCCGCCCTCTGTAACCCTCGTTCGTTTCCTGTTCGCGCTCGACCACGTCTGAACCCCTGGCGGCATCCACCACCATGCCGCCATGGTTGCCGTTGGGCTCGCATCTGTGCGTGCACGAGCACGTCAAACACACGGTCACGTTCCCCTACCTATTGCACGCACGTCCATCTGCTCAGCGCCGCTAGTTAGTGGTCACAACGCCGGTAGCCCCTCGTCCCTCTCCGCCGTTGTCAGTCGCCGTCGCAAGACTGAAACTTTGTTTCAGTTTCGTCAGATAACGCTAGCTGAACCTCATCTTTGTTGCGCAGCGTATACTGACAAGAACGTTTCGATACCGCACTGGTTACAGTGCTAGCGAGCGCACGGCAGGGCGTGGGTTCGAGCCCTCGCACCGCGGAATAAAATCCAACCTTTTGCGCGGGGCACTGACAGGCAGGCCCCACCTGTCTGTGGCACTGGTGCCACGCGTGCACACGTTGGCCCTAGGCCCACTGGCAGTGCCTAGGGTAGATGCCTACGCTGTATAAAAGATTTTTTTAACCTTTTCTGTTTTAAATCAAAGCCCTTTTAAATTACAGAATGGTCCTCTAATTTAAATTGCTTATAACTTTTAAATTATAACTCCAAATAATAAAAATAAAATATGTGTGTTGATCCAAATTAAATTATCTATCTATTTATGACATTTGTTTTCTGTTTTCAATTTTCCAAATGCATTTCAAATTTGAATTCAAACAATTCATTTGTAATTTGATAAAATCCATAACTAATTCATACTTAATCCAAATAATGCAAATAAAATATGTTTTCCATGCTATTTCAAACCACCTATTCAAATATAAATTTTGTTTCATGGTTTGAATAATTAAAATTGCTTAAATAATTTAAACCTTGTTTAAATCATTTAAATTTGCTAAATTCATAACTTGCTCAAAATAAATTATTCTTGAACATGTAAAATATGTTTTCAAACTAGAAAAGTATAAACTTTTCAAATATGAATTTGAATTTATGTTTGGAACAAATAAAATTCAATTAATATTCAAACTTGTTTTAAATTCATTTAAAACTTGTTTAATTTTGTTTAAGTCATAATAAATTCATCCTAATTCCTTTTTCAATATTTGAAACATGTAATCCACCCAAAATTTTATGATCTTTTCAAATATGAATTTTGTTATTTATTTTGCACAATTTAAATTGGTGAAAACAACAACTATTTGTGTAATCCCTTTAAGGAGCCAAAAATTCCCCAACTTAATAAACAAATTTCTAAATTGGTAACCCTTATTTCCAACTGGTTCTATGGTTGTTATTTTGTTGTTTTCCTCATCCATGCATCATACTAATCCACTTCCACCTGTTGGTTAATTGGAAAACAATTGTTTCAACCAAAATTCATGGGCTTTTCATATGCAACTCAAAATTGCATATGTGTCCATTTAAATTGTGTTACCCTGTCAACTAGTTTATTTTGATGCATCCATTAACTTGACATGCATCATCCCATGATTGTGCACTATGCCATGATATTGATTGTTTATCTTCCTGTATTGTTTGCTTGCTTCTTCTCGGATAGTCGACGACGTTGAGACAGACGATACTTACGACACCCCTTCTGAGGATCTAGCCCAGTACCAGGCTACTGAGTTTGCAGGAAAGTTATCACTCACATGAACCACTGTGTTCCTTTCAACATTGGTTACCGATACTTTCCGTTGTCTATTTCTGCTAGCCATATGTATCGTTGCTTCTGTTACGAACCTATCACATGATGCCCTGAACCCTGATATTGCCTCACCTCCCGTCCTATAACCCCGTTGCTTGGGCCCGTGTCTTACTAGCATGCTTAGGGTTGTTTTTGCTCGAGTCTGTTATCAGTTACTTTCTGTTATCATATTCTATTTATGTTCTGGGGCTCGATGTTAAACAACAACCTGTTAATTTGAGGTAATAATAATTTGCTGATAAGGCACCGGCAGGAGGCCCGGCGTGGTTTTGAGGCCTGCTAGTGTCGACCCTAATAAGGAAAAGGGTCTTGTCTACTGATCCATGATGAGAGCACTATCCGCATGTGGGAAGCGTGTATGGGCGCCCCCCTCAATTTGATTCGATTCGCATCTCGTCCAAATCACCACACTTAGTTCGGGCTTTCCATTTGATGCACGCATATGCAGGTACGAACCCGAGGCCAGGGTGGAACTTTTGTAGTCGGCATTTAGGGTGGCGTGGTCTTCCAGTGCTATGAGGGTCCCCTTTTCTTCGTGGGGCTCGATTAGCCGCGCACGCACAGCACGTGGTGCTTTGGGCTTGATGCGAAGAATAGTTGAGTTGTGTTGAGTGCCCCGCTTGGTGGGAAAGGCCTTCCCATCTGGCGGGTTATTCTTACGTGTACGGCCAAATTGGTGCACCCCTGCAGGGATAAATCTTCTCGAGAAGCCGTGTTTTCCGCGGTTATGGTTGACTTGGTGAAAGTACTGGCTAACAAGTACTCACAACAACTTACACCTAACTAATGATAACTTGACTAGTAATAGGCTTATTGACACAACAATTTGATCCATCATTAATCCAACTGTGTGAGTTATCCTCGGATTGCTTCTTTGGATAAGGGGCGAGATCCAGGATGGGTTTGTGTGGTGGTTAGTTGTAGTTGGTTACGATACTCTATCTTATCCCCTTTCTGATAGCCGGAAGTTGTAGTATGTTCTGTAGTTGGTTAGTGCAGCCAGTTGCAGCATCTTTTATATCCCTTCTTCCGTTGAACCCAAGGCATCTGTGCTTGGTGTTGACGGGCTACACTTTGGTGAACTGTGAGTCTTGCTTGCCAGTACGTTTATGTACTGACCCCTTTGGGGTTGTGGTTTCCGCAGACTACGCTTACGAGGATCCCCGTGACGGCTACTACGTGGAGTTTGACGAGGCTGCTGACGAGTAGGTAGCGGACCCGGGCAGGATCCGAGACATCGTGGATGGGCTCCGTTTTCTTTTTATTCCCGGCTTCTTAAGCCTATTTGGATTTGTCTGTACTCAGACCCTTTGAATGCTTCCGCTGAGATGTAATGATGTTATGTTGGGACATGTGTCCTCTGGATGATTGTATTTGCTATCTCTGCTCTAGTGAGAGCTATTTGCAACTTATTTCCATCTTTTGTGTCTTAGAGATCTGTTGTGTTATCATTTTGTTCAACGCCGTTGACGTACCATGTGTGTATGGTATGAAGTACGTCAATGGTAGTATCCTGATTTCTATGGGATGGTTTACGTAGACGCTGAACAGATAGGGGTTGGTTGTCACACATACGTGTGTTGGCCTACTCGTAAGAGATGCGGGGTGCCGGTAAGCCCCGTAATCCAATCCACTACTGTTCAACGGAACTGCGAGTATCCTCTAGAAGTCCGGGTGCGACAAAAACTACGTACTCACCGGGTTCGGAGACAGGTTCGAGCTCGGGGCCGGGTAGCCGGCATGCTACTCCTTCCGGGATCTTCCGCGTGCGACAGAGCCGGTCAATTTCATCCTGGGTCACGTCAAAGCCCTCCCACACGGCCCGGGTAGATCCCTCTCCTACCTCATCCTCGCCATGATCTATGACGACGACCTCGTGGGAAGCCATGGGAGCAGTGGAGTTGGGCGGCGGATGTGATGTTTCCGTGGCGGCGACGGCAGTGCTGCGCATGGAGACGGGCGCCGGCATTGGATGTGTTCTGGTGGCGGAGAAGAAAGGGCAAAGAACCACGACGGTGTGCGACGCGCGGTGCTGCGGCGGTGCGCGTGGAGCAGCGTTATGGTGGTGTTCTCTGTGCGCTGCGACTGGAGCTCTGCGGGAGAGAAGGATATGGGCGCGCGGGGGTAGGGGAGTGAGCAGTGGCTCGCCCCCGCTCCCCTATTAAAGCCACGGGGAGATCGTGTGTCGCGGATTGACTCTTCCACGATCTCCGGAAACCGTTGCGCATAAATGCGGCCACGAAGGGTCATAGAAGAGTTACCGCCCGTAGCAGCACAGTAAATCCTGCGAAATTAGGGGCGGCGGAGCATTCAAGTGCCTAGGCGATTTGAATGCATGTGGTACCTGCAGGGCGTGCGTGACACGCGTGCAGTGGCAAGACTATAGACGGGCAAGAAACGAGGTGGTGCGCGGTAGGTTTCTGCCACGTACCTTGAGCCTGAGAGATGGAGAAAACAAGGAGATCTTCCACATGACGGAGCAGACCGACATAAGATCAATAATCGAATGTGGTTGAGAGCCACTTCCGGCACATGACCTGAAACGACATAAGTCATGTCGGTTGATGAGCAAATATTTTTTATTTGTGAAACCTGTCGTGACCCTTCTTCCGAGGCTGCAGGACTGCGACAACTTCGGGGACTAATGTCGGGGGGTGACCCCCGGGTAGGGTCATGGAAGGTACAAAATGATGTCCAGGTGTGGATTGGGTCAAGGTTGACCGGCATAGGAAGGACCGGCATATGGCATGTATAGTCATACCGACATACCTTAACCGACATACAGAGGGTATGTCGGAATAACCTTGCGGTATCTTGTTTACAGGGGAGACTCGACCGAGTTGTCCAAGTCTGGCATGGAGAGGCCGACATAAGGAGGGTATCTCTGATCTCGGCTATAGTCCAATGCTTATATCACATCCCTTCTATTGCGGAGTAGGTACATGCGTCGTGGTTCAACTTACAAGGTGAAAAGGTGTATCCCATACCGCTGACTAAGTATGTTCATGGGAGCAGTGGTTAGGTATGGTGGAGGCCACGTCTTGTTTAGGACAGAGGCGACAAAGCTAGCAGAGATGATGACGTACGTTGGAATTTGGTGGCCGTAGTTGGTGGAACTATGCTTATTCACAGTTTTCTGTCACACAGTCCTAGGAACCAGTATATAAAATGTCTGAGGCCCTCTTGCGTGAGGGATGATGACGAAGTAGGGAAAGAGATTTTAGACACTCAGTAGTCCTCCTCTACCTAATACGGTTCTAGGAGCACCTCTGTAACCCGGATACTCGCCCATATACACTCAGACGGGCAGAAGTAGGGGCTTTACCTCCTCATGAGTCACAAGAGCTCTGAACGTGGGTACATCGCGTGTGTGTTTCTATGTCTTCCGTGTGCGCTCTACAGCGCGCTATCCTTCTGATGCGCGTGAAACACACGTTCGTTGCGAGACCCCAAGAGGAAGCTATGAAGATCACAGTAGCAAGTTTCCCTCAGAAAGAAACCAAGGTTGAATCCACCAGTAGGAGGAAGGAGTAACTTTAGAAGGTTGATGCAGCTGAGATGGAAGGGCGCACTACCGGTTCAGCAGCAACGTTGAACCTACACAACACAATAAAATCACTTTTCCCCAACGAATCAGTGAGGTTATCAATCTCACCGGTTTTGCTGAACATAAAGAGGTTAAACGTATGGTGTGGAAAACAGTATAAAACTGTAGCAGCAGTGTGAAAACAGTGGTTGTATTATCAGTTTGAGAAAATGGATCGGGGTCCACAGTTCACTTGTGGTTTCTCTTTGTGAAAGATGAATAACATGTGTGGTGAACAAATTACAGCTGGGCAATTGACAAAAATGAAGGCTGCACCGTAGTGCATATGCAAGACATAAATATTACTATGTGATTCATGCGGGCATTACAACAAAATACATAGACCATCATCCAAGTGCATCTATGACTAATAATCCACCCTCCGAATATCATCCGAATAAACGTTGGGTATTAAGTTGCAAGCAACAGATAATTGCATTAAGCAGAGTGTGTAATGTAAACAATAGAATCATCCTTAGACAAGGCATTGTTGTTTTCTCCCTAATGGCAACCACACATATCCTCCATCTGTCACGTTTCTGTCAATCGAGCACAAATGCAAAGGAGGCATGAACCCATTATCGAGCATAAATACTCCCTCTTGGAGTTACTAGCATCTACTTGGCTAGAGCATCTAATAATAACAGAGAGCATGCAAGATCATAAATAACATATACATGAAGATAACATGGTAGATTGATAATCAGAAGACATAGCATTCAACATTCATCGGATCCCAGCAAACACAACATGTAGCATTACATAAAGATGATCTCGATCATGTGAGACAGCTCACGAGATCTAAACATGAGGCATAACATGGAGGATACAACCATCTAGATGTTGCTATGGACCCGTAGTCTAGGGATGAACTACTCACGCATCACTTTAGAGGAGGGCATGGTGGTGTAGACCCCTCCGGTGATGAATTTCCCTCCCAGCAGGGTGCTGGGGAGAGCTCCAGAACCCTCCTGGTCTCGGGATGACGGTGACTGCGGCCTCGGGTGTTTCTCGGGAAAAAGTTGTATATCTGTAGGGTTAATATTTTAAGGGGATTATATAGGCGAAAGAGCGCTGGCAGAGGGCACATGGGGGCCCGGACTACCCCTAGGCGCGGCCAGGGGGCGCGCCGCCCTATGGTGTGCCCCCCTGTGGCCCCTCTCCGGGTCTCTTCGGGACTCTGTGGAACCTTTGGGAATTCTAAGACTTCCGGGCTTCGAATTTTCCAATTTCGAGAATATTTCTAGAACAACTTTTGTGAAACTAAAATCAGCAGAAAACAGGGAACTGGCTCTGTGGCATCTTGTTAATAGGTTAGTCCCGGAAATCGATAAAAATGACATAAAGTGTATAGAAAACATGTAGGAAATAACATGAAAACAACATGGAACATGGGAACATAAGGATACGTTTATGACGTATCAACATCCCCAAGCTTAGTTCCTACTCGTCCTCGAGTAGGTAAACGATAAAAACACATAATTTCTGAGGTGACATGCTACCAACAAGAACTTGATCATCAATAATGTAAAAGCATATGTAAGATGAGATCATAGAACTTCAAGACAAGCATGATAAATAAAAATTTAATAATAAAGCATAGCAATCACCTTGCATCATGAGAAGTAACACAAATAAAAGATCATGAATAACAATGCATCGAAAGTTATACGTTTGTTTGAATTATAGAGAAAGCATGGCAAAGTGATATTTTGCTAGTCCTTAAGAGTGGGGCAAAACATAAATGCTAGGACACCTTAAAAGTTTATGAGGAAGACTAGAACAAATAATTTGAGATCAAGCAATAACACATCATGAATCAATTAATAATGTTTCTGGGACAAATGCACATTAAACTCAGAATGGAAACTATGCTCTCTCAACTATGCATAAAGTTAGAAGATGGAGGTGGGAGTATAATTCCTTTTTCAAAACTAGGATCTCCTTTAGGAGGTGGGAGTACTCCTAGATTATCAGGTGGGATATGCAATTTTAATTGTGGAGGTTGCTGCCATAATATTTGTTCTAAAGCTTCTTTTTCTGCATCATTAAATGGCTCTTCCTGATTAAGCATATAACGTTCCACCACGTCTGATGAAGCTACAGCTATATGAGCAAGAGTTTCAATTATATCTTTAGATTTTGGTTCTTTCTTAGCAGGTTTATCAGCAAATTTAGAAAAAATTAAATTCAAGTTTCTCTCCAGCACATTCAATAAACACCCTTTCTCTAGGCAAATTAATTTCAGCACCAACAGTATGTAAGAAAGGTCTACCAAATATAATAGGACAGAAAGAATCTTGTGGACAACCAAGCACAATAAAATCAGTAGGATATTTTATTTTCCCTACCAATACTTCAACATCTCTAAGAATTCCAAAGGGACTAATATAATCTTTATTAGCAAGCTGAATGGTCATACATGTTTCTTCCATGGTGATAGGATCAATATCAGGCTTAATTTCTTGATAGAGAGAATATGGAATGACACTAATGCTTGCTCCAATATCACATAAACCATGATAACAAGAAGTCCTAATAGAGCATGATATAATTCCCTTTAATAACTTTGGTAGCATCTTCACATAAATAAACATCAACAGGATCTTCTTCATTTAATTGCTTAATAATAGAGACATGGTTCTTGACTTCCACTTGTTCTTTAGGTTGAGAACATCTCTTTCTACTTTTGTCAGCAACAGCAATAAGCAAATTCTCTTTACCTTTTTCAGGATAGGGAGGTGGTTCAATATATTCTTCTACTACTACAGATGTCACTGGTGTTTCTTTAATAAATTTAGGGACAACAATAGAAGATTTAACAGGTTCAACATAATAATCAAAGCAACTTTTAGGAATTCTAATGTGCTCAGCAAATTTCTTAGCTATTTCAATTGCAACATATGGATCAAGACCAAAATCTTTAATAACATTCTTGAACAAAATAGAACTAGAGAAACTTTGTACACATGAATATCCATAATCAAAATAAGCTTCATTACCTTTGTCTAGGTCCCAATATTCAGAGTTCTTCGAAATAATTTCCAATAAATTCCAAGCTTCTTCTGCAGTGTTATTTGTAAAGCTTCCACCAGATGAACCATCCAAATATTGCTTTAGCCTATCAGGTAGTCTCACACAAAAGTTTATCAATATAAGTTTATTTGTGAGATCATGACAAGGATTCTTACGAAGGAGGTCCTTAAGCCTCCCCCAAGCTTGAGTAATACTCTCTCCAAGGTGTGGCCAAAAATTAAATATAAAGCAACGGTTCTCATAAGCCTCTTTAGGAGTAAAATATTTAAGAAAGAAAACCTTCATAAAAGTATCCCAATTATGTGTAATTTCTTCATCCAGGGACATATACCATTTTCAAGCATCACCAGTTAAGGAGTGGTACAATAACTTGCATTTTACCTCCTCCTCAGAAATAGACTTGAGCCTAATTAGCCCACATATATCCTCAATAGCCCATATGTGATCACTTGCAGCCTTTGTTCCATCCCCTGCAAAATACTCATTCCTAACAGCTTTAACAAATTCAAGGGGAATAATATAACCATCATCATGAGGTGCTTTTTCAACAACTTTAGGTTTAATAGCATAAGCACTCTCATATAAAGCAAGTTTCAGCGAAGCATCTCACGTAAAAGCCATAATAATAACAGGATGCAACAGCAAGTAAAATTCAGCTTTCAAGTTTCCTAACCAAACTTCTTACAAATAGAGCTACGCTCCCCGGCAACAGCGCCAGAAAAGTGTCTTGATGGCTCCCAAGTGCAGGAGATCAATTGTAGTACTTTTCGAATTAGAAAGGTTCTCGAACCCACGAGGAGCAGAAGGAACTGGTAAGTAGAATAGCAAAGGAATAATAAAAGCAACAAGTGTTTTTGTGTTTTAATTGTGTAGTGCAAGTAAAGTAAAATGCGGAAAGTAAATTGCAGCAAGTAGTAGGTCTCAATGAGAGACAAAGCTCAATCCTCTAATGCGCAAGAGGACAAGCTCAAGTGTTTATTTGTGTCTTATATGTGGAAAACGTTCCCGAGGGCTGCACGGATTTAGCTGGCATAGTGATTCATTGCATAACATGTTTGTATATCTTGTCTAGTTTTAATCTTCTTCGGACGGAGCCACAAATAGGAATAGCTAAATAAATAAACTATCACCCCTTATGATGGATCACGTGGCCAATTAAATGACAGCACGAGAATTATTAAGATATGATGTCCCACCATAGCCTTATGCTCTAAGGTCCCCGATACAAGTACCCTCATAATACAATTCAACGACTCTATCTCAAGTTCCTGTCACCTAAAGACATCATCACGTCACTACACTACGATGTTATCCTATGAGCCCATGTAGGTGAAGTGTTGTACAGTCGACGTTCGTACAACACCATCATAGAATCACATAAAAGATAAATACTAGACCAAATAACAACTCATCTTATGTAACAAATCATTGCCAATTCATCCTATGCCCTCAGGAACATGCGGGAACTACTCACAACGTGCAAACATGATCATGTATGGTGACATATGTGGTACAACACAATCTGAAACAATGGATCCACCACCAAATAATGACAAGTACTCAATCCCAAACATGCAACGGAGTACAATAACACGTATCTAGGGTGTAGCAATGATCAAACTATGAGGGGAACGGAGTGGATCACGGTGATGGTGATGGTGGAGATGCAGGTGCTGGTGAGGATGGTGATGGAGATGCCTCCTCCCACGCCAAGGAGGAGATGGGGACGAAGATGGGGATGATTTCCCTCTTCTCCGGAGCTCCGGAGCAGCAGGATCTGTCTCCCCCGCGGAGAGTTTCGAGAGTTTTGCCGCCCTGGCGGCTCCGTCTCGTCTCGGGAAAAATTAGGGTGTTCGTTTTCGGGGAAGACGGAGTCGTCAGCAAAAAGACCTCGGGGAGGAGGTGCTGTGGGCCCATTTGGGGGCCCCACACGCCTGCAGGGAATCTGGTCGCGTGGGCTACCCCCTTTTGGGCCTTCTGGCCCTCCTCCTTTGTGTCTTGTGCCCACGGCCTTTCTCGTGAAGAAAAACTGACAGGGTTTCTTTCCTTTCGCAATTTGGATACCTGTAGCTCCTGAAACATCAAAAACATGAAAACAGGTGTTTTCTGACACCCAGAAATTAAATACCAAAAATAGGGACTTTGTAGGAAAGTCCCATAAAATCATCTAAAACATGCAAAACAATGACATAACGTTGATAAAACATCCCAATAATGCCTATATGGAGGGTATAAATGATGATATAAAATGCACGTATCAACTCCCCCAAGCTTAAACCTTTGCTCGTCCTCGAGTAAATAAGGACATAGATCATTACATGCAACAATGGACTTATGGTTGATAAATAAATACGGGCATTGTATCATCATCATGTTCAGTTATAATGCAAGATGAATGAATAGAACTCATACACATACGGATAACATATTCGAAGCTCTAGCAAACACCCCATACTTTTGAAAGCAAATAACCATTGTATGTTGTACAATCAAATTATACTCTTTAATTTGGAGAAAGATAAATGAGCAGAGGTAAAACATGATCAAGTCTCATTTAGTTTCCAAACTATTCAGCTTAAATTACTAATTGTAATGTGGCATCCATTGGGCTAAGACTCTCATTTCCCCTTTATCATTAGCATCTTAATTTATGAATGTTGAAGTAATGTGGTTGACAAGGTGTTGGTTGAATGTCTCATGCCCCGTGAGTGTGAAAACCTACTCCATGATTACTCAACTTAAGATTCCTAATAAGCTTTGTACAATCATAATAAGTATTAATGACATCATAGAGAATTGAAAAGAGGTACCTCTTTCCCCATGACATAGAAACCAGCCCATGTCACAATAACAAGATGAACAAACGGAGTAGACTCATCATCCTTTTTTTATTTCATTTACTATATGCATAGCTTCTTATTTTATTGTAGGATGTGTTTGTAGAGTCCACTCTAGCTGTAAGTAAATTTCCACCATGATCAAGCATGGCTTGGGTTAGCGGCCCAATGCAATTTCTCTAGTCATATATACTTACTCATCAAAACTTACTATTCCTCCATTTCATTTCGGCATGGTAGGAGTCCAAAAACAAAATCACATGACATCAACTAAATATAAAATTTCTTTGTGCAATGTTGAAAGCTTTTCACGTGATGCACGTGTTAGCCAACTCCCAACCAAAATCCTTGTCAAGCACAAAACTTTTAGCTCCCATTAATGGGTCATGTTTGTTAAGTGCAATAGAAATAAATGTGTGCATTCAAAAGTTCGTGAGAGTCTTATCCCAAATTCAGCCCATGCCAATTAATAACATAAGCATCTTAATTTAGAGCATAAATGAAACTATAACATGGTGAACATGCTCGGAATAGCCATTAAGCTAATAGATAGATAGTGGATTTATGTCATATTGAGATAATTCTACAATTGTCCAACACACTCAAGTTAATTAATTTCAAGGCAATATGTGATTGAAACCTCTAAATATGCCATGCTCATTTGCATGAGTGTTACCCATAAATCCCCAAAACAAGAGAATCATGGATGACACCATACTTTATTATTCATTGATAAACCATAAGACGGGGATGCATGATAATGCTCAATGAGCTCACTCAAGCCTAAACGAAAACGATAACTAGATAATAAAAGAAAGACACACAAAAACTAGATAGACATGATAAAGATGATAAAAGACGGAGGATAGGTGAAACTCCCCCAAGCTTAGATGGTTGCGGTAATTTCTTCATTCTCCCTTCTTCTCATACTCAGCCCACCACTCTTTCTTCTTCTTCTCTTCATAGTTGTCTTCAAGCTCATCATCATCATCGTCCATGGAGGTGCATTGGTAGGAGTCTCCCGAAGTCATGGCTTGGAAAACCTGACAGACAGAATAGACAAAACAAAGATCGTGCGAGAACTATCGGTGCGGGATTAGATCGACAAAAGGGGTGTATATTGACGGTTTTTGGGGTAAGACGAAGCGTCGGAGTCGAAAACGAGACGGAACGGGACTCCGAGGTGGAAAAGGGGTACCTCCACGCGGCCAAGGAATCTAGCCGCGTGTGGGGTCCTCTTTTCCCCCTCGAGGTCCAATTCCTTCCAATTTTCTTGTCCCACACGTTAATTTCCATAAAAAATGAGTTCCGTAAGTTTTCACGCAATTCCGAGAAATTTCCAAACACAATAATTGTAAATTATTGAATTTGGGTTTCTGAAACTACAGGATCCCTTACAATTACCTCCTCCGGTGTCATTAACTTTATCTCCTCGATGGTATGAAGCTCTTTCCTGCAATATAATGTTTTAGGCGTTGTCCATTGACCACATGAGGTTTACCTTTCATATCACCGTGAAGACAGATGGCCCCCGAACGGTATACCTCCTGTACTACCAATGGACCCTGCCATTTTGAAGCTAATTTCCCTGCAGAAAACTTAAAACGAGAGTTGTACAATAGGACTTGATCACCTACTTTAAATTCCTTTCTTTTAATTTTCTTGTCATGCCAAATTTTAACTTTCTCTTTAAACAATTTTGCACTTTCATATGCTTCATTCCTCCATTCATCTAATAGATTTAGGTCAAGCAATCTCTTCTCCCCCGCTGTTTTTAAATCAAAATTTAATTTCTTAATAGCCCATCTAGCTTTATGTTCTAATTCAACGGGTAAATGACATGCTTTTCCATAAACCATTTTATAAGGAGACATACCCATAGGATTTTTATAAGCAGTTCTATAAGCCCACAATGCATCATTAATTTTAAGTGGCCAATCAGATCTAGCTCTATTTACTGTTTTCTCTAAAATAAGTTTAATTTCCCTATTACTTAATTCAACTTGTCCACTAGTTTGAGGATGATAGGGTGATGCAATTCTATGATTAACATTATAGTTTGCCAATGTTTTTCTAAGAACACCATGCATAAAATGAGATCCACCATCAGTAATTAAAAATCTAGGAACACCAAATCTAGGGAAAATAATTTCTTTAAGCATTTGCATGGCTGTGGCATGGTCTGCACTCTTAGTAGGAATTGCTTCTACCCATTTTGTAACATAATCAACAGCAACCAAAATGTGAGTATGTTTTGTACTAGATGCAGGAAATAGTCCCATAAAGTCAAAACCCCACACATCAAATGGTTCAAGTGGTAATGTATAGTTCATAGGCATTTCATTCCTTCTACCAATGTTTCCTACTCTTTGACATTTATCACAAGTTTTAATATATTCAGCACAATCCTTGAATAGAGTAGGCCAATAAAAACCACATTGTAATACCTTTGCTGCAGTACGATCTCCTGCATGATGTCCTCCATAGGGACTGTCATGACAATCTCTTATAATAGCCTGCTGTTCATGCTCAGGTACACAACGTCTAATAATGCCATCAACACTTTTCTTATACAAGAATGGATCATCCCAAAAATAATGTCTAAGATCATAAAAGAATTTCTTTCTTTGCTGGTAACTAAATTGTGGTGGCATAACTTTCCTAACAATAAAATTTGCATAATTAGCAAACCAAGGAGATGCAACTTTAGCACTAGAAACACTAACAAGGGCAAGTTGTTCATTAGCAAAACTATCATTAATAGGAATAGGATCATCAGGTATATTTTCCATTCTAGAAAGATGATCAGCTACGGGATTATCTTCTCCTTTCCTATCTACTATGTGTAAATCAAGTTCTTGCAACAAAAGTACCCATCTTATTAGCCTAGGCTTAGCATCTTTATTATTCATCAAATATTTAATAGCAGAATGATCAGAGTGCACAGTGACTTTTGAATCAATTATGTAAGATCTAAATTTATCACATGCAAATATTACCGCTAAAAATTCTTTTTCAGTTGTAGCATAATTTCTTTGAGCACCATCTAGTGTTTTACTAGCATAGTAAATAACATTCAATTTCTTATCAACCCTTTGGCCTAAAACGGCTCCAACTGCATAATCACTAGCATCACACATAATTTCAAAGGGCAAGTTCCAATCAGGAGGTTGAATAATAGGTACAGTTATTAAGGCTTTCTTTAAAACATTAAAGGATTCTATGCAATCATCATTAAAAGAAAATGGAACATCCTTTTGCAAAAGATTGGTTAGAGGCTTTGATATTTTAGAGAAATCTTTAATGAACCTACGATAAAAACCTGCATGACCGAGAAAACTTCTTATACCTTTGATGTCTCTTGGATATGGTAATTTCTCAATAGCTTCAATTTTTGCTGGGTCAACTTCTATTCCTCTTCCAGAAATACGATGCCCAAGAACAATTCCCTCTGTTACCATAAAGTGACACTTCTCCCAATTAAGAAAAAGGTGTTGGTCTTCACAACGCTGCAAAACTTTGTTAAGGTTGAACAAGCAATTATCGAAAGAAGTACCATACACCGAAAAATCATCCATAAAGACTTCCACTATATTTTCAATATAATCAGCAAATATAGCATTCATGCATCTCTGAAAAGTAGCAGGCGCATTACATAAACCAAAAGGCATTCTCCTATAAGCAAATGTACCATATGGGCAAGTAAAAGTGGTCTTTTCCTGATCATCACTATGAACTGGAATTTGAGAGAAGCCTGAATACCCATCTAAATAACAAAAGTGAGAATGTTTAGATAATCTCTCTAGCATTTTATCAATAAAGGGCAATGGATAATGGTCCTTACGAGTTGCTTTATTTAATTTTCTATAATCAATGCACATTCTATAACCAACAACAGTACGTTGAGCAACAAGTTCATCATATTTATTAGGAACCACAGTAATTCCACCTTTCTTAGGAACACAATGAACAGGACTAACCCATTTATGAGTCGAATTACCTCCTTTCTTACCACTTCCTTCATTTTTGGATGTAGACGGCGTTGGAAATCAACAACAGGTTTAGCATCTTCTTCCAAATTAATTTTATGCATACATAGAGCTGGACTTATGCCCTTAAGATCATCAAGAGAATAACCAATAGCCTTACGGTGAGCTTTAAGCACATCAAGTAATTTCTCTTCTTCCTCAGCTGAAAGGTTAGCACTAATAATAACAGGATATATATTTTTCTTATCCAAGTATGCATATTTCAGATTTTCAGGCAAAGGCTTTAATTCAAAACTAGGATCTCCTTTAGGAGGTGGGAGTACTCCTAGATTATCAGGTGGGATATGCAATTGTAATTGTGGAGGTTGCTGCCATAATATTTGTTCTAAAGCTTCTTTTTCTGCATCATTAAATGGCTCTTCCTGATTAAGCATATAACGTTCCACCACGTCTGATGAAGCTACACCTATATGAGCAAGAGTTTAAATTATATCTTTAGATTTTGGTTCTTTCTTAGCAGGTTTATCAGCAAATTTAGAAAAATTAAATTCAAGTTTCTCTCCAGCACATTCAATAAACACCCTTTCTCTAGGCAAATCAATTTCAGCACCAACAGTATGTAAGAAAGGTCTACCAAATGTAATAGGACAGAAAGAATCTTGTGGACAACCAAGCACAATAAAATCAGTAGGATATTTTATTTTCCCTACCAATACTTCAACATCTCTAACAATTCCAAAGGGACTAATATAATATTTATTAGCAAGCTGAATGGTCATACCTGTTTCTTCCATGGTGATAGGATCAATATCAGGCTTAATTTCTTGATAGAGAGAATATGGAATGACACTAATGCTTGCTCCAATATCACATAAACCATGATAACAAGAAGTCCCAATAGAGCATGATATAATTGGCTTACAAACTTTGGATGAATTCCCTTTAATAACTTTGGTAGCATCTTCACATAAATAAACATCAACATGATCTTCTTCATTTAATTGCTTAATAATAGATACTTGGTTCTTGACTTCCACCTGTTCTTTAGGTTGAGAACATCTCTTTCTACTTTTGTCAGCAACAACAATAAGCAAATTCTCTTTAACTTTTTCAGGATAGGGAGGTGGTTCAATATATTCTTCTATTACTACAGATGACACTGGTGTTTCTTTAATAAATTTAGGGACAACAATAGAAGATTTAACAGGTTCAACATAATAATCAAAGCCACTTTTAGGAATTCGAATGTGCTCAGCAAATTTCTTAGCTATTTCAATTGCAACATATGGATCAAGACAAAATCTTTAATAACATTCTTGAACAAAATAGAACTAGAGAAACTTTCTACACATGAATATCCATAATCAAAATAAGCTTCATTACCTTTGTCTAGGTCCCAATATTCAGAGTTCTTTGAAATAATTTCCAATAAATTCCAAGCTTCTTCTGCAGTATTATTTGTAAAGCTTCCACCAGATGAACCATCCAAATATTGCTTTAGCCTATCAGGTAGTCTCACATAGAAGTTTATCAATATAAGTTTATTTGTGAGATCATGACAAGGATTCTTACGAAGGAGGTCCTTAAGCCTCCCCCAAGCTTGAGTAATACTCTCTCCAAGGTGTGGCAAAAAATTAAATATAAAGCAACGGTTCTTATAAGCCTCATTAGGAGTAAAATATTTAAGAAAGAAAACCTTCATAAAAGTATCCCAATTATGTGTAATTTCTTCATCCAGGGACATATACCATTTTCGAGCATCACCAGTTAAGGACTGGTACAATAACTTGCATTTTACCTCCTCCTCAGAAATAGCCTTGAGCCTAATTAGCCCACATATATCCTCAATAGCCCGTATGTGATCACTTGCAGCCTTTGTTCCATCCCCTGCAAAATACTCATTCCTAACAGCTTTAACAAATTCAAGGGGAATAATATAACAATCATCATGAGGTGCTTTTTCAACAACTTTAGGTTTAATAGCATAAGCACTCTCATATAAAGCAAGTTTCAGCGAAGCATCTCTCATAAAAGCCATAATAATAACAGGATGCAACAGCAAGTAAAATTAAGCTTTCAAGTTTCCTTACCAAACTTCTTACCAATAGCGCTACGCTCCCCGGCAACAGCGCCAGAAAAGTGTCTTGATGGCTCCCAAGTGCAGGAGATCAATTGTAGTACTTTTCGAATTAGAAAGGTTGTCGAACCCACGAGGAGCAGAAGGAACTGGTAAGTAGAATAGCAAAGGAATAATAAAAGCAACATGTGTTTTTGTGTTTTAATTGTGTAGTGCAAGTAAAGTAAAATGCGGAAAGTAAATTGCAGCAAGTAGTAGGTCTCAATGAGAGACAAAGCCCAATCCTCTAATGCGCAAGAGGACAAGCTCAAGTGTTTATTTGTGTCTTATATGTGGAAAACATTCCCGAGGGCTGCACGGATTTAGCTGGCATAGTGATTCATTGCATAACATGTTTGTATATCTTGTCTAGTTTTAATCTTCTTCGGACGGAGCCACAAATAGGAATAGCTAAATAAATAAACTATCACCCCTTATGACGGATCACGTGGCCAATTAAATGACAGCACGAGAATTATTAAGATATGATGTCCCACCATAGCCTTATGCTCTAAGGTCCCCGATACAAGTACCCTCATAATGCAATTCAACGACTCTATCTCAAGTTCCTGTCACCTAAAGACATAATCACGTCACTACACTACGATGTTATCCTATGAGCCCATGTAGGTGAAGTGTTGTACAGTCGACGTTCGTACAACACCATCATAGAATCACATAAAAGATAAATACTAGACCAAATAACAACTCATCTTATGTAACAAATCATTGCCAATTCATCCTATGCCCTCAGGAACATGCGGGAACTACTCACAACGTGCAAACATGATCATGTATGGTGACATATGTGGTACAACACAATCTGAAACAATGGATCCACCACCAAATAATGACAAGTACTCAATCCCAAACATGCAACGGAGTACAATAACACGTATCTAGGGTGTAGCAATGATCAAACTATGAGGGGAACAGAGTGGATCACGGTGATGGTGATGGTGGAGATGCAGGTGCTGGTGAGGATGGTGATGGAGATGCCTCCTCCCACGCCAAGGAGGAGATGGGGCTGAAGATGGGGATGATTTCCCCCTTCTCCGGAGCTCTGGAGCAGCAGGATCTGTCTCCCCCGCGGAGGGTTTCGAGAGTTTTGCCGCCCTGGCGGCTCCGTCTCGTCTCGGAAAAAATTAGGGTGTTCGTTTTCGGGGAAGACGGAGTCGTCAGCAAAAAGACCTCGGGGAGGAGGTGCTGTGGGCCCATTTGGGGGCCCCACACGCCTCCAGGGAATCTGGCCGCGTTGGCTACCCCCTTTTGGGCCTCCTGGCCCTCCTCCTTTGTGTCTTGTGCCCACGGCCTTTCTCCCGAAGAAAAACTGACAGGGTTTCTTTCCTTTTGCAATTTGGATACCTGTAGCTCCTGAAACATCAAAAACATGAAAACAGGTGTTTTCTGACACCCAGAAATTAAATACCAAAAATAGGGACTTTGTAGGAAAGTCCCATAAAATCATCTAAAACATGCAAAACAATGACATAACATTGATAAAACATCCCAATAATGCCTATATGGAGGGTATAAATGATGATATAAAATGCACGTATCAAGGAGGCAACTGGAGTAGAAGGTCATCCCTCTTTCTCTTTTGTTTACACAATTATGCTTTGACTGATAAATCAGGGCCAAAAATAGTGAAGAGAATCTGTTTATTAGTTTAGGGGTGGGCACCCCGCTGCCAGGTATTCTATCAATTGGATAAGCGGATGAAGCCACTAGTCCAGGGTGTGAAAGTCCAATCAACAAGTGAGATAAAGATTCTCTATTTACGTCCTCATGAGCTAAAACAGGAACACAAAACAAGAGTAATTTTGAAAGTTTTAAAGGTAACACATGAGCAATTTACTTTGGAGTGGCAGTTAAATACCACGTGTAGGTAGGTATGGTGGACACATTGGAATACTTTGGTTTTTGGGAGTTGGATGCATGAGTGGAGCTCATACTCAGTATAGGTGGAGGCTGGAAGAAGACTGGGAGCGACAAATCAAGAGATAAGTAATGGCCATAATCATGCATAGCGACATAAACATCATTAACCAAAGCATAAGTGATACCACAAGTTCAAAAATTAAATGATCATAGAGGCTATTAGTGACTGGTTCATAGTCATAAACATGGTGTGAGCATGCGCCAAGTGAACCAAATAAAACATTCAAAGGAGAATACCGCAAATTTATGCTTCAATATGACAACAACAACTCATGAATCTTTCAATGGCACATCAAACACTCTCAGCTATTTGAGACAAATCATGCTACTAAACTACCACTAGGCTTTAGAATTAAATAACATCTAGCATGATATGAAAAAGTCTAGCCACAGTCTATACAAGCTTCTATATGCATCGTTATAATTTCACCAAATGCAGCAGTTTCCTTTCCCAACAAGCACCATACAAAATATGTTTTAAAAAAACTCTCTAAATGATACAGAAAGCAAACATGAGAGTACTAAAAAACACTACTAAAACTAACAGCTCTGAATAAGAGATGCAATGAAAACAAGAGCTAAACAGGAATTTTCGCAGCAGCTAGAAGAAAAACTAAGAATACGAGCATAACGAGTATTCAAACGAAAAAGAGGAGTGTGCCTCTCTCCCAAACAAGGATGCTAGGTTACAATGATATTATTGCAGAAAGGAAAACAAAATAAAACAAAATGAAAAATAACAGACGCTCCAAGTAAATTTCATATGATGTGACCGAATAAAAATATAGTTTCACTAGAAGTGACCTGATAAATGGTTGATGAAGAAGGGGATGCCTTGGGCATCCCCAAGATTAGATGTTGAGTCTTCTTAGAATTTTCTAGGATGAACAACGGGGGAATCCCCAAGCTTTGACCTTGCACTCTTCTTGATCACATATATCACCCTCTTCTCTTGACCCTTGAAAACTTCCTTCACACCACACTCAAAGAGTAATTCACATTAGAGGGTTAGTGCAAAAAATCAAAAATCCATCTGTTCTGTATGGGCACAAGTGCTATTAATACTTTTAAAAATTAGCTACAACCACTGATGTTTCGTGAAGCAAATAAATCCACTTGACATTGTAAAAGAGCAAATGCAAGAAAAATGGCAGAAGCTGCCAAAACCAGAACAGTCTATAAAGATGAATTCTTTCGGGGAACTTACACTGCTCAAATCAAAAAACTTAAATAACACAAAAGTTGCGTAATTATCTTAGGAATAAACACAAAAAATTTCAGGTCATTCGGATCTTTCTGGATTTTTCACGATTGTTTACGGTGGACAGCAGAAATCTGTTTCCTGCGTAGAAATCCCAAAACCAACTCCAACTTTCGTCAGAAACTTTACTTGGCACAACTAATACATGAAAATAAATAACAAAGTATACGTATCCTTGACTCAAATAAAACAGAGAAAAAAAAAAGCAAAAAAAAAACATGGGTTATCTCCCACAAAGTGCTTTTCTTTAACGCCTTTTAGCTAGGCCGAGAAAAGTGGAATCAAGTATTTCCAAGCGAAGAAGCATCCAAATTGTAATGAGTTCAAATAATATAATCAAAAGGCAAATTTGTTCTCTTCCTAGGAAATTGTTCCATACCTTTCTTGAGTGGGAGTTGAAATTTAATATTCCCCTCTTTCATATCAATAACAGCACCAACAGTTCTAAGGAAAGGTGTAACATCCCTGATTTTAGGAAAACTCAAAAATCACAAAAAAAATTGAAACTTTTTGAGTGATGCGTGAGTAGTTCATCCCTGGATTACGGGTCCATAGCAGTAGTTAGATGGTTGTCTCCTCCTCATATGCCTCCATGTTTAGATCTCGTGAGCTGCCTTGTAACATCCCAAGTATGAAAAACCACCTCTAGAATGTTTGATTTCTTGTTTTATTAAAGTTTTGCATCATGTCATCATATTCCTTGAATTGTTTGCATTTGTTTACTTTGTTTTCCATTTGTTTGCTTCTGTTTTACTCTGTTTTCACAGTTGAAATTCAAACATTTATTTCATACTTGTTATGTTACAACCTTTTAAATAAATAGTTCAAATAAAAACAACCAAATTGTTTTCATTTTATTCCATAATGCTCAACTATTACAATGATGGTTTTAATCAATCAATTAATTCCAAATCACTTCCAAAATTCAAATCAAATCATCAAACATCACTCAATTTGAATTTATGCAAATTATACAACAATCCTAATCAATTGTTTATAATTAAACAATAGGGTTCCAAATAATTAAATCCTTGTTTTCCATAATTCAATTAATACTCAAATTAATTCAAATTTAAACCATTTTGCAAACAACAAAGTATTTTGAAATTTTGTAAAACAAAACTTGGCATTTGGTTGTTTTTGACCTTACTAACTCACCCTATTTTTCCTACAATTTTTTACTAACTCAAAAACCCCATTTTTCTTCCTATTCTATTTTCTGCAAAAAAAAACAGAAGGAGAAAATTTTAAAAAAATAAAAAAACGAGCGCCAGGGCAGTGGGCAGCCCAGCCCACCACCCAGCACAACCGCGCGCGCAGGCTTGCTTGCCTTTCTTCCAACTCCGTACAGCTGACGTCATCAGACGCCAGCTCGAACGTGCCCGAGCTCCACCTGCTCCCTCCCAAGCCTATATCTACCCCCTATCCCACCAAACCCTAGCCCACGGCCCCTGTTCCTCCCTGTCGCCGCCAACCACCCTCTCCTTCCTTTCTTCCTCGCCAATTTCTGCCGGAGTTGTCGGGGGTGGAAGAACCACGGAGGAGCTCACCGTCGACTAGCAGCCATGGATCGCCTCCGTCCACGCTAAGGGTACCTACGCCACCGCCTGAACGCCTACGTCCTCTACAACAACAGCAGCAGGGCCCAGGGGACGTTGATCGTCGACGACGAGCTCGACGCCGTCGCTTCCGTTCTGAACTTCCTCACCACGCCGTCGCCACCATCTGCTTCCCGTCTCCCTCTCGCCTCCGACAAACTCCCGGTGAGCTACCGCAGCGATCCCGCCCTCTATAACCCTCGTTCGTTTCCTGTTCGCGCTCGACCACGTCTGAACCCCCGGCGGCATCCACCACCGTGCCGCCATGGTTGCCGTTGGGCTCGCATCTGTGCGTGCACGAGCACGTCAAACACACGGTCACGTTCCCCTACCTATTGCACGCACGTCCATCTGCTCAGCGCCGCCAGTTAGTGGTCACAACGCCGGTAGCCCCTCGTCCCTCTCCGCCGTTGTCAGTCGTCGTCGCAAGACTGAAACTTTGTTTCAGTTTCGTCAGATAACGCTAGCTAAACCTCATCTTTGTTGTGCAGCGTATACTGACAAGAACGTTTCGATACCGCACTGGTTACAGTGCTAGCGAGCGCATTGCAGGGCGTGGGTTCGAGCCCTCGCGCCGCGGAATAAAATCCAACCTTTTGCGCGGGGCACTGACAGGCAGGCCCCACCTGTCTGTGGCACTGGTGCCACGCGTGCACACGTTGGCCCTAGGCCCACTGGCAGTGCCTAGGGTAGATGCCTACGCTGTATAAAAGATTTTTTTAACCTTTTCTGTTTTAAATCAAAGCCCTTTTAAATTACAGAATGGTCCTCTAATTTAAATTGCTTATAACTTTTAAATTATAACTCCAAATAATAAAAGTAAAATATGTGTGTTGATCCAAATCAAATTATCTATCTATTTATGACATTTGTTTTCTGTTTTGAATTTTCCAAATGCATTTCAAATTTGAATTCAAACAATTCATTTGTAATTTGATAAAATCCATAACTAATTCATACTTAATCCAAATAATGCAAATAAAATATGTTTTCCATGCTATTTCAAACCACCTATTCAAATATAAATTTTGTTTCATGGTTTGAATAATTAAAATTGCTTAAATAATTTAAACCTTGTTTAAATCATTTAAATTTGCTAAATTCATAACTTGCTCAAAATAAATTATTCTTGAACATGTAAAATATGTTTTCAAACTAGAAAAGTATAAACTTTTCAAATATGAATTTGAATTTATGTTTGGAACAAATAAAATTCAATTAATATTCAAACTTGTTTTAAATTCATTTAAAACTTGTTTAATTTTGTTTAAGTCATAATAAATTCATCCTAATTCCTTTTTCAATATTTGAAACATGTAATCCACCCAAAATTTTATGATCTTTTCAAATATGAATTTTGTTATTTATTTTGCACAATTTAAATTGGTGAAAACAACAACTATTTGTGTAATCCCTTTAAGGAGCCAAAAAATTCCCTAACTTAGTAAACAAATTTCTAAATTGGTAACCCTTATTTCCAACTGGTTCTATGGTTGTTATTTTGTTATTTTCCTCATCCATGCATCATACTAATCCACTTCCACCTGTTGGTTAATTGGAAAACAATTGTTTCAACCAAAATTCATGGGCTTTTCATATGCAACTCAAAATTGCATATGTGTCCATTTAAATTGTGTTACCATGTCAACTAGTTTATTTTGATGCATCCATTAACTTGACATGCATCATGCCATGATTGTGCACTATGCCATGATATTGATTGTTTATCTTCCTGTATTGTTTGCTTGCTTCTTCTCGGATAGACGACGACGTTGAGACAGACGATACTTACGACACCCCTTCTGAGGATCTAGCCCAGTACCAGGCTACTGAGTTTGCAGGCAAGTTATCACTCACATGAACCACTGTGTTCCTTTCAACATTGGTTACCGATACTTTCCGTTGTCTATTTCTGCTAGCCATATGTATCGTTGCTTCTGTTACGAACCTATCACATGATGCCCTGAACCCTGATATTGCCTCACCTCCCGTCCTATAACCCCGTTACTTGGGCCCGTGTCTTACTAGCATGCTTAGGGTTGTTTTTGCTCGAGTCTGTTATCAGTTACTTTCTGTTATCATATTCTATTTATGTTCTGGGGCTCGATGTTAAACAACAACCTGTTAATTTGAGGTAATAATAATTTGCTGATAAGGCACCGGCAGGAGGCCCGGCGTGGTTTTGAGGCCTGCTAGTGTCGACCCTAATTAGGAAAAGGGTCTTGTCTACTGATCCATGATGAGCGCACTATCCGCATGTGGGAAGCGTGTATGGGCGCCCCCCTCAATTTGATTCGATTCGCATCTCGTCCAAATCACCACACTTAGTTCGGGCTTTCCATTTGATGCACGCATATGCAGGTACGAACCCGAGGCCAGGGTGGAACTTTTGTAGTCGGCATTTAGGGCGGCGTGGTCTTCCAGTGCTATGAGGGTCCCCTTTTCTTCGTGGGGCTCGATTAGCCGCGCACGCACAGCACGTGGTGCTTTGGGCTTGATGAGAAGAAGAGTTGAGTTGTGTTGAGTGCCCCGCTTGGTGGGAAAGGCCTTCCCATCTGGCGGGTTATTCTTACGTGTACGGCCAAATTGGTGCACCCCTGCAGGGATAAATCTTCTCGAGAAGCCGTGTTTTCCGCGGTTATGGTTGACTTGGTGAAAGCACTGGCTAACAAGTACTCAGAACAACTTACACCTAACTAATGATAACTTGACTAGTAATAGGCTTATTGACACAACAATTTGATCCATCATTAATCCAACTGTGTGAGTTATCCTCGGATTGCTTCTTTGGATAAGGGGCGAGATCCAGGATGGGTTTGTGTGGTGGTTAGTTGTAGTTGGTTACGATACGCTATCTTATCCCCTTTCTGATAGCCGGAAGTTGTAGTATGTTCTGTAGTTGGTTAGTGCAGCCAGTTGCAGCATCTTTTATATCCCTTCTTCCGTTGAACCCAAGGCATCTGTGCTTGGTGTTGACGGGCTACACTTTGGTGAACTGTGAGTCCTGCTTGCCAGTACGTTTATGTACTGACCCCTTTGGGGTTGTGGTTTCCGCAGACTACGCTTACGAGGATCCTCGTGACGGCTACTACGTGGAGTTTGACGAGGCTGCTGACGAGTAGGTAGCGGACCCGGGCAGGATCCGAGACATCGTGGATGGGCTCCGTTTTCTTTTTATTCCCGGCTTCTTAAGCCTATTTGGATTTGTCTGTACTCAGACCCTTTGAATGCTTCCGCTGAGATGTAATGATGTTATGTTGGGACATGTGTCCTCTGGATGATTGTATTTGCTATCTCTGCTCTAGTGAGAGCTATTTGCAACTTATTTCCATCTTTTGTGTCTTAGAGATCTGTTGTGTTATCATTTTGTTCAACGCCGTTGACGTACCATGTGTGTATGGTATGAAGTACGTCAATGGTAGTATCCTGATTTCTATGGGATGGTTTACGTAGACGCTGAACAGATAGGGGTTGGTTGTCACACATACGTGTGTTGGCCTACTCGTAAGAGATGCGGGTGCCGGTAAGCCCCGTAATCCAATCCACTACTGTTCAACGGAACTGCGAGTATCCTCTAGAAGTCCGTGTGCGACAAATGGTATCAGAGCCTGTCTGCCTGTAGGATCCCTTTTACTGGTCGCAGTTTGAGTCTAGAAACTATTTTGTAGCTATATAGGAAAAATGAAACGTGAGAGTAGGAATTCTGCCATTTTTCTTCTTTCCCCACCCACCCACCCTTTTCTGGTAAGGAAGTGCAACGTTGTTTTCTGTTCTCACCTAAACTTTCAAGTTAGGATTTCACGAATCCTGGTTTCTCTAGGATAGTTATATCTACTAGACCATAGCAATGGAGGTGGTTGTGACATGATTTATCATGTTGCCTACTCATGATTGAGAACGGATGCGTGTAAGCCCCGGAAGCAAATCCTCTATCCCTTAAGCAGTAGATATTGATCCTTTAGAAGCCCGGATGGGTTTTTCCGTAGTACCTCAGGAGTTTTGGTCTCGTGTTTCCCGATGTTGCTTCGATATCTTGTTCTTCTCAACATCCTTTTCGTCCGTTCAAACCTTGTTGTTGCTTTCCACTCCAGTTCTTCTACCGGCGTCTAATCAAAACTTCCCCGATCATCTGCAGATGGATCTCAGGTTCTTCCCGCAGGTGGTTCGGATGACTCGTTGCGAGAGCACTGCCGGTTATCCGGAGATGCTGAGAGACATGGTCACTTATCTGGGGTTCCGTTGGGCACCAGAGTACCAGGTCTACGAGCAGCAGCGAGAGTTTGACCAGACCTACTACCAGGCTATCGTCTACATTCTGTCAGATGATGGCATGAGCGTTGTCCACCGCTACAAGGCAGTAGGTTCCACAGTGGATATGGCCGTGCAGCAGGCAGCTTATGTGAGTCTCACCGTCCTTCGTGCTGACTACTGGGGATTTGACGATTCTATCTATCGCCACATCCCCCGTGGTTACATCACTTCGGAGGGAGCTCACTTCACTCTCTACGACAACCTGGATGTCTACGAGCATGATAACACCAGGCTGCACACCACCGCTCAGTTTGTGAGGCACAGTGACGCAGTTGCCACCACACTCTCTCAGGAGTTGGCTTCAGTCAGAGAGCATCTCTACCTTGCTTTGACTCGTCTAGCGACATACACCACAGACTTTGTTGGAGATGAGCGCTTTGCACGTTTCGATCAGCCAGTTGGTCGTCGTCTGCCAGATGCTGGAGGTTACGAGCCGATCAGAGGTCCACTCCTCAACCTCGGTGCTGGTTACACTGGGATTCCACGCTTTGGAGCACAGGGAGTCGACGCTATGTACTTCACCACACCTAGAGTTGCTCTTAGGCCACGTCAGATCTATGTGGATCGTCGTTCTACCTACTTTCGTGGGCGTGCTCCTCACCGTACCCCTCGTCGTACTACTCACCGCCGTCCTGCGTGATGAGCATGAGAGTACCGATGTATCCATTCTTAGCTATGTTTAGTTATCCTTTGGCTTTCGAACCATTTATGGTGTGTTGGATATTCTGATGTATTTGAACATGTGATGATGTACCTGTTGGTTATCTATTCATGCGTCGGAATAATCTCTCTTTCGGTTACCAAATCTATCCTTTTCTGTTGTTGTGCTAAAATGCATGTCTATTCAGGATGCCGCCAACAAGGAACAACCCGCCTGAGCCACCGCCAATCACGGAGCTGTTGACTCAGATGACTCAGGTCGTGACGCAGATGGCCCAGTTCCAAGCTAATCAGCACAACCACCAGAATGCTCCACGAGTCAGCATCAAGGAGTTCCTGAGTCTGGGACCGAGAGCTTTCGTGGCAACACGCGAGCCTCTCGATGCTGATGACTGGATCCGGGAGATGGCCAGAGCTCTGGACATTGCTCACGTTGCTGAGGAAGACAAAGTCAAGTATGCCACCTACCTACTGAAGGGTCAGGCAGCTACCTGGTGGGAGAACTACCAGACCATGAGAGCTGGATACCCAATCACCTAGGGTTGTTTCAAGGATGCCTTCCTGAAGCACCACATTCCAGATGGTCTCATGGAAAGGATGCGTGAGGAGTTTTGCGCTCTCAAGCAGGGCAAGCTGGACGTCATTGGCTATCAGAATGAGTTCAATCACCTCGCTCGTTACGCTGGTGATGAGGTGTCCACTGAGGCTAAGAAGATGGCAAGGTTCCGCCGAGGTTTTAACCCGGAACTCAAGTACGCCCTCACCAACATCAAGGCCAAAGACTTCGAGGAGCTCGTGAACACCGCGCTCAATGAAGAAAATGGGCGCAAGGCGTTCGAGGAGTCTCGAAAGCACTCGCGTGAGGGTGGTTCCTCCTCCAACATGACCACCCCTCCGCAGAAGCGCCGCATCTGGGTGCCAAATGGTGCTGTCACTCGGGCTCCATATGCCCAAGCTTCTCCAGGCTTTGCTTCCCGGCCACCCAACCCATCTCAGATGCAGGCTCAGAGGTTTTCAATGGGGCAGCCAAGGCCAGATGCACCTCGTGTCGTCACTTGCTACAAATGCAAGCAGACGGGGCACTACGCTGACAAGTGCACTCAGAGGCAGCTACCTCCACCACCACCTCGCCCCAACACCAACCAGGCAATGGTGCGTGCTCCCCCGGCTAAAGCCTTCAACTCCAACAACAGGCCTGTCGGGAGGACCGCGAGGGTGAATCATGTCAAGGTCGACAAAGCTGAGGAAGCTGCTGACGTTGTTCTCGGTACATTCCCCGTAAACTCTTTTCCAGCTAAAGTGTTGTTTGATACCGGAGCATCACATTCTTTCGTGTCAAAGATCTTTGCGACAGCAGCTAAACTCCCCTTTGTTGGTTTGGGTTCCCCGCTAGTAGTAAACTCCCCTGGAGCAACTATGCAAACTTCCAAGATCAGTCATGAAAATCAGATTCTAATTGGAGGTCACATATTCCTTGCTTCCCTCATTCTGCTTGGCAATTCTGACATTGGTGTCATTCTTGGCATGGATTGGTTGAAGGCCAATAAAGCTACGATTGACTGTGCTCAGAAGTCAATAACTCTGTTCCACCCTTCTGGCCAGATAGTCTATTCTCCAAATGAATCAAGTTCTGTTCAGCTTTACACCCTCGATGCTAAACCTCTACCTCTACTTGAAAATATTCCGGTGGTTTGTGAATTCCCTGACGTCTTTCCAGAAGAGTTGCCAGGGATGCCTCCGGACAGAGCAGTTGAGTTCGTGATCGAGCTTGAACCAGGTACTGCTCCAATCTCTAAGCATCCATACAAGATAGCTCCTCCTGAACTGAAATTGTTAAAGGAGCAAATCGATATGTACATGGAGAAAGGTTACATTCAACCTAGTTCCTCCGCTTGGGGTTGCCCAACTCTGTTCGTTGCAAAGAAGGATCAAACAAAGAGACTCGTTGTTGACTATCGTCCTCTTAACGAGAAAACCATCAAAAACAAGTATCCAATTCCTCGTATCGATGATCTTTTTGATCAACTTGCTGGAGCCTCAATATTCTCAAAGTTGGACTTGAGGATGGGTTACCATCAAATAAAGATCAGAAAGGAAGATATTCCAAAAACAGCTTTCACCACTCGGTACGGTCTATATGAATACACCGTCATGTCCTTTGGTCTCACCAATGCACCGGCGACATTCTCTAGACTCATGAATTCTGTTTTCCATGAATACCTTGACAAGTTCGTTGTGGTATATCTCGATGACATCCTGGTCTACTCAAAATCTGAGGAAGAGCATGGAGAACATCTTCGTCTCACTCTCATGAAACTTCGCGAGCATCGTCTATATGCCAAGTTTTCCAAATGTGAGTTCTGGATTCTAGAAGTTGCTTACCTTGGTCATGTCATCTCTGCCAAGGGCATAGCCATTGATCCAGAAAAGGTTAAAGAAATTGTTGATTGGAAACCTCCTAAGACGGTGAAGCAAGTCAGAAGTTTTCTTGGCTTGGCTAGCTATTGCCGTCGTTTCGTCCAAAACTTTTCCAAGATTGCCAAACCTCTCACTGATCTCACAAAGAAGGACAAGAAGTTCGTTTGGTCGCCACAATGTGAGGAAAGTTTCAATCTCCTGAAGACTAAACTCACTTCTACACCAGTTCTGGTTGGCCCAGATACTACCAAACCTTTCCAGATATTCTGCGATGCATCTCTCCAAGGTCTAGGTGCAGTTCTTATGCAAGAACGTCAAGTTGTGGCTTATGCTTCACGTCAGTTGAATGCACATGAGCAAAACTATCCCACACATGACCTAGAACTTGCAGCAGTTGTGTTTGCCCTCAAGAAATGGAGGCAATACTTGTTGGGCAATCGCACTGAAATATTTTCCGATCACAAGAGTCTGAAATACATCTTCACTCAACCAGATCTAAACCTCAGGCAAAGGAGATGGATTGAAAAGATTAAAGACTTTGATCTCACCATTTCTTACACTCCAGGCAAGGCTAATGTTATGGCCGATGCTCTCAGTCGCAAGTCATATTGCAATAACCTCATGATCATGGAAAGCCAACCTCCACTTCATGAAGAATTCCAGAAGCTGAACCTTGGTCTTGTTCCTCAAGGCTATCTTGCTAGTTTGACAGCCAGTCCAACTCTCGAGGAAAAGATTCGTTCTGAACAACTTCGTGATGCTGAAATCAAGAAGATGGTAGAACACATCAAAGAAGGCAAGGCGAAATTTAAGTCCTTCTCAATTGATGACAAAGGAACTGTGTTCTTCGAAGGACGCATTGCAGTTCCTCAAGTTCAAAGTCTCAAAGATATCATTCTCAAGGAGGCTCATGAAACTCCTCTTTCCATTCACCCTGGAAGTACAAAGATGTACCAGGATCTTAAGACACTATATTGGTGGCCTGGCATGAAACGTGAAATTGCTCAATACGTTTCTGAATGCGACGTTTGTCAACGTGTTAAGGCAGTCCATCAGAAAATGGCAGGTCTACTCCAACCTCTCAAAATTCCTTAGTGGAAGTGGGACATGATTGAAATGGACTTCGTCACTGGTTTTCCAAAGTCCAAGAAGGGCAACGATGCAATCTTCGTTGTTATTGATCGTCTCACTAAAGTAGCTCACTTCTTTCCTGTCAAAGAAACAATCTCAGCTAGCCAGTTAGCAGAACTCTACACAGCAAAGATCGTTCCTCTTCATGGTGTTCCATTGGAAATAAGCTCAGACCGTGGAAGCATATTCACTTCTCATTTCTGGAAAAGCTTTCAAGAAGCATTGGGCACCAAACTTCTTTTCAGCACATCTTATCACCCTCAGTCTCAGGGGCAAGTCGAAAGAGTCAATCAGATTCTCGAGGATATGCTCAGAGCATGTGGTCTCTCCTTTGGCATGAAATGGGAGGATTGCCTTCCATATGCTGAATTCTCCTACAACAACAGCTACCAGGCAAGCCTAGGCATGGCACCATTTGAAGCACTCTATGGCCGCAGATGCAGGAGTCCAATCAATTGGTCTGGAGCTGGTGAACGTTCACTCTTAGGCCCTGACATTGTTAAGGAAGCCGAGGAGAAAGTTCGCATCATTCGTGACAATCTCAAGATTGCTCAGTCTCGTCAGAAAAGCTACTATGACAGCAAGCATAGGGATATGATCTATGCACCTGGTGATAAGGCATATCTCCGTGTAACTCCCCTCAGAGGCACACATCGTTTCGGTGTGAAAGGAAAGCTTGCACCAAGATACATTGGTCCTTTCAACATTCTCTCAAGGCGTGCAGAAAATGCTTATCGTCTTGAACTTCCAGAAAAACTATCCAAGGTGCATGATGTGTTTCATGTGTCACAGCTCAAGAAGTGTTTCAAAGATCCAGATCGTGCAGTTGATCATGATTCCATTGAACTGCAAGATGATCTATCTTATGAGGAGCACCCTGTTCGTATTCTTGATGAGACCGAGCGTAAGACTCGCAACAAGAGCACCAAGTTCTTAAAAGTGCAGTGGTCTCATCATTCCGATAAAGAGGCAACGTGGGAGACCGAAGAGGATCTTCGCAAGAAGTATCCGGACCTTTTCTCTTCTCAGTAGGAATCTCGGGGCGCGATTCCTTCAAGGGGGGCGTTTTGTAACATCCCAAGTATGAAAAACCACCTCTAGAATGTTTGATTTCTTGTTTAATTAAAGTTTTGCATCATGTCATCATATTCCTTGAATTGTTTGCATTTGTTTACTTTGTTTTCCATTTGTTTGCTTCTGTTTTACTCTGTTTTCACAGTTGAAATTCAAACTTTATTCAAACATTTATTTCATACTTGTTATGTTACAACCTTTTAAATAAAGAATTCAAATAAAAACAACCAAATTATTTTCATTTTATTCCATAATGCTCAACTATTACAATGATGGTTTTAATCAATCAATTAATTTCAAATCACTTCCAAAATTCAAATCAAATCATCAAACATCACCCAATTTTAATTTATGCAAATTATACAACAATCCTAATCAATTGTATATAATTAAACAATAGGGTTCCAAATAATTAAATCCTTGTTTTCCATAATTCAATTAATACTCAAATTAATTCAAATTTAAACCATTTTGCAAACAGCTAAGTATTTTGAAATTTTGTAAAACAAAACTTGGCATTTGGTTGTTTTTGACCTTACTAACTCACCCTATTTTTCCTACAATTTTTACTAACTCAAAAACCCCAATTTTCTTCCTATTCTATTTTCTGCAAAAAAAAAACAGAAGGAGAAAATTTTAAAAAAATAAAGAACGAGCGCCAGGGCAGTCGGCAGCCCAGCCCACCACCCAACACAACCGCGCGCGCAGGCCTGCTGGCCTTTCTTCCAGCTCCGTACAGCTGACGTCATCAGACGCCAGCTCGAACGCGCCCGAGCTCCACCTGCTCCCTCTCGAGCCTATATCTACCCCCCGATCCCACCAAACCCTAGCCCACGGTCCCTGTTCCTCCCTGCCGCCGCCAACCACCCTCTCCTTCCTTTCTTCCTCGCCAATTTCTGCCGGAGTTGTCGGGGGTTGGAAGAACCGCGGAGGAGCTCGCCGTCGACTAGCAGCCATGGATCGCCTCCGTCCACGCTAAGGGTACCTACGCCACCGCCTGAACGCCTACGTCCTCTACAGCAACAGCAGCAGGGCCCAGGGGACGTTGATCGTCGACGACGAGCTCGACGCTGTCGCTTCCGTTCTGAACTTCCTCACCGCGCCGTCGCCACCATCTGCTTCCCGTCTCCCTCTCGCCTCCTACAAACTCCCGGTGAGCTACAACAGCGATCCCGCCCTCTGTAACCCTCGTTCGTTTCCTGTTCGCGCTCGACCACGTGTGAACCCACGGCGGCATCCACCACCGTGCCGCCATGGTTGCCGTTGGGCTCGCATCTGTGCGTGCACGAGCACGCCAAACACACGGTCACGTTCCCCTACCTATTGCACGCACGTCCATCTGCTCAGCGCCACCAGTTAGTGGTCACAACGCCGGTAGCCCCTCGTCCCTCTCCGCCGTTGTCAGTCGCCGTCGCAAGACTGAAACTTTGTTTCAGTTTCGTCTGATAACGCTAGCTGAACCTCATCTTTGTTGCACAGCGTATACTGACAAGAACGTTTCGATACCGCACTGGTTACAGTGCTAGCGAGCGCACGGCAGGGCGTGGGTTCGAGCCCTCGCGCCGCGGATTAAAATCCAACCTTTTGCGCGGGGCACTGACAGGCAGGCCCCACCTGTCTGTGGCACTGGTGCCACACGTGCACACGTTGGCCCTAGGCCCACTGGCAGTGCCTAGGGTAGATGCCTACACTGTATAAAAGATTTTTTTTAACCTTTTCTGTTTTAAATCAAAGCCCTTTTAAATTACAGAATGGTCCTCTAATTTAAATTGCTTATAACTTTTAAATTATAACTCCAAATAATAAAAGTAAAATATGTGTGTTGATCCAAATTAAATTAACTATCTATTTATGACATTTTTTTTCTGTTTTGAATTTTCCAAATGCATTTCAAATTTGAATTCAAACAATTCATTTGTAATTTGATAAAATCCATAACTAATTCATACTTAATCCAAATAATGCAAATAAAATATGTTTTGCATGCTATTTCAAACCACCTATTCAAAAATAAATTTTGTTTCATGGTTTGAATAATTAAAATTGCTTAAATAATTTAAACCTTGTTTAAATCATTTAAATTTGCTAAATTCATAACTTGCTCAAAATAAATTATTCTTGAACATGTAAAATATGTTTTCAAACTAGAAAAGTATAAACTTTTCAAATATGAATTTGAATTTATGTTTGGAACAAATAAAATTCAATTAAAATTCAAACTTGTTTTAAATTCATTTAAAACTTGTTTAATTTTGTTTAAGTCATAATAAATTCATCCTAATTCCTTTTTCAATATTTGAAACATGTAATCCACCCAAAATTTTATGATCTTTTCAAATATGAATTTTGTTATTTATTTTGCACAATTTAAATTGGTGAAAACAACAACTATTTGTGTAATCCCTTTAA
Organism: Alopecurus myosuroides; assembly: GCA_028641055.1. NCBI lineage: Eukaryota > Viridiplantae > Streptophyta > Magnoliopsida > Poales > Poaceae > Alopecurus > Alopecurus myosuroides. Next base: position 243,253,186 of record CM054057.1, on the reverse strand, counting down.
GGAGCCAAAAATTCCCTAACTTAATAAACAAATTTCTAAATTGGTAACCCTTATTTCCAACTGGTTCTATGGTTGTTATTTTGTTGTTTTCCTCATCCATGCATCATACTAATCCACTTCCACCTGTTGGTTAATTGGAAAACAATTGTTTCAACCAAAATTCATGGGCTTTTCATATGCAACTCAAAATTGCATATGTGTCCATTTAAATTGTGTTACCATGTCAACTAGTTTATTTTGATGCATCCATTAACTTGACATGCATCATCCCATGATTGTGCACTATGCCATGATATTGATTGTTTATCTTCTTGTATTGTTTGCTTGCTTCTTCTCGGATAGGCGACGACGTTGAGACAGACGATACTTACGACACCCCTTCTGAGGATCTAGCCCAGTACCAGGCTACTGAGTTTGCAGGCAAGTTATCACTCACATGAACCACTAGGTTCCTTTCAACATTGGTTACCGATACTTTCCGTTGTCTATTTCTGCTAGCCATATGTATCGTTGCTTCTGTTACGAACCTATCACATGATGCCCTGAACCCTGATATTGCCTCACCTCCCGTCCTATAACCCCGTTGCTTGGGCCCGTGTCTTACTAGCATGCTTAGGGTTGTTTTTGCTCGAGTCTGTTATCAGTTACTTTCTGTTATCATATTCTATTTATGTTCTGGGGCTCGATGTTAAACAACAACCTGTTAATTTGAGGTAATAATAATTTGCTGATAAGGCACCGGCAGGAGGCCCGGCGTGGTTTTGAGGCCTGCTAGTGTCGACCCTAATTAGGAAAAGGGTCTTGTCTACTGATCCATGATGAGCGCACTATCCGCATGTGGGAAGCGTGTATGGGCGCCCCCCTCAATTTGATTCGATTCGCATCTCGTCCAAATCACCACACTTAGTTCGGGCTTTCCATTTGATGCACGCATATGCAGGTACGAACCCGAGGCCAGGGTGGAACTTTTGTAGTCGGCATTTAGGGCGGCGTGGTCTTCCAGTGCTATGAGGGTCCCCTTTTCTTCGTGGGGCTCGATTAGCCGCGCACGCACAGCACATGGTGCTTTGGGCTTGATGCGAAGAAGAGTTGAGTTGTGTTGAGTGCCCCGCTTGGTGGGAAAGGCCTTCCCATCTGGCGGGTTATTCTTACGTGTACGGCCAAATTGGTGCACCCCTGCAGGGATAAATCTTCTCGAGAAGCCGTGTTTTCCGCGGTTATGGTTGACTTGGTGAAAGTACTGGCTAACAAATACTCAGAAGAACTTACACCTAACTAATGATAACTTGACTAGTAATAGGCTTATTGACACAACAATTTGATCCATCATTAATCCAACTGTGTGAGTTATCCTCGGATTGCTTCTTTGGATAAGGGGCGAGATCCAGGATGGGTTTGTGTGGTGGTTAGTTGTAGTTGGTTACGATACGCTATCTTATCCCCTTTCTGATAGCCGGAAGTTGTAGTATTTCTGTAGTTGGTTAGTGCAGCCAGTTGCAGCATCTTTTATATCCCTTCTTCCGTTGAACCCAAGGCATCTGTGCTTGGTGTTGACGGGCTACACTTTGGTGAACTGTGAGTCCTGCTTGCCAGTACGTTTATGTACTGACCCCTTTGGGGTTGTGGTTTCCGCAGATTACGCTTACGAGGATCCCCGTGACGGCTACTACGTGGAGTTTGACGAGGCTGCTGACGAGTAGGTAGCGGACCCGGGCAGGATCCGAGACATCGTGGATGGGCTCCGTTTTCTTTTTATTCCCGGCTTCTTAAGCCTATTTGGATTTGTCTGTACTCAGACCCTTTGAATGCTTCCGCTGAGATGTAATGATGTTATGTTGGGACATGTGTCCTCTGGATGATTGTATTTGCTATCTCTGCTCTAGTGAGAGCTATTTGCAACTTATTTCCATCTTTTGTGTCTTAGAGATCTGATGTGTTATCATTTTGTTCAACGCCGTTGACGTACCATGTGTGTATGGTATGAAGTACGTCAATGGTAGTATCCTGATTTCTATGGGATGGTTTACGTAGACGCTGAGCAGATAGGGGTTGGTTGTCACACATACGTGTGTTGGCCTACTCGTAAGGGATGCGGGTGCCGGTAAGCCCCGTAATCCAATCCACTACTGTTCAACGGAACTGCGAGTATCCTCTAGAAGTCTGGGTGCGACATGCCTATAATGATCGAGATTGATCTTATGTAATTCTATATGATGTGTTTGCTGTGATCCGATGAATATTGACCTAATGCCAAGTTGATTCTAGTCTTTATTGCACATGTTATTTCTGATCTTGTATGATTTCCGTTCCTAGTGGTTGCTCTGGCCAAGTAGTTGCTAGTGACTCCAAGAGGGAGTATTTATGCTTGATAGTGTGTTCATGCCTCCTCGTTGCCTTGCTCGAGTGACAGAAACGTGAAGGGGGAGGATGTGATGTTGCCATTAGGGAGAAAATAGTGGTGAGAGTACCCGCGTGTATAATCATTGCTTACATTACACACATTTCTTAATACGAATATATGTTGCTTGCAACTTAATACCTAAGGGGGTTTGGATGATAACCTGAGGGTGGATTATTAGTCATAGATGCAGATGGATTTCGGTCTATGTATTTTGTTGTAATGCCCGCACTAAATATCATAGTAGTCATCATGTTATAATGTGCACTGCGGTGCAACCTTTATTTTTCAATTGCCCAGCTGTAATTTGTTCACCCAGCATGTTATTTTTATGGAGAGACACCACTAGTGAACCTATGAACCCCGATTCATTTTTCCACACTGTTAAACAAACCACAACAATTTCCTTCTCTCTTTACTTTCTACAAGCATACACTGTTTTCCACACTATACGTCTAATCTTTGTTTTCAGCAAGACCGGTGAGATTGACAACCTCACTGTACCGTTGGGGCAAAGTATTTTTGTTGTGTTGTGTGCAGGCTCCACGTTGTTGCTAACACCGGTAAAGCGCCAGCACCACCGTCAGTGGCATCAACCTTCCGAAGGTCCTCTTTCTCCTACTGGATTGATAACCCTGGTTCTTAACTAAGGGGAAAATTCCTACCGCTGTGCTCATCACACCCTCCTCTTGGGGTCTCCCAACGCAAGCATCGAGGATATTTTCTGGCGCCGTTGCCGGGGACTTAATCATCATCAAGAAGCCTCCCCGTCTCGGCACCATCAAAGCGTAGCAAGGATCTTCTGACGCCGTTGCCGGGGAGTAGGAAGTCTTCTGGAAAGGGGAGTCTCTCACTCTCAACCTCTTTATTTTGTTTATTTTCTTGTTTTTATTTTTTCTTATTTTACTTCTCTTTATCAAAAACACAAAAAAATTAGTTCTATTCTAGTTGTTATTTTTGCTTTATCATGCTTGCTATCAATCTTTGATGTCTTTGAAACTATATCTTTTAGGCAAGGTGGGTTCACGGATGAACAACAAAAACATTATAAGGAACACCACTTGTCACAAAAAGGGATACACTTATGGGAGCAAATTAATAAATTGCATGACTATGCTAAAAACTTGTGCTCTACTTATAATATTACTTATTGCTTTGATAAATCTTGTTGTTGTAGGAGGTATAAACACCTCCCTTTTCAATGTGAGTATAATGATAATGTTACCATATCTTCTTATGTTAAGAGAATTATGAATTATATGATGTGGAACAAATTGAAGGGTGCATTCGAAATTACTTATTTACATGAAAGTATTGATGATGCACCTTATAAATACGATATTTATGCAATACTTGAATGTTGCTTTGATAATTACAAGGATTGTAATTACTACATAATGTAATATCTTAATAAATGCACTCAACCTAAGGAAGAGACTAATGCTCTGCAGGAACCTATGGAAGAAGAAACTGCTGAATCTGGAAACTCTTTGGATTAAAAAGAGGAGGAATAATGGAACCCATGTCTACCTCCCAATTATAGTAACTCTTTAACTCATACATTATTTGATGAAAGTGATGATCCTATTGATTCTTTTGAAATATCTCTTTTTGATGAAGTTGATACTTGCTATACTTGTGATCTTGATACTACTGTGAAAACTTATGAGAACTATATTTCTAATGTTATTTATGATAATGCATTCTACTTTTATAAATGCTATGAGAATCCTCTATTTATTCCAACTATCGATATGCATGATAATGAGGAAGTTTGCTTAGAAAATTTATATGATAATGCTCTGGATGATGTTCCTATGTTAATTGATGTTATAAATCATAATACTAATGATAATAGGATTGCTATAATGTGTCCTATACATTTTATGAGTTATCAATCATGTTGTTTTTCTATTGCTAAAAGTGGGAAAAAAGAGGAGCTGGTTTTAAATTTTGATCCCACAATTTTTGAGCTTGATATGAATTGTTTGATTTTAAACCATGACAAACATGCTTTATGTGATAATTAAGTTGTTGAGTTTGTTCATGATTCTACTAGAAATTATTATGAGAGAGGAAAATATGGTTGTAGGAATTTTCATGTTACTAAAGCACCTCTCTTTTTGTTGAAAGTTTTGAAGTTGTTGTTGTTCTACCTTCCCATGATCTCTAGTTTGAGCTTCTTTGATTTATTTCTTTACAAGATTCCCATGCATAGGAAGTGGGTTAGACTTAAATTTGTTTTATACTTGCTTCTTTCTTCTCTCTTTTTCTTCAATTCATAATTCTTATGTGAGCATCTACTTGATTCCACCTTTCTATGCCTAGCTGAAAGGCGTTAAAGAAAGCGCTACCGGGAGACAACCCGTTTTTATTTCTCTGTTTTAATTCTGTTTTCCTTTGTTTTATTTGGTGTGCTTTGCACTTGGGTGTTTTCTATTTCCCTAGAAACCCCGTTGTATGTTTTCTTTTGTGTTTTTGTTGAGCCAAGTAAAGCCTCTAGTGGAAAGTTGACACTATATTTCGGAATTCTACGCAGGAAACAGATTTCTGCTGTCCACTGTTAATTACGTATAAAATCACAGAAAATTCAAAATGACCTTATACCTTTTTTTGTGCTTAATCCCGGGCTATATACGCAAATTTTCTTAGTTGACCACTTTTTGATTTGAGCAACAGAAGATTTTCTAAAAAAATCGATCTCTGCCTGCTATTCTGTTTTGACAGATTTCTGCCAATAATTGCATTTGCATCTTAATGTCACGACCCCGGACCCAGAGATATACATACTGTTATGTGCTCCTAGCCATGGACTCACAAGGGCTTCAGGGTTACCAGCCCCGGCCGCAACAAACAACGGCAGGCGGACTGGATTCATCGGCACGTAGTCCGGATCCCCAGTCTACTACTCCTTGTATCCATGCTAGTCATAACCAACTATGCATATCAAAGCGTCCACGAATCGTATGAAACTGAAGGAAACGGGACCAAAGCTATACAGAGCTGCTATGTGTCCAGAAAGTGCAACAACAATCGAGGGTTACTGGGGTTACCTCGCCCCAGGCCGATCACATCGACAGGCGGGCTCGGACATGGATCATCGGCTCCACAAACCCTCGACTGCGACAACTATGCAGGCATAGCCAAAACTGTATAACGATGAGCTCGAAACCAACAACCGATCAAAGCAGTACTCTAAACATGAAACTTGTATTAAACAGGTGTTACTAGAGTATAGCTTACAAACAGAGGTCACACGACCCAACATTACATCAGACAACGAAAGGCAAATTATGTTGCTAATCAACAAGAACCAAAAAGGCCTAAGAGGCCGCAACATAAGGCGACGTCCCAGCCCATAGATTCCAGGCTGCTACCTGGGAACCCCAAACTACTCGTCGATGTCCACGTTGAATCACCACCGATGGAGTTCTTCTCCTGAACCAAAATTAAGCAAACCTGAGTACGGGAGGTACTCAACAAGACTTAATTAACCTATTATATATCTGCTATTTTCAGAAAGCGTTTTATGAAGGCTTATTTGCGTAAAGCAATATTTGTTTTCCAAATCGAGGAAGAATAGCACGTCTCATAGAATATTTTGAAAACAGATGAGAAAGCTACTCAACTACTGAGATCATCATCTTCTTGTATTCCACCAAGTCCTTCTCATTCCCACACTATCTCATGCTACAAGGATCACCCCTCTCGGCATCTCCGAGGAGGCACCCTTCAATCATGGTTAACAAGTTTTAGTCATTCCGTTGAGGTTATCTATGATCACAGAATCCGTTGCCAAGTCGTCCGTAACCGTGGACACGGCTTCTCGAGGAGATTTATCCCTGCAGGGGGTACACTTTACTCACACGTACCATCCGACTCTTAACGCCACATGTACGCTCGTCCATGGAGCGCGGCAGAGGGTGGCTGGCCACGACCTTTACCTTGCTCGACCCTATCCATGAGTCAACCCAAACAGGGCCACCCCGTCAACAGGGAGTTGGCCACCTCCTGACGGCACCTATTCTGTGAGTCGGGAACAACATCCGTGTACGTCCATCACTTGCCCCGGAAGCAGATCCTCTATTCCTTAAGCAGTAGATATTGATCCTTTAGAAGCCCGGATGGGTTTTCCGTAGTACCTCAGGAGTGTTTTGATCTCGTGTTTTCCCAATGTTGCTTCGATATCCTGTTCTTCTCAACATCCTTTTCGTCCGTTGAAACCTTGTTGTGGCTTCCCACTTCAGTTCTTCTACCGGCCTCTAATCAATAACTCTGTTCCACCCTTCTGGCCAGATAGTCTATTCTCCAAATGAATCAAATTCTATTTAGCTATACACCCTCGATGCAAAACCTCTACCTCTACTCAAAAATGTTCCGGTGGTTTCCGAATTCCCTGACGTCTTTCCAGAAGAGTTGCCAGGAATGCCTATCGTCTTGAACTTCCAGAAAAACTATCCAAGGTGCCTGATGTGTTTCACGTGTCACAGCTCAAGAGGATCTTCGCAAGAAGTATCCGGACCTTTTCTTTTCTCAGTAGGAATCTCGGGGCGCGATTCCTTCAAGGGGGGGCGTTTTGTAACATCCCAAGTATGAAAAATAGCCATTAGAATGTTTGCTCTCTGTTATTTTATGTTTTGCATCATGACATCATGTTCATTGCATTTGTTTTGCTTTGTTTTCCATTTGTTTTCCTTTGTTTTCCTTTGTTTTCCTTTGTTTTCTATTTGAATTTCAAACCAAATTTCAAACCTTTTGTTTCATACTTGTGCTGTTACAATTTTCAAATAAAATTATCCAAATCAAAACATCAAGTTGTTTTCATTAAACTATAAAGTTCAAACCATCAAATTGTTTAAGTTTCAATAATTCATTTAATAGCAAATTCACTTAATTCAAATTCACTTAATTTACCAAACAGCAACCCTTTTGAACTTTATGAAAATTACAAAACTCTCCTTTGTTTCAAATTAACTTGAAATCAAAAACATTTAAATTGCTTAAGTCACCATTATTCATCCAATATCAAAATTACTCAATTTCAATTAAATTTACAAACATCAACAAATTTGAAATGTTTGAGAAAACAAAAGTTGCATTTAGGTATTGTTACAAAACCTAATCAAATACAAATTTTTCCTAATTATTCTAAACCCTAAAAACCCTTCCTTTTTCTTTTTTCCTTTTCAGCAAAAAAATAAATAAAACAGAAACAAAAAATAAAAAGAAAAGAGAGAGAGAGGGGGCAGGCCAGCCCAGTTGGGCCAGCCCACCACACCCCTGGCCCGATACCCCCCTCGCTCATCTTCCACCTCTGTACGGCTGCAATCTGAACCTGTCCATGTTGACATGCACAGAGCAGCAACGGACAGGAGCTCTCCCCCTCCCCTATAAACCCTAGCCGAGCCCCTTTCCCTCCCCTCTACCCTCTCCCTCCTCTCTCCCTCGCCTGCCGCCGCCGAGCTCTCCTTCTTTCTCTCCCCGAGCGCCACCTCCTCTCTGTTCTCTGAACATCACCATCGATCACCACCACCGTGATTTCCCTCCGGCGATCGCCGTCGCCCTAGTCTTCCTCGCAGCAGAACGAGCCCGGGAATGGGTTCCCCTCCCCTCCGCCTTCCTCCTCGACGTTTCCCCGGTGGCTGGGAGCCACCGGTGCGCCGCCGCCGTCCACGACATCTCCGGCCACCTCCCTGCACCGCCACCGTCCCCCTCTCCTCTGCGCCCTCGCGGTGAGCCTCCCCCTCTTCTCCCCTCTCTCTTTTCTCCTCCGTTCGCACCCGAGCACCCACAGCACGCATCCCTGCCCTCCTCTCCGGCGAGCACACCGCAGCGGCAGGTTCGCCATCGTCGTGATCTGTCTGTGTGCTTGCAGTTTCTGAACTGTTGTTCAGTTTTCGACAGTAGGCGAAGCAGTACCACAAAAGTAAACGTGAGCGGTACCTATTCAAAACACAGCAACAGCCCAATTGGTCACACCCTTGCGCGCACAGCCGGAGGGCTGGGGATCGAATCCCCCCCCCCCCCCGCGCTATTAACCACCTTTTCCTATTTTATTTTTCAGATCCAGCACAAAGTCCAAATTGCACACAAGTCCCTGCCAGTATTTTTCTTAGGCCCTGTAATATTTTTCTAAGTCCCTAACTGATAATTAAATGGCAGAATAATACCTAATCTTGGAAATTGCTTAAATAATTCATTTTAACTCCAATTTCAACATTTTAAATATGTTTTCAATACCAAATTAAAGTCTCTACCTAAATATAAATTTTGTTTACTGTTTTGAATATTTTAAATTGGTGAAATATTTGAATCCTTGTTTAATTCATTTAATTTTGCAAAATTCATAACTTGGGCATAAAAATTCCAAATTCAACAAACTAAATATGTTTTCCATTCCATTTTTCATGTACTTTGCAAATATCAACTTTGTGTTCTGTTTTGAATAATTTAAATTGCTGAAAACAACTGTTTCTTGATTAATGCATTTAAAATTGTCAAATTAATAACTTGCTCATTTTAAATCCATTTTCAACAAATAAAATATGTTTTTCATGCTAAATTAAACCCTCTTTCCAAATATAAACTTTGTTTCATGTTTTGAATAATTAAAATTGGTTAAATAATTTAAACCTTGTTTAAATCATTTAAAATTGTTAAATTCATAACTTGCTCAAATTAAATTCCTTTTGAACATATCAAATATGTTTTCAAACCATAAAAGTATAAACTTTTCAAATATGAATTTGGTTTAATGTTTTGAAAAAATAAAAATTCAAATAAGTTCACACTTGAATTAAATTCATTTAAATCTTGTCTAAACTTGTTTAATTCATAATTAATTCATCTTAATCCCTTTTTCAATAATTGAAACATGTAATCCACCTAAAATTTTGTGTTCTTTCCAAATATGAACTTTGTTATCTGTTTTGAACAATTTAAATTGGTAAAAACAAAAAATGCTTGTGTAACACCTTTAAGGAACCAAAATTGCATAACTTAAGAAATAAAATTCCAAACTTGGTAAACCTTATTTCAAAACTGTTTCTAAGGTTGTTTTCTTTCTGTTTTCCTCATCCATGCATCATGCTAATTCACTTACACATGTTTTTTAGTTGTAGATCATTTAATTCAACCATAATTCATGGGCTTTCCATATGCAATCCAAATTGCATGTGGGTCCATTTAATCATGTTATGTTACCATGTCAACTAGTTTATTTTGATGCATCACTTAAACTGCCATGCATCATCCCATGTTTGTGCACTATGCCATGTTATTGATTGTTTGTCTCTCTGCGTTGTTTGTTTGCTTCTTCTCGAATAGACGACGACGTTGAGACAGACGAGACTTACGACACCCCTTCTGAGGATCTAGCTCAGTACCAGGCTGCTGAGTTTGCAGGCAAGTATTCACTCACATGAACCATTGTGTTCCTTTCCACATTGGATACCGATACTTTCCGTTGTCTATTCTGCTAGCCTTTTGAATCGTTGCTTCCGTTACGAACCTATCACATGTTATCCTTTAACCCTGATATAGCCTCACCTCCCCACCTATAACCTTTTTGCTTGTTGCCTGTGTCTTACTAGCATGCTTAGGGTTGTTTTGCTCGAGTCTGTTGTCCGTTACTTTCTGTTACCATATTCTATTATGTCCTGGGGCTCGATGTTAAACAACAACCTGTTAATTTTGAGGTAATAATAATTTGCTGATAAGGCACCGGCAGGAGGCCCGGCGTGGTTTTGAGGCCTGCTAGTGTCGACCCTAATTAGGAAAAGGGTCTTGTCTACTGATCCATGATGAGCGCACTAACCGCATGTGGGAAGCGTGTATGGGCGCCCCCCTCAATTTGATTCGATTCGCATCTCGTCCAAATCGCACCACTTAGTTCGGGCTTTCCATTTGATGCATGCATGTGCAGGTGCGAACCCCTGGCGCCAGGGTGGAACTTTTGTAGTCGGCATTTAGGGCGGCGTGGTCTTAGAGTGCTATGAGGGTCCCCTTTTCTTCGTGGGGCTCGATTAGCCGCGCACGCACAGCATGTGGTTCTTTGGGCTTGATGCAAAGAAGAGTTGAGTTGTGTTGAGTGCCCCGCTTGGTGGAAAGGCCATTCCATCTGGCGGGTTATTCTTACGTGTACGGCCAAATTGGTGCACCCCTGCAGGGATAAATCTTCTCGAGAAGCCGTGTTTTCCGCGGTTATGGTTGACTTGGTGAAAGTACTGGCTAACAAGTACTCAGAACAACTTACACCTAACTAATGATAACTTGACTAGTAATAGTCTTATTGACACAATAACCTGAACCCTCATTAATCCAACTGTGTGAGTTATCCTTGGATTGCTTCTTTGGATAAGGGGCGAGATCCAGGATGGGTTTGTTTGGAGTTAGTTGTTAGTTGGTTCCGATACGCTATCTTATCTCCTTTTCTGTTAGCCGGAAGTTATAGCAATTCTGTAGTTGGTCAGAGCAGCCCGCTGCAGCATCTTTTGTATCACCTCTTTCTTCCGTTGAACCCAAAGCATCTGTGCCTGATGTTGTTGGGTACACTTTGGTGAATTGTGAGTCTTGCTTGCCAGTACGTTTATGTACTGACCCCTTTGGGGCTGTGGTTTCCGCAGACTATGATTCCGAGGATCCCCATGGTGGCTACTACGTGGAGTATGACGAGACTGCTGACGAGTAGATAGCGGACCCGGGCAGGATCCGAGACTTCGTGGATGGGCTCCGTCTTTTCATTTCCGGCCTCTTAGGCCTCTTCGGATCTTGTCTGTACTCAGACACTTTGGATGCTTCCGCTGTGATGTAATGATGATATGTTGGGACATGTGTCCTCTGGATGATTGTATTTGCTATCTCTGCTCTAGTGAGAGCTATTTGCAACTTATTTCAATCTTTTGTGTCTTAGAGATCTGTTGTGATATCACTTGTTCAAATGCCGTTGACGTACCATGTGTGTATGTTTTGAAGTACGCCAATGGAAGTATCTAGATTTCTATGGGATGGTTTGCTCAGACGATGAATATTAGAGAATGGTTGTCACACGTTTACGTGTTGGCCTAATCATATTGAGATGCGGGTGCCGGTATGCCCCGTAAGCCATTTATCTACTGTTTAACGGACTGTGAGTATCCCCTAGAAGTCCGGGTGCGACACACAACAACCTGACATATTAGATTCACGCATTTGACCAGATTCATCAACCGGATGGATCAGATCACAACTAGGCATGGCTAAACAAGACTCACAGGGTTTAGCGGAGCGTGCACAAGCAAACCTATAGCTGCTAGGAGCAGTAGATCAGGATATCTAGGTTATGCAGTATATAGGGGAACTCTATCTACTGACATCAAATAGTTTGGAACCGAATGCAAAGTACGAGATTCAAAACACGTTGAAACCATATATGAGAAGATAAGAGGTTATGCTTGCCTTGGTTATAAGAAAACCAGATAAAGATGTCTTCTGGAATAAGTGCTTGACTTGTCGATTAAGATCAAGTATTCATCATGGAGTTGCTGGCCTTCACTTCGGAGTCGGATTCTACCGAGGGGGAAAACAACACCGAAAAGAAGAACACAATCAACACATGGCATCGATGCAATGCGCAATATGTATGCATGAGCAAATTAATGCACTGGAATAAATCCCTAAACATGATCGTTGGGTTGCTAGGGTTCATATGTCAGTTAGGCATTTTTACTGAATTTATCCCGAAATAGACCCCGGAGGGGTAATTCGGACGATACTGAAAGTGAGTACAATTTTAGTTGCTCAAATGGGTTTGAAAACATCATAACTAGGTTGCATTTGCCATTTTGAGAATTTTGATATATAACTTTTAATTTTCTAATTTTATTGAATAAAAACTTATTTTTCTATTTTTAAATGAATTAGCAACATTAAATAATGACCATAAATCAACTTGGTCAAACATATATAAAAGTGACATAAACAGGTAGCTTATATTTTTCTGAACATTTTGATACCTTTCTTTTATTTTTCTGAGTTATAAACCAATAGTTATTGATTTTACAATTATTAATCATTTTTTGTAATTAATAAACAATTTCCGGAAATAGAAAAAACAGGATTATGACGTCATCGTGATGCAATGGTGACATCACCGTTCTCTGTTCTTCACGGATGGATTCAAATTCGATGAATTGGATGCAAATTAGATGAAACAAACTATACCACGATGGAGAGGAGATAAAGGGGAGTTGGGGGATGCCAACCGGTGGCCATTTAGTCGCCGGAATCCTCGCCGGCGACGAGGAAACGCGGCGGCCGACGGCGGCCCTCGAGGACAACAGGCTAGATGAAGAGAGGGAGCGATTGGAGGGGATGGGGAGCCTCACCACGGGGCGCTCGATCTCGTGAGATGGTCAGAGGGTGCAGGGGCGGCCGGAATCAGCCGGAAACATCCGTGGCGGTCGGCGGCCATGGTGGACGGCGGCGCGAAATTGGAGCTCCCCCGGGCGTCCCAGCTAGCGAGGGTGGAGGGGGAGGTAGAGGAGGACGCTGCGCTCCTCCTCGCGGTCTCCGTTCGGGCGGAGATGGCCGGAAACGGCAGCAAGGAGGCGGCGGCCGGTGAGGTACGGTTCGGCTAGGATTTGGTTCCACGGGAGGCAGAGGAAAAGCAGAACTTTGAGGGGGAGGTGAAGGAGGCGGCGCGAGGTCTCCGTGGTCGTCTTATCCCTTCGCGGAAAGCCAGCAGGAGGTGAAATACGGCCTCGGCAGCCCTGCCACGCAGGAGCTCCTACTGTCAAAGGAAGAAGAAGACAACATCTTACGCAAAGCCCCCTGCAGTTTTCAGGATTTTTAGAAAAGCCCTTTTCCATTAAAAACAGAACAGAAAGCAGAGTTTTGGGGACCTTTTTGTGAACAGAAAATTTGGCAAAAATACTTTTTGGAAAGCTTGTAAAATTTCCAACAACATCGTGTGTTTCTTTGGTGTAATTGAAATATTTTTCAATACAAGATTTTGGAACCCATTTTAAGTACTTTTTGTGGGATTTTCTCAAACCATTTAAATTCCAAATTTAAATTGGTTAAAACATGATTAAATTTTGGACTCATGCATGTATGAGATGAACACAACACCACACACCCTTATTAACAAAGTTGGGATGTTACAAATCTACCCCCCTTACAAGAATCTCGTCCCGAGATTCCCGAAGGAGAAGAAAGAAGGAACACCGGTTTTGAACGATCTTCTCAAACCTTACGGTTCTCTTCTCGAAGAGGTTGAAGTATTGAACGGATACACCTTAGGTAAGAGGGAAAACTCTTAGGAAATGATCTTCATGAAGATCGAGTATCCCATGGGTAACTCATGACAGGAACGTTCATAAAGAACTGTTGAGTTAACAAGCATGAAACACATCAAGGTAACGGAGTGAATAGGAGATGGTTTCAAGTTTATGGACGATGGTTCTTGGAAGGATTTAGAATATGAGCTTTGCACAAGACTTTAAATCCTTTTGGAAAAGAAAGGTTGAACAACTTATGACATCAAGGTTTCTTCAAACAGATAACCAAGATGGAGAGGATGGTCTTGGATACCACAAATTAATATCCATAGACGAAGGGAAAACACGAGAAAACACTGTAATCGTGAGCCAGAGAGAATTTGATACATGATCATGTTCACTCTTCGGAGTGGACACGAAAGATGAAGGAACTTTCATTCCGTCAAATTTTGTCGAAATCATTGTCAAAGATCGGGATGTTACTTCACGGCAGAATATGAGTAACCACGGGATGTTGGAACACCGTAAGGAGGAAGAGATTCTTGGTCACACCATAAGGATGGTTTAACCAAAGAGGGATTGAAACACCAGAAGGAATGAGGAATCTCTTTCCTATTGTGGTTTAGACGTAGCAATACGTTTACCACATGGTTAAGATCCCATGGCTAAAGTGACTGACAAATTCACACAATGTGTGAGATGAACAGAACTTCAGGTACAAACATATTGAAAAACGAAATTGATCATTGGCGGTTACAAAGCACTAAGAGATGTTCTTCTGTTGAGTATGGAATTCTACTCGTGCATCCAACCTCCTTAAACCAAAATCTTCCCATTGTGTACACCATACCTACCTACATGCGGTATTTAACTGCCACTCCAAGTAAATTGCTCATGTGTTACCTTTAAAACCTTCAAAATTATTCCTGTTTTGTGTTCTTGTTTTTTTCTCATGAGGACTTCAATAGAGAATCTTTATCGCACATGTTGATTGGAGTTCACACCCTCGACTAGTGGCTTCATCCGCTTATCCAAATGATAAAAGAGCCGGCATCGGGGTGCCTAGCCCCAAAATAATACTAACAAATTATTTTCACTATTTTTGCCCCTGATTTATCAGTCAAAGCATAATTGTGTAAACAAAAGAGAAAGAGGGATGACCTTCTACACCAGTTGCGTCCTTCACCATGGGAGCCGCTCTTGTGAATCCAGTTGGCTTGTGACATACTGTATTGTCTATTTACCATTCGTTGACATTAGCATACACCTCTCCTCAAAAATAGACATTCCTCCACAATGTCAAACTTTTAATACCTCTGTTTAATAAAATAAAAAGCTCTAGCACATGAGTGATCCCTGCTTCCCTCTTTCAAGGGCCTTTCTTTTACTTTTATGTTCAGTCTCCATCTTCTAACTTTATGCACAGCTGAGAGAGCATTTTTGCCATTTTGAG
Source organism: Alopecurus myosuroides (assembly GCA_028641055.1). NCBI lineage: Eukaryota > Viridiplantae > Streptophyta > Magnoliopsida > Poales > Poaceae > Alopecurus > Alopecurus myosuroides. The sequence goes on along the minus strand of CM054057.1, from coordinate 243,238,077 downwards.
TTCTATGTGCATTTGTCCCATAACATCAATAATTATTTCATGATGTGATATTATTTGTTCTTAAATTATTTGTTCTAGTCTTCCTCTTGAACTTTGAAAGTTTCCTGGCATTTATGTTTTGTCCCACTCTTAAGGACTAGCAAAATACCACTTTGACATGCTTTCTCTATACTTGAAACAAACATTTATCTTTATTTGCATCATTATCCATGATCCTTTATTTAAGATACTCTTCGTGATGCAAAGTAATTACTATGCTTCATTATTAAAGTTATATTTATCATGTTTGTGTTAGAAGTTCTATGATCTCAGCGTGCATATGATTTTACATTAGATTGATCAAGTTTATGATAGTAGCATGTCACCTTAGAAATTATTTTTTTATCGTTTACCTACTCGAGGACGAGTAGGAACTAAGCTTGGGGATGCTTGATACGTCATAAACGTATCCCTAATTTCTGATGCTCCTCGATCATATTATGCCAATTGCTACATGTTTTCTCCCTTATTTATAGCATTTTCATACGTTTTCTGGGACTAACCTATTAACAAGATGCCAAGTGCCAGTTCCTGTTTTCTGCTGTTTTTTGGTTTCAGAAAAGTTGTTCTGGAAACATTCTCGGAATTGGACCCCACAAAGCCCGAAGTGCCTATTTTCCCCGGAAGCATCCAGAACACCGAAGATGAGTCGAAGACAGCTATCAGGTGGGCCACACCATAGGCTGGCGCGGGTCCCCCTGGCAGCGCCAGCTATGGGTATGGGGCCCCTTGGCCTCCACCGCCTTTGCCTTTTCGCCTATTTATTCCCCCCGGATGGAAAACCCTAGGCACCTGGTAAAAAATCCTGAAAAAGTTCTACAGCCGTTGTCGTCGTCAACCCTAGATCAGGAGTGTTCTGGAGCTGTTTTCCGGCATCCTGCCGGAGAGAAAATCATCACCGGAGACTTCTACATCACCATGCCTGCCTCCGGAGTGATGCGTGAGTAGTTCATCCCTGGACTACGGGTCCATAGCAGTAGCTAGATGGTTGTCTCCTCCTCATATGCCTCCATGTTTAGATCTCGTGAGCTGCCTATCATGATCGAGATTGATCTTATGTAATTCTATATGCTATGTTTGCTGGGATCCGATGAATATTGACCTTATGCCAAGTTGATTATAGTCTTTATTGCATATGTTATTTGTGATCTTGCATGCTTTCTGTTGCTAGTGGTTGCTCTGGCCAACTAGTTGCTAGTGACTCCAAGAGGGGGGATGTGTTGTTGCCATTAGGGAGAAACAGAGGTGAGAGTACCCCGCGTGTATAATCATTGCTTACATTACAAACATTGCTTAATGCGATTATCTGTTGCTTGCAACTTAATACCTAAGGGGGTTCAGATGATAACCCGAGGGTGGATTATTAGTCATAGATGAAGATGGATTTCGGTCTATGTATTTTGTTGTAATGCCCGCACTAAATATCATAGTAGTCATCATGTTATAATGTGCACTACGGTGCAACCTTTATTTTTCAATTGCCCATCTGTAATTTCTTCACCCAGCATGTTATTTTTATGGAGAGACACCACTAGTGAACCTATGAACCCCGGTCCATTTTTTCCACACTATTAAACAAACCACAACAATTTCCTGCTCTCTTTACTTTCTGAAAGCATACACTATTTTCCACACTATACGTCTAATCTTTGTTTTCAGCAAGACCGGTGAGATTGACAACCTCATTGTACCGTTGGGGCAAAGTATTTTGGTTGTGTTGTGTGCAGGTTCCACGTTGTTGCTGACACCGGTGAAGCGCCAGCACCACCGTTAGTGGCATCAACCTTCTGAAGGTCCTCTTTCTCCTACTAGATTGATAACCCTGGTTCTTAACTAAGGGGAAAATTCCTACCGCTCTGCTCATCACACGCTCCTCTTGGGGTCTCCCAATCCAAGCATCAAGGATATTTTCTGGCGCTGTTGCCGGGGACTTGATCATCATCAAGAAGCCTCTCCGTCAGGGCACCATCAAAGCGTAGAAACTACCAACTCAATCTAAACCATCCTTAGTATACTTTTAACCCCCTTAACAAATATTGAAACCATTAGAGGGTGAATCCTCAAAATCAAACCTTGACCTTGTCCTAGCCCTTGGTTAAACCCCTTTGTTATGTTAATTGCTGTAACACCTGGGGTGTTACCTGTTTGTTTTCTTTTGTTGCATCATCTGCATCCCATAATCATTGCATCATGTTTTCCAAACCACTCAAAATTACAAAAGAATTTAAACTTTCACCTTGTTTCAAAATTTCCAATTTCAAAATTCCAAACTAAACCCTATTTGAGAATCACCTAATAATTTAATATCACATTAACAATTTGAGTTGTTGAAAGTAATTTTAAACTACCTTGTTGTTGTTGTGTTGCAAATTAATAAAATTTAATTATCAACTAAACACCCCAACAATTTATTTGGAAAATTCAACTAACAATTTTATTTCAATTAAAATTTCAACTTTGTGAAAGTAATTCTAACATTGCTTTCATTTTTCTGTTTTGAAAAAGTAATAAAAATATTTAATAAAACAATCCCCTCCAAATTCTATTCCTTCCCCTCTTTTATCTTTTCCCAAAAACTTGTTCATAATGCAAAACAAACAGCAAAAAAAAAAAAAAAAAAAGAGAAGAGAGGGGTGAGCTGAGAGGCAGGCCAAGCCCACCTACAACCAGCCCACCCCTAAGCCCAGCAGTCCACGACCACTTTCTTCTTCGTACGGACGAGGGGGAGAGGTCGCTGTCACCGAGCGCCTCCCCCCATGTGCGCTGCTCCCCTCCCCTATATCTCTCCCTCAAGCCCCCTCCAAACCCTAACCCTAGAGCCTACCCTTCTCCCTCTCCTCTTCCGTCCCGCCGCCATCTTCCATCTCTGCCACCTACCCCTCTCCTCTTCTCTGTTGAATTTTCTGAAAACCTCGAGAGGACCTTCCATGGATGATTTTTCGCGAGCTCGTGCACCGCCGTGTGGCCGCCGCGGAGGGCTAATGTGGGCGGGAATGGAACCATGGTGGGCTCCTCGTCGACTTCCGTGAAGGAGCGGAGGCGGGAGGAGGCCCGTGCCGGCCGCGCCGTCGCCGGGAACCTCCACCGTTTTCTGCCATCGACGCCTGACTACAGCGAGCATGCAGGTGCGATCCGCCTCTATCCCTCCTCCCGATCTTTTCTGTACGTGCGCGCAGCACTAGCACGGCGGTCCGCCACCGGCCCGCGCGCCGCGCCCGCGAGCAGCCAGCGACCGCCGGCCGTTTTGTTTCTCTCCGCCACGATTCAGAAAAGATCGATCCGCAGCCCAAAAGTTCAGTTAACGTTTTTTAACTGAAGTATAACCTGCCACACGAACCTTACCTGTCAACGAATTCGATCCCAGCGCAGTTGGCAGAGCCCTTGCGCTCGCTCGCCAGATCGCAGGTTCGATCCCTGCGGGAGGCAAAATTGCCTCCCATTTTTTTTCCCCTAGCGCGCGACCCGCGTGGGGCCCACATGTCATGCACCTTGCCGGCCACATCACCCCCAGCACTGCCACCTAGGTGCCACGCGGGCGCTGGGCCCATCTGTCAGCCAGCATGGGTCTGTTCTCCCCGGGTGCAGAAAGTTCCAGGCCCTTTTCCTAATTACCAAAAATTTCAGAAAATGTGTGTATCTTCTATAAATCATATCTTTGCCATTTCAACTCTGTTTTGCACAAACAAAATATGTATCCCAGTCAGAAACTCATGAACTTTTCAAATATGCTTTTTGTTTTCTGTTTTGAACTTTCAAAATGCAATTCAAATTTGAATTCAAATAATTCAATTGTAATTTGCAACAATTCATAAATAATTCATACTAATTCCAAATAAGGCAAATAAAATATGTTTTCCATACCATTTTCAATACCCTATTCAAATATAATTTTTGTTTCCTGGTTTGAATAATTTAAAATGCCTAAACAATTTAATCTTGTTTAAATTCAATTAAAAATTGTTTAATATTGTTTAATTCATAATTAAATAATCCTAAGTCCAATTTCAAAATGTGAAACATGTAATCCAACTAAAATTTGATGTTCTTTTCAAATATTAACTTTGTTATTTGTTTTGAACATTTTAAATGGTTGAAAACAACAAATACTTGTGTGTTCCCTTTAAGGCACCCAAAATTCCCTAAGTTAATAATAAAATTCTAAATTGCTACACCCTATTTTAATTTGATTCTACTGTTGTTATTTTGCTGTTTTCCTCATCCATGCATCATGCTAATCCACTTTCACCTATTGGTTAGTTGGAAAACAATTGTTTCAACCATAATTCATGGGCTTTTCATATGCAACTCAAATTGCATATGGGTCCATTTAAATTTGTTTATCTTGTCAACTAGTTTACTTTGATGCATCTTTAAACTTGTCATGCATCCCTATCTTGATCATGCTGGATCTTTTGCCGTAGTAGTAATTGTTGCATCCGGTGTTTGTTCGAGGTTCGTTGCTTCTTCGCGGATAGGACGTTGAGATGATGTGAGCAACGACAAGTTCTGCTACCTTGCGGGATCTCAGGCAAGTATACTCACTTGCATGCCATATGGCTGCCTTTCATCACTTGTTACCGATACTTCCGTTGTTCTTTTCTGCTAGCCTTAGTAGTAGATTGCTTCTGTTACGAACCTATCACATGATACCTTGAGCCCTGATATTGCCTCATTCCCATACCTACAGCCATTGATTGAGCCTGTTCCTATCTAGCCTGCTTAGGGTTGCTTTTGCTCGAACTCGTTGTCGGTTACTTCTTCACTATTACTATTGTTCCGGGGGCTCGTTGTTAATCAATCAAACCTGATAATTGCTAATGGTAATAATAATAATAATTTGATGATAAGGCACCGGCAGGAGGCCCTTTGAGGTTTTGAGGCCTGCTAGTGTCGACCCTAATAGGAAAAGGGTCTTGTCTACTGATCCATGATGAGCGCACTACCCGCATTTGGGGAGTATGGGCTCCCCCTCAGTTTGACCCGATTCGCATCTCGTCCAAATCGCCTCATTTAGTTCGGGTTTTCCATTTGCTGCATGCATGATTTTGCGAGCCCTTGGATCCCGGGTGGAACTTTCGTAGTCGGCATATAGGGGGACACGTTCTTAGAGTGCTATGAGGGTCCATTTTCTTCTGGGCTCGATTAGCCGTGCGCCCAAGGTGCTTTGGGCTTGATGCGAAGAAGGGTTGGGTTGTGTTGAGTGCCCCGCTTGGTGGGAGGCATTCCATCTGGCGGGATATTCATGAGTGTGGTTACTTTGGTGCACCCCTGCAGGGTAAATCTTCTCGAGAAGCCGTGTTTTCCGCGGTTATGGATTACTTGGTGAAAGTACTGGCTAACAAGTACTCAGGACAACTTCAACATAATGATCAATCATGTTTCACCCAATGATTAATAACTTGACTAGTAATAGGTTATTCACACAATAACTTGATTCATCTATAATACCACGGTGTGAGTTATCCTCGGATTGCTTCTTCGGATAAGGGGCGAGATCCAGGATGGGTTTGTTTGGATTTACTTTCAGTTGGTTACAATCCTCGATCTTATCCCCTTTCTGTTAGTTGGAAGTTGTAGTTTCCCTCTGTAGTTGGTTAGTGCAGCCTGTTGTCGCTTATTTGCAATAACCCCTTCCTTTCCGTTGATCCTAAAGTATTTGTATCTTGTGATGACTGGCTACGCCGGTAACTTGTGAGTATGGGTTTTATCCCCCTTGCCAGTACTTAACCGTACTGACCCACGAATCTCTTTCGTGGCTGCAAATTCCAAATTGCAGTCAACAGGTTTGAAGTCTGACGACGTTAGCTTGGAAATCCCTCCGGCTTGGCCTGGGCAGGGATTGGACGCTCTCGGTTATCTTCAGGACTCTTAGTCCAATTTGGATCTTGTCCGTAGACGGACGTTTGTTTCCTCCGCTGTTATTTGGATCTTTGTATTGTATCAGTTGTAACCCTGGCTCGTTTGAGTCATCTTGTATCTATCTGTTTCTGTTGTAATTGTGGATTATTCGTGAACTATTGTAATGTTATCATAAATGGCAACCTGGAATCGGTTATTATGCGGATTTGGCGAGAATGCTGAAATCTGCATAGTGCCCGATCTCGGGGCGTCACAAATGGTATCAGAGCCTTGGTTCCGATTCCCGATATTGTTTCGATACGAATGGTTATCGAAGCAACGGGTCCGCAAAGCCTGTAGGAAAACCTCGCTAACGGTCGTTGTTTCTAGAGTGTCAAAAACTATTTCTGCTAAACTAATTTGGGAAAAACATCTCAATAGGATTCTTGTTTTCTCCTTACCTCCATTCTATTTCCCCTCCCATCTTATTTGTTTTGGAGCCTTCCCCTCTTGTCTATCTTTCAAAGTGTTAGGATCCTACGTGGGTGGACGTTTTCTGAGCCCTTAACCTAATAGGTTCGATCGTCGGAAGATTCCTGGTGGAAAAACATCGTCGTCACTCCGAGCAAGAGTCCCTTGCTAGTGGTGTCGAGAAACCCTTGTTAGTGGTGTCGAGGGGATCAACTGGAAGCGCGAAGAAACGATAGTCGAACTTCTTTCCCCTCCCGGGTTAGCAGGTGGATTGCGAGGGCGCAATCCCTTGTTAGTGGTGTCGTCTGTAACACCTGGGGTGTTACCTGTTTGTTTTCTTTTGTTGCATCATCTGCATCCCATAATCATTGCATCATGTTTTCCAAACCACTCAAAATTACAAAAGAATTTAAACTTTCACCTTGTTTCAAAATTTCCAATTTCAAAATTCCAAACTAAACCCTATTTGAGAATCACCTAATAATTTAATATCACATTAACAATTTGAGTTGTTGAAAGTAATTTTAAACTACCTTGTTGTTGTTGTGTTGCAAATTAATAAAATTTAATTATCAACTAAACACCCCAACAATTTATTTGGAAAATTCAACTAACAATTTTATTTCAATTAAAATTTCAACTTTGTGAAAGTAATTCTAACATTGCTTTCATTTTTCTGTTTTGAAAAAGTAATAAAAATATTTAATAAAACAATCCCCTCCAAATTCTATTCCTTCCCCTCTTTTATCTTTTCCCAAAAACTTGTTCATAATGCAAAACAAACAGCAAAAAAAAAAAAAAAAAAAGAGAAGAGAGGGGTGAGCTGAGAGGCAGGCCAAGCCCACCTACAACCAGCCCACCCCTAAGCCCAGCAGTCCACGACCACTTTCTTCTTCGTACGGACGAGGGGGAGAGGTCGCTGTCACCGAGCGCCTCCCCCCATGTGCGCTGCTCCCCTCCCCTATATCTCTCCCTCAAGCCCCCTCCAAACCCTAACCCTAGAGCCTACCCTTCTCCCTCTCCTCTTCCGTCCCGCCGCCATCTTCCATCTCTGCCACCTACCCCTCTCCTCTTCTCTGTTGAATTTTCTGAAAACCTCGAGAGGACCTTCCATGGATGATTTTTCGCGAGCTCGTGCACCGCCGTGTGGCCGCCGCGGAGGGCTAATGTGGGCGGGAATGGAACCATGGTGGGCTCCTCGTCGACTTCCGTGAAGGAGCGGAGGCGAGAGGATGCCCGAGCCGGCCGCGCCGTCGCCGGCAAACCTCCACCGTTTTCTGCCATCGACGCCTGACTACAGCGAGCATGCAGGTGCGATCCGCCTCTATCCCTCCTCCCGATCTTTTCTGTACGTGCGCGCAGCACTAGCACGGCGGTCCGCCACCGGCCCGCGCGCCGCGCCCGCGAGCAGCCAGCGACCGCCGGCCGTTTTGTTTCTCTCCGCCACGATTCAGAAAAGATCGATCCGCAGCCCAAAAGTTCAGTTAACGTTTTTTAACTGAAGTATAACCTGCCACACGAACCTTACCTGTCAACGAATTCGATCCCAGCGCAGTTGGCAGAGCCCTTGCGCTCGCTCGCCAGATCGCAGGTTCGATCCCTGCGGGAGGCAAAAATTGCCTCCCATTTTTTTTCCCCTAGCGCGCGACCCGCGTGGGGCCCACATGTCATGCACCTTGCCGGCCACATCACCCCCAGCACTGCCACCTAGGTGCCACGCGGGCGCTGGGCCCATCAGTCAGCCAGCATGGGTCTGTTCTCCCCGGGTGCAGAAAGTTCCAGGCCCTTTTCCTAATTACCAAAAATTTCAGAAAATGTGTGTATCTTCTATAAATCATATCTTTGCCATTTCAACTCTGTTTTGCACAAACAAAATATGTATCCCAGTCAGAAACTCATGAACTTTTCAAATATGCTTTTTGTTTTCTGTTTTGAACTTTCAAAATGCAATTCAAATTTGAATTCAAATAATTCAATTGTAATTTGCAACAATTCATAAATAATTCATACTAATTCCAAATAAGGCAAATAAAATATGTTTTCCATACCATTTTCAATACCCTATTCAAATATAATTTTTGTTTCCTGGTTTGAATAATTTAAAATGCCTAAACAATTTAATCTTGTTTAAATTCAATTAAAAATTGTTTAATATTGTTTAATTCATAATTAAATAATCCTAAGTCCAATTTCAAAATGTGAAACATGTAATCCAACTAAAATTTGATGTTCTTTTCAAATATTAACTTTGTTATTTGTTTTGAACATTTTAAATGGTTGAAAACAACAAATACTTGTGTGTTCCCTTTAAGGCACCCAAAATTCCCTAAGTTAATAATAAAATTCTAAATTGCTACACCCTATTTTAATTTGATTCTACTGTTGTTATTTTGCTGTTTTCCTCATCCATGCATCATGCTAAACCACTTTCACCTATTGGTTAGTTGGAAAACAATAGTTTCAACCATAATTCATGGGCTTTTCATATGCAACTCAAATTGCATATGGGTCCATTTAAATTTGTTTATCTTGTCAACTAGTTTACTTTCATGCATCATTAAACTTGTCATGCATCCCTATCTTGATCATGCTGGATCTTTTGGCCGTAGTAGTAATTGTTGCATCCGGTGTTTGTTCGAGGTTCGTTGCTTCTTCGCGGATAGGACGTTGAGATGATGTGAGCAACGACAAGTTCTGCTACCTTGCGGGATCTCAGGCAAGTATACTCACTTGCATGCCATATGGCTGCCTTTCATCACTTGTTACCGATACTTCCGTTGTTCTTTTCTGCTAGCCTTAGTAGTAGATTGCTTCTGTTACGAACCTATCACATGATACCTTGAGCCCTGATATTGCCTCATTCCCATACCTACAGCCATTGATTGAGCCTGTTCCTATCTAGCCTGCTTAGGGTTGCTTTTGCTCGAACTCGTTGTCGGTTACTTCTTCACTATTACTATTGTTCCGGGGGCTCGTTGTTAATCAATCAAACCTGATAATTGCTAATGGTAATAATAATAATAATTTGATGATAAGGCACCGGCAGGAGGCCCTTTGAGGTTTTGAGGCCTGCTAGTGTCGACCCTAATAGGAAAAGGGTCTTGTCTACTGATCCATGATGAGCGCACTACCCGCATTTGGGGAGTATGGGCTCCCCCTCAGTTTGACCCGATTCGCATCTCGTCCAAATCGCCTCATTTAGTTCGGGTTTTCCATTTGCTGCATGCATGATCTTGCGAGCCCTTGGATCCCGGGTGGAACTTTCGTAGTCGGCATATAGGGGGACACGTTCTTAGAGTGCTATGAGGGTCCATTTTCTTCTGGGCTCGATTAGCCGTGCGCCCAAGGTTCTTTGGGCTTGATGCGAAGAAGGGTTGGATTGTGTTGAGTGCCCCGCTTGGTGGGAGGCATTCCATCTGGCGGGATATTCATGAGTGTGGTTACTATGGTGCACCCCTGCAGGGTAAATCTTCTCGAGAAGCCGTGTTTTCCGCGGTTATGGATTACTTGGTGAAAGTACTGGCTAACAAGTACTCAGGACAACTTCAACATAATGATTCAATCATGTTTCACCCAATGATTAATAACTTGACTAGTAATAGGTTATTCACACAATAACTTGATTCATCTTTAATACCACGGTGTGAGTTATCCTCGGATTGCTTCTTCGGATAAGGGGCGAGATCCAGGATGGGTTTGTTTGAAGTTATCTTTCAGTTGGTTACTATCACTCGATCTTATCTCCTTTCTGATAGTTGGAAGTAATAGAATCTCTGTAGTTGGTTAGTGCAGCCTGCTGTCGCTTATTTGTCATAACCCCTCTTTCTCCGTTGATCCTAAAGTATTTGTATCTTGTGATGATTGGCTACGCCGGTATAACGTGTGAGTATGGGCTTTGTCCCCCTTGCCAGTACTTAACCGTACTGACCCACGAATCTCTTTCGTGGCTGCAAATTCCAAATTGCAGTCAACAGGTTTGAAGTCTGACGACGTTAGCTTGGGAATCCCTCCGGCTTGGCCTGGGCAGGGATTGGACGCCTCCGGTTATCTTCAGGACTCTTAGTCCAATTTGGATCTTGTCCGTAGACGGACGTTTGTTTCTTCCGCTGTTAATTGGATCTTTGTATTGTATCAGTTGTATCCCTGGCTCGTTGAGTCATCTTGTATCTTTCTGATGCTGTTGTAATTGTGGATTATTCGTGAACTATTGTAATGTTATCATAAATGGCAACCTGGAATCGGTTATTATGCGGATTTGGCGGGAATGCTGAAATCTGCATAGTGCCCGATCTCGGGGCGTCACAATTGCTCTGTTTGTTTCTTCACGGTTATGTTTGTTTGATAGTATGCTTGTTTATTTTGTTATTGTGTTTTCAATGAATAGATTGTACGGAGAGCAACGATCTTTTGTGAAGAGAGTGTGAATTCTTCACCAACTTCAACAAGCAAAGTAACACATCATTCAACTACCCATTATTTTCTATATGCATTAGTTGATTTTGAGTACTATGCATGATAGGAAATTTTACCAAGTTATATTATGCTATGCTATATCCCAGTAGTGTGTAGCCATCCTTATTACCTTCTTACTTTTGAAGACTTGGTACTTAGTGGATGCTTAGCCTTGCTACAAAAATTGTTTTAATTGATGTTGTGGAAAAACTCTAAGTAACAACTTCAATGAACCACCTGGGTGGATTGGTAATGCGGGGTTGTTTATAGTTGAGTGTCCCCCCGAGGGGATTTCACTTGAAGGAATGCCACCAAGGAACAAAGTGATTATGATGTTCCCCAAGTTTAGATTGCCTCTAGTGCATCCTTTAGTCATATGGGCTCTGTCTTGATCAACTAAGTTGTGAGGGTTCAACCTGGGCTTGACAAGCAGATGTAGCAAAATTATAGGTGGAACGGGTCTTGCCATTGGGTTGGATTCTTACTTCTGAAAGATCTCGTCTCGATTCTTCTCCTTTCCTTAGTGCACTCACGGTGTATAGGATGTTTGGGTTGAGTTGAGTCTGACGGTGAAAGTGCACAAGCTCTGCAGAGTCAACAAACTAAGATCTTAGTCGTGTCCCCCGTTATGAAGAACTATGAGCAGCTGGACAATGAAGGACGGAAGAATCACATCACCGTTTTCAATAACTAAAATTTTGACCAAGTGAACAATGTTTGTGGTGCTTGGATCTTAATCCAATGTTTCCACCCTTTGAAAAGAAAAGTTGTTTTACAAAAGTGATAGGAGAAAATTGGCTTTATGCAAACTTAGCCAAAACTCCACTCAGCCAAATAAGCATGTAGTATTAGTCTTGCCATTTATATCCACCATAGTGTTACTTGCCAATACATTAAATTGTATTGACTCCCTTGTGGCTGCATATTCCATCCTGTAGATGTTTCTGAAGACGAGTGAGGATTTCATTTAGGATCTCGAGACTATCGCCAACATGTTTTGCCTGTGGCACATGAAGAAGATGGGCTCAATGTTGTTCTATGTTTTCCACTGTAATACTTCGTTTTCTACTAGTATTCTAAAACTATGCAAGTTGTAATATAAATTTTTGTAAAGACTGGATCATGCGATGTAATAGAATTTGATGCATTTGCATGATATTTTCATCTTGTACTATGGTGCTAGCATTTGATCCAGGGACTAGCACTACATTAATTAAATGTGGGAATGCTACAAAATGGTATCAGAGCATTGTGTTACCTTTAGAATTCGAGACCCTAAGTTTGGAAAAGACCCTAGGATTGAAAATTTTCTATGTTCGAACTTTCTAGAAACAAAACAGTCATCTTAATGCTTCTCATATCATCTCATCTATTATTCACCTTTAAAATTTTCTAGATGACCTGCCTCTTCAATACCATCTAGACATGAATGTTGATGACCATACCATGAAGTGCAAGAAGTATTTTCACCACATGAAGACCTACACTCAAGACAATTTAAGAACTTGAACAAAAACATAGACTTCACAGCAATCAAGAACACCTCAAGACATTGAGAGAAGAATCTAAAGAAAACTCAAGAAGTTATAGATGAGACCACCAATCTAGTTAGGTCATTTGAACTATGTTAACGTATTAGTGTATTGATCATACCAATGAGTGTGGTATGACAATATTAGTTTGTTTTGTAAAACCTTGTTGTTTGGTGGGATGAATGAGTTGTTATATGTTTGTTATGTGTTGTTGCAAGATGAGTTTCCTTGATCTGCGATGTTTGGATAGGACCTACCTTAGCTATCTTTCTAACCTCTACTCATCTCTCCCTAAAACCCCAAATAGATTCCTATCCAAAATGCCAATAACCATGAGAAGTCAATAGCAATGCAGATGCTACTAGAAGCTCAAACTCAGATGATACAGCTGATGATCCAGAATCAAGCCAGCAACCCCAATAAGGAGTTAGCACCAGGAATGCAGCAAGTGTTAGATACCCAATCTCAGATAGTGCACATGATGTCCCAAAGCATGGCCAATAGTGAAAACAATCAACCCTTGGTAGCTAGAGATAACCAGGAGACAGAAGAAGAAATGTTTTCAACACTCAAAGCCTGCAAATCTTGTGGAGAGATAGGACACTATTCCAAAGAATGTCCTGATGAGTGGCCCCATGGTGATGCAAACAACTCAACTGAAGGATACTTCACTCAAGTTACTTGTTTTCTGTGTGAAGGAACAACACATGTTCCAACACAATGTCCACTTTACCCCATGGTACAAAAAGTTGGACAACAAGCCAAAGTGGGAATTATTAGTGCAATCCAAGAGAGCTTAGGAAAACCAGAAGTGAAGGGAAAACGCAAGCTGGAGACTATTCTGATGGACCATGTCAAGATGAACACTGGAGCCAAGACTACCCCACATGCCCATTCATCCAAACACAGCACCAAGAATTGTTATTATTGTGAAGAGGATGGACACTTATCTGAAAATTGTCCAAACAAGCAACCTAGACTATTTGACAATATAGTGGAGTATTATGGACAAAAATATGAAGATATGATGGCCAATTTAATGCCATCAAAGAAGAATAAGAAACTTCAGAAGAACCCCAATCCTGTCTATAGGGACATCAGCCAAGTGACATGCTTCAAATGCAGAGATAAAGGACACTATGCAAATAGTTGCCCTCAAAAGAAGAAGGAAGGAAACATGACCTTCTACAAAAAGGCATAATAAGGTATGAAGAAATATATGTCCAAGAATAAGTATTATGTGAAGTTTTATTTTGGAAATACATGTTCCTTAGAAGTTTCTTCCGGTGTAATAAAATACAATGAATGCTTGAGAAATATGTTTCCATTTGAATAAATAAGATGAGTTGTGATGTCCTCCTAACTTGATGTTTTGATTGACCCAAAGAGTGACCCCTCAGTGTCAAAGGTAGTTCAACAGAATTTTGTTGGTTTGTAACTCTACCATCAGGGAAAGTTCTACTCAAACCATCATAAGAAAAACCACACTACAAGCTATGTGAATGGACACATCCTATTGGAAGAGAGTCTTAACCCATGGAACCCTAAAGTTTAAAAACATGGATTCAAGACCGCAATACAAACAAGGAGTTGATATATTCTATACAATAGCACCATGGTAGATGAAGTATGACTCCAGCTGAAGATATAGTAAAACCAGCAACCAGTTAGACAAGAGTTTAGACTACCCGCAAAAGTTTCTTTTAAGGGTGGTAGCCCACCCAGTTGTTCTGGAACCCAGTTACCCAAACCTAATCTTTCTTTCTAGCCTTTCCAAATCTCGGGACGAGATTTCTTTCAAGGGTGGTAGTCGGTATCATCCCTGATTTTTGGAAAACTTAAAAATCACAAAAAATTGAAATTTTTTGTTTTCTTATTATTACATGTCACCAATAAATAAGTAAAAATCTAACACAAAGGAAATATTATATTTTATTACAATCTTATTGAAAATAACAATCCAAAGATGTATCTAACTCCATAACCCTTACAAGAAATTTTCAAAATAAGTTTTATTATTTCAAATTATGTAGCAAACCATAGAGGATATAAAATGGTTTTACTAACAACTTGTTTTACAAATGAATGTTCTCAACTTCTACCTAACATTAATAACTCATCCTCCATTTATTGACTATGGAATATTTGTGAAGCTCAAACTAATTGTAAAGATATCAAGTAATACATTACGTATTAAGTAAGAAAATGTTTTTCACAATATTTTCTTGGTATGAAAATGAGTTATGAAACAATACTTTAAATGGTTTTGGTCCTTGAATTTTATTTGAACCTAACTTCAATTAAATGTTTCTCTAATTTTTGAAATAACATTAAATGGATATTAACTGCTTAACCATATTTTGAAAATATAATTATTTAAAGTGTTGAACCAGAACAAAAATGTTTAATTTTGAAAGAGAAAGATTTTACAAAATTATAGAATTTTATTTGAGGGCAATTCGATTTGTAAATCATAAGTTATGGACTAAACAATAAAACATGAAAAAAAAACAAAAAAGGAAAACTGAACAAAAAAAAGAGAAAAAAAAAAGACAAAGCAGCCCAGCCCACTCCACTCCCAGCCAGCCGAAACTGGGCCGAGCCCAATCCCTATCCCCCGCGCGCGCATGATGGCTAGGTTGAGACTCCAAGTGCAGAGTGTGTAGCTAGTGGCAAGCCTTCTTCCCCACGAGGGTGACTCGAGGGTTTATATCGAACTCTTGGGGAGCCAGTATTTCAGCAGTTGTCTTCCAAGCTTCCTCCAGGATCCTGCAAACAAGTAGAGAATTTTGTGCCCTCAACCTCACCAAGTGCTTTTCAAGCACAAGGTGTGAGACTTCTAAATTGCAATGCAAAACTAAAAGTAAATGTGCAATAATTAAATCTACTACTAAATGCAAATGAGAAAATAAATATGCAATGGATTGTTTTTGTATTTTTGCGATGCAAGTGGTGATGGAGATAATGTAAATTCGAATTGGAGATGAAAGTAAAGTAAAGTGCAAGTAAAGTAAATTGCAGCAAAGTAACTAGAGTGTTTTCTTATATTTAAATTAGGACCGGGTTCATGGTTTCACACTTGCATTCTCTCAAATAAAGTAGACGGTGGAGATAAAGAATTACATGTGAGATTACAATAACATGTTTAAAATTGAGTACTTTCATATGGGCATCGCGTCCTATCATAGAGATCTCTACGGTCATATTGATCCCTCTTATACTCCACCAAGATGCGAAATAAATCATAACACCTCGATAATTAAGGAAAAACCAGAGTATAGCTTTAAGCAATGTGACATGAAGTTGAAGTAAGAACTTGCTAGATCTAGTCATGGAGATTGATTAGTGTCACTTCAAATCCCCGGTAACAAGGTACTCCTTTTTATCCCTAGTGAGGTAACTAAGAAAGGTTTAACAAAACCTAAGTGGATCGCTGAACTTCTGTCACTTTCACAGCACTAGCCACCCCCCGTTACTCCAACTAATGCACCCATCACCCCACACACGCTCTCAAGAACTAGATTGATCAAAGCTAGCAAATAAGAACAGGGTACATAAGATACATCTACTCAAATAACTCAAGAGAAACAATTGCAATCTCAGATTCAATAAATCATAGAAAAGATCCACCACATAGGAATTACAACGGTGCTAGTAATCATGTGAGGCAGCTCGTACGAATCTAATTAGTGAAGCACATAGAGAGAGAGATACAAGTGCTACTTCCACAAACCCATAGCCCTAGGGTGGACTACTCCCTCTTCATGGAGATGTCGATGGAGATGACGTTGGAGGGGTAGGAGATCACACCGGCGGCGCCCCGCCGGAGTTTTCCCCCTCCAATCTGGAACTTCTGGTCTCTGTTTTGGTGTTTCGGTGTTTCGGCGGCCCTCTCCTCCGTAAGGGTACGGGGGACCCTTTTTATAGTCGGTTTTAGGTCAAGACGGAGTCGGTAAGTCGAAGATGGAAGGAATTGGGGCCACAGGGGCCAAAAGGGGGCCTCTCACGCGGCCAAGGAATCTGGCCGTGTGGAGGGTCCTCTTTTGGGACTCCTTTCCCAATTCTCGTGGATCCTTCGCCCGCAAGTCTTCTCCTTCCAAGAAAATGACCCCCGCAGATTTTCAGGTGATTTCGCGGAAGTTTGCCCCCTGAAACGTCAAAAATATAGAAAACAGGGTTTCTGACAGGCAAGGTTAATTCCATAAAAGTTCGGGGACTTTATAATTTAACCCCAAAATACTATAAAACATTGAATTATACCCTTATATGATGCAATATGTAATAGAAAACCATGTGAAATATGCAAAATCCATCTATGCATTTTACATGCATCAACATCCCCAAGGTTAACCCATGCTCGTCCTCGAGTATGAAGGTGATAAAACTAAGATGGGTTTTGCATATTGAAACAGTCATGGGATATCAAGGAGGATTATTCATGCTACATATATTCAGATGATTAATACTAGAAATGAGTAGCAATACACAATTCATGTTGTAAGAAATATCAAATATACAAGCAAAGATGCTTCATGAAAGTTCACAAAGTGTATAATGAAATAAAAGCACCATGGACCAAATGCATACGTAAAATGAAAAATAAAATCCTATATTGTTCAAAGAATAGCATAATGGAGAATAGAAAATATGGTGGACACTTTGGAGAAAATTGAGTAGAGGTAAAACATGATCAAGTCTTATTTAGCCTCTAAATTATTCAACTAAAATTACTAATTGAAATGTGGTATCCATTGATCTAGGACTCTCATTGACCCTTTATCACTAGCATCTTAAAATTGTGAGTATTGAAGTAATGAGAATGACAAGGTGGTTGAAAGCGTCATGCCCCGTGAGTGTGAAAACCTACTCCATGATTACTCAACTTAAGATTCCTAATAAGCTTTGTACAATCATAATAAGTATTAATGACATCATAGAGAACCGCAAAGAGGTACCTTGTAACATCCCTGATTTTTGGAAAACTCAAAAATCACAAAAATTTGAAACTTTTTGTTTTCATGTTTAGTAAGTCACCAAAAACCAAATGAGATGCAAGAAACAAAAGAAAACAATGCATGTTCTAATGTTTTGGAAATGAAAATCCAATATACCTCTATTCCATAAACTCTAAAGTCATTTCAAAATAAATATGTCTACATAAATAAAATAATTCTTCTTAAGCAAACCCTTACACCAAACATGTTTTCAACCCAATTATGATCTTGAAAATATTTTTGATATATAAAAACTATAGAATTGTTATCTCTAATATTTTTCTTCTTATCTCTAAAAAGGGTTTCACTATTATTGAAAACCCCAAAATAGATATAAGTTGGATCCTTGTTTTCCAAGTGTTATGTCAATCAACAAAATAATATAGTGCTATAGAAATAAATTGTTTATGAAAACAAGTAATATTACTTTGAAAATAGTTTATGGCAACATTACTCAATTATTTATAGCCCTTAATAAAGTTCTAGGCCTTAAAAGTATTTGAGGAGAATAAAATTATTAGTAATAACTTTTAGTTGTTATTCCAAGTTTTAAAAATGAAGGTGTGAAAATAAAATGCATTGTTTGGAAAATAACATAAAAGAGGGTTTTGAAAACAATATTATGACTTGTGGTTTTATTCTAAATTTTATTGATCAACAATATTAATTATTTGATATGAACTAATTAAATAACATTAAGTTACTAATAGTAAATCCTTCATATCCTAAAATTATAAAATGTGAAATAGTTTTAAAATGGCTTTCCAAAAATAATATATGACAAGTAAAATGTCTCTGAAATTTTATTTAGACAATAACATAAATTTATTATTTTCTAAATTTTAAAATGGCCTTAAAGTATTATTAGTGTTTTATTTATTTTTCAAAATATATAATTGTGAAAACATGGTGGAATGACTTTCAAATTTTTTTTTTCAACATTTAGAATGTCACTGAAATTTTAATTGACCAATAACTATGTTTTATAATTTATTAAATTAAAAATCCCATTAAGTAACTATTAAGGAATTATTCAAATTTCCAAATTTAAAAAATAAAATATGTTGAATTGTTTTCAAAAAATGATATTGATGGAAAGCATTTGAAATTTTAAGAATTTAGAAATTTATTTCATATCATTTGGATAATTTAAACAGAAGTTATAATCAAATCTTTAAAACAGAAATTAAAAGAAAAAAAATCTTGATGACGTCATCAGTGACGTCATCCTTCTTCTTTCTCCGTTTGGAAACTGCGAGAATTTCGGCCGAATTCAATCCCGGTGATTTCTCACCATTAAGACCACGAATTGCTTCCTTCTCGGCCTCTATAAAACGCCCACGAATCCCTCTACGTTTCCCCTCTCCTCCCTCGCTTAACCGTGCTCCAAGGGTCGCGAATTTGCTCGCCGGAGTTCTTCATAGCCGCCGCCGTCCCCGCGCGATTCCGGCGAGGTGAACCACTTCCGGCAACCAAGACAACCACCATTCGCTTCCTTGTGCTCGTGCGCACCTCCCTCACCATTTGTTTCTTCGTTGTGCGTAGAAAATCGTGGGCGCCGAGCGCATCTACTGTCGCCGGAGCCCGCCGCCGCACCATCTGCATCGCGCCGCCGTTCCAGGAGATTCGAGCCCGCGCCATCATCACCATCGAGTCCGCCATGTTCTCCCGCGCCGGTTCTTCGTCACCGTTGAGCAAGGAGGGCACGGGAGGGCGTCTCCGGCGAGATCCCAAGCGCAGCACCGCCACCATCGCCATTTTCCGGCGGATTCCGCCGCCCGGTGAGCACACCCCCTCCAGATTTAATCGGGACCCTTAGATCTAGATCCAGCGATCCAAAATAGATCACTACCGCGAAGAGGTATCAGCCAACCACAACACGCCACCTCAGCGCCCAGTCAGCGCGCGTTAAGTTCCTTATTTGCCGCTCGAGAAGCGCGTAACCGGCCCAGGCCCAGCTGTTATCTGTCGCCCAGCGCAGCAAATAGCAGCCCATTTTTTGTTTTTCTTCCGGAATAGAAAATGAAAATTTGATTTTATAGATTAGTCCCTACATCTTAGATCTATCATAACTTTTGATCCGTGAGGCCAAATTTAGCAATCTTGGACTTTTTGGAAAGCCCTTGACATTTATAAACTTTTGGCACTGGCCAAATTCAAATTTGACAAACTTAAATTTGTTCAAATTCAAATATGCTTGTTTGATGAAATTTGGCATAATTCAAATTCTACAAATCCAAAAATTGTAAATAAAATATATTTGGAAACCTTAGGATGTGTACTTTCATATCCTCTGTCCCAAAATAATAATTGAACAGATTAAAATTGAATTTAGAATTAAGTTGTCTATTTGAGTATTTTTGGCATAGATTAATTTGTAAAAATAATTTCAATATAGTTCCTTTTGCAAAATTGTTCCATTTGATAACCTTGAACCAGAAACAACCTTGCCCAACCATTTTGGACACCATTGGACCATTACCATATGTTTTGGACCAAAAATCCATCATAGTGAACCACTAGTTTATTATGTCTTAGATTTTGTTTCTATTTCTTTCTACCATTGTTTGTTGTGGCCATTTTGAATCCAAGACCAAGTCCCTTGTAGGTAAACCATCTAAGAGACCAAGTAGTGAACCTCAAACACTAGTACTATAGGTTTCTATCTACTCCTCCATCCCCCTATTCTTGCTTCAAGAAATCATCAAGTTAGCAAAATGGAGATCAAGACTCAAGCACAAGAAGGAGGGACTTCATTTTCAACTTGGTGGCAACATGAAGAGATATGAGGAATATCATTGAAGAAATTGAAGAAAAGACTTGTACTCCACACCTAGAAGAAAACTCAAGAAGTACAAGTGTGAAGAAATTTAGAAGAAAACATCTCCCCCTCTCTTCCTATCATTCTTCTTATTTTCTTTCCAATTTGACTTAGTGGTATTTGTGCCCATCCCATACCCAAACCAAATAGGTGAAGTGAAAGCCCTGAAGAATTTATCAACACCAAGAGAAGAATCCATCCAAGGAACAAGACTACAATAGAAGCATGAAGATGATCTTCAAGAAGGCAATCACATGAGGTCTAGAAGAAATTCACACAAGTTGAAGAATAACAAGTTGTTTTTGTCCAACCATTGACCAAAATGGAAAACCCAAGACTTAGTAATATTTTTCCTTTGATGATGAAGTTAGTAGACCTACCCTAACCACAATGGAAAATACTAAAATAGTCACTAAAATATTTTTGAAGGTGAATATGACCAAGTGTTTGCATGTATTACTTTAGTTGAAGAAGTAATATGTTTATTCTTAGTGAACTCTTGGAACTTCCTCGACAAGTATGGTTATAATAAAGTTAGATCACATCAAACTCAACCTAGTCCTTTCCAAGTAAACCTTTGGAAACTCCTTAACAATGTGTTGAACCATTATGGAATGAATCTTTCAAAACTCAAACCATGACCTTGTCCTAGCCAACTTGGTTACATCCTTTTTTTTCCATGGTTGTTGCTTGGTATGTTTCTTCACTTGTATGATTGTTTGGTAGAATGTTTGTTTAATTTGTTATTGTGTTTTCAATGAATAGATTGTACGGAGAGCAACGATCTTTTGTGAAGAGAGTGTGATTTCTTCACCAACTTCAACAAGGCAAGTAACACATCATCAACTACCCATTATTTTCTATATGCATTAGTTGATTTTGAGTAGTATGCATGATAGGAAATTTTACTAAGTTATACTATGCTATGCTATTATCCTAGTAGTGTGTAGCCATCCCTTTTACCTTGTTATTTTGATAGCCTTAGAATTTACTAGGTGCTATGCAATGTTACAAATTGTTTTACTAGATGTTGAGGAAAAATCCTAAGTATAACTAATGAATGAACCACCTAGGTGGAAGTGGTAAGACTGGGTTATGTTGAGTGTTTCCTCAGGGCCCTTATCTAAGGGTTATTCCACTTGAGGTTGTCACTTGCGGATGGCCACCCAGGAACAAAGAGATTACTATGTTCCTCTAAATCTAGTAGCTTCTCGTGCAGCCTTTTGACAATATGGGCTCTGTCTTGATCAATTAAGTTGTGAGGGTTCAGCCTAGGCTTGACAAGCAGATGTAGCAAAATTATAGGTGGAACGGGTCTTGCCAGTGGGTTTGGACTTCTTCTTCTGAAAGATCTCATCTCAATTCTCTCCTTTCCATGATGCACTCCGGGTGTATAGGATGTTTGGGCTAATTGAAGACAAAGGGTGAAAGTGCACAACCTCTGCAGAGTCAACAAACTAAGATCTTAGCCGTGTCCCCGGTTATGGACAACTATGAGCAGCTGGACAAGGATTGACGGAAGAATCTCATCATCAATTTCAATAAGTAAAAAATTGACCAAGTGAACAGTATTTGTGGTGCTTGGATCTTAATCCAATGTTGCCACCCTCTGAAAAAGAAAAGTTTGTTTTACAAAAGAGATAGGACAAAACTGGCTTTATGCAAACTTAGCCTAAACTCCACTCAGCCAAATAAGTATGTAGTATTAGTCTTGCCATTTATATCCACCATAGTGTTACTTGCCAATACATTAAATTGTATTGACTCCCTTGTGGCTGCATATTCCATATTGCAGATGTTTCTGAAGACGAGTGAGGATTTCGTTTAGGATCTCGAGACTATCGCCAACATGTTTTGCCTGTGGCACATGAAGAAGATGGGCTCAATGTTGTTCTATGTTTTCCGTTGTAATACTTTGTTTTCTGCTAGTCTTCTAAGACTATGCAAATTGTAATACTATTTTGTAAAGACTGGATCATGCGATGTAATAGAATTTGATGCATTTGCATGATATTTCATTTGTACTGTGGTGCTAGCAATTGATCCAGGGACTAGCACAATAACACAGGTGTCCTTACATTATTTAAATGTGGGAACACTACAAAATGGTATCAGAGCATTGTGTTGCCTGTAGGATTCGAGACCCTAAGTTTGGAAAAGGCCCTAGGATTGAAAATTTTCTATGTTCAAACTTTCTAGAAACAAAACAATCATCTTAATCCTTCTCATATCCTCTCATCTATTGTTCACCTTCAAAATTTTCTAGATGACCTCCCTCCTCAATACCATCAAGACAGGAATGTTGATGATCATACCAAGAAGTACAAGGAGTATTTTCACCACATGAAGCCCTACACTCAAGATTTTTGAAGAATTTGAAGAAAAACATAGACTTCCCAACAATCAAGAACATCTCAAGACATGGAGAGAAGAATATGAAGAAAAGCTCAAGAATATATAGATGATACCACCAATCTAGTTACCTTGTTAGAAACAACGTTAACGTGTTAGTATATTGATCATACCAATGAGTGTGGTATGCCAATATTAGTTGTTTTATAAAACTATGTTGTTTGGTGTGATGAATGTGTTGCTATATGTTTGTTATGTGTTGTTTGTAAGATGAGTTTCCTTGATCTGCTGTGTTTGGATAGGAACCTTCTTAGATCCTTTCTAACCTCTACTCCTCTTCCCTAAAACCTCAAAACAGATGTCTAGCCAGAATGCCAACAACCCGGAGAACTCAATAGCAATGCAGATGCTACTAGAAGCTCAAACTCAGCTGATACAACTGATGACCCAGAACCAAGCAAACAACCCCAATATGGAGTTAACACCAGGAATGCAACAAGTGTTAGATACCCAATCCCAGATAGTGCACATGATGTCCCAAAACATGACCAATAGTGGAAACCATCAACCCTTGGTAGCTAGGGATAACCAGGAGACAGAAGAAGAAATGTTTTCAACACTCAAAGCCTGCAAAGCTTGTGGAGAGATAGGACACTATTCCAAAGATTGTCCAGATGAGTGGCCCCATGGTGATGTAAACAACTCAATTGAAGGATACTTCACTCAAGTTACTTGCTTTCTGTGTGAAGGGACAACACATGTTCCAACACAATGTCCACTTTACCCCATGGTACAACAAGTTGGACAACAAGCCAAAATGGAAATGCTTAGTGAAATCCAAGAGAACTTAGGAAAACCAGATGTGAAGGGAAAACACAAGCTGGATACTTTTCAGATGGACCATGTCAAGATGTATACTGGAGCCAAGACTACACCACATCCATATTCATCCAAACACTCCACCCAGAATTGCTATTCTTGTGAAGAAGATGGACATTTGTCTAGAAATTGTCCCAACAAGAAACCCAGACCTTCAACCAACATAGTTGAGTATACTGGGCAGCAGTATGAAGATATGATGGCCAATTTAACTTCACCAAGGAAGAAGAAGAAACTTCAGAAGAACCCCAATCCTGTCTATAGAGACATCATCCAAGTGACTTGCTTCAAATGCAGAGATAAAGGACACTATGCAAATGGATGCCCTCAAAGGGAGAAGGAAGGAAACATGACTTTCTGAAAGAAGGAATCTTAGGCAAAGTTTCATGTTGAAAATAAATTTATTTTCCCTAGGAGTTCTTCCAGTGTAATAAACCACAATGAATGTCTGAGAAATGTGTTCCCGTTATAATGAGATGATGTTGTGAAATCCTCTCAACTTGATCTTTTGATTGACCCAAAGAGTGACCCCTCAGTGTCAAAGGTAGTTCAACAGACCTATGTTGGTCTACACCTCTACCACAGAGGAAAGATCTACTCAAGCTAATTTAGAATCAATCTACACTCCAATCTAATGAAAATAGACTACCCACAAAAGTTTCTTTTAAGGGTGGTAGCCCACCCAGTTGTTTTGGAATCCAATTACCCCAAATCTTTCTTTCTAACCTTCCCAAATCTCGGGACGAGATTTCTTTTAAGGGTGGTAGTCTGTAACATCCCTAATTTTTGGAAAACTCAAAAATCACAAAAATTTGAAACTTTTTGTTTTCATGTTTAGTAAGTCACCAAAAACCAAATGAGATGCAAGAAACAAAAGAAAACAATGCATGTTCTAATGTTTTGGAAATGAAAATCCAATATACCTCTATTCCATAAACTCTAAAGTCATTTCAAAATAAATATGTCTACATAAATAAAATAATTCTTCTTAAGCAAACCCTTACACCAAACATGTTTTCAACCCAATTATGATCTTGAAAATATTTTTGATATATAAAAACTAGAGAATTGTTATCTCTAATATTTTTCTTCTTATCTCTAAAAAGGGTTTCACTATTATTGAAAACCCCAAAATAGATATAAGTTGGATCCTTGTTTTCCAAGTGTTATGTCAATCAACAAAATAATATAGTGCTATAGAAATAAATTGTTTATGAAAACAAGTAATATTACTTTGAAAATAGTTTATGGCAACATTACTCAATTATTTATAGCCCTTAATAAAGTTCTAGGCCTTAAGAGTATTTGAGGAGAATAAAATTATTAGTAATAACTTTTAGTTGTTATTCCAAGTTTTAAACATGAAGGTGTGAAAATAAAATGCATTGTTTGGAAAATAACATAAAAGAGGGTTTTGAAAACAATATTATGACTTGTGGTTTTATTCTAAATTTTATTGATCAACAATATTAATTATTTGATATGAACTAATTAAATAACATTAAGTTACTAATAGTAAATCCTTCATATCCTAAAATTATAAAATGTGAAATAGTTTTAAAATGGCTTTCCAAAAATAATATATGACAAGTAAAATGTCTCTGAAATTTTATTTAGACAATAACATAAATTTATTATTTTCTAAATTTTAAAATGGCCTTAAAGTATTATTAGTGTTTTATTTATTTTTCAAAATATATAATTGTGAAAACATGGTGGAATGACTTTCAAAATTTTGTTTTCAACATTTAGAATGTCACTGAAATTTTAATTGACCAATAACTATGTTTTATAATTTATTAAATTAAAAATCCCATTAAGTAACTATTAAGGAATTATTCAAATTTCCAAATTTCAAAAATAAAATATGTTGAATTGTTTTCAAAAATGATATTGATGGAAAGCATTTGAAATTTTAAGAATTTAGAAATTTATTTCATATCATTTGGATAATTTAAACAGAAGTTATAATCAAATCTTTAAAACAGAAATTAAAAGAAAAAAATCTTGATGACGTCATCAGTGACGTCATCCTTCTTCTTTCTCCGTTTGGAAACTGCGAGAATTTCGGCCGAATTCAATCCTGGTGATTTCTCACCATTAAGACCACGAATTGCTTCCTTCCCGGCCTCTATAAAACGCCCACGAATCCCTCTACGTTTCCCCTCTCCTCCCTCGCTTAACCGTGCTCCGAGGGTCGCGAATTTGCTCGCCGGAGTTCTTCATAGCCGCCGCCGTCCCCGCGCGATTCCGGCGAGGTGAACCACTTCCGGCAACCGAGACAACCACCATTCGCTTCCTTGTGCTCGTGCGCACCTCCCTCACCATTTGTTTCTTCGTTGTGCGTAGAAAATCGTGGGCGCCGAGCGCATCTACTGTCGCCGGAGCCCGCCGCCGCACCATCTGCATCGCGCCGCCGTTCCAGGAGATTCGAGCCCGCGCCATCATCACCATCGAGTCCGCCATGTTCTCCTGCGCCGGTTCTTCGTCACCGTTGAGCAAGGAGGGCACGGGAGGGCGTCTCCGGCGAGATCCGGAGCGCAGCACCGCCACCATCGCCATTTTCCGGCGGATTCCGCCGCCCGGTGAGCACACCCCCTCCAGATTTAATCGGGACCCTTAGATCTAGATCCAGCGATCCAAAATAGATCACTACCGCGAAGAGGTATCAGCCAACCACAACACGCCACCTCAGCGCCCAGTCAGCGCGCGTTAAGTTCCTTATTTGCCGCCCGAGCAGCGCGTAACCGGCCCAGGCCCAGCTGTTATCTGTCGCCCAGCGCAGCAAATAGCAGCCCATTTTCTGTTTTTCTTCCGGAATAGAAAATGAAAATTTGATTTTACAGATTAGTCCCTACATCTTAGATCTATCATAACTTTTGATCCATGAGGCCAAATTTACCAATCTTGGACTTTTTGGAAAGCCCTTGACATTTATAAACTTTTGGCACTGGCCAAATTCAAATTTGACAAACTTAAATTTGTTCAAATTCAAATATGCTTGTTTGATGAAATTTGGCATAATTCAAATTCTACAAATCCAAAAATTGTAAATAAAATATATTTGGAAACCTTAGGATGTGTACTTTCATATCCTCTGTACCAAAATAATAATTGAACAAATTAAAATTGAATTTAGAATTAAGTTGTCTATTTGAGTATTTTTGGCATAGATTAATTTGTAAAAATAATTTCAATATAGTTCCTTTTGCAAAATTGTTCCATTTGATAACCTTGAACCAAAAACAACCTTGCCCAACCATTTTGGACACCATTGGACCATTACCATATGTTTTGGACCAAAAATCCATCATAGTGAACCACTAGTTTATTATGTCTTAGATTTTGTTTCTATTTCTTTCTACCATTGTTTGTTGTGGCCATTTTGAATCCAAGACCAAGTCCCTTGTAGGTAAACCATCTAAGAGACCAAGTAGTGAACCTCAAACACTAGTACTATAGGTTTCTATCTACTCCTCCATCCCCCTATTCTTGCTTCAAGAAATCATCAAGTTAGCAAAATGGAGATCAAGACTCAAGCACAAGAAGGAGGGACTTCATTTTCAACTTGGTGGCAACATGAAGAGATATGAGGAATATCATTGAAGAAATTGAAGAAAAGACTTGTACTCCACACCTAGAAGAAAACTCAAGAAGTACAAGTGTGAAGAAATTTAGAAGAAAACATCTCCCCCTCTCTTCCTATCCTTCTTCTTATTTTCTTTCCAATTTGATTTAGTGGTATTTGTGCCCATCCCATACCCAAACCAAATAGGTGAAGTGAAAGCCCTGAAGAATTTATCAACACCAAGAGAAGAATCCATCCAAGGAACAAGACTACAATAGAAGCATGAAGATGATCTTCAAGAAGGCAATCACATGAGGTCTAGAAGCAATTCACACAAGTTGAAGAATAACAAGTTGTTTTTGTCCAACCATTGACCAAAATGGAAAACCCAAGACTTAGTAATATTTTTCCTTTGATGATGAAGTTAGTAAACCTACCCTAACCACAATGGAAAATACTAAAATAGTCACTAAAATATTTTTGAAGGTGAATATGACCAAGTGTTTGCATGTATTACTTTAGTTGAAGAAGTAATATGTTTATTCTTAGTGAACTCTTGGAACTTCCTCGACAAGTATGGTTATAATAAAGTTAGATCACATCAAACTCAACCTAGTCCTTTCCAAGTAAACCTTTGGAAACTCCTTAACAATGTGTTGAACCATTATGGAATGAATCTTTCAAAACTCAAACCATGACCTTGTCCTAGCCAACTTGGTTACATCCTTTTTTTTCATGGTTGTTGCTTGGTATGTTTCTTCACTTGTATGATTGTTTGGTAGAATGTTTGTTTAATTTGTTATTGTGTTTTCAATGAATAGATTGTACGGAGAGCAACGATCTTTTGTGAAGAGAGTGTGATTTCTTCACCAACTTCAACAAGGCAAGTAACACATCATCAACTACCCATTATTTTCTATATGCATTAGTTGATTTTGAGTAGTATGCATGATAGGAAATTTTACTAAGTTATACTATGCTATGCTATTATCCTAGTAGTGTGTAGCCATCCCTTTTACCTTGTTATTTTGATAGCCTTAGAATTTACTAGGTGCTATGCAATGTTACAAATTGTTTTACTAGATGTTGAGGAAAAATCCTAAGTATAACTAATGAATGAACCACCTGGGTGGAAGTGGTAAGACTGGGTTATGTTGAGTGTTTCCTCAGGGCCCTTATCTAAGGGTTATTCCACTTGAGGTTGTCACTTGCGGATGGCCACCCAGGAACAAAGAGATTACTATGTTCCTCTAAATCTAGTAGCTTCCCGTGCAGCCTTTTGACAATATGGGCTCTGTCTTGATCAATTAAGTTGTGAGGGTTCAGCCCAGGCTTGACAAGCAGATGTAGCAAAATTATAGGTGGAACGGGTCTTGCCGGTGGGTTTGGACTTCTTCTTCTGAAAGATCTCGTCTTAATTCTCTCCTTTCCATGATGCACTCCGGGTGTATAGGATGTTTGGGCTAATTGAAGACAAAGGGTGAAAGTGCACAACCTCTGCAGAGTCAACAAACTAAGATCTTAGCCGTGTCCCCGGTTATGGACAACTATGAGCAGCTGGACAAGGATTGACGGAAGAATCTCATCATCAATTTCAATAAGTAAAAATTTGACCAAGTGAACAGTATTTGTGGTGCTTGGATCTTAATCCAATGTTGCCACCCTCTGAAAAAGAAAAGTTTGTTTTACAAAAGAGATAGGACAAAACTGGCTTTATGCAAACTTAGCCTAAACTCCACTCAGCCAAATAAGCATGTAGTATTAGTCTTGCCATTTATATCCACCATAGTGTTACTTGCCAATACATTAAATTGTATTGACTCCCTTGTGGCTGCATATTCCATATTGCAGATGTTTCTGAAGACGAGTGAGGATTTCGTTTAGGATCTCGAGACTATCGCCAACATGTTTTGCCTGTGGCACATGAAGAAGATGGGCTCAATGTTGTTCTATGTTTTCCGTTGTAATACTTTGTTTTCTGCTAGTCTTCTAAGACTATGCAAATTGTAATACTATTTTGTAAAGACTGGATCATGCGATGTAATAGAATTTGATGCATTTGCATGATATTTCATTTGTACTGTGGTGCTAGCAATTGATCCAGGGACTAGCACAATAACACAGGTGTCCTTACATTATTTAAATGTGGGAACGCTACATACCTCTTGCCCCATGACATGGAAACAAGCCCAAGTTACAATGACAAGATGAACAAACGGAGTAGACTCATCATCCTTTTTATTTTCATTCACTATTATGCATAGCTTCTTATTTTATTATAGGATGTGTTGTAGAGTCACTCAAGCTGTAAGTAAATTTCCACCATGATAAAGCATGGCTTGGGTTAGCGGCCCAATGCGTTTCTCTAGTCATATAGATACTTACTCATCAAAACTTACTATTCCTCTATTTCATTTCGGCATGGCAGGAGTCCAAAAACAAAAGTACATGATATCAACCAAATGTAAATTTTTTTGTGCAATGTTGAAAGCTTTCCGGTGATACACGTTTATAGCTAGCTCCCAACCACACACTTGTCAAACGCAAAACTTGTGGCTCCCATTATTGGGTCATGTTTATTAGATGCATAAAAAGTAAAGTGTGCCTTCAAAAGTTCGTGAGAGTCCTATCCCAAGTTCAACCCATGACAATTAATAAAGTGAATATATTAATTTAGAACATAAATAACACAATAACATGGTGAACATACTCAGAATAGCAATGAAGCTAATGGGAAGATATGGTGGACTCGCTGGAAATACTTGGCTAAGGAGTGTTGGAAACAAGTTTTTACTTGTTGGAATTTTTAAATTTTTGGGCTAGCAAGAGGGAGATAGTTGACCAGCTACTATGCATGCATATGTCCATAGAAATACTCATTTCATGAAAAACTAAATAAACCAGCAATTAACATCAAGGACATGAATAAGAGATAGCTCAAGACAACATTATTGCAAATTTCTACACATAAAAAGCCTATAAATCATGCAAACATATGTAGCTCTTCAAATCAACCATGGCATCCCTATTCCAAGTCATAATACTAGAATCCAATACATTCCAACCCCAAACTCCAGTAGCTCAATCTCATATAAAATGATGGTGATGGTCTTATCAAAACAAAAATAAAAATAAAAAATAGACGCTTCAAGTCTCTGCGATAAATGCTTTGCTTAGAAAAACAGAAAGTAGACGTGTGCTAACCAAAAGAGTGTAGCTCCAGTGTGGTGTTCATCACATCCTTAAGCTTATGGCTTTCACCATTCTTGGATGTCTTGAGGCGCAGATCCTCTATTCCTTGTGAAAAAACTTCACAAAACATGTTTCTCCCATTCTTTTTCTGTGGGGTGAGATTAGCAAGGACAAACAAATCACATGATTGCTGTGCAAAATTCCAAATAAAATGCTCCAGTAGATAGAAAATAAGGTTCATTATGTTGTATGTTCACTCTATTGCTTGAAAGAATCATGGAAATTCGATTCCCAAGCCCAAAGAGTGCATAAAACAAAAGAAGGCAGAATCTGTCCAGAAAAGCAACAGCAGCAAAACGAACGTTTTTCCCTAATCTAGACTCGTCAAAAAATTAAGCCAATGTTTTTTGCTTATAGAGGATGAAAAGTTGCAGAATATACTAAAAAATTATCTCAATCCGACATAACAATAAAAAACATAAAATCATACGGTGAGCAGACTCGTGCTGAAACAGAAATTTCATGCACTAGGATAGCAACTTATAAGTCCAAATGGGTTTGACTTGACTCTTTATTGAAAACTCCAGAACTAAAACAAAAAAAACTAGTCTCTTGAGACAGCAAGAGGACACTAGGAAAATCCAAACAAAAACAACCGGGTTGCCTCCCGTAAAGCGCTTTCTTTATAGCCATATAGCTAGGCTTTACTTGCTTGATAATCAAGAGGGATAAAGCTCATGAGGGAGCTTGTTCTTCAGCGTGCCCCTCTTCCTTGGGAAGTGCTCCATGATTTTCTTGTGAGGGAACTGAAACTTGACATTCCCTTCCTTGGAGTCTATGATTGCACCTGTAGTACGAAGAAAAGGTCTACCCAAAATAATAGGACTAGGGGATTTATCCCTCATATCCATAATAATGAAATCAACGGGTACGAAAGTCATGTGCAATTCAATCATAACATCTTTTACATGTCCTACAGAATGTTTAGTAGATTTATCAGCAAGGAAAAATTCACTTGAGCACTTTTCTAAATTTTCTAGTTCTAGCAATTCATATAATTCTGTAGAGAGTACCGATACACTAGAACCTAGATCTAACATAGCATGGTGAATTTCTTTTCCAATTGAAACTAGCACCTTGGGGATCCATGCATCCCCAAGCTTAGGATGTATAATGGCCTCATTCTTGTACCTATCAATTTTTTCTTGCAAGACATGATTAGCAATATAAGATCCAAAGCCAGGTTGATTAACATTTATAGTGGGATCACTAGCAAATTTGTGTAGAGTAGCAATAAGTTCTTGCAAGCTACTTTTTTCTAAATCAAGCAATGGATCCTTAATTTCAGTAAGCATAATAATTTCCTCTACTTTACTCTCTAATTTAGCTAGCATGCTTGATTCATGAGGACTAATTTCATCTTTGCTAGCAAGATAAGACATATATGGAAGTAAATATTCAGGGTACTTCACTATTTCATTCAAAGTTTCTTCTAAGCTAGTAGGGACATGCTCACTTGTATTATCAGCAATATGATCAATATTTTCAATAATAGGAGCAGCAATAGTAATAGAATTCATTCCTACACTAGGTTGTGCTTGTGGCTTTCCTGCTGACATGCTTAATAGAGTTGCTTGATTATCAGCTAATTTTGACAATGCTTTATCTAAATTCGAAGATTGAAGTTGAAATCCTTTAATATCACTACTAATGGATGCAATAGACTTATTTAACTCATGTATCATAGCATTGTGACTAGCAACTTGTTCCATAAGCAATTTATTAGATTCAGAAATTTCACTAGAAGGCTTCCACTTATTTTCATTAGCATTAGGATATGGAACAAAAGGTTTATTTGGCACATAAGGAGGTTTACTATATGAATTGTAAGCATTACCAAAACCATTTCTACCATAATTCCTAACAAAATTAACATCCACACTTTCAGAATTACTACCAACTAGCTCCTGCAAAGGCACATTTTCCATATTTTGTTTATTAATAAAAGCAAGAATAGTGTCCATTTTAGAAGACAAATCATTGGTTTCTTCAATTGATTTTATTTTCTTAGTGGTATTGGGTGATATTTCAGTATTCCATTGACTATAATTTTGCAATATGCTTTCTAATATGCTCTTAGCCTATCCTACAGTTTTACTCATAAAGGCACCTCCAGCAGCAGAATCAAGTATATTTCTAGACATGTAGTTTAGACCATTATAAAAAGAGTGTAGTATGGTCCATTCATTTACTCCATGTGATGGGCATGTTCTAATCATTAATTTAATTCTATCCCATGCCATGGCTACATGTTCATTATCATTTTGCCTAAATGAGAGGATATTATTCCTATTTTGCAAAATTTTAACGGGAGGATAATATTTCTTAATGAAAGCTTCTTTTAAATCATCCCAAGACTTTATACTAGATGTAGGTAGTGAAAGTAACCATTCTTTAGCCTTTCCTCTAAGTGAAAAAGGAAATAATTTCAGTTTTAAAACACTACTTTCCACATTTT
This sequence comes from Alopecurus myosuroides, assembly GCA_028641055.1. Taxonomy (NCBI): domain Eukaryota; kingdom Viridiplantae; phylum Streptophyta; class Magnoliopsida; order Poales; family Poaceae; genus Alopecurus; species Alopecurus myosuroides. The sequence continues at coordinate 243,205,421 of CM054057.1, read as the reverse complement.
TAAATTTTTGCATATCACATATTTCCATGAAATCATGAAGATGCATAGAGGCATCCTCCATAGCACTACCACCAAATTGCTCTCTAGTAATTAAATTCAATAAACTAGGACTTACTTCATAGCTTTCAGCTTGTATTTCAGGTGTAGTAATTGGCCTAGCAATGAATTGGTCATTGGGTGTATTTGTGTAGTCACTTAATTTAGTTCTATCACCCATTTTAACAGTTTTTATGTAGTTTTTAATTTTTTATGAAAAACAAAAGTAAAGTAACTAAGAAAATTCGAAATACTAAAATAAACTAGATAACAAAATGCAAAACTAAAATGCAAACTAAAATAAAATATGCAAGACAAAACAAAAAACAAGAACAAAAACAAAACAAAAACAAAAACAAGACAAGAAACAAAACAATCTACTTGAAAGAAAGTGGAGATAGAAAGGACGGTACTCACGTAGGTGCAACCTCCCCAAGCTTAGGTGTTTGCACACCTTGTTGGTGATGAAGACTTCTTGTGAGCTCCCTTGGACAACTCCTTCACCTATGGCTCCCCGGCAACAGCGCCAGAAAAACGCTTGATGGCTAGGTTGAGACTCCAAGTGCAGAGTGTGTAGCTAGTGGCAAGCCTTCTTCCCCATGAGGGTGACTCGAGGGTTTATATTGAACTCTTGGGGAGCCAGTATTTCAGCAGTTGTCTTCCAAGCTTCCTCTAGGATCCTGCAAACAAGTAGAGAATTTTGTGCCCTCAACCTCACCAAGTGGTTGTCAAGCACAAGGTGTGAGACTTCTAAATTGCAATACAAAACTGAAAGTAAATGTGCAATAATTAAATCTACTACTAAATGCAAATGAGAAAATAAATATGCAATGGATTGTTTTTGTATTTTTGTGATGCAAGTGGTGATGGAGATAATGTAAATTCGAATTGGAGATGCAAGTAAAGTAAAGTGCAAGTAAAGTAAATTGCAGCAAAGTAACTAGAGTGTTTTCTTATATTTAAATTAGGACTGGGGTTCATGGTTTCACACTTGCATTCTCTCAAATAAAGTAGACGGTGGAGATAAAGAATTACATGTGAGATTACAATAACATGTTTAACATTGAGTACTTTCATATGGGCATCACGTCCTAGCATAGAGATCTCTACAGTTATATTGATCCCTCTTATACTCCACCAAGATGCAAAATAAATCATAACACCTAGATAATTAAGGAAAAACCAGAGTATAGCTTTAAGCAATGTGACATGAAGTTGAAGTAAGAACTTGCTAGATCTAGTCATGGAGATTGATTAGTGTCACTTCAAATCCCCGGAACAAGGTACTCCTTTTTATCCCTAGTGAGGTAACTAAGAAAGGTTTAACAAAACCTAAGTGGATCGCTGAACTTCTCTCACTTTCACAACACTAGCCACCCTCCGTTACTCCAACTAATGCACCCATCACCCCACACACGCTCTCAAGAACTAGATTGATCAAAGCTAGCAGATAAGAACGGGGTACATAAGATACATCTACTCAAATAACTCAAGAGAAACAATTGCAATCTCAGATTCAATAACTCATAGAAAAGATCCACCACATAGGAATTACAACGGTGCCCGTAATCATGTGAGGCAGCTCGTACGGATCTAATTAGTGAAGCACATAGAGAGAGAGATACAAGTGCTACTTCCACAAACCCATAGCCCTGGGGTGGACTACTCCCTCTTCATGGAGATGTCGATGGAGATGACGTTGGAGGGGTAGGAGATCACACCGGCGGCGCCCCGCCGGAGTTTTCCCCCTCCAATCTGGAACTTCTGGTCTCTGTTTTGGTGTTTCGGTGTTTCGGCGACGCTCTCCTCCATAAGGGTACGGGGACCCTTTTTATAGTCGGTTTTAGGTCAAGACGGAGTCGGTAAGTCGAAGATGGAAGGAATTGGGGCCACAGGGGCCAAAAGGGGGCCTCTCACGCGGCCAAGGAATCTGGCCGCGTGGAGGGTCCTGTTTTGGGCCTCCTTGCCCAATTCTCGTGGATCCTTCGCCCGCAAGTCTTCTCCTTCCAAGAAAATGACCCCCGCAGATTTTCAAGTGATTTCGCGGAAGTTTGCCCCCTGAAACGTCAAAAATATAGAAAACAGGGTTTCTGACAGGCAGGGTTAATTCCATAAAAGTTCGGGGACTTTGTAATTTAACCCCAAAATACTATAAAACATTGAATTATACGCTTATATGATGCAATATGTAATATAAAACCATGCGAAAATATGCAAAATTCATCTATGCATTTTACATGCATCAACATCCCCAAGCTTAACCCATGCTCGTCCTCGAGTATGAAGGTGATAAAACTAAGATGGGTTTTGCATATTGAAACAATCATGGGATATCAAGGAGGATTATTCATGCTACATATAATCAAATGATTAATACTAGAAATGAGTAGCAATACACAATTCATGTTGTAAGAAATATCAAATATGCAAGCAAAGATGCTTCATGAAAGTTCACAAAGTGTATAATGAAATAAAAGCACTATGGACCAAATGCATACATAAAATGAAAAATAAAATCCTATATTGTTCAAAGAATAGCATAATGGAGAATAGAAAATATGGTGGACACTTTGGAGAAAATTGAGTAGAGGTAAAACATGATCAAGTCTTATTTAGCCTCTAAACAACTAAAATTACTAATTGAAATGTGGTATCCATTGATCTAGGACTCTCATTGCCCCTTTATCACTAGCATCTTAAAATTGTGAGTATTGAAGTAATGAGAATGACAAGGTGGTTGAAAGCCTCATGCCCCGTGAGTGTGAAAACATACTCCATGATTACTCAACTTAAGATTCCTAATAAGCTTTGTACAATCATAATAAGTATTAATGACATCATAGAGAACCGCAAAGAGGTACCTCTTGCCCCATGACATGGAAACAAGCCCATGTTACAATGACAAGATTAACAAACGGAGTAGACTCATCATCCTTTTTATTTTCATTCACTATTATGCATAGCTTCTTATTTTATTATAGGATGTGTTGTAGAGTCACTCAAGCTGTAAGTAAATTTCCACCATGATAAAGCATGGCTTGGGTTAGCGGCCCAATGCGTTTCTCTAGTCATATAGATACTTACTCATCAAAACTTACTATTCCTCTATTTCATTTCGGCATGGCAGGAGTCCAAAAACAAAAGTACATGATATCAACCAAATGTAAAAAAATTTGTGCAATGTTGAAAGCTTTCCGGTGATACACGTTTATATCTAGCTCCCAACCACACACTTGACAAACACAAAACTTGTGGCTCCCATTATTGGGTCATGTTTATTAGATGCATAAAAAGTAAAGTGTGCCTTCAAAAGTTCGTGAGAGTCCTATCCCAAGTTCAACCCATGACAATTAATAAAGTGAATATCTTAATTTAGAACATAAATAACACAATAACATGGTGAACATACTCGGAATAGCAATGAAGCTAATGGGAAGATATGGTGGACTCACTGGAAATACTTGGCTAAGGAGTGTTGGAAACAAGTTTTTACTTGTTGGAATTTTTAAATTTTTGGGCTAGCAAGAGGGAGATAGTTGACCAGCTACTATGCTATGTCCATAGAACTACTCATTTCATGACGAACTAAATAAACCAGCAATCAACATCAAGGACATGAATAAGAGATAGCTCAAGACAATATTATTGCAAATTTCTACACATAAAAAGCCTATAAATCATGCAAACATATGTAGCTCTTCAAATCAACCATGGCATCCCTATTCCAAGTCATAATACTAGCATCCAATACATTCCAACCCCAAACTCCAGTAGCTCAATCTCATATAAAATGATGGTGGTGGTCTTATCAAAACAAAAAATAAAAATAAAAACTAGACGCTTCAAGTCTCTACGATAAATGCTTTGCTTAGAAAAACAGAAAGTAGACGTGCGCTAACCAAAAGAGTGTAGCTCCAGTGGGGTTTTCATCACATCCCCAAGCTTATGTCTTTCACCATTCTTGGATGTCTTGAGGCGCAGCTCCTCTATTCCTTGTGAAAAAAACTTCACAAAACATGTTTCTCCCATTCTTTTTCTGTGGGGTGAGATTAGCAAGGACAAACAAATCACATGCTTGTTGTGCAAAATTCCAAATAAAATGCTCCAGTAGATAGACAATAAGGTTCATTATGGTTTATGTTCACTCTCTTGCTTGAAAGAATCATGGAAATTCGATTCCCAAGCCCAAAGAGTGCATAAAACAAAAGAAGGCAGAATCTGTCCAGAAAAGCAAGAGCAGCAAAACGAACGTTTTTCCCTAATCTAGACTCGTCAAAAAATTAAGCCAATGTTTTTGCTTACAGAGGACTAAAAGTTGCAGAACATACTAAAAATTTAGCTCAATCCGACATAACACTAAAAAACGTAAAATCATACGGTGAGCAGACTCGTGCTGAAACAGAAATTTCATGCACTAGGATAGCAACTTATAAGTCCAAATGGGTTTGACTTGACTCTTTATTGAAAACTCCAGAACTAAAACAAAAAAATCTAATCTCTTGAGACAGCAAGAGGACACTAGGAAAATCCAAATAAAAACAACCGGGTTGCCTCCCGTAAAGCACTTTCTTTATAGCCATATAGCTAGGCTTTACTTACTTGATAATCAAGAGGGATAAAGCTCATGAGGGAGCTTGTTCTTCAGCGTGCCCCTCTTCCTTGGGAAGTTCTCCATGCTTTTCTTGTGAGGGAACTGAAACTTGACATTCTCTTCCTTGGAGTCTATGATTGCACCTGTAGTACGAAGAAAAGGTCTACCCAAAATAATAGGACTAGGGGATTTATCCCCCATATCCATAATAATGAAATCAACGGGTACGAAAGTCATGTGCAATTCAATCATAACATCTTTTACTTGTCCTACAGCATGTTTAGTAGAGTTATAAGCAAGGACAAATTCACTTGAGCACTTTTCTAAATTTTCTAGTTCTAGCAATTCATATAATTCTTAAGAGAGTACCGATACACTAGAACCTAGATCTAACATAGCATGGTGAATTTCTTTTCCAATTGAAACTAGCACCTTGGGGATCCATGCATCCCCAATCTTAGGAGGTATCATGGCCTCATTCTGGTACCTAGCAATTTTTTCTTGCAAGACATGATTAGCAATATAAGATCCAAAGCCAGGTTGATTAACATTTATAGTGGGATCACTAGCAAATTTTTGTAGAGTAGCAATAAGTTCTTGCAAGCTACTTTTTTCTAAATAAAGAAATGGATCCTTAATTTCAGTAAGCATCATAATTTCCTCTACTTTAATCTCTAATTTAGCTAGCATGCTTGATTCATGAGGACTAATTTCATCTTTGCTAGCAAGATAAGACATATATGGAAATAAATATTCAGGGTACTTCACTATTTCATTCAAAGTTTCTTCTAAGCTAGTAGGGACATGCTCACTTGTATTATCAGAAATATGATCAATATTTTCAATAATAGGAGCAGCAATAGTAATAGAATTCATTCCTACACTAGGTTGTGCTTGTGGCTTTCCTGCTGACATGCTTAATAGAGTTGCTTGATTATCAGCTAATTTTGACAATGCTTTATCTAAATTCGAAGAATTAAGTTGCAATCCTTTAATATCACTACTAATGGATGCAATAGAATTATTTAACTCATGTATCATAGCATTGTGACTAGCAACTTGTTCCATAAGCAATTTATTAGATTCAGAAATTTCACTAGAAGGCTTCCACTTATTTTCATTAGCATTAGGATATGGAACAAAAGGTTTATTTGGCACATAAGGAGGTTTACTATATGAATTGTAAGCATTACCAAAACCATTGCTACCATAATTACTAACAAAATTAACATCCACACTTTCAGAATTACTACCAACTAGCTCCTGCAAAGGCACATTCTCCATATTTTGTTTATTAATAAAAGCAAGAATAGTGTCCATATTAGAAGACAAATCATTGGTTTCTTCAATTGAGTTTATTTTCTTAGTGGGATTGGGTGCTCTTTCAGTATTCCATTGACTATTATTTTGCAATATGCTTTCTAATATGCTCTTAGCCTCTCCTACAGTTTTACTCATAAAGGCACCTCCAGCAGCAGAATCAAGTATATTTCTAGACATGTAGTTTAGACCATTATAAAAAGAGTGTAGTATGGTCCATTCATTTACTCCATGTGATGGGCATGTTCTAATAATTAATTTAATTCTATCCCATGCCATGGCTACATGTTCATTATCATTTTGCCTAAATGAGAGGATATTATTCCTATTTTGCAAAATTTTAACGGGAGGATAATATTTCTTAATGAAAGCTTCTTTTAAATCATCCCAAGACTTTATACTAGCTGTAGGTAGTGAAAGTAACCATTCTTTAGCCTTTCCTCTAAGTGAAAAAGGAAATAATTTCAGTTTTAAAACACTACTTTCCACATTTTTAAATTTTTGAATATCACATATTTCCATGAAATCATGAAGATGCATAGAGGCATCCTCCATAGCACTACCACCAAATTGCTCTCTAGTAATTAAATTCAATAAACTAGGACTTACTTCATAGCTTTCAGCTTGTATTTCAGGTGTAGTAATTGGCCTAGCAATGAATTGGTCATTGGGTGTATTTGTGTAGTTACTTAATTTAGTTCTATCACCCATTTTAACAGTTTTTATGTAGTTTTTAATTTTTTATGCAAAACAAAAGTAAAGTAACTAAGCAAATTAGAAATACTAAAATAAACTAGATAACTAAATGCAAAACTAAAATGCAAACTAAAATAAAATATGCAAGACAAAACAAAAAACAAGAACAAAAACAAGACAAGAAACAAAACAATCTACTTGAAAGAAGGTGGAGATAGAAAGGACGGTACTCACGTAGGTGCAACCTCCCCAAGCTTAGGTGTTTGCACACCTTGTTGGTGATGAAGACTTCTTGTGAGCTCCCTTGGACAACTCCTTCACCTATGGCTCCCCGGCAACAGCGCCAGAAAAACGCTTGATGGCTAGGTTGAGACTCCAAGTGCAGAGTGTGTAGCTAGTGGCAAGCCTTCTTCCCCACGAGGGTGACTCGAGGGTTTATATCGAACTCTTGGGGAGCCAGTATTTCAGCAGTTGTGTTCCAAGCTTCTTCCAGGATCCTGCAAACAAGTAGAGAATTTTGTGCCCTCAACCTCACCAAGTGGTTGTCAAGCACAAGGTGTGAGACTTCTAAATTGCAATGCAAAACTGAAAGTAAATGTGCAATAATTAAATCTACTACTAAATGCAAATGAGAAAATAAATATGCAATGGATTGTTTTTGTATTTTTGTGATGCAAGTGGTGATGGAGATAATGTAAATTCGAATTGGAGATGCAAGTAAAGTAAAGTGCAAGTAAAGTAAATTGCAGCAAAGTAACTAGAGTGTTTTCTTATATTTAAATTAGGACCAGGGTTCATGGTTTCACACTTGCATTCTCTCAAATAAAGTAGACGGTGGACATAAAGAATTACATGTGAGATTACAATAACATGTTTAACATTGAGTACTTTCATATGGGCGTCACATCCTAGCATAGAGATCTCTACGGTCATATTGATCCCTCTTATACTCCACCAAGATGCGAAATAAATCATAACACCTCGATAATTAAGGAAAAACCAGAGTATAGCTTTAAGCAATATGACATGAAGTTGAAGTAAGAACTTGTAGCGTTCCCACATTTAAATAATGTAAGGACACCTGTGTTATCGTGCTAGTCCCTGGATCAATTGCTAGCACCACAGTACAAAATTGAAATATCATGCAATTGCATCAAATTCTATTACATCTCATGATCCAGTCTTTACAAAATAGTATTACAACTTGCATAGTCTTAGAAGACTAGCAGAAAACTAAGATATACAGCGGAAGACATAGTACAACATTGAGCCCATCTTCTTCATGTGCCACAGGAAAAACATGTTGGTGATAGTCTCGAGATCCTAAACGAAATCCTCACTCGTTTTCAGAAACATCTGCAATATGGAATATGCAGCCACAAGGGAGTCAATACAATTTAATGTATTGGCAAGTAACACTGTGGTGGATATAAATGGCAAGACTAATACTACATGCTTATTTGGCTGAGTGGAGTTTTGTCTAAGTTTGCATAAAGCCAGTTTTCTCCTATCTTTTATCAAAAAACAATTTCATCTATAACAGGTATCACTGATAGAAACCAGTGAACCTTAACTAAATTAAGGAGTACCTCTGACAGAAATCAGGGTAACTCCTACCCTTGTTCACCCATCAAAATTTTATTATGAAGTTGGCATGATGAGATTCTTACGTCATTCCTTCTCCAGCTGCTCAAATTGTCCATGACCGGGGACACGGCTAAGATCTTAGTTTGTTGACTCTGCAGAGTTTGTGCACTTTCACCTTCAGACTCAAATCAGCCCAAACATCCTATACACCCTGAGTGCATTAAGGAAAGGAGAATATTGAGACGAGATCTTTCAGAAGAAATTTCACCACCGTCAGGCTTGACCCGTTCCAACCTATACCCCCTACATCTGCTTGTCAAGCGCTGGTGAGTTCATTCAACTTAGTTGATCAAGACAGAGCCCATATGACTAAAGGCTGCACGGGAAGCTACTAAACTTAGAGGTACTTATTAATCTCTTTATTCCTGGGTGGCCATCCTCAAGTGACAATCTCAAGTGGAATAACCCTTAGATAAGGGCCCTGAGGAAACACTCAACATAATCCAGTCTTACCACTTCCACCCAGGTGATTCATTAAAATTAGTAGTTTTATCCTCAACATCTAAATAAAACATTTGAAGAGCATAGCAATTCTACTAAGTTTAATGTATTCTATACTAGCAGGATATAGAAGGATGGCTACACACTAATTGGGGTATTAGCATAGCATAATATAACTTAGTAAAATTTCCTATCATTCATACTACTCAAAACTCTATAATGCATATAAAAAGAATAGGTAGTTGATGGTGTGTTACTTTCCTTGTTGAAGTTGGTGAAGAAATCACATTCTCTTCACAAAAGATCGTTGCTCTCCGTACAGTATATTCATTGAAAACACAATAACAAAATAAACAATCATTCTACCAAACAACACATACAAAGCAACAATGATGGAAAAGGGGATGTAACCAAGTTGGCTAGGGCAAGGTCAAGGTTTGAGTTGGAAGGTTCATTCTCTGTTGGTTCAATACTTGTTAAGGGGTTTCCAAGAGTTCACCAAGGTGATCTCACTATTTCAACTAAAATAACACATAATCATGTGTAAAACTTAGTTTCTTTTCATCAAAACATTTGAGTGATCTAAGTTAGTCCTTCCATTTTGGTTTAGGGTAGGTATAGGTTCAACTAACTTCATAACAATGGAGATAATAAGTTAAAATCTTGGGATTTTACATTTGGGTCAAGGGTTGGACAAAAACAACTTGTTATTCTTCAACTTGTGTGGATTTCTCCTGGTCTTCACATGCTCGTCTTCTTGAAGATCATCTTCATGCTTCTATTGTAGAATGATTCCTTGGATGGATTCTTCTCTTGGTCTTGATAAATTCTTCATGGACTTCTCACTAGTTGGTCCAAGGTGGGATAGGCACAACTACTACTAAGTCAATTTGGAAAGAAATAGGAAGAAAGATAGAAAGAGAGAGGGAGATGTTTTCTTCTGGATTTCTTCACTCTTGTACTTCATGGAGTTACTTCTAGTTGCTGTGGAGTCTAAGTCCTTCCTTCAACTTCTTCAATGATATTCCTCATATCTCTTCATGTTGCCACCAAGTTGAAAATGAAGTACCTCCTTGTGCTTGAGTCTTGATTTCCTTTTTGCTAACTTGATGAATTCTTGAAGCAAGAATAGGGGAGTGGAGAAGTAGATAGAGAACTAAAGTTCACTACTTGGTACTATATGTTATTGACACATTCTAAGGACTTGGTCTTGGCTCCAAATAACCATAACATCAAAGAATAGATGATGGAAACAATTTCTAAGACATGGTGAAAATGGATGTATCACTATGTTGTGGTTTCTGGTCAAAAAACACATGTCCATGGTCCAAGGGTGTACAAAATGGTTGGGCAAAGATGTATCTAGTTCAAGGTTACTAAATGGAACAATTTTGCAAAAGGAACTATATTGAAATTATTTATAGAATTAAATCTATGTCAAAAATACTCAAATAGACAATTTAATTCTAAATTCAATTTTAACTTGTTCAAAAATTATCTTGGGACAAAGGGTATGAAAGTACACATCCTAAGGTTTCCAAATATATTTTATTTTCATTTTTTGGATTTGCAGAATTTGAATTATGCCAAAAGTCATCAAACAAGCATATTTAAATTTGAACCAATTTAAGTTCGTCAAATTTGAATTTTAACAGTGCTAAAAGATTCTACAGATCCAAGGGATTTCAAAAAGTCCAAATTTGCTAAATTTGGCTAAGTGGTTGAGAAGATATGATGATTTGAAGTTGCAGGGGCTTTTCTGTAAATCTGCCAAAAATTCTACCGGAAAAAAAATTCGAATTAAAGGGGTGGCCACGTGGCGTGCTCTGATTGGATCCTGGTGCTGACTATGCACTACGTGGCTGCTGACTGGGCTACGCTGACTGTGCAGGTTTCATTAAATCTGAAGCGTTGGATCTAGATCCAACGATCGCGTACCCCTTCGGCTCAGATCTAATCGCATCCGTTCATCTAGATCGAACGGCAGAGAGAGAGGGGGAGGGCTCACCGGAGGGGTTCCACCGGAAAATGGCGCGACGGCGGCCGGAGTTGCAGATCCTGGACAGCGACGGTGCTAAGGGGGTCCTCGGGCTCGGGGAAGACCACGGGGACGCTCAGCGCGACACGACGAAGAGGATGATGGCGATGGCACGCTCCCTAGCTTCCGGGAGTGGCGCCAAGATGCGGACAGAGACGGCGCAAGTCCGGTGACGCACAGACGAACTTGGCGGCGTCTATTGGCTGCGCAAAACAAACGAGAAAAGATCTTAAAGGGTGCGCGGGGCCACGGGGATTCGATAACGACAGAATAGGGCGGCGGAAACTCACCAAGTCGGCCGGAATCAACCTAGCACGGCGACGGCGGTGAGAAACTCCGGCGAGCAAATTCTTCGCAGAGAGGGAGCGATTTACTCGGGGTCCAGAGGGGAAAGAGAGAGGAGCGGTAGGGCTTTAAGGGGCTGGGCTCGAATCTTCCGTTTTTGCTCTTAAACGCGAGAAATCACGGCGAGGAGAAACGGCCGCGACGGTTTCATCTCGGCGTTGAAGACGATGACGTCGCCCTGACGTCTGGTGTGGGGTCCACATGGCGGAGAGAGAAAGGGAGGGGCGGGTTGATGCTTGTTGGGCTCGTTTCCTGGGCCGCTGTCGGCCACGCGCGTGCGAGGGGGAGGGGGCAGAGTGGTGGGCTTGCTGGGTGGGCTGTTTTCCTCTTTTCTTTTTTTTGTTCTTTTCCTTTTTCTTTTTTCTATTTTCTTTAGTAAAACATAACCTTTTATTTATAAGTCCAAATGATCTAAAATTTGTTTCTAAAATTTTATAAAAATAAACTATTTTAAATGAAAACATTTATATGTTGTTTTAAACATTATTAAAAAAATTGTATTTTCAAAATATGATTAAATGGTTAATAGTAACTTAATGCTATTTTAAATAGAAAAACATATATATATAAATAAAGGTCAATTCAATTTTTAGTGGCTTTCTAAATGTTGAAAACATATTTTTGAAAGTCATTTCATCTTGTTTTCACAATTTTATATTTTGAAATAGGGGTACACCCTAATAATAACTAATGCTATTTTTAAATAGAAAACTAATAATTATTTGAGTGGCTTAATAAAATTTTAGAATAAAACCACAAGTCTTAATATTGTTTTCAATGCCCTCTTTTATGCTATATACAAAGCAAATGCTTTTTATTTTCACACCTTTATGTTTAAAACTTTGGAAAAACAACTAAAAGTTATTATTAACAAATTTTATTCTCATCAAATATTTTTTAGCTTAGAACTTTATTAAGGGTTATAAATCTTCGATTTTTTTTGTTGCCATAAACTATTTTCAAAGTAATATTTTAATTGAAAACATTTTATGTAATAAAGTTTTCCAAAGATAAAATGATTTTCTTTATCTAATGAAAATTCATTTTGAGAGGGTTTTAGGGTTTATGGAATAGAGATATAATTCTATTGGTAAAATCGATTTCATTGCATTATGTATTGTTTCCTTTTGTTTCTTGCTTCTCATTTGGTTCTTGGTGACTTGCATAACATGAAAATAAAAAGTTTTCAATTTTTTGTGATTTTTGCATTTTCCAAAAATCAGGGATGTTACAGACTACCACCCTAAAAAGGAATCTCGTCCCGAGATTTGGGTAGGCTAGAAAGAAAGATCAGGTTTTGGATAACTGGGTTCCAGAACAAATGGGTGGGCTACCACCCTTAAAAGAAACTTTTGTGGGTAGTATTTTTTTCATTAGAGTTGGAGTGTAGATTGATTTGAGATTGGCTTGAGTAGAACTTTCCTTCATGGTAGAGCTGTAGACCAACATAGGTATGTTGAACTACCTTGGACACTGAGGGGTCACTCTTTGTGTCAATCAAAAGTCCTTGGGTCACACTCAACTTGGTCTTTTGATGTCCTTGGAAATCTTCCATCTTGTTGTTGTTATCCTTGAAGGAAAACACCATGCTATTTCTAAATGAAATCTCATGGTAGGCACAAATATTCCATTGATTTATAGCTCCAAAGTTGGTTTGAGCCTCACAGAAACTAATACGTTTTAGCAATACTTGTGTAACACAGGGTGTTTATTATTTACCATTCTATGGTTTAGGCTTAACATCGTCGTCTCTCTAATAGGTATGTCACTAAGATTTAACATTCCTCATAGAAAAAGTAAATAATGTGAGTAGTCACCATGGGGGCCAATCCATGTTGTACTCAATCATTGCCTTGTACTTGGATTGATGAATCTTGTTCAACAACACTAGGTCACCTCACTGGTCTAGAAAGTTTCCAATCTGTAAGACAAACTTGAGCTAACTATTGTTTCTCAACTACTGGGTTGCGTAAAACTCTTATGTGACACAAACTGGATATTTGTGTTTCTTCATCATTTCTTCTCTTGGTGTAGTTGGCTCTGAAATCTTCATAGCTCATGCAACTTGGGATTCACTTGTCTTTCTTCACTTGTTGATTTGCTTGCTGCTCCTTATGATGTATTTGGCATTGATCATGGATGTGATTGTTCCTTCACACAAAAGGATCTTGAAAATAGTGACATTCCTCAATTGTATGGCTTGTGTCTCTATAGAGAACTAGTCATGACATTCTTGGGTGAAAGTTTTGTTGTTTCACTTCATGTGGTAGCTCTCTATGGTTGGTAAATGGGTATGGGATTTTGTTTGGCTTAGCATGGATGAGTAGAGATTAGGAAGAGACTAAAGAAAAGCCATGTCCTAACATAGCAGATCAAGGAAACTCATCTTACAAATAACACATAGCAAACATATAGCAACACATTCATCACACCAAACAACCAAGTTTTAGAAAACAACTAGTATTGTCGTACTACACTCGAAAGTATGATCAATACACTATCGTGTTAACGTTGTTCTAACAAAGTAACTATATTGGTGGTCTCATCTATATCTTCTTGAGTTCTTCAAATTCTTCTCTCCATTTCCTGAGGTCTTCTTGATTGTGGTGAATTCTAAGTTTTTCTTCAAGTTCTTCAATAATCTTCAATGTAGGTCTTCATGTGGTGAAACACTTCTTGCACTTCTTGGTATTATCATCAACATTCTTGTCTTGGTTGTATTGAAGAGGTAGGTCATCTAGAAAATTTTGAAGAATAATAGGTGAGAGGATATGAGAAAGATTAAGATGATTGTTTTGTTTCTAGAAAGTTTGGACATAGAAAGTTTTCAATCCTAGTGTGATCAATGGTTATTAACAACTTGTTGCAAATTGGATATTCACTATAGTGAGAAGGACAATGCACCTGCAAGCCAATCAGGGAACGGTCTCGTGTCCGTGGACACGTAAAGTTGTCCGGGCCGCTTCATCTCACTATGCCGCTAGGATCCAAAATACTCTAAGGAGATAATAACATGATCAAAAATGGCTTCCAAACCTAAGGGTCTCGAATCCTACAGGCAACACAATGCTCTGATACCATTTTGTAGCGTTCCCACATTTAAATAATGTAAGGACACCTGTGTTATTGTGCTAGTCCCTGGATCAATTGCTAGCACCACAGTACAAAATTGAAATATCATGCAATTGCATCAAATTCTATTACATCGCATGATCGAGTCTTTACAAAATAGTATTACAACTTGCATAGTCTTAGAAGACTAGCAGAAAACTAAGATATACAGCGGAAGACATAGTACAACATTGAGCCCATCTTCTTCATGTGCCACAGGCAAAACATGTTGGCGATAGTCTCGAGATCCTAAACGAAATCCTCACTCGTTTTCAGAAACATCTGCAATATGGAATATGCAGCCACAAGGGAGTCAATACAATTTAATGTATTGGCAAGTAACACTATGGTGGATATAAATGGCAAGACTAATACTACATGCTTATTTGGCTGAGTGGAGTTTTGGCTAAGTTTGCATAAAGCCAGTTTTCTCCTATCTTTTATCAAAAAACAATTTCATCTATAACAGGTATCACTGATAGAAACCAGTGAACCTTAACTAAATTAAGGAGTACCTCTGATAGAAATCAGGGTAACTCCTACCCTTGTTCACCCATCAAAATTTTATTATGAAGTTGGCATGATGAGATTCTTACGTCATTCCTTGTCCAGCTGCTCAAATTGTCCATGACCGGGGACACGGCTAAGATCTTAGTTTGTTGACTCTGCAGAGTTTGTGCACTTTCACCTTCAGAATCAAATCAGCCCAAACATCCTATACACCCTGAGTGCATTAAGGAAAGGAGAAGACTGAGACGATATCTTTCAGAAGAAATTCCACCACCGTCAGGATTGACCCGTTCCAACCTATACCCCCTACATCTGCTTGTCAAGCGCTGGTGAGTTCATTCAACTTAGTTGATCAAGACAGAGCCCATATGACTAAAGGCTGCACGGGAAGCTACTAAACTTAGAGGGACTTATTAATCTCTTTATTCCTGGGTGGCCATCCTCAAGTGACAACCTCAAGTGGAATAACCCTTAGATAAGGGCCCTGAGGAAACACTCAACATAATCCAGTCTTACCACTTCCACCCAGGTGATTCATTAAAATTACTAGTTTTATCCTCAACATCTAAATAAAACATTTGAAGATCATAGCAATTCTACTAAGTTTAATGTATTCTATACTAGCAGGATATAGAAGGATGGCCACACACTAATTGGGGTATTAGCATAGCATAATATAACTTAGTAAAATTTCCTATCATGCATACTACTCAAAAATCTATAATGCATATAAAAATAATACGTAGTTGATGGTGTGTTACTTGCCTTGTTGAAGTTGGTGAAGAAATCACATTCTCTTCACAAAAGATCGTTGCTCTCCGTACAATCTATTCATTGAAAACACAATAACAAAATAAACAATCATTCTACCAAACAACACATACAAAGCAACAATGATGGAAAAGGGGATGTAACCAAGTTGGCTAGGGCAAGGTCAAGGTTTGAGTTGGAAGGTTCATTCTCTCTTGGTTCAATACTTGTTAAGGGGTTTCCAAGAGTTCACCAAGGTGATCTCACTATTTCAACTAAAATAACACATAATCATGTGTAAAACTTAGTTTCTTTTCATCAAAACATTTGAGTGATCTAAGTTAGTCCTTCCATTTTGGTTTAGGGTAGGTATAGGTTCAACTAACTTCATAACAATGGAGATAATAAGTTAAAATCTTGGGATTTTACATTTGGGTCAAGGGTTGGACAAAAACAACTTGTTAGTCTTCAACTTGTGTGGATTTCTCCTGGTCTTCACATGCTTGACTTCTTGAAGATCATCTTCATGCTTCTATTGTAGAATGATTCCTTGGATGGATTCTTCTCTTGGTCTTGATAAATTCTTCATGGACTTCTCACTAGTTGGTCCAAGGTGGGATGGGCACAACCACTACTAAGTCAATTTGGAAAGAAATAGGAAGAAAGATAGAAAGAGAGAGGGAGATGTTTTCTTATGGATTTCTTCACTCTTGTACTTCGTGGAGTTGCTTCTAGTTGCTGTGGAGTCTAATTCCTTCCTTCAACTTCTTCAATGATATTCCTCATATCTCTTCATGTTGCCACCAAGTTGAAAATGAAGTACCTCCTTGTGCTTGAGTCTTGATTTCCTTTTTGCTAACTTGATGAATTCTTGAAGCAAGAATAGGGGAATGGAGAAGTAGATAGAAAACTAAAGTTCACTACTTGGTACTATATGTTATTGACACATTCTAAGGACTTGGTCTTGGCTCCAAATAACCATAACATCAAAGAATAGATGATGGAAACAATTTCTAAGACATGGTGAAAATGGATGTATCACTATGTTGGGGTTTCTGGTCAAAAAACACATGGCCATGGTCCAAGGGTGTACAAAATGGTTGGGCAAAGATGTATCTAGTTCAAGGTTACTAAATGGAACAATTTTGCAAAAGGAACTATATTGAAATTATTTATAGAATTAAATCTATGTCAAAAATACTCAAATAGACAATTTAATTCTAAATTCAATTTTAATTTGTTCAAAAATTATCTCGGGACAAAGGGTATGAAAGTACACATCCTAAGGTTTTCAAATATATTTTATTTTCAATTTTCGGATTTGTAGAATTTGAATTATGCCAAAATTCATCATACAAGCATATTTAAATTTGAACCAATTTAAGTTTTTCAAATTTGAATTTTAATAGTGCTAAAAGATTCTACAGATCCAGGGGATTTCAAAAAGTCCAAATTTGCTAAATTTGGCTAAGTGGTTGAAAAGATATAATGCTTTGAAGTTGCAGGGGCTTTTCTGTAAATTTCCCAAAAATTCTACCGGAAGAAAATAAAATCGAATTAAAGGGGTGGCCACGTGGCGTGCTCTGATTGGATCCTGGTGTTGTCTGTGCACTACGTGGCTGCTGACTGGGCTATGCTGACTGTGCAGGTTTCATTAAATATGAAGCGTTGGATCTAGATCCAACGATCGCGTACCCCTTCGGCTCAGATCTAATCGCATCCGTTCATCTAGATCGAACGGCAGAGAGAGAGGGGGAGGGCTCACCGGAGGGGTTCCACCGGAAAATGGCGCGACGGAGGCCGGAGTTGCAGATCCTGGACAGCGACGGCGCTAAGGGGGTCCTCGGGCTCGGGGAAGACCACGGGGACGCTCAGCGCGACACGGCGAAGAGGATGATGGAGATGGCGCGCTCCCTCGCTTCCGGGAGTGGCGCCAAGATGCGTCCGGAGACGGCGCGACTCCGGTGACGCACAGACGAACTTGGCGGCGTCTATTGGCTGCGCAAAACAAACAAGAAAAGATCTTAAAGGGTGCGCGGGGCCACGGGGATTCGATAACGACAGAATAGGGCGGCGGAAACTCACCAAGTCGGCCGGAATCAACCTAGCACGGCGGCGGCGGTGAGAAACTCCGGCGAGCAAATTCTTCGCAGAGAGGGAGTGATTTACTCGGGGTCCAGAGGGGAAAGAGAGAGGAGTGGTAGGGCTTTAAGGGGCTAGGCTCGAATCTTCCGTTTCTGCTCTTAAACGCGAGAAATCGCGGCGAGGAGAAACGGCCGCGACGGTTTCATCTCAGCGTTGAAGACGATGACGTCGCGCTGACGTCAGGTGTGGGTCCACATGGCGGAGAGAGAAAGGGAGGGGCGGGCTGATGCTTGTTGGGCTCGTTTCCTGGGCCGCTGTCGGCCACGCGCGTGCGAGGGGGAGGGGGCAGAGTGGTGGGCTTGTTGGGTGGGCTGTTTTCCTCTTTTCTTTTTTTTTGTTCTTTTCCTTCTTCTGTTTTCTATTTTCTTTAGTAAAACATAACCTTTTATTTATAAGTCCAAATGAGCTAAAATTTGTTTCTAAAATTTTATAAAAATAAACTATTTTAAATGAAAACATCTATATGTTGTTTTAAACATTATTAAAAAAATTGTATTTTCAAAATATGATTAAGTGGTTAATAGTAAATTAATGCTATTTTAAATAGAAAACATATAAATATAAATAAAGGTCAATTCAATTTTTAGTGGCTTTCTAAATGTTGAAAACATATTTTTGAAAGTCATTTCATCTTTTTTTCACAATTTATATTTTGAAATAGGGGTACACCCTAATAATAACTAATGCTATTTTTAAATAGAAAACTAATAATTATTTGAGTGGCTTAATAAAATTTTAGAATAAAACCACAAGTCTTAATATTGTTTTAAATGCCCTCTTTTATGCTATATACAAAGCGAATGCTTTTTATTTTCACACCTTTATGTTTAAAACTTTGGAAAAACAACTAAAAGTTATTATTAACAAATTTTATTCTCATCAAATATTTTTTAGCTTAGAACTTTATTAAGGGTTATAAATCTTCGATTTTTTTTTGTTGCCATAAACTATTTTCAAAGTAATATTTGAATTGAAAACATTTTATGTAATAAAGTTTGCCAAAGATAAAATGGTTTTCTTTATCTAATGAAAATTCATTTTCAGAGGGTTTTAGGGTTTATGGAATAGAGATATAATTGGATTGGTAAAATCGATTTCATTGCATTATGTATTGTTTCCTTTTGTTTCTTGCTTCTCATTTGGTTCTTGCTGACTTGCATAACATGAAAATAAAAAGTTTTCAATTTTTTGTGATTTTTGCATTTTCCAAAAATCAGGGATGTTACAGAACTTGCTAGATCTAGTCATGGAGATTGATTAGTGTCACTTCAAATCCCCGGTAACAAGGTACTCCTTTTTATCTCTAGTGAGGTAACTAAGAAAGGTTTAACAAAACCTAAGTGGATCGCTGAACTTCTGTCACTTTCACAGCACTAGCCACCCCCCGTTACTCCAACTAATGCACCCATCACCCCACACACGCTCTCAAGAACTAGATTGATCAAAGCTATCAAATAAGAACGGGGTACATAAAATACATCTACTCAAATAAATCAAGAGAAACAATTGCAATCTCAGATTCAATAACTCATAGAAAAGATCCACCACATAGAAATTACAACGGTGCCCGTAATCATGTGAGGCAGCTCGTACGGATCTAATTAGTGAAGCACATAGAGAGAGAGATACAAGTGCTACTTCCACAAACCCATAGCCCTGGGGTGGAATACTCCCTCTTCATGGAGATGTCGATGGAGATGACGTTGGAGGGGTAGGAGATCACACCGGCGGCGCCCCGCCGGAGTTTTCCCCCTCCAATTTGGAACTTCTGGTCTCTGTTTTGGTGTTTCGGTGTTTCGGCGGCGCTCTCCTCCATAAGGGTACGGGGGACCCTTTTTATAGTCGGTTTTAGGTCAAGACGGAGTCGGTAAGTCGAAGATGGAAGGAATTGGGGCCACAGGGGCCAAAAGGGGGCCTCTCACGCGGCCAAGGAATCTGGCCGTGTGGAGGGTCCTCTTTTGGGCCTCCTTGCCCAAGTCTCGTGGATCCTTCGCCCGCAAGTCTTCTCCTTCCAAGAAAATGACCCCCGCAGATTTTCAAGTGATTTCGCGGAAGTTTGCCCCCTGAAACGTCAAAAATATAGAAAACGGGGTTTCTGACAGGCAGGGTAAATTCCATAAAAGTTCGGGGACTTTGTAATTTAACCCTAAAATACTATAGAACATTGAATTATACCCTTATATGATGCAATATGTAATAGAAAACCATGTGAAAATATGCAAAATTCATCTATGCATTTTACATGCATCAGCGCAGCGCAAAGGAACCAGCCAAGCCCGACCCAATTCCTCTCTCTCTACGCGTTGGGTCCCACATATGACATCAGCGTGACGTGGCCATCTTCAAACTCCTGCCGGAAACCACGCCCGTTTCCTCATGATTTAACGTCAGCCGTTTCCATGTCATTGAAGGCAATAAATCCTTCCCCGTGGCCGTCTCCTTAAATCCCTCACTCCCCTCCTCCATTCCCCTCTGTCTCCTCTGCAAATCCCGTAACCATGGCGCTTTTATTTCTCGTCGGAGCTCTGCACATGCCGCCACCGTCTCCACCCGATTCCGGCGAAGGTATCGAGCGAGCGTCCCTCCCTCCTGTCCCTCTAGACTCCCCATCCCTAGATGCACCTCCCTGACCCATCCTTTTCTTTTTATACGCAGCAAAACACCGGAGCCACCCTCTCCCGAGGCTCACCGGATTCGACGGATCTCCGTCCGTGCATCACCGGCGACAGAGGACTTCTCAGGCGCTGTCAGCTCCTCCTACGAGTCTGCCGTGTCTCTCTGCACTCAGTCGTCACCTCCGTTGAGACGGATAATCACCGGAGCGCCGCCGCCATGAAGATCCAGAGCACCACGCCACCAGAGTCACGATTTCCGGTCACCCCACTGTTGGTGAGTATCCCTAGCCTCCTCTGTTTTATCACAACCCTTAGATCTAGATCACACGGTTGGTTTTGAGTCTGAAGCGGTACGCAATCCGGGCCATCGGATCAGGATCCAGTGGCCCAAACCCATTCACTTAAACCCAGTGAGCATGCCATGCAATGCCTAGTAAGCACCCAGTCACAGCTCCGTCAGCAGCCACGTCAGCCCATGTTTTTCTGTTTTGTCCGGAATAGAATAAAATTTTAGTTTTGCATAAACACCCCTATAGCTTAGAACCTTCATAACGTCTTAACCACCTGTCCAAATTTAGAAAACTTGGACTTTTTGGAATCAGCACAACATGTAGAAACTTTTGGCACTCGACAAATTTAAAATTGATCATTTAAAATTTGTTCAAATTCAAATATGCATGTTTGATGAATTTTGGCACAATTCAAATTCTACTAATCCAAAAATTGCAAATAAAATATTTTTGGAAACCTTAGGATTAGTACTTTCACACCCTATGTCCCAAAATAATTTTTGATCAAGTTAAATTTGATTTTAGAATTAATTGGTACATTTGAGAATTTTTGACATAGATTTAATTCTATAAATATTTTCAATATAGTTCCTTTTGACAATTGATACTTTGGTAACCTTGAACCAGAGACATATTTGACTAACCATTTTGGACACCCTTGGACCATGGCCATGTGTTTTTGACCAAAAACCCAACATAGTGATACATCCATTTTCACCATGTCATAGAAAGTGTTTCCATCATTTATCTTTGATGTGGTGGCTACTTTAGAGCCAAGACCAAGTCCTTAATATATGGCGATCACATATAAAATACCAAGTAGTGAACCTTAAACACTAGTACCTTGTTTTCTATCTACTTCTCCACTCCCCCATTCTTGCTTCAAGAATTCATCAAGTTAGCAAAATAGAAATCAAGACTCAAGAACAAGAAGGCACTTCATTTTCAACTTGGTGGCAACATGAAAATCTACAAGGAAGATCATTGAATAAATAGAAGAAAGGACTTGACTCCACATCAAATAGAAGCAACTCAAGCAAGTACAAGTGTGAAGAAATCCAGAAGAAAACATCTCCCTATCTCTTTCTATCTTTCTTCTTATTTTCTTTCTTTTTTATTTGAATTAGTGGTGTTTGTGAAAATCCCATACCCAAACCAATTAGTGAAGTGAAAGCCATGAAGAATTTATCAAGAACAAGAGAAGAATCCATCCAAGGAACAAGACTACAATAGAAGCATGAAGAGGATCTTCAAGAAGACAAGCATGTGAATACTTGGAGCAATCTATACAAGTTGAAGAATAACAGGTTGTGTTTGTCCAACCATTGAACCAAATGGAAATCCCAAGACTATATCTTGTTATCTCTATTGCTATGAAGTTAGTTGAACCTAGACCCACCTTAACCCAGTATGAAAAGGACTAAGTGTTACACATTGTTATGTGGTACTTTAGTTGAAATAGCTGATCATCCTTAGTGAACTCTTGGAACTTCTTAGATAAATATGTTTTCAATAAAGTTTGGTTACTACCAACTCAATCTAAACCATCCTTAGTATACTATTAACCCCCTTAACAAATATTTAAACCATTAGAGAGTAAATCTTTCAAACTCAAACCTTGACCTTGTCCTAGCCCTTGGTTAAACCCCTTTGTTATGTTAATTGCTCTATTTGTTTCTTCACTGGTATGTTTGTTTGATAGTATGCTTGTTTATTTTGTTATTGTGTTTTCAATGAATAGATTGTACGGAGAGCAACAATCTTTTGTGAAGAGAGTGTGAATTCTTCACCAACTTCAACAAGGCAAGTAACACATAATTCAACTACCCATTATTTTCTATATGCATTAGTTTATTTTGAGTAGTATGCATGATAGGAAATTTTACTAAGTTATATTATGCTATGCTATATCCCAGTAGTGTGTAGCCATCCTTATTACCTTCTTACTTTTGAAGACTTGGTACTTAGTGGATGCTTAGCCTTGCTAGAAAAATTGTTTTACTTGATGTTGTGGAAAAATTGTGAGTAACAACTTCAATGAACCACCTGGGTCGATTGGTAATGCAGGGCTATTGATAATTGAGTGTCTCCCCAAGGGGAGTTCACTTGAAAGAATGCCACCCAGGAACAAAGTGATTATAATGTGCACTACGGTGCAACCTTTATTTTTCAATTGCCCAGCTGTAATTTCTTCACCCAGCATGTTATTTTTATGGAGAGACACCACTAGTGAACCTATGAACCCCGGTCCATTTTTTTCACACTATTAAACAAACCACAACAATTTCCTGCTCTCTTTACTTTCTGAAAGCATACACTGTTTTCCACACTATACGTCTAATCTTTGTTTTCAGCAAGACCGGTGAGATTGACAACCTCATTGTACCGTTGGGGCAAAGTATTTTGGTTGTGTTGTGTGCAGGTTCCACGTTGTTGCTGACACCGGTGAAGCGCCAGCACCACCGTTAGTTGCATCAACCTTCCGAAGGTCCTCTTTCTCCTACTAGATTGATAACCCTGGTTCTTAACTAAGGGGAAAATTCCTACCGCTGTGCTCATCACACGCTCCTCTTGGGGTCTCCCAATCCAAGCATCAAGGATATTTTCTGGCGCTGTTGCCGGGGACTTAATCATCATCAAGAAGCCTCTCCGTCAGGGCACCATCAAAGCGTAGAAACTACCAACTCAATCTAAACCATCCTTAGTATACTATTAACCCCCTTAACAAATATTGAAACCATTAGAGGGTGAATCCTCAAACTCAAACCTTGACCTTGTCCTAGCCCTTGGTTAAACCCCTTTGTTATGTTAATTGCTCTGTTTGTTTCTTCACGGGTATGTTTGTTTGATAGTATGCTTGTTTATTTTGTTATTGTGTTTTCAATGAATAGATTGTACGGAGAGCAACGATCTTTTGTGAAGAGAGTGTGAATTCTTCACCAACTTCAACAAGGAAAGTAACACATCATTCAACTACCCATTATTTTCTATATGCATTAGTTGATTTTGAGTACTATGCATGATAGGAAATTTTACCAAGTTATATTATGCTATGCTATATCCCAGTAGTGTGTAGCCATCCTTATTACCTTGTTACTTTTGAAGACTTGGTACTTAGTGGATGCTTAGCCTTGCTACACAAATTGTTTTAATTGATGTTGTGGAAAAACTCTAAGTAACAACTTCAATGAACCACCTGGGTGGATTGGTAATGCGGGGCTGTTTATAGTTGAGTGTCTCCTCGAGGGGATTTCACTTGAAGGAATGCCACCCGGGAACAAAGTGATTATGATGTTCCCCAAGTTTAGATTGCCTCCAGTGCAGCCTTTAGTCATATGGGCTCTGTCTTGATCAACTAAGTTGTGAGGGTTCAGCCTGGGCTTGACAAGCAGATGTAGCAAAATTATAGGTGGAACGGGTCTTGCCATTGGGTTGGATTCTTACTTCTGAAAGATCTCGTCTCGATTCTTATCCTTTCCTTAGTGCACTCACGGTTTATAGGATGTTTGGGTTGAGTTGAGTCTGACGGTGAAAGTGCACAAGCTCTGTAGAGTCAACAAACTAAGATCTTAGCCGTGTCCCCCGTTATGGAGAACTATGAGCAGCTGGACAATGAAGGACGGAAGAATCACATAACCGTTTTCAATAACTAAAATTTTGACCAAGTGAACAATATTTGTGGTGCTTGGATCTTAATCCAATGTTTCCACCCTTTGAAAAGAAAAGTTGTTTTACAAAAGTGATAGGAGAAAACTGGCTTTATGCAAACTTAGCCAAAACTCCACTCAGCCAAATAAGCATGTAGTATTAGTATTGCCATTTATATCCACCATAGTGTTACTTGCCAATACATTAAATTGTATTGACTCCCTTGTGGCTGCATATTCCATCATGTAGATGTTTCTGAAGACGAGTGAGTATTTCATTTAGGATCTCGAGACTATTGCCAACATGTTTTGCCTATGGCACATGAAGAAGATGGGCTCAATGTTGTTCTATGTTTTCCACTGTAATACTTTGTTTTCTACTAGTCTTCTAAAACTATGCAAGTTGTAATATTATTTTTTGTAAAGACTGGATCATGCGATGTAATAGAATTTGAGCATTTGCATGATATTTTCATCTTGTACTATGGTGCTAGCATTTGATCCAGGGACTAGCACAATAACACAGATATTCTTACATTATTTAAATGTGGGAATGCTACAAAATGGTATCAGAGCATTGTGTTACCTGTAGAATTCGAGACCCTAAGTTTGGAAAAGACCCTAGGATTGAAAATTTTCTATGTTCGAACTTTCTAGAAACAAAACAGTCATCTTAATACTTCTCATATCATCTCATCTATTATTCACCTTCAAAATTTTCTAGATGACCTACCTCTTCAATACCATCAAGACATGAATGTTGATGACCATACCATGAAGTGCAAGAAGTATTTTCACCACATGAAGACCTACACTCAAGACAATTGAAGAACTTGAAGAAAAACATAGACTTCACAACAATCAAGAACACCTCAAGACATTGAGAGAAGAATCTGAAGAAAACTCAAGAAGTTATAGATGAGACCACCAATCTAGTTAGGTCATTTGAACTATGTTAACGTATTAGTGTATTGATCATACCAATGAGTGTGGTATGACAATATTAGTTTGTTTTGTAAAACCTTGTTGTTTGGTGGGATGAATGAGTTGTTATATGTTTGTTATGTGTTGTTGCAAGATGAGTTTCCTTGATCTGCGGTGTTTGGATAGGACCTACCTTAGCTATCTTTATAACCTCTACTCATATCTCCCTAAAACCCTAAATAGATGCCTATCCAAAATGTCAATAACCATGAGAAGTCAATAGCATTGCAGATGCTACTAGAAGCTCAAACTCAGATGATACAGCTGATGATCCAGAATCAAGCCAGCAACCCCAATAAGGAGTTAGCACCAGGAATGCAGCAAGTGTTAGATACCCAATCTCAGATAGTGCACATGATGTCCCAAAGCATGGCCAATAGTGAAAACAATCAACCCTTGGTACCTAGAGATAACTAGGAGACAGAAGAAGAAATGTTTTCAACACTCAAAGCCTGCAAATCTTGTGGAGAGATAGGACACTATTCCAAAGAATGTCCTGATGAGTGTCCCCATGGTGATGCAAACAACTCAACTGAAGGATACTTCACTCAACTTACTTGTTTTCTGTGTGAAGGAACAACACATGTTCCAACACAATGTCCACTTTACCCCATGGTACAAAAAGTTGGACAACAAGCCAAAGTGGGAATTCTTAGTGCAATCAAAGAGAACTTAGGAAAACCAGAAGTGAAGGGAAAACGCAAGCTGGAGACTATTCTGATGGACCATGTCAAGATGAACACTGGAGCCAAGACTACCCCACATGCCCATTCATCCAAACACAGCACCAAGAATTGTTATTATTGTGAAGAGGATGGACACTTATCTAAAAATTGTCCAAACAAGCAACCTAGACTATTTGACAATATAGTGGAGTATTATGGACAAAAATATGAAGATATGATGGCCAATTTAATGCCATCAAAGAAGAATAAGAAACTTCAGAAGAACCCCAATCATGTCTATAGAGACATCAGCCAAGTGACATGCTTCAAATGCAGAGATAAAGGACACTATGCAAATAGTTGCCCTCAAAAGAAGAAGGAAGGAAACATGACATTCTACAAAAAGGCATAATAAGGTACGAAGAAATATATGTCCAAGAATAAGTATTATGTGAAGTTTTATTTTGGAAATACATGTTCCTTAGAAGTTTCTTCCGGTGTAATAAAATACAATGAATGCTTGAGAAATATGTTTCCATTTGAATAAATAAGATGAGTGGTGATATCCTCCTAACTTGATCTTTTGATTGACCCAAAGAGTGACCCCTCAGTGTCAAAGGTAGTTCAACAGAATTTTGTTGGTTTTTAACTCTACCATGAGGGAAAGTTCTACTCAAACCATCATAAGAAAAACCACACTGCAAGCTATGTGAATGGACACATCCTATTGGAAGAGAGTCTTAACCCATGGAACCCTAAAGTTTAAAAACATGGATTCAAGACCGCAGTACAAACAAGGAGTTGATATATTCTATACAATAGCACCATGGTAGATGAAGTATGACTCCAGCTGAAGATATAGTAAAACCAGCAACCAGTTAGACAAGAGTTTAGACTACCCGCAAAAGTTTCTTTTAAGGGTGGTAGCCCACCCAGTTGTTCTGGAACCCAGTTACCCAAACCTAATCTTTCTTTCTAGCCTTTCCAAATCTCGGGACGAGATTTCTTTCAAGGGTGGTAGTCTGTAACATCCCTGATTTTTGGAAAACTTAAAAATCACAAAAATTTGAAATTTTTTGTTTTCTTATTATTACATGTCACCAATAAATAAGTAAAAATCTAACACAAAGGAAATATTATATTTTATTACAATCTTATTGAAAATAACAATCCAAACATGTATCTAACTCCATAACCCTAAAAAGAAATTTTCAAAATAAGTTTTATTATTTCAAATTATGTAGCAAACCATAGAGGATATAAAATGGTTTTACTAACAACTTGTTTTACAAATGAATGTTCTCAACTTCTACCTAACATTAATAACTCATCCTCCATTTATTGACTATGGAAAATATTTGTGAAGCTCAAACTAATTGTAAAGATTTCAAGTACTACATTACGTATTAAGTAAGAAAAAGTTTTTCACAATATTTTCTTGGTATGAAAATGAGTTATGAAACAATACTTTAAATGGTTTTGGTCCTTGAATTTTATTTGAACCTAACTTCAGTTAAATGTTTCTCTAATTTTTGAAATAACATTAAATGGATATTAACTACTTAACCATATTTTGAAAATATAATTATTTAAAGTGTTGAACCAGAACAAAAATGTTTAATTTTGAAAGAGAAAGATTTTACAAAATTATAGAATTTTATTTGAGGGAAATTCGATTTGTAAATCATAAGTTATGGACTAAACAATAAAACATGAAAAAAAAACAAAAAAAGGAAAACTGAACAAAAAAAAGAGAAAAAGAGAGAGACAAAGCAGCCCAGCCCACTCCACTCCCAGCCAGTCGAAACTGGGCCGAGCCCTATCCCTATCCCCTGCGCGCGCAGCGCAAAGGAACCAGCCAAGCCCGACCTAGCTCCTCTCTCTCTACGCGTTGGGTCCCACATATGACATCAGCGTGACGTGGCCGTC
The DNA here is from genome assembly GCA_028641055.1 of Alopecurus myosuroides. Taxonomy (NCBI): domain Eukaryota; kingdom Viridiplantae; phylum Streptophyta; class Magnoliopsida; order Poales; family Poaceae; genus Alopecurus; species Alopecurus myosuroides. The sequence goes on along the minus strand of CM054057.1, from coordinate 243,177,661 downwards.
TTCAACCTCCTGCCGGAAACCACGCCCATTTCCTCATGATTTAACGTCGGCCGTTTCCGTGTCATTGAAGGCAATAAATCCTTCCCCGTGGACGTCTCCTTAAATCCCTGACTTCCCTCCTCCATTCCCCTCTGTCTCCTCTGCAAATCCCGTAACCATGCCGCTTTTATTTCTCGTCGGAGCTCTGCACATGCCGCCACCGTCTCCACCCGATTTCGGCAAAGGTATCGAGCGAGCGTCCCTCCCTCCTGTCCCTCTAGACTCCCCATCCCTAGATGCACCTCCCTGACCCATCCTTTTCTTTTTCTACGCAGCAAAACACCGGAGCCACCCTCTCCCGAGGCTCACCGGATTCGACGGATCTCCGTCCGTGCATCACCGGCGACAGAGGACTTCTCAGGCGCTGTCAGCTCCTCCTACGAGTCTGCCGTGTCTCTCTGCACTCAGTCGTCACCTCCGTTGAGCCGGATAATCACCGGAGCGTCGCCGCCATGAAGATCCAGAGCACCACGCCACCAGAGTCACGATTTCCGGCCACCCCACTGTTGGTGAGTAGCCCTAGCCTCCTCTGTTTTATCACAACCCTTAGATCTAGATCACACGGTTGGTTTTGAGTCTGAAGCGGTACGCAATCCGGGCCATCAGATCAGGATCCAGCGGCCCAAACCCATTCACTTAAACCCAGTGAGCATGCCACGCAATGCCTAGTCAGCACCCAGTCACAGCTCCGTCAGCAGCCACGTCAGCCCATGTTTTTCTGTTTTATCCGGAATAGAATAAAATTGTAGTTTTTCATAAACACCCCTATAGCTTAGAACCTTCATAACGTTTTAACCACCTGTCCAAATTTAGAAAACTTGGACTTTTTGGAATCAGCACAACATGTAGAAACTTTTCGCACTGGACAAATTTAAAATTGATCATTTAAAATTTGTTCAAATTCAAATATGCATGTTTGATGAATTTTGGCATAATTCAAATTCTACTAATCCAAAAATTGCAAATAAAATATTTTTGGAAACCTTAGGATTAGTACTTTCACACCCTATGTCCCAAAATAATTTTTGATCAAGTTAAATTTGATTTTAGAATTAATTGGTACATTTGAGAATTTTTGACATGGATTTAATTCTATAAATATTTTCAATATAGTTCCTTTTGAGAATTGATACTTTGGTAACCTTGAACCAGAGACATATTTGACTAACCATTTTGGACACCCTTGGACCACGGCCATGTGTTTTTGACTAAAAACCCAACATAGTGATACATCCATTTTCACCATGTCATAGAAAGTGTTTCCATCATTTATCTTTGATGTGGTGGCTACTTTAGAGCCAAGACCAAGTCCTTAATATATGGCAATCACATATAAAATACCAAGTAGTGAACCTTAAACACTAGTACTTTGTTTTCTATCTACTTCTCCATTCCCCCATTCTTGCTTCAAGAATTCATCAAGTTAGCAAAATAGAAATCAAGACTCAAGAACAAGAAGGCACTTCATTTTCAACTTGGTGGCAACATGAAAATCTACAAGGAAGATCATTGAATAAATAGAAGAAAGGACTTGACTCCACATCAAATAGAAGCAACTCAAGCAAGTACAAGTGTGAAGAAATCCAGAAGAAAACATCTCCCTATCTCTTTCTATCTTTCTTCTTATTTTCTTTCTTTTTTATTTGAATTAGTGGTGTTTGTGACAATCCCATACCCAAACCAATTAGTGAAGTGAAAGCCATGAAGAATTTATCAAGACCAAGAGAAGAATCCATCCAAGGAACAAGACTACAATAGAAGCATGAAGAGGATCTTCAAGAAGACAAGCATGTGAATACTTGGAGCAATCTATACAAGTTGAAGAATAACAGGTTGTGTTTGTCCAACCATTGAACGAAATGGAAATCCCAAGACTTTATCTTGTTATCTCTATTGCTATGAATTTAGTTGAACCTAGACCCACCTTAACCCAATATGAAAAGGACTAAGTGTTACACATTGTTATGTGGTACTTTAGTTGAAATAGCTGATCATCCTTAGTGAACTCTTGGAACTTCTTACATAAATATGTTTTCAATAAAGTTTGGTTACTACCAACTCAATCTAAACCATCCTTAGTATACTATTAACACCCTTAACAAATATTTAAACCATTAGAGAGTAAATCTTTCAAACTCAAACCTTGACCTTGTCCTAGCCCTTGGGTAAACCCCTTTGTTATGTTAATTGCTCTATTTTTTTCTTCACTTGTATGTTTGTTTGATAGTATGCTTGTTTATTTTATTATTTTGTTTTCAATGAATAGATTGTACGGAGAGCAACGATCTTTTGTGAAGAGAGTGTGAATTCTTCACCAACTTCAACAAGGCAAGTAACACATAATTCAACTACCCATTATTTTCTATATGCATTAGTTGATTTTGAGTAGTATGATGATAGGAAATTTTACTAAGTTATATTATGCTATGCTATATCCCAGTAGTGTGTAGCCATCCTTATTACCTTCTTACTTTTGAAGACTTGGTACTTAGTGGATGCTTAGCCTTGCTAGAAAAATTGTTTTACTTGATGTTGTGGAAAAATTCTGAGTAACAACTTCAATGAACCACCTGGGTGGATTGGTAATGCAGGGCTATTGATAGTTGAGTGTCTCCCCAAGGGGAGTTCACTTGAAAGAATGCCACCCAGGAACAAAGTGATTATGATGTTCTTCAAGTTCAGATTGCTTCCAGTGCAGCCTTTAGTCATATTGGCTCTGTCTTGATCAACTAAGTTGTGAGGGTTCAGCCTGGGATTGACAAGCAGATGTAGCAAAATTATAGGTGGAACGGGTCTTTCCATTGGGTTGGATTCTTACTTATGAAAGATCTCGTCTCGATTCGTATCCTTTCCTTAGTGCACTCAGGGTGTATAGGATGTTTGGGTTGACTTGAGTCTGAAGGTGAAAGTGCACAAGCTCTGCAGAGTCAACAAACTAAGATCTTAGCCGTGTCCCCAGTTATGGACAACTATGAGCAGCTGGACAAGGAAGGACGGAAGAATCACATCACCATTTTCAATAAGTAAAATTTTGACCAAGTGAACAGTATTGTGGTGCTTGGATCTTAATCCAATGTTTCCACCCTTTGAAAAGAAAAGTTGTTTTACAAAAGTGATAGGAGAAAACTGGGTTTATGCAAACTTAGCCAAAACTCCAATCAGCCAAATAAGCATGTAGTATTAGTCTTACCATTTGTATCCACCATAGTGTTACTTGCCAATACATTAAATTGTATTGACTGCCTTGTGGCTGCATATTCCATCCTGCAGATGTTTCTGAAGACGAGTGAGGATTTCATTTAGGATCTCGAGACTATCGCCAACATATTTTCCTGTGGCACATGAAGAAGATGGACTCAATGTTGTTCTATGTTTTCTGATGCAATACTTCGTTTTCTGCTAGTCTTCTAAGACTATGCAAGTTGTAAATTTTTTTTGTAAAGACTGGATCATGCGATGTAATAGAATTTGATGCATTTGCATGATATTTTCATCTTTTAGTGTGGTGCTAGCATTTGATCCAGGGAATAGCACAATAACACAGATGTTCTTACATTTTTTAAATGTGGGAACGCTACAAAAGGTCTTCCCAAAACAATTGGACAAGAAGCATTGCATTCAATATTCAAGACAACAAAATCAACGGGGAAAAGATTATTATTAACCATGATAAGAACATCATAAACTCTCCCCAAAGGTTTCTTTCTAACATTATCAATAAGACGAACATCCAAATAACAGGGTTCCAAAGATGGTAAATCAAGAATATCATAAAGTCTCTTAGGCATAACAGAGATTCTTGCACCAAGATCACATAGAGCATTGCAATTAAAATAATTCACTTTCATTTTTATAATGATTTTTAACCCATTATCTAACTTCCTAGGGATAGAGGCTTCACATCTTAATTCATCCTCTCTTATTTGCATGAGAGCATTCGTAATATGTTTTGTGAAAGCCATATTCATAACACTAGCATTAGGACAACTAGCAAGATTTTGTAAAAACGAAAACACTTCAGTTATGTTGCAATCATAAAAGTTAAGATCATCTTTATCAAAGGTAATAAGACTATTGTCTCCCATGTTTCTAAAAATTTCAGCACTATTATCAGGAGCATTTTTAGCAGTTTCAGGCAATTTTGCATTTTTAATAGCAGGAGTGGGCGTATTGCAAACACCAATTACTTTACCATTGATAGTAGAAGGTTTACTATCATGATAGGCTTCAGTTTTACTAGTGGTGGTAAGGGTGCAAATATTAGCTATATTATTCTTTCTAGCTATTTCATCTTCTCTTTCCCATCTAGCATGCAATTCAGCTAACATCCTAACATTATCATCAATTCGAATTTGGATGGCATTCCAGGTTTTGCTTTCTTTAACATCATGAGGCATAAATTTTAGTTTCATAAAATCAACATCAAGAGTAAGGCTATCAACTTTAGAAGCAAGACCATCAATTTTACCAATTTTTTCCTCAACAGATTTATTGAAAGCAGTTTCTGTACTAATAAAATTCTTAAGCATGTTCTCAAGATCAGAGGGTACAATTTTGTTGCTGTTATAATAATTACCATAAGCATTATTATTATTAGGAGGATATGGCCTATAATTATTGCTACCAAAATTATTCCTATAAGCATTGTTGTTGAAATTATTATTTTTAATGAAGTTCATATCAACATGCTCTTCTTGAGAAACCAAAGAGGATAAAGGAACATTGTCTGGATTAATAGGAGCATGGCCATTAACAAGAATTGACATAATAGCATCGAGTCTATCATTCAAAGAGGAGATTTCTTCAACAGAATTTACCTTCTTACCAGTTGTAGCTCTCTCAGTATGCCATTCCTAATAATTTACCATCATATTATCAAGAAGCTTTGTTGCTGCCCCCAAGGTCATGGACATAAAGGTTCCTCCAGAAGCTGAATCCAGAAGGTTTCTTGAAGAAAAATTCAGTCCTGCATAAAAGGTTTGGATGATCATCCAAGTAGTCAGCCCATGAGTGGGACAATTCTTTACTAAAGACTTCATTCTTTCCCAAGCTTTAGCAACATGGTCATTATCAAGTTGCTTAAAATTCATAATTCCACTTCTTAAAGATATAATCTTAGCAGGAGGATAATATTTTCCAACGAAAGCATCTTTACACTTGGTCCAAGAATCAATACTATTTCTAGGCAAAGATAACAACCATTATTTAGCTCCTCTCTCAAAGAGAAAGGAAACAATTTTAGTTCAATAACATCTCCATCTACATCTTTATATTTTTGCATCTCAGATAGTTCAACAAAATTATTAAGTTGGGCAGCAACATCATCAGTACTAACACCAGAAAATTGCTCTCTCATAACAAGATTTAATAGTATAGGCTTAATCTCATAAAAATCAGCAGTAGGAGCAGATGGAGCAATAGGTGTGCTAATGAAATCATTGTTGTTCGTGCTAGTAAAGTCACACAACTTAGTGTTCTCAGGAGTAGTCATTTTAGCAAGACTAAAAACAGGATAAAAAGACAACTAGAATATGAACTAATTTTTATGTGTTTTTGATATAGAGAACCAAACAAGACAAAATAAAATAAACTAAGAAAAACTAAAACAAAGTAAAGAGATTGGAAGTGAGAGACTCCCCTTGCATAAATTTTGTTCCTCCCTGGTAACGGCGCCAGAAATTAGCTTGATGCACGTGTAACACACGTTCGTTGGGTGACCCCAAGAGGAAGGTATGAAGATCACAGTAGGAGGAAGGAGTAACTTCAGAAGGTTGATGCAGCTGAGATAGCAGGGCACACTACCGGTTCAGCAGCAACGTGGAACCTACACAACACAATTAAATCACTTTGCCCCCAACAAATCAGTGAGGTTGTCAATCTCACCGGTTCTGCTGACCACAAAGAGGTTAAACGCATGGTGTGGAAAACAGTAGCAGAAGTGTGAAAACAGTGGTTGTATTATCAGTATGAGAAAATGGATCGGGGTCCACAGTTCCCTAGTGGTGTCTCTCCGTGAAAGATAAATAACATGTGTGGTGAACAAATTACAGCTGGGCAATTGACAGAAAACAAGGCTGCACCGTAGTGCATATGAAAGACATAAATATTACTATGTGATTCATGCGGGAATTACAACAGAATACATAGACCCCATCCAACTGCATCTATGACTAATAATCCACCGTCCGAATATCATCCGAACAAACGTTGGGTATTAAGTTGCAAGCAACACATAATTGCATTAAGCAAAGTGTGTAATGTAAACAATAGAATCATCCTTAGACAAAGAATTGTTGTTTTCCCCCTAATGGAAACAACACATCCTCCATCCGTCATGTTTATGTCACTCGAGCACAGATGCAAAGAAGGCATGAAACCACTATCGAGCACAAATACTCCCTCTTGGAGTTACTAGCATCTACTTGGCCAGAGTATCTACTAATAATAGAGAGCATGCAAGATCATAAATAACATATACATTAAGATAACATGATAGATTGATTATCAGAAGACATAGCATTCAACATTCATCGGATCCCAGCAAACACAACATGTAGCATTACATAAAGATGATCTCGATCATGTGATTCAGCTCACGAGATCTAAACATGAGTCATAAAGTGGAGGAGAAAACCATCTAGCTACTGCTATGGACCCGTAGTCCAGAGAAGAACTACTCACGCATCACTTCCGAGGAGGGCATGGTGGTGTAGACCCCTCCGGTATTGAATTTCCCTCCCGTCAGGGTGCCGGAGAGAGCTCCATAACCCTTTCGATCTTGAGATGACGATACGACGGCCTCGGGTGTTTCTAGGGGAAAAAAGTGGTATATCTCTAGGGTTAATATGTCGGGGGATTATATAGGCAAAAGAGCGATGGCAGAGGGAATCCTGGGGGCCCATACCACCCCCAGGCGCGGCCAGGGGGCACGCCGCCCTATCGTGTGGCCCCCTGTGGCCCCTATCCGTGTCTCTTCGGGACTCCGTGGAACCTTCAGGAATTCTAAGACTTCCGGGCTTCGAATTTTCCAATTTCGATAATATTTCTAGAACAAATTTTCTGAAACTAAAAACAGCAGAAAACAGGGAACTGGCTCTGTGGCATCTTGTTAATAGGTTAGTCCCGGAAATCGATAAAAATGACATAAAGTGTATAGAAAACATGTAGGAAATAACATGAAAACAACATGGAACATCATAAATTAAGGATACATTTATGACGTATCACCCTCCCCGGTCCCAATAGCGCCCATCGGCCCCCAACTTAGGCCATCCTATGGCATCTTCCATGACACCACCACAACAATCAAGAAGATTTCATATGCTGGAATTTTCCACCCCATATATGGATATATTATTGAGTGAATATCGACATGAGAGAAGCTATCCCATATTAGCTTATGGGGGATCAATTTACAAGTCTTCAACAAGCGAAGCGCAATCAAGAAAGGTGGTCCATCTTGAGGTGATTAAGATCGTCATCATCTAGATCAAGTGGATTGTGCAACAAAAGTTATGACTTAGATACGGTTTCTATTTTACTGGTCTCATTATGTATTTTGGAGATAGGGTTATATGATAGATAATCGTTCTATCAAGAGGGACTCTCGAATGCGTATGTTGATCGTATCCATCGCAGAAAGCTCAAACCTTTGAATCCTTGGCATCATCATTCTTGGATCCTATTTGGATTTTCTACATATTTGGTTCTAGAGCTTGTCGTTTTTTAAATTTCAAGCCCAAGTTCATCCAAAACGGATTTCGTATGAAAACCTTATCGTGTTTTGCTTGTTGGAGGTTTTACAGGTTGTTATTTATAGATAGTTCAAACCTTCGTCATTTGGTTATATCCTCCCATATTTTACTATGTCATTTCTATGCATATTATTTTAGTTCTCATTGTTGCGATTTCAATAAGCCTAAGAACATCGAAAACAAAGACCGGATGCAAAAGTTATGGCCGTTTTTGTACCGAGGTTTTTCCAGTTTTTTTCAGGAGCGGTAGTACCACCCCCAGTACCGCCTATACCCCCTTCGGGATGCCACGGGCGGTAGTATCGGTGGCACGAGCCATTGTACTGCTACCTGGAGCTAATTTTCAGCCCGTTGGTGTTCTCTCGGGGTGGTAGCGGCGCAGGTTTGAGCGGTACTACCACCCTTCCGTGTTTTTGCTCCTCAAAGGTTGGATCTTTGGGTGGCCTATTTAAGGGGCCTTCTTCCGCAATAGTTCCCCAACTCTTTGAGAAACTTTTGACCTCCAAAAGCTTGCTATCTCTCTATCCATCCAATTATTCTTGCTTCCACTTGAGGAAAAGAGAGAGGAGATCTAGATCTACAGCTCCACGAATCAATCCCTCCTCTTTGTGAGGAGAACCTATTAGATCTAGATCTAGGGATTCATTAGTTGTTTTCCTTGTTCTTCCTCCTTTCTCCCTCCATACCATTGGTTGCTTTGGTGGGATTTGGAAGAGAAAGACTTGACCACTTTGTGTGTTCTTCCCATTGCATTAAGTGCATCGGTTTGAGTTCTCCATGGTGATACGTGAAAGAGAAGTTTGAGAAGCTTGTTACTCCTGGGTGCTTGGGCACTAGAGGGCGTTGTTACTCTCGGGTGTTTGGCCACCGGGGAGCATGTTCCTGTTGGGTGCATTGTGTACCCTAGACGGTTAGTGCTTGGATATTCCACCTTGTTGCAAGAAGCTTTAGATTGATCTTAGTTGAGAGCCTCCAATTAAGTTGTGGAGATAGCATCAACCTAGTGTAAGGTTTGGTCACCGCCTTCAAGAGGACCTCATAGTGGAAACGAGCATCTCCCTAATCGAAGAAGCTCAAGGAGAATAGGGCGAGCAAAAATGTGCGTTGGAGTGCCTTGGCCGCTCCACACACACCTCCAACGAAGACGTACTTCCCTTGGGAAGGAACATCAGGAATCACATTGTGTCTCTTTGTGCTTCGGTTATTTATTTATCCAAGCTCGTCACTTATGCATTTACCTTTGTGATAGCCATTGCGCTTGAGGTCATATATCATGTTATCACATAGTTGTATATCTTTATTAGCATAAGTTGTTGGTGCACATAAGTAAGCTTAGCTTGTTTAGGTTTTATGTTTGATAAATTAAATGTTAGTTTTATTCCGCATTTATTTAAGCCTAGACCATAATTATTTTAAAGCGCCTATTTACCCCCCTCCCACCACTAGGCGGCATCCATGTACTTTCACTAGGTGTTAAGTGAGACACATGCAGAAAATATATTGTGTTATAATCACTGCTTAGACATTGCTTTACGTGTGTCTTGCAAACTTTGTTGAACTCTATGGGAAGCTGCCAACTCCGTTGGCCTATGAATTTCTACTATGAGATAACTCTCTGGTTTTGGCTATGAGTTGATTAAACATCTGTAACAACTATGTAATGATAGGTAATAATTTCAGTTTTCTCATGGGTATGCGTTGCTAAGCGAAAGATGGACACTCCTCTCATTTTTGAACAATCAAAGACTTGAGGGAAATGTCAGATATCAGTCACGACTCTTCCCTAGTTGGTACTCCAGACTAGCCTTCACAATACTAATAAACATATATGATCTTTGTCATGGTCTCCTTACTTTAGTGGGTGTTTCTGAGTTACCTTAACACTATTCTTCTTTTAACATGCTCACGCACTCTTATTATGATATACATACCCTTCCTACGTGTTCCTTGGTAGGAAAGTGTTTTCTACAAGAAGTATAATCAATCTTTCAATTCTAAATATCTATGTTAATATTATTCTTATCTTATTTATCCTGGCTTACTGAAACTCTAAATATCTTGTTTCTACACTAATTGTACTAAGATTTCAGGTGAAAGAAAGAGTGGGCCATCTAAGACTAATAATCATAAGTGAGCTAAACTCCTTATTAGTTTGGTTTAAACACTGAGTTCCCTATGATTTTTTTTCTTGCTTGATGTTTATGCTTGTAGAACAGACGCATCTTTATCCATGTTTAAACCGTATCTTTGTCATGAAAGTGATAAGATATTGACTATGCACCTTCCATTAGTCACTACTGAGCAAATTTATTTTCTAATCTCCTTGTGATCAATGTATGTTGTAATTATGGACAAGAAAAATATGAATATCGAGTTATTATGAAATTAATAAGCAATCAGGAAATGAAGAAATAAAAAATCTCTCGGAAGCGCGCTTAACAAGCACTGGTATGGTGAAAAGCGACCGTACCCACCATCATACCATGTATCGTTGGACCAACAAAATAATCTGACCAATATTCATCAAAGGGCTAGAAGCTAATTCGTAAGGGAAGGCCACAAAAAACCTAATTCCATCTTCTGCCACTATAAAGAGGAGAAGGAACAACCACCAGAACGGAGACTAATTCCATTCATCGCCACTATGGACTACTGCCACCATCACCACTCCAGTATCATCTACATCTCCACCTCCATAGCCATGCTACTTGTAATTTATATCTCATCGCGATTATCAACGTTGTAAGAACTATGAATATTTAATCTATTAGTATTTTTGTATAATGTTTTATATTGATGATATGATCGCGATATGTGATTGGTCCTCTCGGTCTAAGGGTTGAGGCCTAACATTGCAACCTTTTATTTATGGGATATTATTTTAATGAATCCAATATGTTTAATGTGTATGCTATTGTGTCAATGCCTCGCTCCTAGATTTGTCGGGTAACCAAGACACCGAATAGTTATCAAGGTAGAGGAAAGATGAGAGAGGACTAGAAGATTGATAGTGAAACTCTATGAGGGGGAGAAGGAGTAAAACATCTGAAAATAAATCTCTTAGGGACCACAATAACGTCACAATTCTTAATGATTTTATCTGTTAATTCTTAATAACTAAGTCAACCCCATGTGTTGGATAGGGCAAGGTGGATGAATTAATCCATAGTAACCAGTGCTCCATGCTATGGTGACTCAAGGACGCATTGCCTACATCTAATATACCTCATATGAATGAACTGTCACTAAAAGTTTACATTTTATTTAATTTATCTCATGTTGCTAATGCACCGCTGCAGGTGAAACCTTAAACCTTGGCATATTTTAGTACACTGAATACAACCTCATTTCATAGAACAAGTTGGTACGGTAAACAAAATTATTTAAGACTTTCTTAGACTTGTTAGACATCCCTCACCAAGAACCTGCTTTTCGGTTCGATAAAGTTAGGGTCTCTTAGGGAAAAAACTACATACTACATTCGGAAAACCTGATCGAAGTTACAGTTATCTATTAACCTTCCTTTACTACCTTTTGCTAGTATTACTTGTTTAGACATCTGTTGGTAACTTGTATCTTGTTTAACATATAGGTTGTTCATCTAGTTCCAAATCTAGAGAACTCATATTTGAGTAGTCCCTAATTTCGGAAATTATAAGGTAAAATTTGTAGTTGCCTATTCAACCCCCCTCCCCTCCCCAATCAAGATATTTGATCCTTTCTACTAAGCCATCAGTAATATCCTTGTATGGAAAAATGCGGTAGATATGAAGTTTCTCATCCCTCTCATAGCCCAGAATTTTCAAAGTTTCATCAACCCATACGGTCGACCAAGTATGAAAACTACAATTTTCAAATACTCCACTAGATGCACTAACATATGGAAAGTTATCTCCAAAACCATATAAAACACTATTTTGACATACTTCCACTAATCACAAATCACAATCATCTTCTGCATTCAAAATTTTAGCAAAATATTGAGAGATTTTCAATATCCAGATATGAGGCCAATATACATAGGTATCAATATTCCGAATTCACTACACAAATCACCTCAACATGGCTACACACAATTAATCTTCACCAATATATAATATTAGTAAAGGTAACTACTTTGTAACATTACTATGCACAAATTGACACATAAACTGACGGCGGCGGCGACGGATAACAAGGAGAAAAGATCACATAATCTGCAAGATTAAACCAACAAACGACATACACATGCTACTAACACCCTAATCATACTCGCGTGGTCTCTTAAAAGTCACTAAATAGGTACCGATCATCCACACCTCATGAACCCTAGCAAAACCTCACCTCATGAACAACAATGTGAAGCTGGTACTACTAATTTTAGGCATACCGTAGTCTGGCGGGTCTTTGTCCCCTCGCGGTAGTGTAGGTCCGGCTGCATCGCCCAGGAAACGATGCCACCGATGATCACGATCTATTCGCCGCCGTGCTCGAGGCGAGGGTGACCAAAAATGAAATATGCACTACCACTAGTGGAAACAACCTCTCTCGTCCAGGGGGCCAGGGGGCACCTGTCCCGGTTGCAACCAGATCCAGGACCTATGCCACGCATTGGTCCCGGTTTGTGTGACCGGTGCAACAGAAACCGCCTGGGGGCATTGGTCCCGGTTCGTGGGGGACATATTGGTCCCGGCTCGTGCCACTGACCGGGACCAATTCCTAGCCACATGCCACGTGGCACGCGCATGAGAATTTGTCCCGGTCCAGGCCACGAACCGGGACCAATGTCCCCCTTCCCCCTATATATACTGCCCCAGCCCCCCCACCCTTCCATCTTTTTTTTGCTTGGAGGTGTGAGAGAGGTGGGTGTTAGTGTGTTTTATTTTACTATGCACACGAGGTGTTCGACGAAATTCCCGAGCCACATATAAGCTCACTAAAAATGGTATCTTCGACCGAGGTTAACAAACTTATCTTTTTCATTTGTAACTGATACATAAAAAAGTAGTATTTGTCGTATTAATATGTTATTGTAATGTATTTTGATAAACTTAATTATACGATGCAGCTGGATGCACGGCAGCGATGGATGTATGGTGACCGACGCACTTCCGAGTATATGGCAGGCATGAATGCATTTCTTGCTGTAGCTCAGGCGAACAAAGATAATGGCTTCATGTGTTGCCCATGTGTTGATTGTCGGAACGTCAGAGAGCACTCTTCCAAAAGAATCATTCACGGCCATCTACTTCGGAGAGGTTTCATGCCCAGCTATAATTGCTGGACGAAGCATGGAGAAAGAGGGGTTGTGATGGAAGACGATGAAGAAGAAGAAGAAGATCCTTTGTTCCCTGAATACGACGATACTGCAATGGAAGAGAATGGAGAAGAAGGAGGTGATCAAGAACATGCATCAGAAGAGCCCGATGATGATCTTGGCCGAGTTATTGCTGATGCAAGGGAAGACTGTGAAAACAAATTGGAGAGGTTGAAACTGGACAACATGTTACAGGATCACAAAAAATTGTTGTACCCAAATTGCGAAGATGGTAGCACAAAGCTCGGTACCACACTGGAGTTGCTGAAATGGAAGGCACAGAACGGTGTGACTGACAAGGCATTTGAGAGTTTACTTCAACTAATGAAGCCAAAACTTCCAAAGGATAACGAATTGCCTGAGAGTACGTACGAAGCAAAGAAATCTCTCTATCCTCTAGGATTAGATGTGCAGAAGATACATGCATGCATTAATGACTGCATCCTCTTCCGCGGTGAGAAGTACGAGAATTTGGATGAATGTCCGATATGCACTGCACTGCGGTATAAGATCAGAGCAGATGACCCTGGTGATGTTGACGGCGAGCCCCCGCGTAAGAGGGTTCCTGCTAAGGTGATGTGGTATGCTCCTATAATACCACGGCTGAAACGTTTGTTTAGAAACAAAGAGCATGCTAGGTTGTTGCGATGGCACAAAGAAGACCGTAAGAAAGACGGAAAGTTAAGGCACCCCGCCGATGGATCGCAGTGGAGAAAGATCGAGAGAGACTTCCCAGACTTTGCAGGAGAGGCGAGAAACTTATGGTTTGGTCTAAGTACAGATGGCTTTAATCCTTTTGGGGAGCAGAGCTCTAGTCATAGCACTTGGCCTGTAACTCTATGTATTTACAACCTTCCTCCTTGGTTGTGCATGAAGCGCAAGTTCATTATGATGCCAGTTCTCATCCAAGGCCCGAGGCAACCTGGCAACGACATTGATGTGTATCTAAGGCCATTAGTGGAAGAACTCTTACAATTGTGGGGCAAACCAGGTGTACGTGTGTGGGATGAGAACGAACAAAAGCCATTTGACCTACGGGCGTTGCTATTCGTAACCATCAATGATTGGCCTGCTCTTAGTAACATTTCCGGACATACAAACAAGGGATACAATGCATGCACACACTGTTTAGATAATACTGACAGTGTTTTTTTGGATAAATGTAAAAAGGTTGTATACCTGGGGCATCGTAGATTTCTTCCGATCAAGCATCCCGTAAGAAAGAAAGGAGGGAAGCATTTCAGAGGTAAGGCAGATAACCGGAAGAAGCCTGAGCTGTGTAGTGGTAATGATATATTCGATATGGTCAAGGACCTAGAAGTAATCTTTGGTAAGGCTGCTGGCAGCCAACCAGTTCCGTACGGCCCTGATAAGCGCGCACCCATGTGGAAGAAGAAATCTATATTTTGGGAGCTACCCTATTGGAAAGTTTTAGAGGTCCGGTCTTCGATCGACGTGATGCACATGACAAAGAATCTGTGTGTCAATCTGCTATGCTTCCTGCGCGTGTATGGGAAGTCAAAAGATACGCCAGAAGCACGGGAGGATCAGCAACGTATGAAAGACCCAAGCAACAAGCACACAGATACATGGCGCCATTACTTAAGCAGCTACGCTCTTACTAAAGTAGAGAAGGAAATATTCTTTGAAGTCCTTTACAGTATCAAGGTTCCGTCTGGCTTCTCGTCGAATATAAAGGGGATAATAAACATGGCAGAGAAAAATTCCAAAACCTGAAGTCTCATGACTGCCACGTGATTATGACGCAGTTGCTTCCGATTGCATTGAGGGGGCTTCTACCGGAAAATGTTCGAGTACCCATTGTGAAGCTATGTGCATTCATGAATGCAATATCTCAGAAGGTAATCGATCCAGAAATTCTGACAAGATTACAGAGGGATGTGGTCCAGTGTCTTGTTAGTTTTGAGTTGGTGTTCCCACCATCCTTCTTCAACATTATGACTCATCTCCTGGTTCACCTATGTGAAGAGATTCATATTCTTGGTCCGGTATTTCTACACAATATGTTCCCCTTTGAGAGGTTCATGGGAGTCTTGAAGAAATATGTTCATAACCGTGCTAGGCCAGAAGGAAGCATCTCGAAGGGCTATGGAACAGAGGAGGTCATTGGGTTCTGTGTTGACTTTATTCCTGACCTTAAGACAATTGGTGTTCCTGAATCGCGGCATGAGGGGAGACTGAGGGGAAAAGGAACGCTGGGAAAGAAAACAATGATACCTAGGGACGGGCATTCGTTGACCAAAGCACACTACACAGTTCTACAAAATTCTATGTTCATGGCTACGTATCTCGAGGAACACAAGAATATTGTACGGTCTGCAAACCCGGGGAAGGATGACTCATGGATTAAACGCGAACACATGGAGACTTTCGGAAGTTGGTTGCAAACACATCTTATAAATGACACCACTGTTGAAGATCAGCTGTACATGTTGGCAGGGTCACCTTCTTCGACTATTGGGAGTTTTCAAGGGTACGAGATAAATGGGAATACATTTTACACGAGCTCCCAAGATAAGAAGAGCACCAACCAAAACAGTGGTGTCCGCTTTGATACAACAAACGAGAATGGAAAAAATGACACATACTATGGTTACATAGAGGAGATATGGGAACTTGAGTATGGACCTTCTTTTAAGGTCCCTTTGTTCAAGTGCAAATGGGTCAACCTGAATGGAGAAGGGGTAAAGGTAGACCCGCTTTATGGAATGACAACAGTGGATCTCAACAATATTGGTTACAATGACGAACCATTCGTCCTAGCCAATGATGTGGCTCAGGTCTTCTATGTGAAGGACATGTCTTCCAGACCGAAGAAAAGAAAAAATAAGGAAACAAATTCATCATACGATGAGCCGAAGCATCACATAGTTCTCTCAGGGAAAAGAAACATCGTGGGAATCGAGGACACGACAGACATGTCAGAAGATTATAATAAGTTTGTTGAAATTCCACCCTTCACAGTGAAAGCTGACCCCACCATCCCGTTAAATAATGAAGGTGCTCCATGGTTACGGCCGAAGCGATCATAAGCAAGAGGGACAAGGGTTCATGGACCATCTCTACACGTAAAAATTTCAGAAGACTAACAGGGATGTTGTTGGAGAAGTGTAATAGTAAACGTGGAATACATGATCATAGTTCTGTTGAAAAAGTGTTCACAAATATTCTGTAATAATAAACGAGATTTTGTTAGCCAAAATGATATTTATACCTATTCTGTGATTATGAACGGAGTAGGTGCAAGTTTGACCAATAATTTGTATTGACAGGTCAAAAGCTGGCAAGCATTGAGTGCTTGACAACTATGACCAGCCTGACTTCATTATCATCTCAACCAGCGGCCACCCACGCACTTTTCTATTTCTCTCTCCTCCGTATCGTCCATTGAAATGTGCTTTGCACACAGGGCCGCTGTAACCAGCCCTGTGTGCAGCCATATGGGCTTTGCATTATGGGCGTCATATATTCTGCGCAGATATTGCAGGCACACTTCGAAGTGATAGTACCGATACCATCCTGGAGCAAGTTGAGCTTATTTTGCAAGCAAAGCTGCATGATAAACCTTCCTTGAGCATTTTCTGGTTCAGAACGATGTTACCAACAGTGAACCTCGCAGAGGAAGTAGTAAGAATAATAGAAATGCAGAGATTCTATGTGAAGGACATGTCCTCCAGACTTCAAAGCTAACTACCTTGGAGTTCAAATGACGCAAAGGGTTGCACCTGTGCGGTTACTTTGGCAAGCTGCTAATGCATACACTCCTGCAATGTAGGTCTTCCGTGTTGCCAGGTACTGAAGGTTCTTGAGATCAGAAATATCAAAGAAATTCCACCACAGTATGTTTTGAAAAGATGTCGAACTTTATATAAAGTTGCAGCAAAATTGCCCGGAGCACTATTCTTGGGTTCATCGACGGAATATAAATCACCCGGATGCCTTGTATGATCTGGACTAAATCGGAAGATCACAAGAGAAAACAAAAATTATAAGATATTTATATTCAAATTATATGCAAATAGTAAAATAATTAATAGTTTCAATAGTTAGAATAATTATTTAGTTGAAAAAAAAATGGATTTGAATTAGTTATGCAAATTCTAGCACTTTTCATGTTGGAATTTTTGTCAAATTCGAAAGTATGTAGAAGTTATTTAATGTGCAATCTTAAACATTTTTCAAATTTTGGCGCTAAAAAATTTGGGCGCGCAGGGGGTAGCAAATTTCGAAAAAAGTTTTGGTCCCGGCCCGTGCTACCAACCGGGACCAAAGGGGGTACCTCTAGTCCCGGTTGGTGACACGGGCCGGGACTAGAGGCCCAGTTGTATAAATATCTCGGCCCTATCCCCAGGCCGAGCCACCACCCAGGATAGCGGACTAGCCATGGCGAAGCCCTGCCGGCGGCGGGAACGGGTAGCAAGATCCCGCCGGCGTTGGTTCCGCCGGCGGGGTTGAACTAGGGACAACGCGGTGGTTCAACACAAATATATATTAAAAAAGGCCCGGGGGCCGTGCTTACAAAGGGGGGCGGCGCGGTCACAGGCGATCGGCCGTGCTTGCATATAGGGGGCGGCGGCGCGGCCACAGGCGGCCGGCCGTTTCTTGGGGGGTGGTGGGTAGCTTAGTCTAGGGGGGGGCGCACCGGCGCCGGCCTACTCCTCCTCGTCGGAGTAGATGCAGTGGTAGGGGGTGGCTGCCACAGGTGGGCAGGCGGCTGGGACGGGCCCGCCGGCGGCTACGGAGGCATCGGGGGCGCGTGCGGCGGCGGCGGGGGCAGCTCCGGCGGCGGCGGCGGCTCCTCCGGCGACCATACGCCGCCGGTCCAGGCCCAGGACATGCCGTACTCTAGGCCGGGGGGGAGCGGCTGCGGCGGCGGCTGGTCCTCGGAGGCCTCCATGTCGGCGTACATGGTCTGCCACCAAGGGGCAGGCGCCGAAGGGGGCGGCATGGCTGCGCCGTCGGCGGCGGCCAGGACCTGCTCCCACCGCTTGACCTCGTCCTCGACGAGGGAGCGACGGGAGGCCTCGTAGGCCTCCTCCAAGCCGGCCTGGAGCTCGGGGTCGTCCTCCTCGACGACGTTGTCGGCGATGTCCTCCAGGAGCCAAAGCTCCGGCTCCCTGCCCGGCGGTGGCGCGGGGTAGTCGTCGGTGCTTACCTCCTGGGCTGTGGGGATGAAGGAGCGGCGGCGCTGGTCGTGCTCCTGCTGGAGCCAGACGGCCCAGTTCGGGGAGCTGCGCGCGTACGCGCGGTCCCTGAGGAGGTGGGCCGGCAGGAGCGCGCGCCGGCGGTCGATCTCCTCGCGCAAGGCCTCGCTGCTGGACGGGGCCGGCGGCACGGGGATGCGCTGCGGGTTCAGGTGCCAGCCGTCCGGAAGGTGGACGTCCGGCCAGAACACCGGCGTGGCGCGTTCCCAGTGCCACTCGGCCTCCTCCTTCCGGACGTACCGGCGGAAGCGCTTGCCCTTGGGCGCGGCGCGGGGCGGCGCGGCGCGGGGCGGCGCGCGTGACGCCGGAGGCGAAGCGGGGACGCGCGGCTGCCCGCCGATGCGGACGCCTCCCGGGCCGAAGCCGAAGGCCTCCGCCGGCGGCGGTGGAACGCCGGAGCGCGCGCCGCTCGAGGAGCCGGCTTCGTGGTCGTTCCGGGGACGCTTGAACCAGCGGGAAGACATGGCGGCAAGGGTTCCTTTGGCTGGGACGCGGCCGGGGTGAATGGGATGTACGGGCGGTGGGGGCCCTTTAAAAAGGACCCGGGGGAGGCTGGCATGCCAACCGGCGGCCGGAACGTGGCGCCGGTTGCAGGCGGCCATGAATGCGGGGCGGGAGCCGAGGCGTGGCGGCGGTTGCAGCTGGCCACGCGCGCGTGGGGAAGTGTAGGGGGCGGAAAGACGAGGCGGCAGTGGGCCCTTTGACCGTCCCTGTGGTCTTAATTTAAGGGACCGGGCGAGCCAGCCACTAGGCCGCTGGCCAGTGGTTCCTTTTGACCCCCCGAACCGTTGACCGAATATAATAAAAGACGCGGGCCAGTGGGCCCTTCTGACCAAAAATGTGGCCAGTGGGCTTAATTAAAGACGTGGGCCTGGACGCGGTTGGGGAAGGGGAGGCCGGTTGGGGATTGCGAGACAGGAGCAAAAAAAAAAAACGAAAAAAAAACCTGCCCGGCAGGGGAAAATTGGCGGAATATTTTTTTAAAAAGGTATCCATCCCGGTTCCTAAAACGAACCGGGACGAACTCTCTGGCCGTCCCTGGCCCAGGTTCGCCACGTGGGCCATCCTTACCATCCCGGGTCCTGGCACAACCGAGACCAATGGGGGAGCGCCATTTGTCCCGGCTAGCCCATCCCGGTTGCACAACCGGGACAACTGGCCCTTACGACCCGGGACAAATGGCCCTGTTTCCACTAGTGTACATTGCGGAAAATAGGGGTCTCTTTCTATCAATCGAACTCGGCCAAACGCGCGGAAGGACTTGTAAATGTATTCTCTACTAATCAGATGGACCAAAGTGCAAATTTTCCGAGCAGACATTTTCTATTGTGGCATGTTTCGGACTAAATTGACTAAATAACCCCCGCTAAGGTAGTTGTGTAACAGTGGTTTCAAAGTTTTTAACTTACATGACTATAATGTGTACATGTCGAGCAAGTTGAGGGACAACAAGTGTATATGACTCATTCCCAAATCGGTATCTATATATATTCTACTCCCTCGGTTCCATGATGTAGTGCATATTTCGTTTTTAGAAAGTCAAACAAGTCTAATTTTGATCAAGATCCTGGGAAAAATTATCAACATCCTAAATCAAAAACTAGTACCATCAGATTTATCATGAGGTGCAATTTATATTTTAAATATTTAGTATTTTATAAACTTGGTCAAACCTAGACATGTTTGATTTTCTTAAAAACAAATAGGCTCTACATAGAATGGAGGGAGTACTGGTAGGAGGATCAAACTGTGAAGTATCCCGACCACATAAGGAGGAATAAACTTGCAAAAATTGATGGCAAAGTATCTCTCCTTCCTTCAACCGTCAACCACCGCATTCTGTCGTCAAGCCTGGTTGCCTCCTGTCGTCCATCGTCATTAGTCGCTCTTCTCCTTCCTAATGCATTTAACGCACCCACAAAGAAATACGCGTCAAAACCGCCTCCTCCCACGCGATCATGGCGGATCCAAAATTACCACTCAAATCAGACTGTCAAACAGATCCTTCCCGAAGAGGATGTCTCCGCAGCGAGCGAGGATGGTAGGATTCCACCCGACGCCGCCGCCGCCATTCCGGACGTTGCGCACCGCCTATTGCAGGTCATCGCCTCCGCCGGAGGAATGGCTGACCACGCCGCTGCTCGAGCCATCCACGCGCCCGTGCGACCCGTCCGTGGAGGTGCGCCGGCTGGGCCGCGGTAATCCGATCTGTCCCATGGGTCCTCGCTGCCACCGCGTCGACGTGTCCGCCTTCAAGCCCGAGGCCTCCCGGCGCAGCCTCCAGATTAGGCCTGACCTCGCCTCCGGCATCCCTGCCCCGCCCTTCTGCGTCAGTGCCCTGGATCCCGACGCGGCCTCCAGATTAGGCTTGACCTCTAAGATTAGGTCTTAGACGCCGAGTGGCTGAGGGTGCTAACGTCATCTTCGCGCCCTGGATCCTTAACATCATGGCCATCATCTTCGCTCGTCACTGGATGCGGCTAAGTGCTCCCCTTCTTTCATCAACGGACACAATGTAGCAGCTCATCTCGATCTGTATCCTGAACTTCTCGACTCGACTGTCATTCAAGTATGCAAGTTCATAACCATTCCTCAACACAAGAACGCTGAGTTATTTTACCACTGATTGTTTTACAGAATGTCCGTAAAGCAAAGATTACACACAGACTCCTAAAAGACAGCATTAATATTTTCAGACGTACAAAACTTAAGGTCAGTAAGCAGAGAAATGTGCTTCAAGCAGAGGAGAGGAAGGTAGACAGCGGTGACAGAGGAGAACCGACTCAAATGTTCACAGAGGAAATTGAGTGAGCTGTGTATACCTGAAGATTGTCAAGAATTCTTCGAGAGAGGAGAGCAGGGAAGCATGCCGTGTCACGCATTGCTCCACAAGGGCGGCCTCGCCGTGTCCGTTACAGGAGATTGTTGCCCTGTCCAATACAGGTCATGGTTAGTTCTTCTCAGGTCATTGTTGCACATCGTAGTAGCAAACCAGCTATAGGAGGTGCTGTCCAATTTCATTTGATCAAATAAATTTATGTTCAGTAAATTTCACATCCTTCAGTTCGGTTTTGATTTTATTTCTGTACACGCAGTTGAAAAGTGACGGTGACTTGCTTTTCTTTGTGGCATATGCAGCAGGCGCAACAGGATGAACTGTCACTTTGTATATCACGTTGAAATACAATATGTGACGAACCAAGGTCTTCCTATTTCATCATTTATCATGTCTGGATGCTATTAACACTGAAACTTTGTAAGGTCAAGCACTTAAGAGATTGGTTAGATATATCTTTTTAGACTCAGACTCAATGGGATATGGATAGCCTATAATGCTTACATATAGTTTATTTGTACAAAACAGTTCATAGTGCCGGCGAAAAGATTTTTGATGCGCAGCCAACGTTGTTCATGAACAATGTGGACATACTTAGGAAGGAGCGTTGCGATAAGGTTTTCGCATAGTTCAAACTAATTAGCCGAGTAATGATGCTACTCGGTGATGATGTCTAAGGTGCTCATAGATTGATCAATAAGCTATGCTTTGCCAAGGAGTCCAAATTATTGGGTGCCCATTTTTGGAGTTCTACTACGTTCTGATTGATTATCACAGAATTCTGGCTAAATTGCTTTGCTTTGTTTCCACAGGTCATCTATGAAAATTGACTGCAAGAAGCCACGGATTTGGGTTTGTGACTATATCTACTGTCGAAGATGTTGAGGTGGCTGTTGAGCAGCTCTGTGGTTATGTGAGTACACTTTTATGCCTTCAAAGCATTGTTTCTGGACTTCCAATGCTGAGAACTAAATACAACACATGTTCTCCACTTTTTACCTCACACGCGCCAAGCATTTGCTGCGTATTTTTGCGTTGACGCCAAATTTGACGCCAGGATTTCACGGCGTAACTGAAGATTGGCCAGGAAACAAATCATGGCGCCCTTAGCTAGCATCCCGTATTAGACATGGCCTTAGTCTAGCTTTTTCTTCTCGACCTAATTGTATAATTTTTATATTGGGATGTGGAGTTGCATGCTGGAGTTATTGGCTGATATCGCCAACTCCAGCTGAGTTATTAAGGAAATAATTATATTACCGTGGTTATGGAGAAGGGTGTACTTTCCAGATGTAAATTAAAATATCAACCTGTTGAAATAGTTGCATTATTATCATGACATCTAAATTTAGTGAAATTGGGATGTTGGAGGAATATTACCTGTTTGTGTAAGACTTTGAACACGAGGCTGATAAGAAGATTTCCATCCATGTCATCTAAATTATATTAGCTTCAACAGACTTTGGACGACAATTAAGGAAATAATTATATTATTGTAGTGTTGTCAAGTCTAAAAATGGAGAGTTCTACCAGTATTTTTTTTTTGCAATGTTTGAGTTTACCATGGTCTTTCATCTGAATATCATGTTAGTGTTAATCATTTCTTGATGGTTGATCTTCTTTGTCTAGCTGGTGTGCGACCTCTATGGCGGGTGTCCTCTTTTGAAACCGAAGCTTTCAAATAATTGGAAATATGAAGTCCTTTAAGATAAACAGCTAGCAAACTGATTTTTTTAAGAGAGCTGAATTAGAACCACTTTGTGAGCTTTTCGCAACGCTGATGACATGGATCCAAGTAAAAAAGGGAGTATATAGGACATGGATAAGATAGTATGAGCTGTGTTGTTTTTGTTCTAGAAAGGACATGGATCCAGTAATATTATCTGTTCAGTTTCTGTTTGGATTATGAGAATATGTGACTACCCAGCCTCCACTGCAGGGCCGTGTGCCCTTACTGCGCTCTTGAGGTTGCCCGTCTTCACAAGAGGATGGACAAGCGGCGTCCACAAGTGGGAGCCTCACTTAGTCACTTCCCGTCATGTGATGTATAGAATTCTCCACACAAAGGCAAATCATTTCCTATGATCATCATTTTCCTTTTATCAATTCTTGAAAAAAAAATACTCTCTTTTTTATTTGCAGATCTTAACACAAAAGCAGATCCTGGTATGTTGGGGATTTATATTTTAGCAAAACACAATCCACCATGGTTTTACGGTATTTTTGCTTGGTTTTCGTACCCATTTTAGCACATTCATACACAAGTCTTGTCATTTTTATTGCTCCATGGAAACGTGCCAAACAAAATGAACTTTTAACCAATTGAATTTATCTGGTGGATTGTCTTCCAGTATAATGGATTCACTTATCAACAGAAAATGTCAGTCACTGTGGCATCAAAGGTGGACCAGATCGAAGTTGACAATAAGTACAAAGAAGGTTCACCAGAGTGTGCTAGAGTTCTATAACATGTGTGTATCGTCATCGGAGAGGCGGATAAAGAGGTCGTGCCGATGGCTAGGATATAAATGCCATAACTGACACAAAATATAGGAAGGCAGATGCTTTTCTTTGGCAAATGCCCATGTTAATATCAAAATACTAATACTGCAACGCTTAACATGTGGCTGTCTTTTATCGTGTTTAGAAGATTGTAATAGATCAACATAGAAGTGGAGGAGGAACACTACAGGGCACGGGATGATAACAACTCACAAGATGAGATGTTAGAAAGGGAAAGATATATGTTTGAGGCCATGATATTTGAAACTCATTCGGCACCCATGTGTGATTGGATGACAATGTCGTCATTTTTCATTGCTCAGTGGAAATGTGGTGGTAATGAATGGACATTCAAATGGTCTCTTAGAGGAGGAATGCAACGAGGAATAGTGATAGAATTTTCTTAATCTGTAACTTTTTTACTAAGAAAGTGTTGTCGGTGTGACTTTCTCACTGCTTCCATGCAATATTCTTGTTCAAGATTCTTGCAGTTTTCAGAATCAATCTAGACTTATGATAACCAAAACTGTTATTATTATTGACGCATTTATAGAGTGAAAGTGTCAAATGTTGATAAATGTCTTCTCCAAAGATGGTTAAAATGACGGGAAGTTGCTAGAGAACATGACACATGATATGATAACCAAAACTGTTATTATTATTGACGCATTTATAGAGTGAAAGTGTCAAATGTTGATAAATGTCTTCTCCAAAGATGGTTAAAATGACGGGAAGTTGCTAGAGAACATGACACATGATGGAGCGAAAGGGTAAAAGGGGACAAAAATAACACATGTTGGTCGTTGGAGGGTTAGGAAGAGGGAGCAAAATGCTTGGGGTATTTGAAAAATACATTATGCTTTCGGCGTCCAATAAAATATAATCAACTATGTCTTGGTTTCCCGTAGCAACGCACAGGCATTTAGCTAGTCCACTGAAAACTAGAATTCAGTGGAAATCTGGAAAAATCCGCTGTGGGCTAACAATCTACTTTTCAGATTTGCATTGAACTCCAAGGTTCTCTGTAATTAATTAGGGTCGTCTGATAATAACATACATCTTGGAATATTTCTTGGTCCAAGAATTACGCACAAACTTAATTATTATATTCCTAAAACACGATTCTGGCATTTCTTGGTTCCCAAATTGATATGTAATTTCCTCCAAAAAAAAGATTTCTATATGTTACATAACAGAATCATACCGTGTAAGGAAAATTTGTTATCTTAATTGCTTGTTATTTGTTTCTATATTTAGCACCTTGGACTCCTACATGAGAGTAAGAACTAACATTCCACCACTCATAGACTCTAGCTACAGCACAATCACCTGATTAATTAATTCTAAGTTTTCAATAATTTTGATGGGGCCATTACATTATACAGTTTAATGATCAAGTGACTGAACTTCCGAGTTGACTAGGTTTTATTGGTGAATGGTCATTGGCTAAAAATGTTTGTCTATTTTCAGTCGAGCACCATTGCTTGTTTCATTAATTGGCAGTCGTGGTCCTCCTGACTAAGAAACAGGCCCAAGGACAAACAAGAACGGGTACAAACAGCAAATTTACTTCAAAAGCTTCTCCTGGACAATGACTATACTGGCTCATCAGATTGAAAAACGGAGATGTAATACATTATCGAGAAATGGGCAATGATGCATTACGCAACACTAAGAAAAGTAGTTTTTGTTCCTGGTTTACAAAACACAATTTTCTACTCACTACGTCTCATATTAAGTGTCCTAAAAATGGATACAAATGGATGTATCTAGACATGTTTTAGTCTAGATCCATCCAATTTTATCAAATTTTGTGACACTTAATATGAGACGGAGGGAGTACAACATCTTTTGGTTGTAATCTGAACTTAAGTGGTAGACCCGCATAGGAAAATGATCAATCTGCATTTAACTTATTACAGGAATTGAAGACAACTCTTAATTCTCTCAAGAGAAACTTTATTTCCGAAGTTTATTTTCTGGGTTGTTTTCATGCTACAAATTAGAGCAACAACTGAGGGCTAAGGACCATCCTCTAGCTGCAATAGCAACTACCATCTTTGCGGCAATCCCCAGTTCTGCAGTTAAGTTTGTTACAGGCCTCAACACATTCTTGAGGAGCAGGTACACAGTTGAAAATGTAGGGTTCACGGCCCGGCAGGCATTTGCTGGCTTCGATACCTATGATGATAAGAACAATCAGAACCGAGAGCATCTCGTAATTGAACTCAGATACTAAAATATTGTGCAGATATCAGGATAGAAGCAGCGTGCTAATACAATTAACAGGCAAAACAACTAGAGGTATGTTATATACCATCCCCACCACTGAAGCAGTGAAGTTACGATGGAATCAGTAAAGGTTGGAGACAACAACCACCATGCCAGTTTACTATCAAAACATGTACTAAAACTTATCTTCCATGACATTCTTATAACTTAGATTTGTGTAATATCAACTTTGAAGACAACTACAAGCAACCAAACGGACCATTGATAAAAAAAACATGGACAATGCTCGTGGGTGTAGACCATGCAATCAATTTAGATTTCTCTGTAATTCATAAGTGGCTGTCAAAGATTCAAATCGACTTAAATATAAAATTTCTAGAAAATATAATTTCCCACGAATATTATTGGAAACACGGGAATCATGCAAATGATAAAAAATCTAGCTCCCCCAAAACACAAATTTCTCTGTAATTGATAAGCTCTCTTTGAAAGAAATGTACCTATGTTCTTCTCTGGGACTTGACTCGCCAAACAAGAGGTTGAAATCATCATCAAAAGAGCCATCACACACAGAAACCTTGAGTTGATTAGAGCCATAACAAAGGTGTTTACTATTTCCTTGATTCTTTCTCCGATTGTGCTTTTGTTGTGGTTGTGGTGTTTAGTCGAATCATTCTGCTGTTGTTTATATAGAGGCGCCTTGGAGTACCAATTTTTTTTCCGTTTTATTACTTCCTGCATTATTGCGGTAATTAATTAAGATCCTCCAATAATACGCGCATCACGGAATATCCCGTGGGTATGGATTTATTCGCTCAAAAATATACCATACAAAATTAATTAGTATCCCATAACAGGATTATTTCATTTATTGGCTCCTAAAAATTACCATACGAAATTTATTAGCTTTCCATAAAAAGATTATGGCATTTATTGGTTCCCAAAAATTATATATAGTAGGAGTACTACACAGTTATTCAGTATACCGTAACAAGATTTTGACATTTATTGCCTCCCACAAATTATTCCATACGAAATTAATCAGTACTATTCTACAACAGGATCATGTCACTCATTAGCTCCTTAAAAATACCATTAGAAATTTATTAGTTTTCTATAACAAGATTATGACATATATGGGAGATTAAAAAGTATTCCGTCACAAGATCATAAACCGTTTAGTATAAAAAATGTGGCATCTTGACAGCTTGCCAGTGCATATATTGATAAGTAACCTGGTTTACCGATTAGCAGGGAGTTGGATGAGGAGATGCTAAATTCTTGAACTCTTTACGTTTAAAACCAGGAGCAAACAGAACTCGTCCGACAGCAGAGGAATGTGGTATTATCTCTAGAAATGTGGCCAAGCAAGTGAAAAAAAAAAGATTAAGTACATACTTACCAAATCACACCTGTTATGAAATAGTAATGTGCTTCAGCTGAGCTGATAACCAAAGATAGGAGCAAAAAGACCAAACAACATTTGCCAATGATGGGTAAACTGGATGCAAAACAAATTTTATTTCTTTCTTAATTTCTTATTTGTCAGAGTGACCTCGGAAAACATGCCATCCTCATTTCCCATTTAGCTCATGCATGATAAACTTATTCACCAGTTGTACCACACTTTTCCGAGACTCGGTTTTTGTCTATGTATGTCTTCCATAGAAAATTCAACGTTTATGCATGTATCAAACTGTTAACTAAGAATCGCACAATGTACCTAAGCCAAATTAATAAATTGCCAGCAAAACACTCTCCTGTAATGGCCTAGCATGTCAAAATGAAATCCAAAAAAAAATTCCACTTCTCATCAGATATGCTATTTATAAAATCATATAAGCTTTCTGCACAGTCCAAGCAATGAATAATGTAGATTGATGATCTTTCATTTTCGAATTGGCATACCATTGGGATTCAGTGCAGGAACTGGACGAATCAGATTTAGGAAGTCAAATCCTATTATGAAGGTAATCATCAGGAACCATGGCTTGCAGTCAGATTCAGTGCAGGAACTCGACAAACCATGGCATGACAAATAGCAAAATGATGCAGCAATAGATCATGCACGGTGATATATCCTTGAAGCATATTGAAGTAGAAAAGTCGATTGCGTCAGCTGTAAAGCTCGGTTGGGAACATTGCACGGGCTTTACTGTTTACTAAAGGTAGAATCTCAGGTCCATCTTGCAAACAATCAGCTGTGGAACTACAAAGATAAAGTTAATAATTTTAAAGCAAGTCAGTGACACCAACAATTAAATAGAACAGAAGACATAACTGTATATTAAACATGCATGGACCTATCAATTGATACTATATGGCAAATGTTACTTGGAACGCAGAGTTTGGGCTTTGAGTTTGATAGTTTCAGGTAGTTAGATAATCCAGATCTACAACAAGCTAGAACTTAGAACATTGAACTTTGGTGTTAAAGATTTCTACGGGCTTCCCTGCCTTCATGTTATAAAAAAGATGCGAAATTGCATACCATGACACTTCTGAATATGGTAACAACTTACGACCATTCGCTGGCAGCATGCTACAGATATTTTTTTTGTCCAATCTCAGTTAGGTGGCAGTCCAAGGTATTGCTCATTACCATGTATATGGAAAAATTCAGACCGACTTAATAAGTTTTTTTTTGTTTTCATTCCGACTTCGTATCCAACGTGTGATACGGAGAAGAAGCTTCTGAACATTACAGATTGGCATGGCATGCACAGATTCGCAACAATAAGTAAAAGAATCCAAATTAAGAAAACAAAAAAAAACTGAACTTTATACCTGTAGATGCAGGGGTGCACTCACAACAGTTGAGGTCAACACCAGTCATTGATCAAACCTCTGTTTAAAAAACATCACTTTAGAGTTCAGCTTCTCCTGTAGCCTAGCCACAAATACATAGTGAAAGGAAAGAACAATCATAATCACGTAACCATGGAATCTGCACAAAGGATAGAAATAGTTCAGGAGAAGGCAAGCTACTGACCCCTGTTACAAGGCAAGGAATTCAGCTTATCCCTTGTTTCTTGTCGTGGACTAAGATGCCACATTCTTGAAACACCAACAACTTCGGAGCATATGGGCGTAAAATAAACACAAATCTCAAAACCTTTCAGATCTTATCTGCATCTAATTCAGTGAAACACAATCATTTTAGTTAGGCATGTCCTTCATGAGAATATCTGCGGCTAAGAACATGTCCACATAGCTGGATCCATAAATAATACGAAGCATAAGACAATAGGTTACAGACCCGCAGTTCAGTATCCAAACAACATAGTGTTGCATGTTTCCATACAGATGTAAGCAAACCGGATAAACCAAATGATCTGATAGCATATAATTTATATTTTCAAAGTATAAGAGTTATAGAGGAATGGATGCTACATGTC
The DNA here is from genome assembly GCA_028641055.1 of Alopecurus myosuroides. Classification (NCBI taxonomy): domain Eukaryota; kingdom Viridiplantae; phylum Streptophyta; class Magnoliopsida; order Poales; family Poaceae; genus Alopecurus; species Alopecurus myosuroides. The sequence goes on along the minus strand of CM054057.1, from coordinate 243,148,379 downwards.
CAAACTTCAATTATTTTACAGACATGGAAACCTACTAGTTAAGAGAGTCACTAAATCAAAAGAAAATAGAGTCACTGGTCTAGAACATAACTTAAGGAAGGAGTAGATAGACGATGCTTCGTCATCTCATGGCACACATACTCTTCCAGATTACAACAGTGGAGAGACTAGACTGGCCACCGCTACAATTGGACTACGCACGGCATGTTTGCTGGACACCCAGCTCAAACTTCCCTCCAAGGATTTTTTCCCATTATTGCGATGCCTGCTCACCGTCATGCTGTATGTTATCTTTTGACCAGCCTTGGAGAACACCAGCGTCTCTGGGTAGACTTGCACTGTAAGAGACTTGGGAACCTCCATCTTCAGTGTGTATACTGAATTTATTGGCCCCACATTTGTCACAGTTCTGTTCACTGTGAATGGGCTTGTCTTGAGTGGCACAGTTATGGTAGGGTAGTTGAGCTGAGCTTCCGGGATCTTGGGAAGCATTTTGCACGACAGCATCGGGTTACGCGCAATGGCTGCCAAGCCTTCATCACCGAGGAGGGCACATATGTAGCCAGCATATTCGGTAATGCTAAGGTCATACACAAGGCCCGGATCAATGGCTTTTAGAGGATTGACATGGCCAGCGCCCATGGCATATGCGGTAGCCCTCTGATGCTGCTCGTCCAAGATCGGGCCACCAGTGCTGTCCGTGATGTCAGATGTGGTGAGGATGGCTGACTTGATAGCAGCAGCAGACCAGTTAGGATGGGCGCTCTTGACAAGTGCAGCGACGCCACTGACATGCGGAGTCGACATGGACGTCCCAGATTTAATGTAGAATGGCCCAGATCCAAGCATGGTGAGTGGTGGCCATGCAGCAATGACGTTCAGCCCAGGTGCTAATATGTCCGGCTTTAGCACACCGGGGCTGAACGTGCTGGGACCCCGGGATGAGAATGCCGCCACAGTGAGAGACGGACGGACACCAAGCACAGTGTTCTTGTATATGACTTTGGCACTGGCTTTGTTTGTTGTCTTGGCATACTCTGTGATATTGTTGCCATCAGCCACGGTCACCTGCACAACATTGCCATAGTCCTTCAGAAGGGTGGTGAAACCAGCAGCTTTTCTGTTGATCAGCACTACACCAGCCGCCCCGGCACTGATGATGCCACTGATATCAGACTTGTTTACTGATGGTCCTGTGTCATTCATTGGTCCTGTGCTATGGCAAATCACAATTTTGCCGGCCACATGACTTCCAGCCGACGACTTGCAGTGCTTGTTCAAATACAGAGGAAAGGACTTGGGCTTGGAGCTTGAGTTTAAAATCTGGTTAAAAGCTTCCCCATTGATGCGAATGCCGTTCCCAAGCTGCACAACAGTCTCGAAGCTTCGGTCCACCGAGCCAGCTGCAACTGTGAGAAACCATGGTGCAGAATTGGCAAGAAACGACTTGGGTCCGTTATTCCCAGCTGCAGCCACAACAACAATGCCCTTTGCTACCGCACTGAGTGCACCAATGGCGACCGGGTCTCGGCTGAATTCGACATTGAAAACAGGGGCGAGGGAGAGTGAGAGCACATCAACCCCATCCTTGATAGCTTCGTCTATCCCAGCTACTATGTCTGCGGATTCACACCCACGAATCGTGCACATGTTGTACATGGCCAGGTGTGCACCTGGAGCAGTCCCGGCTGCTGTGCCCCTGCCGAGGCCATGGGCCGAGGCACCACTGACGAAGTTCCCAGCAGCGGTGGACGCGGTATGCGTCCCATGCCCTATGACATCTCCAGAGTCATTCACCCTGATGAATTTGGCACCAATAAGCTTCCTGTTGCAATGGGCAGCGGCAGTACCATGGCATGAGCCCTTCCACTTTGATGGGGGTGGCGGGATGCCACTGTCATCAAAGGAAGGATGTGCCGCATAAATGCCGGTGTCGACTACCCCGATGATGACTCCCTTGCCGTAGCTGGTATCTCTCCACAGCCTGGCATCTCTCTCCAGCCCGAGAAATTCTTGAGTGTGGGTGGTGGTGGGGCGCCAGAGCTGGTTTGGAAAAGCCTGGACGAACTCTTTCCTCTTGGACACCAGGGCGAGGTCTTCTTCGGTGAGCCTGGCGGCAAACCCCGTGAAGACCTCGGTGTATGCATGGATGAGGCGTGGCTCATTCGAGCCAGCGATAGGGCTTGGCAGGAAAGAATCCTGCCACCAGCGGTGGTCGTCATTGCTGCTGGCGTCGACAGGTGGCCTCAAGACTACAATGTAGGTGCGATGGCTTGGAGAGAGGCCTGCCGCCGGTGCAGGAACATGCAGGAGCATGAGGGTGAGCGAGAACAGTGAGATTAGGAGGTGGGCAAAGCATGCCATGGCTTGAACTGCGATTTCGAAAGGAAGCTGGGGTGGTGGTGGACTGGTGGCGGTGGAGGGAACAGAGAGGGAGAGAGGACGACTGAGGTGGTCAGATACTGGTGGAAGCAACCGAGAGGAAGAAATCAAAGGAGCAAATGCTTCTTCCTCTTGCCTCTGCTTCTTGCTCTTTCGCTCACTCTATCTCTGTTGGATTCGTGAGAGAAAGAAAGATGGGCAGGCACAGCAATGGCTCGGGGGGTCTCAACCTTAAATGCTGCGTGAAAGCAGATTATTCGGTGCAGTTCGTCCTTCACCTATATGGCCTAGGGAGAGGGCGTGTCGACTGTGGGCTGGCGGAGAGAAAGATCCCAAACAAAAAGACCTCGTGCACTGGGACGACATGGAGCGTTCCTCCCTGGACGCCACAGAGTTCCACCTCGTTTTATCTAATCACATCACAAGTAGTAGAGACAGAAAGCTGAGATAAAAGTCTCGATCAACATATCTGCTATTCTTCGAGATTCTCTGCTTCAGGCCTCCTCCTGGCATGGCAACACATCCAAATCCAAGAACAGAGCATCAACAAGCAGCACCTTTTAAGTCGGAAAGGAAAGTAGTAAATCAGTTGAGAATGACTTGGTAAAGAGAAGAAAAACAAATTAACACAGCTGGTGCTAAGTTGTTGTTGTCTTAAAACTTGATAAAGGATTGCAGTTTACTGAGCTTCCTTTTTGCACAGTGCTGCGGCAAAGGAAGAGCTACAGGCCTACAGCACAATTCTCAAGTCCAGTACAGACAATGCCTACGCCTACTTGGCTTTTGGAACGTGCTTGTGTGCTTGCAACGGTTTGAACAGTCAGCAAACCACACAAGGCTATCAAGCTCATCAGAGGTTGCACATCCATCTTTTTTTCATGCAAACATAAAGAAATTAGGTGCAGCGAGATGAAGCAAAAAGTAAAACCTGGATGCTATCAAGCTCATCACTCATCAGAGTTTGCACACCAACATCCATCTTTTCTATGCACATCTGAGGGCATAAGATGGGAATGAGAAGAATCAGAATGTAAAATTTGGTTATTTTAGAAAATGATTTGTAAAGAAGAGATTATATGTCCTTGGCCAATACTCAGTGATGATTCAAACTTGGAAACAGAACATATGCTTAAGCTTAATTAAAGAATACATTGACTGAGATTCCTATGTCCACCTCGTTTGGATTAGGGACAGAAGAAAGGGGTCGAGCACGATAGAGCATACGATCGGCTCAGAACCTTGGACGTTACAGCACCCACTCACAAGCTAATGTCCTAGGCCCTATGTCCATCAAATCGGTGTGGTTCATCTTTCTAGACTCGAGTGTGATGCCCGGCACAATGATACCCCTACAGCTATGTTTGGTTGTCGGGCAGAGATTTTCCAGGGCTACAAAGCACGGGCTTGATTTTTCTTGACACATTCGAATCCACGGGTATTCCCGGTATTATGGGTATTCCTCTGAAATTTCTCATCATCGATTGGCACTCTGGGGACTGGGCTGCGTTGGCTACCATATACAAATGATGAGAAGAATGAAAAAAAAACTGACAGAAAACAAGATAATCTTGAACGCCAGTGCAGATTCACCAGGCAAGCAAGGAGCCATACTTTGCTTCACCAAGCCGCTAATCAAGGATGAGCACAGTCATCGCTGCATTGAAGCCAGCATGTTCTGCTCTCTTATCAGAGATTGCACACTTTTACTGGCTGAGACTCCACATCCATCTTTTTATGCAAACCTAAGGAAATTAGGTGGAAACGAGAGGAAGCAAAATGTGAAACCTGGATGCTATCAAGCTCATATCTCATCAGAGCTTGCACACCATTACCGGCTCCAAATCCATCTCTTTTATGCAAACCTGAGGAAATAAGATGGAAATGAGAAGAATCAGAATGTAAAATTTGATGCTATTATTTTAGAAAATGACTTTTAAATAAGAGACACATATTATTGGCCAATGCTCAGTGATGATTCAAACCTGGAAACAAGAACATATGCTTAAACTTAATTAAAAGAACGCAATTGACTGAGATTCCTATGTCCACCTCGTTTGGATTAGGGACAGAAAGAAAGAGGGTGAGCACAATAGAGCACAGGAACGGCTCATAGCCTTGAACGTTACAGCACCCACTCACAAGCCAATGTCCTAGGTCGTATGTCCATCAAACCGGTGTGGTTCATCTTTGTAGACTTGAGTGTGATGCCCGGCACAATGATACACCTACGGCTATGTTTGGTTTCCGCGCAGAGATTTTCGAGGGCTACAAAGCACGGGCTTGTTTGGTTTCTGCGCAGAGATTTTCGAGGGCTACAAAGCACGGCCTTTCTTGACACATTCAAATCCACGAGGTATTCCCAGTACTATGGGTATTCCTCTAAAATTTCTTGTCATCAATTGGCACACTGGGGACTGGGCTGTGGTTATGTGGCTACCGTATACAAATGATGAGAAGAATAAAATAAATAAATAAATAAATAACTGACAGAAAACAAGATAATCTTGAACGCCAGCGCAGATTCACCAGGCAAGCAAGGAGCCATACTTTGCTTCACCAAGCCGCTAATCAAGGATGAGCACAATCGTCACTGGAGTATCAGAGGTTGCACACTTTTAGTGGCTGAGACTCCACATCCATCTTTTCATGAAAACCTAACGAAATTAGGTGGAAACGAGAGGAAGCAAAACATAAAACTTGGATGCTGGCAAGCTCATCACTCATCAGAGCTTGCACACCATTACCGGCTCCACATCCACCTTTTTTATGCAAACCTGAGGAAATAAGATGGAAATGAGAAGATAAGAATGTAAAATTTGGTGCTATATTTTAGAAAATGACTTGTAAAGAGACACGTATCCTTGGCCAATACTCAGTGATGATTCAAACCTGGAAACCAGAACATATGCTTAAACTTAATTAAAGAATTAAATTGACTGAGATTCCTATGTCCACTTCGTTTGGATTAGGGACAGAAAGAAAGGGGGACAAAGCATACGAACGGCTCAAAACCTTGGACGTTACAGCACCCACTCACAAGTAGGAAGGCTAATGTCCTAGGCCCTATGTCCATCAAATCCGTGTGGTTCATCTTTATAGACTCGAGTGTGATGCCCGGTACTATGATAGGCTTTATTTTGTTGCAGGGCAGAGATTTTCCAGGGCTACAAAGCACGGGCTTGATTTTTCTTGACACATTCGAATCCACGGGGTATTCCTCTTCAATTTCTCGTCATCAATTGGAACTCTTGGGACTGGGCTACGGTTCTGTGGCTACCGTATACAAATGGTGAAAGAAGAACAAAAAAAAACTGACATAAAACAAGAAAATCTTGAACGCCAGTGCAGATTCACCAGGCAAGCAAGGAGCCATACTTTGCTTCACCAAGCAGCTAATCAAGGATGATCACAATCATCGCTGCATCGAAAGCAGCATGTTCTGCTCTCCTATACTGGCTGAGATTCCACATCCATCGTTTCATGCAAACCAAGGAAATTAGGTGGAAAGGAGATGAAGCAAAATGTAAAACCTGATGCTAGCAAGCTCATCACTCATCAGAGCTTGCACACCATTACCGGCTCCACATCCATCTTTTCATGCAAACCTAAGGAAATTAGGTGGAAACGAGAGGAAGAAAATGTAAAACCTGGATGCTAGCAAGCTCATCACGCATCAGAGCTTGCACACTATTACCGGCTCCACATCCATCTTTTTTATGCAAACCTGAGGAAATAAGATGGAAATGAGAAGAACCAGAATGTAAAATTTGGTGCTATTATTTTTAGAAAATGACTTGTAAAGAAGTCCTTGGCCAATACTCAGTGATGACTCAAACCTGGAAACCAGAACATATGCTTAAACTTAATTAAAGAATGCAATTGACTGAGATTCCTATGTACACCTCGTTTTGATTAGGGACAGAAAGAAAGGGGGGCAGCACAGGAACGGCTCAGAACCTTGGACGTTACAGCACCCACTCACAAGTGGGGAGGCTAATGTCCTAGGCCCTATGTCCATCAAATCCGTGTAGTTCATCTTTCTAGACTCGAGTGTGATGCCCGGTACTATGATAGGCTTTATTTTGTTGCAGGGAAGAGATTTTCCATGGCTACAAAGCACTGGCTTGATTTTTCATTTTTTTTTGAAACGGGAACACTGTCCCGCCCTCTGCATCAAATTGATGCACACAGCCGAATCCACGGCTTGATTTTTCTTGACACATTCGAATCCATGGGGTATTCCTCTGAAATTTCTCGTCATCAATTGGAACTCTTGGGACTGGGCTACGGTTCTGTGGTACCATATACAAATGATGAAAGAAGAGCAAAAAACAAACTGACAGAGAACAAGATAATCTTGAACGCCAGCGCAGATTCACAGCAAGCAAGGAGCCATACTTTGCTTCACCAAGCCGCTAATCAAGGATGAGCACAATCGTCGCTGCATCGAAGATAGCTTGGATGACCGCACGCGGCTGCTCCTGCAGTTCTGCTCTCTTGTGGCCGTGGAGGACTCGACAAGCTGGAGCAGCTCCAATGGGTTCGTTCAGACGGAGAAGGAAGCAGCTGAGCTTCAATCAAATGCACAGCTAATTTACCCAGTTATCCATGGGTGGCAGCTACCCAAGGACTAGACGGGGGACGAGCCGCTAGCTCGGTGAGTAGCGCGGTGAGTCGTCGACGGGGAAGATGGCGGAGGAGGGGATAGAGGGCGCACCGTGCATTGGCTCGCCAGATGACCTCCCGACCCCGTGCGACGTGGCCGCGCTCCGTCCCAACGAGCACCTGCCGCGATCTTCGGGCCGGCACGCCGCTCTGCGTCTCCCGCCCGCGAATGCCTCGCGCTTGGCCCCCCACGCCTCCGGCCCGCGCTTCCCCTTCCGCACCCTGCGGCGTTGCGGGCATGGCTGGCCACATTCCAGCCGTTGTAGAGTTCTTCCCCACGAGAGCATCTTTACCAGCAGATATACTTTTTGCATCAAAAAATATTTGGAATAAAATAAATTTTGAAGTACTATATATAAAAAAAGATAATTTTTAGGGCAAGAAAAAGTTTCATCTCAAACAGCTGCCCTAAAATAGGACATCGTATACATGTAAAAAAAAGGGAGTGTCTAACAAATAGTCAGCTGTTTTTCAATTCAGTAACAACCAGATTTTGGTAGCCAATTAAAAGCTGACAGCTGTAACAAATGTGTAAAACTGACAGAAATCTTAAATCTGTCTATTTTCCCATTTCTGAACAGCCACATTGTGGTCTTCCCCGGTCCAGAAGGCCGAAATGGGATTTTGAGTCTCATTGAGTCTTGAGTACTCATTTATGCCTCCAGTTATCATTTACACCATTAATAGACAAACAAAAGGAGACATAAATCAACGTCTAAGTTTCAACTAAGTTGCCGAGTTGTTATATTAGGCTCAGTTGGGCTCGGACAACACAACAGCAGAGAAAATATCAGGTACTCGGGACAAAAATGGAATTCACTCCAAGAAAATATGAAAAAAAAAAGTGAAATGATCTTCCCTACCAAACCATCAGACACGAACTACTGAATTTGGAAAAGAGATCCAGGGGATCTAAGAAAATAAAAGAAGATAAGAACAGAAAGAAGGTGACAAAGTTCCAGATCAGCCTCCAGAGGGAGCTGACAAGCATGAGATTGAAGTAAATCTTGTTCAGGTATCTCTATCTGTGATTCTGTGTCAAGAACTTAAATTACATTGTCAGTAAAGAACAAAATAGACAGAAACAAGATAAACCTAGAGTTATGTACAAATTACCTTCTATCTTTAGTTCTTGAGGTGGTAAAAAGAGAGGGGTGATTCAGAAGTGACAAAAAGATTGGAGATGATTGCATAGCTGCCCTCGCTCCCCACCCGCCGCTCTCGCCCCCGCCGTTCCCCGCTCCGGGGCCGGCGTCCACTTTCCGGCGGACATGGCTGGCGACTCTCCCTCCCCTCAGCCCTCCGGTTCCCTCTCCCTCTCCCCCTCCCCCTCCCCTTCCCCTTCCCCCAGCGGCGACGAGGGTGGACGGCGGGGACGCTCGGACCGATGGCGCGCGAGCCGCGACTCGGAGAACGAGCTCTCCCCCGCTCCTACCGCGACGTGCTGTCGGGTTCCCCGGCGGGTGAGGTGGAGGTGGACGCCGATGCGGTGCGCGCGCGCCCCGAGCCATCGGTGGAAGGATTCGACGAGCTTGAAGACTTGGAGGAGATGGAGGTCGACGACGTGCACGCCCCATGGGAGCAGCCCAAGAGGAAGAAGAAACGACCCCGGGGACGGCGCGCGGGCAAGCAGTTGGCGGAGAAAGGGCGCCGCACGGCGAGGGAAGCAGGTGCCTTCGCCGGCGTCTGTGCCAGGAGGGCCACAGCGCGCGCGAGTGCGAGGTTGGGCCTGTATGTCTTTGGTGCGAAACGGCGGGCCACTGGTCTAGGGACTGTGGAGAGCCATGGCGGCCCCGGGTGCTCGAGGAACCGGCGGCGAAACGCCTGCACAGCGGCCCCTCCGACACGGATGGCGGCGCTAGCAGACGCCAGGATGCCGGGGACATCAAGCGACAGGGCGTCGGTGGCGACGTCCGGCGACAGGGTGATGGGGGCCGCGCGGCACGGGAAGGGATGCCGCTGCCGCCTCGCGGTGGCGCGCTCGCGACCGGGCCGCGCGCCCCGCCTCCACCTCCGTCCCCTCCGCCGCCGGCCGCTGCACGCGACGTCAGGCGCCAGGGCGATGCAAGCCGCGCGGTTCGGGAGGGGCTGCGGCCGCCTCGTGGTGGCGCGCCCAGGGATGGACCGCTCGCGACCGGGCTGCGCGGCCCACCTCCACCACCGCCCCCTCCGCTGGCGGCCGGGGAACGCGGTGCTGCCCGGGAACGCCCGGCGGCGGCGACCGGCTATCGATGCGAGGAGGAGGTCACGGTGAGGTCTCTGTCCTCCTTAGGCGGGACGCGGACCGTGGAGATCGAGGGCGAATTGGCGCGGCGGCCGGAGCGGGCCACCTGTGTGTTTTCACGCTCTCAGTGGGTGGACGACGCCGAGTTGGAGCTTCAGAACGCAGTGATCGCCGAGGATGATGGCTCGCGCCGCCCGCTGACGAAGCAAAGGGTGTACGACGCGGTGGTCGACCTCTACTCGCTGCCGCCGCGTTCTTTCTCTGTTCACAAGCATCGTGGTGGCAATTTTCTGATCTTCTTCGACGAGGGCCGCGACCTCGCGGCGGCCATGCGCGACCCGTTCGTGCGCACTCCCACCGTGCGCCTCCGGCTCTCACCGTGGTCGCGCCGCTCCCACGCGCTCGCCGGCGCTCTGTGCAAGCACACGGACCTGGAAATCATTGGTGTACCAGACCACTGCTGGAACTTGGCCGCGGCGGAGAGGATGCTCGCGCCGGCGGCCTGGGTGGAGAAGCTGCACCCACTGACTCGATCGCGTGAGGACCTTAGCGTCTTCCGCGTTTCAGTCTGGTGCGCCGACCTCGCCGCGATCCCTCGATGTATCGACTTCCACGTCCCCGAGCCCGAGGAACCGCCGTCGCCGGAGACCTTGGCGGCGCCGCTTGACGTGGTGACGCCTCCCAGGATCAAAACCTTGCTGTACCCGCTAGACGTTCACGTTACCAAAACAACGGACTACAGCCGGCCGCCTCCGCGTTCTGGTACTCTCGGTGACTCCGGCAGGGGGCCGACGCCGCGCTGGCCGGCCACGAGACATTTTTCATACTCGCCATCCGCGGGAACGGTGTCGGGCGCGTCGAGTGATGGCTCTGGTGGGTACGCGAATTCTGCGACGGAGGGCGCCGCCGGCACCTCCAGGGCGCAAGGGCCGTCGGCGACGCGCTCGCTGACATCCGGCGTGGTGGTGGGGCCGCCCACCCTGTCGCGCCGCCAGCGAAAGTGGGTGCGGGCCAGAGAAAGGCGGAAAGCTCGCAGGGTGGCAGTCGGTGTGGCAGCAGCTGCGTGCAGAGCACCCACTTTTCTTCAAACAGGTGAGCTGCCGCCTGCTGTTCTGCCCATTGCCGCCGCTGGTTGTGGGGTGGAGCTTGCAGGCGCGGGCCAAGAACTGGTCCAACCTGCCTCGCAGGAAAGCCAGGAAAGCCAGCCTTCCCTGATGCTTTCGGTGGACGTGGGGACGATCCCTGTACTTGGGGCGTTGGCAGAAGCTGGGGGGTGCCCACTACCTTCCGTCCTTGTAGGTTGCCGACAGGAGGAGGAAGATGCGTTGAAGGTACAGGAGGAAGGTGCGTGGAAGGAGCCCTCATGCGGCTTGTATGTGGTCGTAGGGGACAAAGGCCAAATGCCAGGCGGGCAGGGGGTGACGCCCGCGCGTGACGCGCATACGATGCCGCATGGTGGGCCTGGGTCTGAGCTACACTTTGACCATAGCGACGAGCGCTCCCAGGGGCTGCTCCTGGCGCTGGAGGATAGGCAGGGTGTGGAAGTGGCCCATGTGCGGCCCGCTAGCGCAGAAGGGGTGATCAGGGTGCTGGGCCGCGCTCCTGTCGCTGCTTCAAGGCCCATGAGCGTGAGCACAGATAGGGTGATGGAGAGATGGGAGCCTGGCTACGAACCCCTTAGTGGACTGCCGGGGTCGCCCTCGGGTGTTTGCGGGGCGACAGACGAGGGGTGGGCGACAGATACAGATGGGCTCTCCCCTATCCTTCGCTCGCCCGACCCTAATTCTTCTCCGACCACGTTCTCCGAGGGATCCCCTGAGTCCATTAGGGCCGACCCCACACCGCCTGTCGCAGAAGGGGTGTCACGCTTCGCATCTCCACCAGTCGCCTTCTCGAGACTGAGGAAGGGCGCTAGAGCTCTGGAGGCGGAGATCCCTCGAACTATTGGGGGGTTCCTTGCCGCGGCTAAGGCCCGTTCTGAGGCACTCTTGAAGACGCCGGCGGTGCGATCCAGGCTGGCAGAGATGAACTTCCAGCCACGCCGGAGCGCGCGCATTGCGAAACAACCAGAGGAGTTCAATTCGGAGAAGCGAGCTCAGCGGAACCTGATGCGTAAGTTGGGACTGATTGGCGAGGAGGAGACACCTTCCACAGAGAGAGTGGAGGCCTTTCACACTCTGTTTCAGGCGCCACTCGGGGAGGAAATGGTGGAGGCTATTGGAGAGCTCTACGGGTGGACGGTTTCGACTCTCAGGGGTAGCTGCTCCCCCACTGTAGTCGAGCGTCAGGGTGGTCGCCTCGTTGAGGTTTGATCCTAGGGTGCGCGGATTAGGGTGTTACATATTCCTTATGTCGCACGAACCAAGGGTGCTGGTGCTAAATGCGCGAGGTCTAAATGACCGCGCGCGTAGGTCGAATATCCTTTGTATCTCTCGTTCGGTAGGCGCTTCCATTGCTTGCATTCAGGAGACTAAACTCGCTATTGTATCATCTGCTATCATTTATGAAACCCTCGGCACCGAGTTTGACGGTTATTGCTACTTGCCCGCTGTTGGTACCCGTGGGGGAATTATTCTCGCTTGGGTTGGGTCCAAGGTCACTCTGGACAATTTTCACGTGGATGCTAACTCAGTAACCGCCAAGGTCACCCCCGCGGGAGGCGGGACGATGTGGTGGCTTACAGGGGTGTATGGTCCTCAAATCGAGGTCGCGAAGATCGCATTCCTTGAGGAGTTGCGCAATATCAGGGGTGCTCGCCTAGGGCCTTGGATGCTATGTGGCGATTTCAATATGATTTATCGTGACGAGGATAAGAATAATGGCAATCTTCATCGCCGCATGATGGGAAGGATGAGGCGCTTTTTGAGCGACTGTGAGCTGAAGGAGGTCTATCTCCATGGTCGCCGTTACACCTGGTCCAACGAGAGGAACCCTCCCACGCTGGTCAGACTCGACAGGGTGTTCTGCTCGGTAGACTGGGAGGAGCTACACACCGACTGCTCCCTCCGCTGCCTGGCCTCGGTGGTGGCGGATCACTCCCCCTGCTCCTCGACTGCACCTCCCAGCTAGGATGTAGGAAGCGATTTCAATTCGAGCACTACTGGCTCAAACTGGACGGTTTCCGTGAGACGGTGGAGACGGCCTGGGGGACTGTGGAGGGAGACCCGGACCCCTTCCGTCGCCTACATGCCAAGATGAAGCGCGCCGCCCGCCATTTGATGAGCTGGAGCGATAAGAAGGTTGGTTGCGTCAAACTGCAGCTTTTGATAGCGCGGGAGGTTGTACTCAGATTGGATGTGGCAATGGAATCTCGGCCAAACTCAAACAAACCCACCTGGGCCTCGCCTCCCTGGACCGCACAATGGCACGCCAGCGGTCCAAGATTGCGTGGTTATCGGAGGGTGACGCCAACACAGCTTTCTTCCACCAACATGCTGCCCACCGCAGGCGCAAGAACATAATCAGGGAGCTAGTGGTAGAGGGTGTGACGGTCTCCGAGCACGCCGCGATGACGGAAGCAACCTTCAACCATTTCCAAGGTTTGTTGGGGACTTCGGAGCCACGCGACTTCTCGCTCGACCTCGACTTCTTAGGGGTGCATACGAATGTTCTCGATGGATTGGAGGATCCTTTCACAGTGGATGAGATTTGGGAGGTGATCCGGCGGCTACCCAAAGGGAAAGCGCCAGGGCCGGACGGTTTCACAGCGGAGTTCCTGCAGTCGTGCTGGGACATTGTAAAGGACGACTTTATGACGGCCTTCAACAAGTTCTACACCATGTGTGGGAGGGGGTTCCAGGGACTGAACCAGGCGTTGATCGTCCTCCTTCCTAAGCGCCCGGATGTGGCTGCCATTGGAGACTACCGACCGATCAGCCTCATACACCTCTTCGCCAAGTTGGCGGCCAAAACCCTGGCAACTCGCCTCGCCCCCCGGATGCAACAACTGGTCGATAACAACCAGAGCGCCTTCATTCGTGGCCGCTGCATACACGATAACTTCATGTTGGTACAACAAACCGCGCGGTTGCTCCATCGGCTCAAGGAGCCTAGGGTGATGCTCAAGCTGGATATTGCACGAGCTTTCGATTCGGTCTCTTGGAGTCTCCTCTTCGAGATCCTTCGCAAGTTAGGATTCAGACCCAGATTCTGCGAATGGGTAGCGATCCTGCTCTCCACGGCCAGCTCCAGGGTGCTCCTCAACGGCGAGCCAGGCCCCCCTATCTGGCATAGACGAGGCCTAAGGCAGGGCGACCCTTTGTCACCTCAACTATTCGTCATAGTAATCAACACACTCAATAGGGTGCTCTCGAGGGCTGCGGAGCTCGGACTCCTGCGCCGGGTGGCGAGACAAGACCTGGTCACTAAGGTCTCCTTGTACGCGGACGACGTGGTGATCTTCTGCCACCCGGACCCCGCGGAATTGAAAAATCTCCGAGAGATTCTGGCGTTCTATGGACACGCCTCCGGGTTGCACACGAACTTTGCCAAGTGCTCCGTCTCCCCCATCGGATGCAGTGGAGAAGTGGCGCTGGGTGCGGCAGCAGCTATGGGATGTCAGCTCGCCCAGTTCCCGGTCAAATACCTAGGCATTCCGCTGGGGCTCCGGAGACTTTCGGGCGATGCCCTACAACCAGTGGTTGACCGTGTTGACGACATACTGCCCACTTGGAAAGCTGCCATGATGCCCAAGGCGGGGCGTCTAGCGCTGGTCAAGTCTGTGCTAGCAGCGATCCCCCTACACCAACTGGTGGTGATCAGCGCTAACAAAAAAGTGCTAAAGCGCATTGAGAAAATCATGCGCGGGTTCCTTTGGACGGGTAGAGCGGTGGCGAACGGTGGGCACTGCCACGTAAACTGGGCAACGGTCTGTCGCGCCATACGGTTGGGTGGCCTTGGGATCCCCGACCTTGCTCGCACTTCGATTAGCCTACGGACCCGATGGCTCTGGAGGTTGCACACGGACCCACAGAGATCGTGGAGGGGCCTCGATATGCAGTTCTCCAGGGCGGAGCGCCAAATCTTCACAATTTCCACGACGACGGTCTTGGGTGACGGGTCATCTGCCTTATTCTGGAAGGATCGATGGTTGGATGGCAGGTCACTAGAGGCCATCGCCCCTAACCTCTCCAGCCTCATCCCCAAACGGCGTAAGAACTCCAGAACGGTCCTCGAGGCAGTCACCGGCCGTCGGTGGATATCAGACATTCAGGGTGCTCTTTGTCCGGTTGCCCTACTCCAGTACGTACGGGTGTGGAGTATGGTGCAAGGGGTGCAGCTACAGGAGACACCGGACAGGCTGATCTGGCGATGGACCCCAGATGGCAAGTATACCCCTAAATCTTGTTACAAGGCGCTTTTCCAGGGAGCGACTATATCGAGATCGTGGGAACTGAACTGGAAGTCTTGGGCGCCACCTCGGGTGAAATTCTTCATTTGGCTAGCCTGCTTGGATCGTTGCTGGACAGGAGACCGACTAGCACGCCGGGGCCTGCCACATCAGGCGAGATGCCCTCTGTGTGATCAGTCGCCGGAGTCCATGTCACATATTCTCACTGGATGCCCCTTCTCTCGCACGATTTGGCATGAGGTGCTCTCTTGGATACGATCTACGGCAAGGACTCCAGTTGTGGAAGACGATTTTGTTGATTGGTGGAGGCTCACTCTTAGGTCCACCCCTCGTCTGCTTCGCAAGGGCACCTCCTCGGCGGTCATGCTCACGGCATGGTGGATTTGGAAGCAACACAATTCAATCGTCTTCGACAACGCTAGCCCCTCGGTAGGCGCCTTGATGGAAACTATCAAGACCGAGGCTCGCTCGTGGGTGTGCGCCGGTGCTCGCGGCCTCGGGTTTCTTCTCCCCTAGACTAGGTAGTGGGTTGAGTTGTTGGCGTGGGGTTGCCTGTTTCCAGGCTTGTACATAAACTCTCTCTTTTTCTATCAATGCATCGAAACGCAAGTCTTTTGCGTTTTCGCGAAAAAAAGAGAGGGGTCAGCATGGAGAACAGAATAATATACCATGACGAGGCACTGATTCAGATAAAAGACCAATAGCATCAAAGAAAACAAACAAATCAATTTTACAAAGAACATAAAGACTATAGATAATATCCATTCTACTTAGTCGACGGAGTTAACAAATCCATGAAACAAAACCCATATTATTATAAAATACATAGAAGACTCTAGACAACTTTCATTTGATTACTATTCCTGTGTGAAAACATGAATTACACCGAGGAAATAGTTCACCTCCCATGGTCATGCCGTCCTCCCGGTTGCTCCCCTATGGGGACATAGAATGAGATTGTGATAGTGCCTTCAATGATGTGGAACAACATTAGCACATGGAGTCATGCGTCGAGTTCGTTGATCCAAAATCCTCATACCCTGTTCTGAAACTAATCATTCCGTGAGAGGAGCAGGTGTAGAACTCTTATGGGAGGCTCCCTGATGCATTTTCAGAAGGGCGGCCCTGTCTCACTGGAGGCTGAGTGTCTCGTGAACCAGCTTAGGGATCCCCTGAAACATAAACATATGACAGAAAAGGAGAAAAAAATCATGAAAATAAATCTTCAAAGAAAGGACAATGATCAATGCACAAAATTTTGTTTGTCGGGGACTGAACAAAGTTACTATTGGCAAAGTGATTACCAGATAGTTGTAAATAATGTCAGTCTTAGTAAGGCAGTCGATAAAGACAACTTCTAGTCGAAAACCACGAGCCAGAATGTACTCGTCGTATCAGGCCTTCTGATCAATGGTAGTTTTTCTCTTTGTGCTAGCCATAAATGCTTCCATTGGAAAATAAGAAATGACTAAATCAGTGACATTACATGTTGCTATATAAAAAACAGATGTGTAAATTAATTCAAAACACACATGAGATAAATGAGTTGTAATTGGTTTGCTCAAGCACACTTGCCGTGATAAAATTGATATTTATATAATAGTGCTACATTTTTCTTTGATACTTTATTTTTATTTGTTCATCTAGTAAATATGTGCAGAGAATTATAAAGGGCGAAAGTCCAATTGTTGAAGGCATGAGACAAGTTTAGTTGCTGGACCAAACTAATGCAGGTACAAAAAAAACATACCAAGCTTCGCTTGCCTACAAAATTTTCCTGTCTAAATGGCAACACACAAGATGGGTACATCAATGACAGCAATGAAAGACTAATTTTGCATGTACACTTTGATCTATGTAACAATCTGAATGAACTTAAATGGATGGAATATGCTTATTTTCAATGTAAGTATTTCTATTTTCTTTAATAAAATGCGCTCTGCTAAACACACACGGCATTTTTTCATAGATTGCGCTCCTACATGGTGAATTTTGACATAAACTACACAAACGAAGCTGCACATTTCCCCGCAAAAAAAACAAAGCTGCACATGTTGAGGTATATGACATGGAAAACTAAAAAAAAAACGGCCGAGCTAGAAAGATGCGTTGAATACAAAAATGATGATTTAAAGAAATGTGTCTTTCTATTTTTATCTAAAAATTAAAATTATGATCACACCGAGAGGAGGGAGCTCGTGACAATCTTGGTGTTTCAATATGTTGCAGAGCAAGGGTATGCTAAGCGGGTCTTGTGAAGCATCAACATACACTACGCCGCCACAAGGTAGGGTATTTTGCTGATGTAATGACTAGACTAAGATACAATGCACAAAATGAAAATTATATGGTACTGAGAAATTCCTAGTCATGATGTATAGAGTTGTAATATATATACATCATACATGTCAAAAACTTCTTATTATCGATTTTTACTAAAAATTTAAGAAGGAGGTAGTGAATATCATCTCAAAAAGTAGATACCAAAAGGACTACAGTAAGTGAAATATGATTGATTGACTGAATAAAATTATATGAGCATTGAAACCTGGAATGCATTAGAACAAAAAAGAACTTGATGTAGAAAATGATACCCTGTACTGAAGAAGAATCAACCGAACAACCTATAGTCGTTGCTCCACCCACCATCCTCCACTCTCGCTGAACAAACATGTTGTTCTTTGAAGTAAGGAGAGAATAAACCTGTAATAAAACCTACAGGTGGAAACAAAGAAATCGTTCAGTGACATACTGAAAGTAATGCATACTGAAAAAAGTGAGGACAACTGTAAACTGAACTGAGGTATTGAAGAAACATGGAAACTGAACCCAAAGAAATACTGCAGTGATGTTACAGACATAACTGCAAAACGAGCTATTCTTTAGGTCACGACTGGGTTAGTGGACAATGCCATCACAAAGGCCTTCATCCGTCACACTACTAAGCCATCATGATCTCGTTGTCTGGTGCCACCCACAACATGATCACAACGACATCCTATTCTACCCGGAAAAAAACACAACAACCAAGCCATGAACATATATCATGCTGCTTGGCTTATTTTTCCAAAGTGAAAGAATGAACCTGCTAACTGACGAACTGAAATAACTAAAGAAGAAGAATCTGAATTATGCGCTACATCAGCTGCTCCACTCTGGCTTAACAAACTTGCTCTTCTTTGAAAAAATGAGAACAAACGCCATGTGATTGTGTAATAAACCTGTGGGTAGAAACAAATAAACCATTCATCAACTAAACTGAAGAGTGAGTACAACTTCAAACTGAACTAAACTCAAAATATAAACCGAACCAACAGTAGGGCAGAGAATTACTAAAAATAATGATGCATGAAGACTGGGGAAGTAATGAATACTGAAGAGTGAGAACAATAGCAAACTCATTTTATCAATCCTAAGTTGCTGCTTTCCTTCCTGATGCACTATATGAGCTAAAAAAAACTACTACTCGCCTTCCTAATCTACACCCTAAATCCTATTCTAAGCCAACATGACTTGGAGAGACTAAAAAGTTACTATAATATCTACTAAACACTGACGGAAAATGACTACATGGAAACAGAAGACTGAAGAAATAGAAAGACGGAAGTGGGACTAAGAACTGAGGGACTGAGATACTGACAAGATTACTAAGAGAGACATTACTGAAACATCAATACTAATGACATAAGAAGATACTGATTTTCAAACATCAAGAAATGATTGACCAAAAACTGAGAGACTTAACAACTGAGGCAGAAAGATCAACAAGAAAACTAAATAACTAAGATACTACGTGAAATGCCAAAAATTGAGTGACTGAATTAATGAGTGACTCAGAAAATAAAATGGGAGACGTAATAAAGAGACTAAACAGAGCGGGACTAAAAACTGAAAAACATAGTGTAATTGAGAACTAAGTCACTAAGAACTGAGAGATGGAGGGTCTGAACAATGAGACAAATGACTCAAGAAAAATAACAAGATAAAAATTGAAGAAAAGACGGAGAAAAAAACAGTAAAACTGAAGATCAGGTAGGACTGAAGAGACTGAAAATAAAGACCGAAGAAACAACGCAAAAGAGTAGTCCAAAAAATAGCAATACGGAAGAAAAAGATTAAGAGGAATGAGAAAGAATTGAATGACTGAACTGAATGAACTGAAAAACTACAAATAGAAGACTAGAGAATGAAAGAGAAAAACTAGGATTGAAGAATGACGGAGAGAGAATGAAAGAAATGAAGTACAAAAATGAACTAGCTAACTGAAATGTGTGACCGAGAAAATAAGTCTGAAAATATGAAACAAACTGAGAAATCAGAACAAAAACAATGGGAAACTAACAAAACTCAACTCATGCTAAAACATAATAATTACTCTAACACTACATCATGAATAGGGATCCCTGGACAAATCCTATGAGCCTAAAATAAAATCACACTAAATATTACGATTTGGATGCTGCTCTGCCACGCATCCCTGCTGAGTTCCTGCTTGGTGCTTCACAAAGGCACTCCAATTCTGATTTGGAGAATGCAGATTGGCCTCCTGGGACCAATGGTAAAAAAATTTGCTTACACGACAAACCTATACAACAGCCAGTCAGTGACACTAGGCTGCAGTTTCAACAATTCTTAGTTGCTAACCATATTATACATGAACTGTTTGCTTCTATGGAAAGTAGCAGCCTGAACTCACACACCAGCGGGAGGATGCAGCCCAGAAATAATAAACACAAAACTCACTGCCTTAATAATCATATAACACTAAGCAATTCAAGCGATTCCCGAACCACTACATCACGCTCTCCAGGTGACAAAACAACCGGCCGACGACCCGACGCGCTGCCTGTTCTCGTCAGAATAGCGCTTGCGCAGCAGAAATTGTGCATTCCCCTGCTGCTCACATCCCGGCTATGCCATCCGCGACTCCCAACGCCCAACAAAGCCACACCCTTGCTACCAAGATTGAATGAGGAAAAGAGCGTGCAGAACACCGCTCTTCCTACGCTTGGGGGAGGAGGGGAACCCTTCTCTTCGGCGCATACACGCCGCGCAAACCTATCACTACCCTGCACTCACACGCCGGCAGCTGCAGCCGAGACTCCAAACGCCAAACAAATCCTCACCACCACGAGGTACAGATGCGTACCTGTCTCGTTCGGCGGCGCCCATGGATTCCACCACCGTAAGCCACCTCTCTCTCCGTCTCCGGGCGCGCTGGAGGTGGTATGCCTGAGGACCTCTCCGCTGTTGTGTCTCTGTCTCTTCCTCTTCACCCTCGAGCTAGTCCAAATAAGAAGAAAATTACACGCTCCTCTCGTCTCACAGAAGACAAAAAAATTGCGACAGCGAAAAAAGTCGTGTCTCCATCCCGCGCGGCACTGACCGAATTGTTGAAGTTTGTATTGCGTCTGTAATAGGTTTCGGTCTCCTCTTTGTATTAGGCTTGGTCTCCTCTTTGTAAACGTTTCTGTACTCGTGCTGTAAGGTTTGGCCACCGTTTTAGGCCCTATATTAACATGGAACCAAGGGGAGACGAACCCACTTGTTACAACCCTAAAATCTAACATGGTATCAGAGCAAGCAGTTTTCATTGAGTTTCATCCTTTCTTCTTCTTAATCAAGGACCAAGCAACCCGAAGAGTTCTGTTTAGAGGCCCTTGCTATGATGGTCTCTATCCATTGGTGCCCATGTTCCATGAAACTGCCAAGCACGCCTTCCTCTCAATAAAGCCATCATCCTCTACATGGCATCGCCGTTTAGGACATCCCTCTTCATTTGTGGTTCAACAAGTTCTTAGGAGAAATAAAATAGCTTACACCCCAGAGAGTACCCCATATGTTTGTGACTCTTGTCAGTTAGCCAAAAGTCATCAGTTGCCATATTCTATATCATCTAGTGTTTCTACTGTTCCTTTAGAACAAGTTTTTTCTGATGTATGGGGTCCTGCCCCTCTCTCTGTGGGAAAACATGCATATTATGTAAGCTTTATTGATGATTTTAGCAAGTTCACTTGGATATATTTGCTTAAAAGTCGTTCTGAGGTTTATCAAGCTTTTCTCAATTTCCAACAATATGTTGAGCGCAAGTTTGATAGGAAAATAATTACTATGCAAACAGATTGGGGAGGTGAATATGAAAAGTTGAATGGCTTCTTTCAAAAGGTTGGCATAACCCATCATGTTTCTTGCCCTCATGCTCATCAACAAAATGGCTCAGCTGAAAGAAAACATCGCCATATAGTTGAAGTTGGTCTTGCTTTGTTAGCAAATGCTTCTATGCCTCTTAAATTTTGGGATGAAGCGTTTATTACAACCACCTTTCTTATAAATTTGCTTCCTAGCAAAGTTCTCAACTTTGAAACACCTACTGAACGTCTCCTCCACATCACTCCAAATTATGATGCACTTAGGACTTTTGGTTGTGCTTGTTGGCCTAATCTTCGTCCCTACAACAAAAGAAAACTCTCTTTTCGATCTATACGGTGTGCTTTTCTTGGTTATAGTCCTCTTCACAAGGGAGTCAAATGCCTTGATATCTCCACGGGTCGTGTGTATATCTCTCGAGATGTTGTCTTTGACGAGAATGTTTTTCCTTTTGCTTCCCTTCATCCAAATGCTGGTGCTCTTCTCAAAAAGGAAATACTACTCCTTCCTTCATCCACACCAAACTATCATGAGGATACACAAAATTGTGTTAACCATATTGTGCCTATTGTTACTGTTCCTAACATGTTACAGGAAGGAGGAGCTGCAGACGAAAATTCTACTCCAAACAGTGAAGAAATTGGTGCTGAAACGAGTGTACAAACTGATTCAGAAAATGACAACATGAGCGCGGAAAATGATGCTGATTCACAGGAATATTCTGATGATCCCGAGGCTGATGCTGGTCCCTTTGGCGCTGTCTCATCTGACGCCACCACCGAAGCGCGCTTTCCTGTCGCTGGCGCACGGTCCCCCGGCTCTGCCTTCGATGCGGGGTCACGGTCCCCTGGCGCTGGCCACGATGCGCAGACAGCATCTGCCTCTGCGCCACATGCAGCTCAAGCGCGTGATGGCCACACGCTTCCCGGGACCCGCCAGCATGCCACCATTACTACAACTCCATGCGTCAACAACTCCCGTGGTGCTGGCCATGTGCACAATTCTTCCTCAGGTTTGCTGTCCCCTTCTGCCCAGTCTCGATCTTCTGCGGCGGGTAATGGTGGGGGCGAAACTGTGTCTGATTTTGTTGAGCAAGGAAATTCAAGTGATAACAATGGAAATTCTGGAGATTCCTCGGATGATTCTGTACCACCACCACCATCTCCTCCTGGTGTTCGTACAAGATTACAGAAAGGTATTCGTCATCCTAAGAAAATTACTGATGGTACTGTAAGATGGTGCATGTTGTCTTCCACAGGTGAACCTAATACTTTGACTGAGGCCCTTAATGATTCTTGTTGGCGCAATGCTATGGAGGAGGAGTATAAGGCACTAATTGATAATAGAACCTGGCATCTTGTTCCACCAAGCAATGAAAAAAATTTAATTGATTGCAAATGGGTGTATCGTATAAAGAAGAAAGCAGATGGCACAATTGACAGGTACAAGGCACGTCTAGTTGCTAAAGGATTCAAACAACGTTATGGTATTGATTATGAGGACACTTTTAGCCCTGTGGTAAAAATTGCTACTATCAGAGTTGTTTTGTCTATTGCTATATCTCGTGGATGGAATCTCAGGCAGTTAGATGTCAAGAACGCGTTTCTTCATGGTGTTCTGGAAGAGGATGTGTACATGAAACAACCACCAGGTTTTGAGGACACTCGTCATCCACATTATATTTGCAAGCTTGATAAAGCATTGTATGGATTAAAACAAGCACCCCGAGCTTGGTATTCCAGGCTAAGTACCAAGTTAGTTGAACTTGGTTTTATATCATCAAAGGCAGACACCTCATTGTTTCTCTTCAACAAATCAGGTATCATCATGTTTGTTCTAGTTTATGTTGATGATATCATAGTCACTGGATCATCTGATCATGCTATTGCTGCTCTCCTTCGAGATCTTAGTGAAAATTTTGCTATAAAAGATCTGGGTGAATTACATTATTTTCTTGGTATTGAGGTCAAGAAAACACAGGATGGTTTGCTATTGACACAGGAAAAATATGCAAATGAAATTCTTAGCAAAGCTGGTATGCAGAGTTGTAAGCCAGCCCCTACACCATTATCTTCTACAGAACAGCTGTCTCTCACAAAGGGTACACTTCTTGGTCCTGAAGATAGTACTCAATACAGAAGTCTTGTTGGAGCATTACAGTATCTCACTTTGACACGTCCTGATTTATCTTTTTCTGTGAACAAAGTGTGTCAATATCTTCATGCTCCAACTACAGAACACTGGACAGCAGCTAAGAGAATTCTCAGATATGTGAAAGATACAGCTAGTCTTGGAATTACCTTTATCAAATCATCCTCTACCTTTTTGAGTGCATTTTCAGATGCAGATTGGGCAGGTTGTCTTGATGACAGACGTTCCACAGGTGGTTTTGCTATATTTGTTGGACCCAATTTGGTCTCTTGGAGTGCCAGAAAACAAGCCACTGTGTCTCGATCCAGTACAGAAGCTGAATACAAAGCTCTAGCTAATGCCACTGCTGAGTTAATTTGGGTAGAAGCACTGCTTAATGAACTTGGAGTTAAACTACAGAAGAAGCCAAGTCTTTGGTGTGATAATTTGGGTGCTACATATTTGTCTGCTAATCCAGTATTTCATGCACGCACCAAACATATTGAAATTGATTTTCACTTTGTCAGAGAAAGGGTTGCTAACAACAGTCTGGATATTAAATTCATATCAAGTGAAGATCAAGTTGCTGATGGTTTTACTAAAGCCCTTCCAGTCAAGAAACTTGATGAATTTAAACGTAATCTTAACCTTTCACAAGGTTTAGATTAAGGGAGGGTGTTGAAGTTTGTATTGCGTCTGTAATAGGTTTCGGTCTCCTCTTTGTATTAGGCTTGGTCTCCTCTTTGTAAACGTTTCTGTACTCGTGCTGTAAGGTTTGGCCACCGTTTTAGGCCCTATATTAACATGGAACCAAGGGGAGACGAACCCACTTGTTACAACCCTAAAATCTAACACGAATGAGCCAAAAAAAGAATGTTGGACACACGCTAAGATTCGTGCGGCCGGGAAACAATCAACGGACAGAAAAGTGATTGTTTACCAATTACAAAACACCTAGCTGTTAATTAGGAAAAGTGAAAAAGAAAAAGACAGCTGCGCCACATGGCCCATGGGAGCTATCCCACCCGTCTGCCCCCCCCCCCCACACACACACACACCACACCGTTGTGACCCTGCTGCCCCCACCACCACCACCACTCCGGACGTCCGTGAGATCCCCCGCCGTGCAGTTGATGATGACCAAAGCGGTCATTGCTCGACTCGGTCATGACGGTGCCACGACTTTCAGAGGAGCTCCATCGGGCAAAAATGACCACAACACGACGCTGACTGCAACAGCTACTTTGTGAATTGTCCAGATTCTACGTAGTGTCTCCATCCCAAATAAGGCGCGCGCGGGGGCTCTAACGGCCGTCTCGAGTAGGAGGAGCGGTAGGGTTGCGACGGTGTCGGAGGAGGGCGGACTAGAACAATTGAGAAACAAGATCATGCGGTGGGGCCACCAGCGATGGTCGGGGTGACCAGTCGGTCGAGTGCGAGAAATTTCCGCGCGTGGCGGCTAGATGCTCCGCGCGATGTTAAATTTTTTGGGCACGAGGCAAAGTCATATATATTCAAATCACTTCGTGCTCTATTTTAGTTCCCAACAAATGTTTACATCGCGCGGAGCATTCTTGCGTTGTGCTCTCTGTATTCTCCTTGAGCTTCTCCGGTGAGGGAGGTGCTCATTTCCACTATGAGGTCCTCTTGAAGGCAGACCAAACTTACACTAGGTTGAGGCTATCTCCACAACTTAATTGGAGACTCTCAACGAAAATAAATCTGAAGCTTATTGCAGCAAGGTGGAAACTCCAAGCACTAACCGTCTAGGATACACAATGCACCCAAGAGGAACAAGCCCCCCGGTGGCCAAGCACCCGAGAGTAACAATGCTCTTTGGTGCCCAACCACTCAATAGTAACAATCTTCTGAAATTTCACTTCCACGTATCACCGTGGAGAACTCAAACTGATGTACCTAATCAAATGGCAAGAACACATAAAGTGGTCAAGACTTTCTCTTCCAAATCCCAACAAAGCAACCAATGCTATGGAGGAAGAAAAGAGAAAGAGCAAGAAAAACAACTAATGAATCCCAAGATCTAAATCTAATAGGTTTCCCTCACAAAGAGGAGGGATTGATTGTTGAAGTTGTAGATCTAGATCTACTCTCTTTTCCTCAAGTGAAAGCAAGAATCATTAGAGGGATAGAGAGATAACAAGCTTTTGAAGGTCAGAAATGGAGGTCAAAACTTGGTCAAAGAGTTAGGAACCATTGGGGATGAAGACCCCTTAAATAGGTCACACAAAGATCCAATCGTTTGTAACAAAAACGCGCATGTGAGGTACTACAGCTCAAACCAGCGGTCCTACCGCCCTAGGGAAAGTTAGGAACACCAAAAGGCTGACAAACAGCTCCAGGTAGGGGTACTACTTCTCATGGCACTAGTACTACCTCCCCTTGCATCCCAAAGGGGTTATAGGCGGTACTGGGAGCGGTACTACCGCTCTTGGGAAAAACCTACAGAAACCCCGATACGAAAACAGTTATAATTTTTGCATCCGGACTCCGTTTTTTATGTTCTTGGGCTCGTTGAAATCGCAAGGATGAGCACTACAAGAATATGCAGATAAACATTGTGGTACAAAATGGGAGGATAAAACCAAATTATGAAATGTTTGACCTATCTAAAGAGAACAACCGGTAAAATCTCTAACAACAAAAACGCGATAAGGTTTTCATACAAAATCCGTTTTTGATGAACTTGAGATTGATATGAAAAAAATGACAAGCTCTAAAACCACAAATGGAGAAATCTCAAATAAGATCCAAGAAGGATGATGCCAGTGATGCAAAGTTTTGAGCTTTCTACGATAGATACGATCAACATACGTATTGGAGAGTCCCTCTTGATAGAAAGGTTATCTATCCTATAACCCGTTATCCCAACTACATCATGTCACTGGTAAAATAGAAACCATATCTAAGTCATACCTTTGCCTTGCACAATCCACTTCATCTACATGATGACGATCTTAATCACCTCAAGATGGACCACCTTTCTTGATTGCGCTTCCCTTGGTGAAGACTTCTAGATTGCTCCTCCATAAGCTAATATGGGAGAGCTTATCTCATATCCATATTCACTCGATCATAATATCCATATGGGTGGCAAGCTTCAATCATATGAAATATTCTTGATTCTCATATTGAAGTTGCACAACACTCTCCTGATGACTATCATCACTTGTCGTCATATTCCATGGGCTATATGAAATATCCATTTTGATGCAAGCCCATGGGAAGATACTGAAAGCGCATGGTGCCCCCATATTTGGTTTTGGTAGTTAATGACAATCCTTATGGACTAATGTTTGCATTGAGTTATCCTTGTAGATCTTGTCCATAGGAAATAATGGATCTCATTTTTTGAGCTCTAATTAGCCTCCTTGATGTCCATTGTTATATTCAAGGATTTATATGAAGAATGGTCATGGTTTGAGTTGAGCTTATTGCTAGTGTGTCTTGAAGAAAAGTATTATGTTATCCTTCATGGTTATCTTCAAGACATCATCATTTGAAGTGAGAAGCAAATATACAAGGTTGATCAAGCTAGTGATCAACATAAAAAGCTACAAGTTGTATCAAGTGGGATTGTGTATCTCGTGGTATGGTAAGAATTGGTCCATATAGCTTTGTGAACTAACCTATGATATGTGTGTGTGTCATCTTTGTGTGTGGTTAGGTATATTTCCATGAGCATGAACCAAAAGGAAGATTTCATATAGCCCATGTTCTATGTCGTCGTCAAGCGGTGTTCGTCACCTATCTTGACGTGGAAGCTCAAGTGAAGCATCTAGAAGAAATACTATGCTTGATGATTGCCACACTTTTGGAGATTGTGGCCTTGTGAAGATTTGCCGAAAAGGGTCTCTCCCATAATGGTGTATGGGGGAGCTAGTCTCTCCCATAATGGTGTATGGGGGAGTTCTTGCAAGTCTTCATCAAGCGGAGCTTGTGCTAGCAAGCTCGATCAAGAAAGAAAATCCAACTTGAGAGAGTCAAGATCGTCATCATCTAGCTCAAGTGGAATGCACAAGGCAAAGGTATAATCTTGATAGGTTTTCTATTTTACCGGTCTCGTGTCTTTGGGAGACCGGGCTATAGGATAGATAGTCGTACTATCAAGAGGGGCTCTCAAGTGAGTAACTTGATCGAATCGTTATGGAGAGCTCAAACCTTTGCATACTTGGCATATCATCTTTCTTGGTTCTTATTTGGTTTTTGTCTCCTTTGGATTTTATTTCTTGTCGTGATGTTCATGACAAGCCTTGGTTTCTCGAAAACAGATTTCGTAAGAAAAACTTGTTGCGTTTTCAGTGGTGAAAATATTCCGCTCGTCTTTGAGAATGTTCCCACACCTTCCATGTGTGGTAACTTATCCATACTTTGAGGTATCAATATTTTAGATACTCCTTGCTGTTATCTTTCCAATGCAATTGGATTTACCTTGTTCGGAGTTCATTTGCAAAAGTTATGAACTAGTTCAGCCTCTTTGTTTCAGAAGCCAACCGGATTATTCTAACTGGATTATTGGCAACCGAATATTCCGGTTAGGACAGTTTTGGTCCATATTCGGGACAGAGATGAGCCGGATTTTTGGTACTGTATTTTTCATCTTAGACCGGATATTCCGGTTGTGGAGATTTTTCTCGAAAATGGCTAAGGACTGGAGATAAAACTGACAGAAGTGAACCGGATTATTTGTACCGGATTATTCCGGAGGAGCCGGAATATCCGGTTCAGTTGCCTGCACGGGACAGAGTTGAGCCGGATTATTTGTACCGGATTATTCAAAGGCAACCGGATATTCCGGGTTAACCAGAATATCCTGTCCAACTTTGGACCGGAATATCCTGTTCACTCTGCACACAAAACGGCTAGTTTTTGTGGGGACCTATTTAAGGGGGTCTTCTTCCCCATTGGTCCCCAAGTCTTCCAAGCACGAAATTTCCCCTCTCCCCCACCATTGTTGACCTTGGATAGCTTGCCCATCTCCCAATCCCTCCTATGATTCTTGCATATCTTTGAGGGAGAAGTTACAGGAGATCTAGATCTACATTTCCACCAATCCATCTTCCTTCTTAGTGAGGCAAACTTAGTAGATATTGATCTTGGAGTTCTTGGTGTTTCTCCTCCATTGTTCTTCCTATCTTATTCCACCATAAGAATTTGTAGCTTTGTTGGAATTTGAGAGCGAAGGATTTGAGCACTTGTGTTCTTGCCATTTGCATCGGTTGCATCGGTTTTCTCTCTCCATGAGGATTCGTGGAAGTTAAAAGTTTGTGAGCTTGTTACTCTTGGGTCTTGGACCCTAGACGACGTGTGGTGTTCTTGGGAGCCTCCAATTGAGTTGTGGATGTGTGCCCCAAGATTGTGGTGACACCGAGAGCCTCCAATTAAGTTGTGGATGCGTGCCTCGGGTTTGAAGGTTGCCAATAGTGGAAGGTGAACTAGGCCTTTGTGGCGGGGTTCATCGGAGAATAGGGTGAGGCCTTTGTGGCGTTGAGTAGGCCTCTTGTGGCGAGCTCACACCCCTCCAACGATACGTACTCCCCTTGTGGGAGGAACTCGGGAATACATCATCTTGTCTGTGTGCCTCGGTTATTTATATACCCGAGCTTTTTACTTATGCAATTTACATTGTGATAGCCTTCGAGCTTGAAGTTATATATCTTGCTATCACCTTGTTACTTGTTTTGCTTAGCATAAGTTGTTGGTGCACCTAGTTGACCCTAGAATATTTAGGTTGTGTGCTTGTTAATTTAAACACCTAGTTTATTTCCGCATTTAGCAAGCCTTAACCGGAAAAGTTTTAATCGTCTATTCACCCCCCCTCTAGGCGACATCGTTGTCCGTTCAGATACCTAACCCCCACAAAGATGTTACACACATGTATCATGGCTTAGTTCACAAAAATATATGGACAATTTCTTACTGTACCACGAGATCACATGATCCCACTTGGAACATCATATATCTTTGTGTGTTGATCAATATTGATTCCATTATCAAATTGACTTGATCAACCTTATGGGATTCGTTGCATAGAAAAAAAACCCTACGAGATACAAACGAAAATAGAGATCCAATCTACAAAAATAAAGATCCAATCTCAGAGATGCTAGCAACGAGAGGGAGAGTGCTAGATCTGATCTGCGTACCTTTGAATAATGACTGCATTGAACGTGCTATTTCAACGCAGATCGGTGTAGTCATACTAGGTCGATAACGTCCTTCCTGCGATCCAGCCGATCATCACCGCAATGAATGGTGCCTCCGATATGTGCACACATGCAGCACGTCAACGTATCCTCCTCCTTGATCCAGCAATGCAGCGGAGAGGTAGGTGGGATCTATTCCAGCAGCACAGTGGCGTGGTGGTGGAGTTATGGTGGAGTTCCGGCATGGCTTCACCAAGCAGCTGCTGAAGAGAGGAGGGAGGAGCAGCACTGGGGCGGCTAGGGTTTCAGGGTGGAGGTCTTGGTGCGCATCCTGCCCTATTTATATAGGGTGAGAGGGGTGCGGCCAAAGAATCCCTCCTATGGTGTGATCTTGTTTTGAATATGTTTATGTTATCATGTGCGCAAAATGGTATATGAACATTCAAATATAGAAATACTATTTTTCATACATGTAAACATGTTTATATTATCAAAACTCAAAATACATCAAATTCCATGGTTTGTACATCCAAACAGGAGTTGGACTTGGGTGATACCATCTGTTTCCAACCGTAAATTTCATGCGCAACCAAACAACGAAATTGGAATTCGAGCCCATTTCCTTTCCATCTTGGATTTGGAGTTCATATTCAAATTCATTTGCAGACTAGTTTTCCTACATACAAACAGAGCATTAAACCCTCTAAATTTCTCCCCCATTGGCATCTATTGCCTGAATGGGGCAAAATGTAGAAGGCCAACATAGTAAGATTTCCTCCATAATGTGTGCATTTCTCATAATATGAGTGAAATCAAATGATGTATCCAATGAAGAATAGTTGTAGGAGGTAAAACTATATTGAGGATCTAAAAATTGCAAGTGAGATGATATATAAGTAAACTTCTCCCAAAGGGAGGCAACCAATCTACAGGATTCAAAAAATCAAATGAACAAAAGATTTTATGATTTTAGCAAATTGTTTTAAAGAAACCGGAGAAGCTCCCCAATGTTCATGCACTATTGACACTGTTTGAATTTGAATACAAAGTGCACAAATATGGAATAATCACTCCCCCAATATCCCCTAAACACAAAAAGAGTGCAAGAGATCATGGACAAGAAGTGAAGTGATGACCCACAAGTATAGGGGGTGTATCGTAGTCCTTTCGATAAATACAAGTGTTGAACCCAACGAGGAGCAGAAGGTGTTGACAATAAGGTTGGATAGAGGATTCACTGTAAACACCAGCAAACAGGTTTTTGGTTGTTTTGGATATGGCAGATAAATAAAGTGCGAGTAAATAATATTGCAGCGAGTGGCCCTATCCTTTTGAGAGCAAAGGACAAGACGGTTGTGTTACTTATGACTACCAAATGTTCTCGAGGACACATAGGAATTTCGTTAAGTGCTTTCGCTTCGTTACGGTTGATTAATATCCATTGGTTCGTGAAGCGTTGTGTGGGTGAACCTATGCTAATGCACCGCCCGACTAGAACTAATACATACTTGTGATTATACCCCTCGTAAGCATTCGCAAATACAAGAAAGTAATTAAGATAAATCTAACCACAAACTTAAAACTCCGGGATTCTACGCTCCCTCGTGCATTGGTTTCCTAACGGGGGTTTAGGTTTCTGTCACTCCGTCAACCCCACAATTATTAGCCAAATACACAATGCATCCTCCTAGGCCCATAAAGGTGAACTATCATTTAGTCGACGTTCACATGACACCACTAGAACAATTGCACCCCAACTTAAATACCGAACCACGAGATATTACTTCAATACAACTTCACTACTGACATCATGACTTCTCCCATGTACTCAAGAACTAAACGAACTACTCATAAGACATCATATGGATCATTGTAAGGACCCCAGACCGGCAGTCTAAAACCCTCCGTATGCATACATTCACGATCCCAGAAAGATCAGTCGTGAACAACATACACAGTTGGCATACAGAAATACATCATCCCTTACACGAATACATAAAGGTATTACATCAAAGATCACATGATCAAGTTTAACACAACTGCCACATAGGGCAGGCAACTTATCAAACACAGCGGAAGACAATTAAAACACAACGTAGATGAGCCCAAGTCACGCCTTAACCTACAGGCTGCTGACCCGGAGACGATCCTAGTTCGCAAAGCCGTCAGCTCCGTACTTCTCTTCATAGAATCTCCTTCGGAGGCTCCTTCTCAAAGTCTGGCAAGTAGATACCAGGGGCGAAACCATAATGAGTACATTTGAATGTACTCAGCAAGACATCCATCATGTCACTTACTAAACATGCAAATATGCTTATATGGTGGAATAGGTAGGCTATAAATAGGGTTCACTATCAATGGTGTTCATATATGATGACACCACAGTTGCAGTCAGGTTAATCTGTATCTTCGTTGAAGAAGATACTTCAGAAGAAAATAATATAGTTTTATTTCTCTTGTAGATATCACATGTACAAGAGGTTTTGTAAAGCTTTGTTAAAGAATATTTTCTCTTTGCAAAACTTCTTGGAATCAGTTTCCAGAATTCTTGCTTAGAGTAGAAAAGGTTTTCTTTGCAAAACATTTTGTTTTATATAACGACATCTGGCTTTTCATCATCGACAGTACCTCCACGGTACAAGCTTTCCTTCCTTTCCGAACTTCACAAGTTCAACACTTCCTTTCAAAAACACCTTTTTGAAAACATTGACACAATGCTAGCTACATGGCCATTCAACTGTCCATATCCGAGGACGCGGCTTCTTCGAAAAAGTTGTACTCTGCAGAGGTGTACTCATCCACCAGATCCAGTACACCTACCGTGAACAACCAAGGACTGTAACAACAGTATGTAAACACCAGGTATCTGATCATAACCATCCACTATGTTCAAACTAGGATATGCCTATCTCTTCAGTCGAGTGTCCGCATCCCCGGCACCGGGCTAATCCCCGCCAAGCCAGGAGCCCCAACTGATGCGTCCAGAGGGAAAATTAATCCCACACTTTATATGCCTCAACATTGGGAGTTTTGACGACATTCGGTTCGAGGGTACGACGCCCCTTATAGCAAGTGAGATAGCACACACTAATAAGAACAAACTTCAAGTTAAGCCCGTGCCCATGTTGGGTAGGGTGGCAGTACGGTAAAGGTTGTCCGGCGAAGACTAGGTTATGTGTCATTTTTGAAAACACCAATTTCTCAAAAATGACCACTTCCACATTCCTCCGGAGAATAAGGATCCGCCTTTTCTCCGGGTTTTTCCGTAAAGCCTTTGTTTTGTAGAATCACAATTTTAGGGTGTCCACTTAGGGACTAGTATATTTGATGGTAATAAATACCATATGGTGGCTTATGGGCTTGGTATTACCAAGTTTAACTACTGGCATAATAGTAACCTATATACTAGTATAGTAGTAATAGCCACATCAAAAATAGTTTTGATAATCAAGTTTTGGTAAAACTTCAGAGGTAAAACATGCATGATAGATAATGATAAGTATTGTATCAGCAAGCATCAGGATGGCTTGCCTGGTAACTCCTTGTGTCCCTGGTTTTGGAGTGACTGGAACTTGAAACAGAGCTTCCCGACACTTCCTTCCTCTTCGTTTTCTAACGTCGTAAAAAGAATAAAGGACACACATTCAGAACCAATCAAGGAAAGCAACAATACATAACAATACATACAGCAAGGAAACTAATAATAACCAATCACCTAATTATTAATTGAGGCAAACAATCAAACAAACACACTTGGCAGAAATGCCATTTAATAAGACAGCTCAAGGTTGGAGGAACATATCTCACAACCTCAATATCATGGATTTAGTGGGTGTGCCACTCTCATACCAAGATATTTAGAAACCCAAAATACACTTAGTTTCACATGGGTGAGGCTACTAAGAGTATACAAAACAAGCACAATAATAATCATGGCAATGGGTCTATCAACCAAACCACAAAAAGAACAAGGTAGCTAATCTACTAAGCCTAAATTCACATCAAGAATAAATAAAACACATGATTTGCAAAAGTTACTTTTACAAATCAGTGAGCCTCCACAAGTGCATCTAGGAAATAGACTCATCACAAAACACACAATTCTCATAGTGAGAACAATAGAAACAATGACTAAAAAGGAGGAATCCTATAGACATGTTTCTACTAAAAGTTTGCTATGAAAGCATGCATAATAAGTAAAGTATTAAAATTCAAACAAGGAACCATGTTATCATAATGGGAAATGAAAACATGTCCTCATGCTAGGATACACAAATATCTACCAAACACAAGTTGGCAGGAAAAATAATTCAATACAAAAACGCTAGGGAAACTAGTACTACTCAAACATGAAGAATCAATGGATGCATTTCAATCAAGTAATTGAAATACAACCAGAGGGTCCGTGTTATAAAAAAAGGAGTGAAAAACATCTATACTTGCTATAACAAAAATATCCCATTTAATAAAACAAGGCATCAATTTGCAGGGCAACTCCTACATACTAGTGGTAATAAAAGGGGCATTACTAGAGGAATCAAACCACACTCCAAGAATGGATTTTTCCTAGCAAGACACACATGATTACAACCACTTACAAACAGAAGCATACACATTTTCATTTAGCACTAAAAATCCCAAGGCAAAAATACTAGGCACTCATTAGTTTGAGAACTATATAAAAGAAACACATCTAGTGTGGGGGAAATAATGTTTCCACCAAAAATGCAATGACAACCAGTGGGTGTTCCACTAGCATATCAAAGAATTAAGAGGTCACAAGGCCTCTGGTCATACTTGCTAAAAATTAACAAAAGACTAAACTAGCATCTAGTGCAGTAACCATACTAGTAGAAAATAATAGGATGTTAACATAAGCAAGGTAATGCTACTCATGCTATTATTTCCACACAAGTGAAAACTTCAGGGGTCAAGTACTCATGAAAACATCATCAAAATTCTACTGGTCCTATGAATACAACACAAAAATATGTGGCTACACAACCACAAATTCTTATGCCAAAAATTCTACACATGAGAGAATTTTTCCAGCATTTGCATAGTAATGACTAAACTACTCATGCTTCTCTACCAACTCAATTGCAATCTAGCATAGATGATACCAACACAATATAAGTACCAACATGGTACTGGATCTAATCTCTCAACACCACAATCCAAGTGCTTGCACATAATTTATCACTCAAAAATTCTATGCAAGTATAAACTAGAGATAAAACATATGCTACTAAGATAAATCCTATTTCTTCTCAACTCAAGTCCACAAAATCTAACATGCTCAAATAGCTAAGTAACACTTAGAAAACAAGTGCACACAACTTGTACATGCTAGAAAACAATATTGCAACACATAAATATATTCACACAATTTAATTACCTAAAATGCCAAAATGGCAGAAACATGCAAATTAAAGATCTGTCCACCAAACTTTCTATAATGCTCTAAAAATTAAACCCAGCTACGTATGGATATCCCTAAACATATACAAGACCATCCAATTGAGTTTGCATCAAAAATCATTTTTAATGATTTTATAAAAATCACCAAAGTGCTCTCTGGTGTTTTACCAAATTGCATGCGATTTCAAAAATTAGGAATTTGGAAGCAAGGTTAATAGATCCTGTTAGGAAATTTCAAGGGCTTTCCAATGCAATTGGATACACCTCATTCTGAGTTGTGGATTTAAAATGGTGCTCATTTTGCTGTTTCTGGTACCTGTTGCCAAAACATTTTTCATGTCTAAAATATCCATCCAAATGTAGATCTAAAAATTGGAGATGGTTTAGATTTAGTTTATTTACCACTGTGAATTTTGCCTTGGTCAAATTCATATTTTAGGTTAGTTTTTAAGGCCAAAAGAAAACATGCAACATTCTGTAAAAATTTAAATGGAAAAACAGACATGGATGGGCCAGATCCAAATATTGGGCCGGCCAGATCTACTTCCACCGCGGGCAGATCCAGCCTTAGACGCTGACCAGCGGGCCAGGCGGCCACGCAGGCAGCCACGCGGGCAACTGCGAGGCCCACGCGCAGGTTTGACCTGCTCCCGCGCGGTCAAGGCCAAGCTGGCGTCAGCGTGACGCCACTCGCCGGCGGGAGGGCTCCGGCGAGGTCCCAATCCATCGATACCGTGCATCGTTTCGCGAATCAATCGCATCCTCACGCTGCTCTCGATGCGGGGAAGCAAAAGAGCAAGGTCTCGTTTCGTGGGAGGTCACCGGAGAGTGGCGGCGACGGCGGCGCGCGGCGGCCGGACAGCGAGCACGGCGCGGCCACGTTCTAGAGTGCAAGGGAGAGGGGAAAAGGGACTGTGAGGTGCGCCAGCTCACCCTAGACGCGCGGGGACGCACGGTGAAGGCGGAGGAGGCTCGAGGCGGCGGTGATCCCTCGCCGGAGTGCGCCGGACCCGAAGAGGAAAACGGACGGCGCGGGCTCCTCGCGGCGTTCCGGCTCGATTCCTCTGGCACCGAGGACCAGCACGACGAGGCGGAGAGGTTGGCGCCAACAGCGAGCGGCGGCGAGCTCACCACTGGCCGATTCGACGGCGACCATTTTCTAGGGTTTCGGTTTGAGATATTTTCAGAGAGAGAGAGAGGACCTCGAGGGGGAGAGAGAGGGGGCAGGTAGCAATCATAGAGGGTGCACATGGGGGGTTTTATCCACAAGGATACCTTCTACTCTAAGGCATGGAGCATCGGCAGCCATGCCTCCCACTGCAGCTACAGGAAGAAGAAGAAGAAGAAGAAGAGGTGACTAGGATTACAAACAAGTCCCTAGCTATTTTCTGGAATTTACAAAGACATCCTTTTCCTCTCTGAAAAATGTTATTTTCACTAAGAAAACCAAGTCATAATTTGAAATCCTTTTTCCCAAAATTCTTATTAGTTGAGATGCACGATATATGTGAAAATTGGCTCAATTGGATAAACTTGATAGTTCAAAGTTGTTCAAATTTCAATTCTGACATAAATGGACATTGAATTTATTAGACTACTTAGGAGCTTCCAAAAATGGTAATTTTTGGCATACATTCCTTATTTGATGTGTTCCTTGCGTGGTAGAAAATTCAAGTCATTTTGAGTTACTTCATAGAACAAACTTGTTCAAATTTCAAAAAGGTGCTGTCTAGAAAACAGGGGTTTTTGGCAACTTAAATTATTCAAAAACTTGTTCCCTTTTGGTTTTCATTCTTATTTATGATATATATAATGTGGTATTTATTTCATGGCATTTTGAAAAAGTTTGTAGAACAAACTTGTTCAAAATTCCAATTGTTGCTGTGGAGAAAAATCATGTTTTCAAGACTTTAATGGATTCAATTTTTGGTATCCTCTTGTGTGTGTTCCTCATTTGATATAAGGAAGCACTGGTATTAATTTCAGATCATTTGAAGAAAGTTTCCAATAGTAACTTGTTTGAGTTTCCTGCTTCTGGAAATATTGAAAATTCAATTTAATAAGGCACTTGGCTTTTCTTTAACAATTCTTTGCCAAAATATTTATGTGACTAGAGATAACAAGTCAATGCTCTCCAATACTTTTGTTTTTAAGCTTGCAAGGTTGGAAAAACATTTGATAAGATTTTGGTGAAGCATCTAAGAATGCCTCTTTTTCCTGATAATCTTTTAGGGAAATTTATTTAGTGTTTCCTCTTTCTTAATTTAGGCCTTGGAATAATATTCAAAAAGTATGGGATTCATAAGATAGTTTTGGAAAACTCTTTGATCAATATTTACTTTAGAAAATATTGCCAAGGTCATTGGACAATATGTTGAATATTTTTAGTTTATTGCTTTGCTATCTTTTTAAGTTTGTTTAGTTGCACTCAAACAAACACAACCAAAGTTTATTTGTCAAGCAATTAGCAAAACAACTGTGTTTTCAGGTATTCCAAAATTGGGATGTGACAGGTCTTCCCCCCTTAAAAAGAATCTCGTCCCCGAGATTCGCAAGCGAGGACTAAGGGAGGGACAACAAACACAATGTTAGTGTTGGAGTGCAGGTGCTTCCCCCCTTTGACTTTTCTTGGGAGGCGGGGTACTCCCCTAAATTAGCAAATTCACTTTAAAAAGGTACACCAGTACTGTTTTAGGTCCAAAACTTTTGTTTCCTAGTTTGACGAGACCTGACCAGGGTCTCCTCACCTTGGGTTTTGGACGATTTAGAAACACACAAAATTAAGGTTAGTGCAGAACTACCTGGAAACGTACCGTCAATTATTACATGAGTTCCTAGCTATATCCCACATCTTACATAGCACATATGGAGTGGTGTAACACTCTCATAACAAGGTATATAAGAAGCTAAAAATATAGCTTGTGGGTGCAAAGGTTAGGTTGCTAAGGTAAAACAAACAGACAGAACAATACCCACGGCAGTGGTTATTACTCACCACAAGCAACTATCATTTAATATGTTCATGATTTTAGTTGGATGTTTTAGTTTCATAAGATACTCTTAAGAACAATCATAACACAAGTATAAACTCATGCTAAGGTAAAACATTTAAACAAAATCCAATAAGCAAGCAAACAACACCACAGATGAATAGACTATTTATTCACTAGGTTATTGTTTACTAGAGGTGTTGGAATCCATCAATCGTGAACAATTAGCAAACAAACAGTATCTAAAAACCAATGAATCCAATCATAAAGATACTCTAAAACACCATCTTCACACAAGATAAAACTGCTATTACATCGGCATAAAAAAACAGGACTGCACAAATAACACACTAGTACGAAAAATCTACACCAGCATGTTATAAGAGATAATCATATCCTATAACCATAGAACATGCAACTAAATAATTCATGGCATGATAACAGAAGTAATACTTTCTAAAAATGCTATATCAAGTCATATACTCATAAAATAAAAAGAGGGTAATACTAGAGCAAAAATCACCATTTTTTCTAGTGGTGAAACTAGTTTCACCCTAGAGAAGCAAACAATGCTATCATGATGTTTAAACTTAAACAAGAAAGTCATGAATATAAGTGTACCTAATAAAAGTACACCAATCCTACTCATGTTAGTAAGCACAAGCACCAGAGTAATTTTCTGAATCAACCATTTAAGCATGCAGAAATTTCTTCTAGCAATTTCTGTTCTCTTTAACCAATTACTAGCAAACAAGCAAGATATAACTCACATAACCAGTAGCTATGTAATTAATGAAAAGTTATCTAAACCTTTTCAAAAATCCATACACTCAATTTAAAATTATTCACAAACAATCTACCAATCAAGAGGAATTTATTTTATTTGCGAACAATTTAATTTTAGCACACGATAGTGAAACATTTCTTAACATGATACCCCTAAGGAATATTATGCTAACAAAAGGATCACACCTAAACATATTAGTATTTATTAATAAGAAATAAACTTCTCACTTGCATAGGTGAAAAGAAACAATTATATTTTCCATAGTGGAAAATAGAAATCAATCACATAGTGAAACATGCTATCTTCACACATGTGTATGGTTGGGGATTTTCATCCTCAAGCAAAAATTCAATGGGACCAGTGGGCTATGGCCTACTAATACCAAGGAGAAATAGGTACTAAGCCTCTGGTCACTCATGAAAAACTTTGCATACAAGATAAAAACATAAGGCTATTGAATCTAGTGAAACAATACTAGTGCATACTGATAGCAATGCTTACACATGCTTTACTATTAAGAGACATGCAAGCTAACGGAGGTACAAGCATCAAAATAATAGTACCTAAATGGTACTGGACTCAAAGAAAACATAGCACAAAATCTACTAAGAAAGTATACACAGATCTAGCTCTCACAATACTTCCAAATAATAACTAGAAGGTAACAAATGCTATTTCATTTTTGTTCGAGTTTCCAATCATGCACACACTTTCTAGGGTAGATTTATTGTAATAAAACATCATAATAACAAGTCCTAACAACTCCATATAAGTTAGGAAGCAAGATTGAATAAAACACAAATTCATTTCAATCAAGAGCACACAAAGAAACAAAAACAAGAAAACTGCTGTTTTCTAGATCTATCATAATCATTCCATCGTTCACTTAATTTCTAAACCCCGAATTTCATAGTACCTACAACGTCTATTAAGATTTGGTTTCCAAAGTAGATACACCCGATATCCTATTGACTAGTAAACGAATAGGTCATCATCTTATTTTCTCGTGACTTCTCCTTTTTACCAACTAGATTAAAAGGTGTCCTAAGTCACTTAATTCCTTGGTTTAGAAAGAGTTGTCAGTAGTTCGCATGCTTTGGTTAGGTGTCAACCTAAGATTAGAACAAGCATGTTAGTCTTGTTAGCTTTCTATTTAATCATATTTGTCCGACAAGATACGACTAGCGTCATCGTACGTCGAATATTGAATCGTGCTCTTCGGATTGGCTTTTGAGGGTGTTGCGCATCATGGCATGTGAAGACTTCTTTTGCACCTTTCTCCAGAGGAGGGAGGTATATAACTTTTAAAAGGGGATCTCTTTAGTTTGGTCTTTTAAAAGGGGACACAAAAAAAATGTGCAACATTTAGCCAACAGGGCAAAAAGAGTCGGTTGCAAACAGACAAACATAGAGGTTTTGGTCAGTAGTGGTTGGTGTGTAGCGCTTGTAGCAACGCTCTCAGCTTGTGTGGCTTGATGGTCCTCCATTATTAGGCCCAACGGTGCTTTCATTGATTTTGGGGGAGATGGTGGTGGTTCACGACGGTGGCATTTCGAGGCGAAATCAAGTATAAGTTTAAGCAACAAATTCTTGTTTTTTAATATTATACAAACATTTTTGCTTGCAAAAACCTAACAAGAGGCGATTCAAAAACAAGAGCGGGGCAATCACAAATCTGCAAATTTTGAGCACCCCACAAACATATAGAAGCCTAGATGAACCAAAATCTACACCACGCAATAGCACAAAGTCTTACGGACACACATATGCAAGCCATAACACACAAGCAAGGCTCCATTGGAGCTACGTCGGGGGAGGCGACTCATGGGGTCATCGCTAAATTACTCCAAACTAGACTGATCCAAAATCCTAGAAGTGGCTGAAGAACTTTATCTACTTCTGACCATCATCACTGTAGAGCTAGGCAATTATTTTGGTCTTCTCGGGACATCGGCAAGTATACAAGTTTTTGGATGGAAACAAGATAATAGAAGTAAAGTTTTGATAAAACTTTTAACTGAGAGAGGTAAGACTATGCAACAATTTGTTTTTGAAACCCCAACTATTTTCTGAACAGAAAACTTCAAAGACGAGAGATGTTTCAAAAACAGAGCGGAGCAATTGCAAACAAGTAAGAAATAAACTCTTAACCGAGAGAGATATGCCTTTAGAATCTTATGAAAATATCAGAAGGAGGGAAAATATACTAAAATTCCCTTAGATAAAAATAATTTAGATACTAAATAGGTTTTTACTCAAAAATACTTTTCTTTCCTATCTGACGTCTATGCTAACTAAGGTCTCCTAAGGTCAGGATGGCTCTGATACCAACTCTGTAAGGACCCCAGACCGGCAGTCTGAAATCCTCCGTATGCATACATTCACGATCCCAGAAAGATCAGTCGTGAACAACATACACAGTTGGCATACAGAAATACATCATCCCTTACACGAATACATAAAGGTATTACATCAAAGATCACATGATCAAGTTTAACACAACTGCCACATAGGGCAGGCAACTTATCAAACACAGCGGAAGACAATTAAAACACAACGTAGATGAGCCCAAGTCACGCCTTAACCTACAGGCTGCTGACCCGGAGACGATCCTAGTTCGCAAAGCCGTCAGCTCCGTACTTCTCTTCATAGAATCTCCTTCGGAGGCTCCTTCTCAAAGTCTGGCAAGTAGATACCAGGGGCGAAACCATAATGAGTACATTTGAATGTACTCAGCAAGACATCCATCATGTCACTTACCAAACATGCAAATATGCTTATATGGTGGAATAGGTAGGCTATAAATAGGGTTCACTATCAATGGTGTTCATATATGATGACACCACAGTTGCAGTCAGGTTAATCTGTATCTTCGTTGAAGAAGATACTTCAGAAGAAAATAATATAGTTTTATTTCTCTTGTAGATTATCACATGTACAAGAGGTTTTGTAAAGCTTTGTTAAAGAATATTTTCTCTTTGCAAAACTTCTTGGAATCAGTTTCCAGAATTCTTGATTAGAGTAGAAAAGGTTTTCTTTGCAAAACATTTTGTTTTGTATAACGACATCTGGCTTTTCATCATCGACAGTACCTCCACGGTACAAGCTTTCCTTCCTTT
Organism: Alopecurus myosuroides; assembly: GCA_028641055.1. NCBI lineage: Eukaryota > Viridiplantae > Streptophyta > Magnoliopsida > Poales > Poaceae > Alopecurus > Alopecurus myosuroides. Next base: position 243,107,000 of record CM054057.1, on the reverse strand, counting down.
CCGAACTTCACAAGTTCAACACTTCCTTTCAAAAACACCTTTTTGAAAACATTGACATAATGCTAGCTACATGGCCATTCAACTGTCCATATCCGAGGACGCGGCTTCTTCGAAAAAGTTGTACTCTGCAGAGGTGTACACATCCACCAGATCCAGTACACCTACCGTGAACAACCACGGACTGTAACAACAGTATGTAAACATCAGGTATCTGATCATAACCATCCACTATGTTCAAACTAGAATATGCCTATCTCTTCAGTCGAGTGTCCGCATCCCCGGCACCGGGCTAATCCCCGCCAAGCCAGGAGCCCCAGCTGATGCGTCCGGAGGGAAAATTAATCCCACACTTTATATGTCTCAACATTGGGAGTTTTGACGACATTCGGTTCGAGGGTACGACGTCCCTTATAGCAAGTGAGATAGCACACACTAATAAGAACAAACTTCAAGTTAAGCCCGTGCCCATGTTGGGGTAGGGTGGCAGTACGGTAAAGGTTGTCCGGCGAAGACTAGGTTATGTGTCATTTTTGAAAACACCAATTTCTCAAAAATGACCACTTCCACATTCCTCCGGAGAATAAGGATCCGCCTTTTCTCCGGGTTTTTCCGTAAAGCCTTTGTTTTGTAGAATCACAATTTTAGGGTGTCCACTTAGGGACTAGTATATTTGATGGTAATAAATACCATATGGTGGCTTATGTGCTTGGTATTACCAAGTGTAACTACTGGCATAATAGTAACCTATATACTAGTATAGTAGTAATAGCCACATCAAAAATAGTTTTGATAATCAAGTTTTGGTAAAACTTCAGAGGTAAAACATGCATGATAGATAATGATAAGTATTGTATCAGCAAGCATCAGGATGGCTTGCCTGGTAACTCCTTGTGTCCCTGGTTTTGGAGTGACTGGAACTTGAAACAGAGCTTCCCGACACTTCCTTCCTCTTCGTTTTCTAACGTCGTAAAAAGAATAAAGGACACACATTCAGAACCAATCAAGGCAAGCAACAATACATAACAATACATACAGCAAGGAAACTAATAATAACCAATCACCTAATTATTAATTGAGGCAAACAATCAAACAAACACACTTGGCAGAAATGCCATTTAATAAGACAGCTCAAGGTTGGAGGAACATATCTCACAACCTCAATATCATGGATTCAGTGGGTGTGCCACTCTCATACCAAGATATTAAGAAACCCAAAATACACTTAGTTTCACAAGGGTGAGGCTACTAAGAGTATACAAAACAAGCACAATAATAATCATGGCAATGGGTCTATCAACCAAACCACAAAAAGAACAAGGTAGCTATTCTACTAAGCCTAAATTCACATCAAGAATAAATAAAACACATGATTTGCAAAAGTTACTTTTACAAATCAGTGAGCCTACACAAGTGCAACAAGGCAATAGACTCATCACAAAACACACAATTCTCATAGTGAGAACAATAGAAACAATGACTAAAAAGGAGGAATCCTATAGACATGCTTCTACTAAGGTTTGCTATGCAAGCATGCATAATAAGTAAAGTAATAAAATGCAAACAAGGAACCATGTTATCATAATGGGAAATGAAAACATGTCCTCATGCTAGGATACACAAATATCTACCAAACACAAGTTGGCAGGAAAAAATTCAATACAAAAACGCTAGGGAAACTAGTACTACTCAAACATGAAGAATCAATGGATGCATTTCAATCAAGTAATTGAAATACAACCAGAGGGTCCTATGTCATAAAAACAGGAGTGAAAAACATCTATACTTGCTATAACAAAAATATCCCATTTAATAAAACAAGGCATCAATTTGCAGGGCAACTCCTACATACTAGTGGTAATAAAAGGGGCATTACTAGAGGAATCAAACCACACTCCAAGAATGGATTTTTCCTAGCAAGACACACATGATTACAACCACTTACAAACAGAAGCATACACATTTTCATTTAGCACTAAAAATCCCAAGGCAAAAATACTAGGCACTCATTAGTTTGAGAACTATATAAAAGAAACACATCTAGTGTGGGGGAAATAATGTTTCCACCAAAAATGCAATGACAACCAGTGGGTGTTCCACTATCATATCAAAGCATTAAGAGGTCACAAGGCCTCTGGTCATACTTGCTAAAAATTAACAAAATACTAAACTAGCATCTAGTGCAATAACCATACTAGTAGAAAATAATAGGATGTTAACATAAGCAAGGTAATGCTACTCATGCTATTATTTCCACACAATTGAAAACTTCAGGGGTCAATTACTCATGAAAACATCATCAAAATGCTACTGTTCCTATGAATACAACACAAAAATATGTGGCTACACAACCACAAATTCTTATGCCAAAAATTCTACACATGAGAGAATTTTTCCAGCATTTGCATAGTAATGACTAAACTACTCATGCTTCTCTACCAACTCAATTGCAAGCTAGCAGAGATGATACCAACACAATATAAGTACCAACATGGTACTGGATCTAATCTCTCAACACCACAATCCAAGTGCTTGCACATAATTTATCACTCAAAAATTCTATGCAAGTATAAACTAGAGATAAAACATATGCTACTAAGATAAATCCTATTTCTTCTCAACTCAAGTCCACACAATCTAACATGCTAAAATAGCTAAGTAACACTTAGAAAACAAGTGCACACAACTTGTACATGCTAGAAAACAATATTGCAACACATAAATATATTCACACAATTTAATTACCTAAAATGCCAAAATGGCAGAAACATGCAAATTAAAGATCTGTCCACCAAACTTTCTATAATGCTCTAAAAATTAAACCCAGCTAGGTATGGATATCCCTAAACATATACAAGACCATCCAATTGAGTTTGCATCAAAATTCAACTTTAATGATTTTATAAAAATCACCAAAGTGCTCTCTGGTGGTTTACCAAATTGCATGCCATTTCAAAAATATTAGGTATTTGGAAGAAAGGTTAATTTCTCCTGTTTGTAGATCTCAAGGGCTTTCCAATGCAATTGGATACACCTCATTCGGAGTTGTGGATTTAAAATGGTGCTCATTTTGCTGTTTCTGATACCTGTTGCCAAAGCATTTTTCATGTCTAAAATATTCATCCAAAAGTAGATCTACAAATTGGAGATGGTTTAGATTTTGTTGATTTACCACTGTGAATTTTATCTTGGTCAAATTCATCTTTTAGATTAGCTTTTAGAGCCAAAAGTTAACAGGTACATTTTCTGGAAAAATTAAATGGAAAAACATCAGTCATGGGCTAGATCTGCTACTGGGCCGGCCAGATCCAATTGCACCGCGATCAGATCCAGCCTTAGACGCTGACCAGCGGGCCAGGCGGCCACGCAGGCAGCCACGCGGGCAACTGCGAGGCCCACGCGCAGGTTTGACCTGCCCTGCGTGGGGTCAAGGCCGCTGACGCCAGCGTGACGCCCCTCGCCGGCGGGAGGGCTCCGGCGAGGTCCCAATCCATCGATACCGTGCACCGTTTCGCGAATCAATCGCATCCTCACGCTGCTCTCGACGCGGGGAAGCAAAAGTGCAAGGTCTCGTTTCCTGGGAGGTCACCGGAGAGTGGCGGCGACGACGGCGCGCGGCGGCCGGACAGCGAGCACGGCGCGGCCACGTTCTAGAGCGCAAGGGAGAGGGGGAAAGGGACTGTGAGGTGCGCCAGCTCACCCTAGACGCACGGGGACGCACGGTGAAGGCGGAGGAGGCTCGAGGCGGCGGTGATCCCTCGCCGGAGTGCGCCGGACCCGAAGAGGAAAACGGACGGCGCGGGCTCCTCGCGGCGTTCCGGCTCGATTCCTCTGGCACCGAGGACCAGCACGACGAGGCGGAGAGGTTGGCGCCAACGGCGAGCGGCGTCGAGCTCACCACTGGCCGATTCGACGGCGACCATTTTCTAGGGTTTCGGTTTGAGATATTTTCAGAGAGAGAGAGAGAGAGGAGCTCGAGGGGGAGAGAGGGGGCAGGTAGCAATCATAGAGGGTGCACATGGGGGTTTTACCCACAAGGATACCTTCTACTCGAAGGCATGGAGCATGGGCAGCCATGCCTCCCACTGCAGCTACAGGAAGAAGATGAAGAGGTGACTAGGATTACAACAAGTCCCTAGCTATTTTCTGGAATTTACAAAGACATCCTTTTCCTCTCTGAAAAATGTTATTTTCACTAAGAAAACCAAGTCATAATTTGAAATCGTTTTGCCCAAAATTCTTATTAGTTGAGATGCACAACATATGTGAAAATTGGCTCAATTGGATAAACTTGATAGTTCAAAGTTGTTCAAATTTCAATTCTGACATAAATGGACATTGAATTTATTAGACTACTTAGGAGCTTCCAAAAATGGTAATTTTTGGCATACATTCCTTATTTGATGCGTTCCTTGGGTGGTATAAAATTCAAGTCATTGTGAGTTACTTCATAGAACAAACTTGTTCAAATTTCAAAAAGGTGCTGTCTAGAAAACAGGGGTTTTTGGAAACTTAAATTATTCAAAAACTTGTTCCCTTTTGGTTTTAATTCTTATTTATGATCTAGAGCATGTGGTATTTATTTCATGTCATTTTGAAAAAGTTTGTAGAACAAACTTGTTCAAAATTCCAATTGTTGCTGTGGAGAAAAATCATGTTTTCAGGACTTTAATGGATTCAATTTTTGGTCTCCTCTTGTGTGTGTTCCTTATTTGATATAAGTAAGCACTGGTATTAATTTAAGATCATTTTAATAAAGTTTCCAATAGTAACTTGTTTGAGTTTCCTGCTTCTGGAAATATTGAAAATTCAATTTAATAAGGCACTTGGCTTTTCTTTAACAATTCTTTGCCAAAATATTTATGTGACTAGAGATAGCAAGTCAATGCTCTCCAATACTTTTGTTTTTAATCTTGCAAGGTTGGAAAAACATTTGATAAGATTTTGGTGAAGCATCTAAGAATGCCTCTTTTTCCTGATAATCTTTTAGGGAAATTTATTTAGTGTTTCCTCTTTCTTAATTTAGGCCTTGGAATAATATTCAACAAGTATGGGACTCATAAGATAGTTTTGGAAAACTCTTTGATCAATATTTACTTTAGAAAATATTGCCAAGGTCATTGGAACAATATGTTGAATATTTTTAGTTTATTGCTTTGCTATCTTTTTAAGTTTGTTTAGTTGCACTCAAACAAACACAACCAAAGTTTATTTGTCAAGCAATTAGCAAAACAACTGTGTTTTCAGGTATTCCAAAATTGGGATGTGACAATCATAATCAGAGGTGATATCATGGACAATAACAATCTGGTCATAAAGTGCTAACACCGATAAATCTAACAAGCATCAACTACTAACAAGTAATCCACACCGGGAGAGAGATCTAATGTAAAACAACGATAGAGGCCCCTAATTGTTGCAGAGGGATGACGGTGAATGATTAAGGTGATGGTGCTGGTGATGATGATGATGATGACGATCTTGATGATGCCCGGAGTGATGACGGTGACGATGGCGATGATTTCCCCTCTCCAGAGAGGAATTTCCCCGGCAGATTTCTCCTGCCAAAGAGCTTTTCTCTCTCGGGTGTTTTCCGCCCCGAGGCGGCGGCATAATAATTCTTTGATGATCGTCTAGGGCTTAGGGTTCCCTAGGGGTCAAGTACGCGAAAGATGTCGAACAGAGGTGGGCCAGGGTGGCCACACCACCTAGCGGTGCGGCCAAGGGGGGCGCCACTCATGGTGTGGGCCCTTGGTAGCCCCCCTCTGGCTAGACTCCTCCTCTGAACTTAAGATATCTCCGGTGTCCCCCCTCTTCTTCTGATCTTCTGAAATATGGTATCTCGGCGGTGCTTTTTCCATCAGATTTCTGGTCCCGATGTTTATTCTCCAAAAAATTATGAAACATGCAAAATAAGATAAAAATAACATAAGTAATGCATCATAACATGAAATATATCGATGAATAACAGAAAATAACAATATAAAACAGTGATGCAAAATGGACGTATCATGAAGCAAGGAACTTAGAATAAAAATATGGCTGAGCACCAAGATAAACTACCAAACGAAGAATGCAACATAAGACAAGGCTCAAAGAAATAAAGGAATCAAACATGCTCACCAAGGCAAGCAGGATAGACAAAAATTAGTATCCAAATAAATAATGAGTGTGAGAGATGCAATGAAATAAGATAAGCACTCACAGGGAAATTCCTTCCGGAGTCACCAAAGAATAGAAAGGGTACAAAAGAGGTGGACTCCAAAGAAATAGGATACCAATAAGATGTGTGACTCCTCTTATGTGTATAAGTTTCTAAGTGGACCACAATCATGATGATATACATACACAAAGAAGCATGTACACACAAAATAGTTACGAAAGTAAAGAACATGATATCCAAGAGAAATTCATAAGTACACCAATAACATATTTATATTGAAAGCATAGCATATAGCTCAATTTTATCTTTAAAAGGATATAAATGAATTTCTAACACAAACACATCAAGGATATCATAAATATCAATAAGGAAAAAGAGATAGTTGCAATGTTTTGATATAAGAAACAAGTATCACAAAGAGAGAAAGGTTTTGCAAATAAAGAACTGCCATGCCATGATGCAACCTACACAAGGTTGCATACTAGAAAAGTATGCATGATGTAGGTACTTCTTACCGAGATGGCATTGGTGCTGTTATAGTAGATAACAATTAATCCATCATCCTAGTTTGACTTTGATAAGCACATGGTGACAACACCTTACTTGAAAGTGAGACAAACATCCAATGTATCTAAAATGTACCTAAAACACATTTAAGTACAATCTTGGACAAACTACAATACATAGGATAAGCTCCACATAAATACGTCCATATTGATATGGAATTAATTTCATGCATGTCTTAGCAGATTTAGGATTAGGTGGAGTTTATCTAATATATTGGATCAAAGAAAGTAAGCATGCCATAACATATACGTTAGTAAATATGCATGCAAAGACTTTTAAGAACCAAAATAGATACGATTTTAACATTATCAAGCGAAAACGATATACACAAAGAACCACTTAACACTTGAAAGAAACAATTACACAAATAAATGAGATATTGAACTCCCAAAAGATACACCAAAAGAAAGATTCATTAACAAAAAGAATTCCAATGTCCAAAATAGATCGGTTTGAAAATAAAACAATGAGTAAGATAACCAACTCCCACAAAGAGAAAGGTTCCAACAACTAAATCAAACCCTCTACAATTTTCTTGATGGAACAAAGTACCAAGACAAAAAATTGTCTTCCGTATCGACATGTCTTCGGGATTTAAATACAAATTTAGAGAGATCTAGAGACAATAGCAAAACTAGTTTGTAAATATTTTAGTGTATCTCCCCCCAGATTTGTTCATTATTTATGATTTTTCATTTGAATACACAATGCACGCAAGTGGGATCATTTCTCTCCATATATTTATTAAACACTAGACATGTTGAATAAAGGCAAGAAGATCGAATTGGAAGCGGTCAAAATAACATAGGATAGCTCCCCCAAGGATTGTGCATTATCTGGAAGTTTACAATTGAATGTTAAATGCACTAGAATGGAGTCCTTGCTTATCCTATGCTACTTGAAACACTAACAAAATTTGAGAGGGTACAAAGAGGTACTAAAGAGGAAAATAAGACAATGAGAGTTAGCATAAAACAATTATTGGCTATAAATAAGACAAATAAAAACAAAATCCAAAGTAAATATGATTAACAAATTCTAACAAAAATATGATTATCACATGTCAAGGACAAGGAGTAAGGAGTTATTTCTTGGTGGTAGGTTGCGTAGATGAACAAGATCATATTCACAAAACAAAATCATATGGAAAATGATACGAATTATAAAACCATGCTTATATAGAGATTCTTGGTGGCTTCAATAGTCGAATGATCATGCAAAGCAATAATTAATATATCATGAAGCAAAAATCTTCCTAGATAATACATGCTAGTGCACATTTTGAGGAAAACCGCACCAAGAAACTCTCTCACAAATAAAATACCAAAAGAAGAGCAAATAAAAGCATTTAAGCAAATTGAAACTTGTTTGAACACACATGACATATAGGAGCAATGTAGTTAACAATATCAACTCTAGGTGGAAGACCCTCAAATTTTCACACTCTTTAGGATTGAAATATGCACAAAGCTTATTACTCCACCATAATGTGGTAATAATTTTGTTATCAACAAGAGGAAACCAAAGACCAACTAGAGATAATTAACAAACATTATAGAATTTGAATTTCTCATGAGCAAGACATAACACATAGAGACAAGATAATATTGAAATATCAACACTAAATGGTATTTCTCATGTACACATATTTTAGGATTGTGAATTGCCAAGGAATATCATTCCCCCAAAATGGGATAATCCATTAAGTACTCAAAAGAGCCAAATAAGATGCAAACAAGATGCAATAAGGCTCAACACAAAATCACACATACATGGTGTGAAAACCAACATACCCATACTAGATTACTCTAGATAACTAAGTAGTAAGCACAAAATATACAAAACACAAGCAAGGCACAAAACCAAACATGCAAATGAGAAGCAACTTTCACTGTATATATAGTTTTATATACAAGTTACTGCAAGGAGGAGCATGGCACATGAGATAGAGACGTGATAATACATATGACTTGGCTTGCGGAAATACAATTGATGAAGATCCTTTAATTCTTCATGATATAGCCAAGTCTCCAATGCCCTCCAATAACATCAGTTGATCAAGTTTGAGCTTGTTGGTCCTCAACAAAGTTGGGTCCTAAGAGGTTAATCACAATAGTCTTGGCAACCAAAATGGTTCTTTTCTTGACACAACTTTGAGTTCCAACATACTTAGCAAACATATTGCCCACCTTATCCTTGCTAATGGAATACACATCATCAATTATGATAGGGTTGTATAAGGTACCATTCATGGATGAAGAGAAAGATGGACATGTTCATGACATAAATAACAACAATGACTCTTTCCACTCTTATTAGTTTATTCTCAACTTGAATAGCATTACCTTGAGTCTTATTGGTAATATGCCTTTCTTAAACTTGAATTTGAGCTTGAGGTTAAACTTATGGTCGTCTCCTTTGTTGCTTCTCACTAAGATGATTCTTCTTCAAAGCGCATGATCTAACATGATGCCCTTAAACCTTGCACTTGAAGCAAACAATTGTGGTCAAATTATTTACTTGTCCATGTCCTTTCTTGTTGTCGGTCTTGGAATTGTTCTTTTGATTGGAAATGAATCCAAGTCCTATCTTGTCATTGGGGGATTTTTTAACACTCAACATATTTTCAAGTGTGGACTTACCTTTATAACACTTCTCCAAATTTTTCTTCAAAGAAGTGATTTGGGCCTTTAGCTATTTGATTCCCTATACATGGTTAGTATCAACACAAGAGCTAGAGGAAGTAGATGCATCATTATTAGAGCAACAAGGCATGGAAAGCAACTCGTCACAAGATGTGGAAACCTTGTGAGTGGATGAATTACTAGGACTATCACAAGAAGATATATCATTTAGAGTAGATGTTGTGCCTTTGTCCATATGAGTCTCACAAGATGTTATCTTAGTATAAATATCCTCATGAGATAACTTAAGACTCTCATGGGAGACTAGAAGATCCTCGTGAGAGCTTCAGAGATTTTCATGAGTTTCTTCCGATTTCCCATAATTACTAGTTAGCAACTCAAGTTGAGTTGGTAGCAAAATATTCTCCTTTAATATGGATGCTTCACAATAAATATAGTTAGTAGCACAAGCATCATGATTTCTAGATTGTATGTAATCATCAAGAGAAAGAGAGAATCCATTGCCCCTTCTAAGCTTAGATACACAAATAGCATAAGTTTCTTCCGCGCTAGATAGTTTATCTTCAAGATAAGCTCTAAGAGAATGATCTTTCTCAAAATCCTTTTCAAAATCTTTTAAATTTCTAGAATGACCACCATTATAAATTTCCAAAATCACGATGATCTCCTCCTTTTCATCTACAAGAGAGTTAGCCTTGTCAAGTTGTTCTAGGAGAGAATTCACATTTTACTTGGTCTCACCTTCAAGGCTTGGTAACCATAATACTAATTTATTAGATTCGTCAGCATCCTCCTTATCAACATCATCATCACTAATATGACCATGAGATATATTGGGGTTCAAAGTAGATGATACTTTTGAATCCTTGGCCATAAGGCAAAAAGTGGTAGGTGATGATGAATCATTACTTCAGGCACCACTCAAGTCCAAATCTTGTTTTATTAAGTGTTGGTTTACTTTACATTGTTACCCACACAAAAACTAGAGGAAACATAATCATTTTTATCATGGGAACAAGATAAAGCAAGCATATCATCATGATATTCGGACAAGCAATGTCGACATCATATGCAAGGACTATCAAAACAAGCATGTTGATAAAATTTTGTGCTAGTAGTGTTTAAGTACTCCCTCCGTATCAAATTAATTGTCACAAAGATGGACAAAATTTGATGTATACAACACTAAATTATGTATAGATAAATCCATTTTTGTCCATCTTTGTGACAATTAATTTGAGACGGAGGGAGTACATAGATGAGGCATTGCAATAATATATAGATGAAGGATCATCAATAATAAACCCATTACCATTATTGCAAAATCTATCACTACTCTCCATCTCAATAGTTTGTGGCTTACCACATTTTGGTGAAGTTGAGAACTCATCATGACCCGAAGCGGAGGGTATCAGAGCAATATTCACAGATAAGTCCTTTTGTGAGTATTATGTCAACGACTTGCGGACTACACATGCAGTGGTATGCTGGGTCACCACAGATGGTATTAGAGCAAAACGACCTTAGGTTTAAAACATTTTAGGAGATCTATAGGTTGGTAAAGACTATAGGAATACATCTTATCTAAACCACATTTCCTACAACTATGATGACCATTCACTTGGGAATGATACGATCATACTTGTATAGAATTTTCTTACTCAACTTGAGTAAATCCACTTATCTATTTTCTTTATACCTAGGTATGAATAGTTAGAAGTCTAGAATGTATCAATTTTATTGAGAAACGGAGTTCTGAGATAGTCAACGATGATTAAGTCACGGTGATGATTACCCCATTCTATGAATGCATAGGATGGAGTAGAACATGGTATAGAATAATTATGGGAGTCATTAAGAAGGAACGTATGAGAATCGTGAAGAGTCATTAAGCTATGGTAACTTGAGAGTATATATCATATCCTTAGTTATCAAGTCTAGAGGGAAAATTTATAGTACTCCCTCCAGTTCGAAATATGTGTCGGGAGTACACCTATGGTTTTGTACTTGGTCAGTTCATTTTCTGCGTCGGTTTTTCCGGATCAGAGGGAGTAGTATAATATAGAGTTAGGAGAAGGCATAAGCATTGATGGAAGCTAAATTACTACGTCTACGATGTGATCAACAACATGGAGGATCAACAAATGCCATGAGAAGCTTACCATAACCAATATGAAGTAATTCCACTGACATGGTACTTAGTCCTATATGGAACCAAGTTAGACAGAAACTACTATAGGATCATTTTGTCTAGGTTTATTTCATTGCAGTAAGGCATGCAATGGGAATAATTACCGAGGCAAAGAGTGGTTGTGTAGAACATGATTATAAGGTAATCTATACCTACTTGTAGTGTATAGCATTTAAGAGGCTTGGTACTTGAGTTGTTTTACTCAAAGTACAACCATTTCACAGGCTTTTGATGCATGAGTGATATATAACTGCATTTGGGAGTTATTGGGTCTTTGATTGACTAGATCTGTACATGAAGATTGAACTTGATGTGCAAGTGCGCGTGCAAACACTGAGTTCTTTCTTGATGTTACTGGTCTACAGGGTATAGGATTAGTATGAGAGCGGTCTGAAATATGAGCAGTTTGAATCCACCACAAAAGCACTGGAAGACTAGGAAGTCAAGAAGGCAGAAGTCAATGAAGCCACTGATGGGAATGGACCACATTCCACATCTTGCTTGGATTTGGTGACTTATTTCAACAATACCTGCCATAAGTGATGCGAATAAAATTACATGAGTTGTTATAACCTAGAAGGAAATAGGTAGAATTTTGGTAAATCAAATCCCAAAGTCTTTCTGTAGAAGTCAAAACCCAAAGATGTAGAAGGACATTAAGAAGTCACCAGTGGAATAGGTTATAGTAACATGTAGGAAAAAGTTAAAACTCGAAGATATTTTCACTAAATAGATGAATCTAAATCAATGTACACTATGTTGTACAAGTTTCTTTGAGCAGTATTTCTCTTTAGACAATCAAACTGAACCAACTGGAATTCTAACCATAGACGGTACCCAGTGTACCAGAAGAATCTTATTGATTATTCATCACCTGGTGGATATACCAAATGTTCTTCGGAAAGTGGTGAGAGGTAGGAGACCATACCTATTCACCGGAGAATGAAACATGGTATCCACTATATGGTGGAAATACCACGTGTTCTTCATGAAACCATTAGGTAGGTATAGTAACAAAATAGAGTTGTCATAATAACATGTATAGTATTAGATCAACATGAAAGAAAGTGGAAGGTGAACAATCAAGACAAGAGTCTACACATGCCAAGGTCAACACAAGAAAATAGCTGTGAAGATTCAACGGTCTACAGAAGTTCTCTCTACCTTATTTTACGTGAGAGAGGCTGAACTTCGGGATGAAGTTCTTGTTAAGGGGGAGATTCTGTAACGTCCCAGTGTTTGGGAGGTTCTAAGGATCTAAATATAATATGTGCATTTGCAAAGCATGCATCTAAAAATACGGGAAATTTTGGCGCGAAAGTTTGAACGAATCAAAGTGACCAATGTTTCACTTGACATGATGAAATAGGTCTAGTTCATCTAGTCAAGAGTACATTTGGAGTGATCCTTATAACAAGTATCTTAAGAAACCAAATCACCTGATAAGACAAACCAGAATTGGTGATGACCAACACTAACTCTCAACAAGCCTAACCTAAAGTCTATAAGTGACTTGGGATAAATCACTAGGTATCTAGAACTCAAAGAGGGGTGAGTATTGATGACCCACAAGTATAGGGGATCGCAACAGTCTTCGAGGGAAGTAAAACCCAAATTTATTGATTCGACACAAGGGGAGCCAAAGAATATTTGTGAGCCTTAACAAGTGAGTTGTCAATTCACTTGCACCTGAAAGTTGACTAGTTCGGAGTGGTTTATCAGTAGTAACAGTTTTATAGCAGCAGTAGCAGCAGTGAAATAACAACAACAGTAGTATGAAAAAAGCAGAAGTGGTGATTGAAGTAAACAATGGATTAAATACTGTAGGCGTGGGGATAGATGAATGGGCGTTGCATGGATGAGATAATTCAAATAATTATCATGTTAGGGGCATTGCAGATAAATAAGATAAAGTATACAAGCACTAAGTAATCATAGGCATGTGTTCCGTAAATAGTCGTGCGTGCTCACAATGAGAACTTGCACAACATCTTTTGTCCTACCAGCCCGTGGCAGCGGGGCCTCAAGAGAACTACTGGTAATTAAGGTGCTCCTTTTAGTAAAGCACCAGAGAAAAGCATTAACACTCCGTGAACCCCCTCGGGTTTAGGGTTCGAGGCTACTTGTACTCGAAAGGGGAGTCCGAGGGGGGCTCTGGGGGGGCCCACACCCTATGCTGGCGTGGCCAAGGGGTGTGGCCACCCTGTGGCTCCTCTTCTGGCCCCCTTCTGGCTCTTGGGGTCTTCCGGGGTGAAAACACCAATGGGCCCTTATCTGGGCATTTTCCCGAAAGTTGGTTTTTCTGCACAAAAACAAGGCACCAAGATAATTCTGCTGAAAACAACGTTAGTCTGTGTTAGTTGTATCCAAAACACACAAGTTTAGAGGAAAACAATAAGAAAAGTGTTCGGAAAAGGAGATACGTTTTCGACGTATCAAGTATTCAAATCACATAACTGATGATCACACTTCCACAATATAGTAATGCCCAATTGAACCATCTCATCAGTAGATATATTATGTCCTTTAATCATGAACTCTGTAAGTTACCAACCATTCACACAACATCTTCCTAAATTATTTAATAACTATTAAGTGTACTTTCACAAGTAAATCACAAAGGTTCAGTGTAACACAAATGATAGAAACAAGTGTTAACTCAAACCCACAAGTGGGAAATGACTTAGTTATAATATGTACATATCTCATCAACAAGAAAAGAAATATTTAAAATATGAAACAAACCTTCTTAAACTAGTAATAAACCCTGATCATTACGTATGATCTTCCCAAACCTCTATGTTTACATTATGCATGACAAAGATTACAAAAGAAGAATATAAAGTAAAATCACGACACCTGAGAAACACAAATAACAACTATGACATAAATCATTAAACCCCATTAACCTTCACATGCTCATTGTTTCATTCATCTTATACAAGTGAGCATATGAGATATCAACACCTCAATGAACCATTTGATCAACTAACTACCTTAAGTCACCGTTCAATAAGCATTCCACATTCTATCCAAATCAATACTCAACAACTAAAATATCTCTGGATACAACTAATGAATAACAACAAGTTATAACCTCTATTAGAGGAATTGAATTGAAAGCTAAATAAAACCAAACATATATGAAATAAGTATATATCTTATGGGAAATAAAATAAGAAGTATATGGAAGTTAAATAAAATCTTAACTAAGTCTCAATCTAGATCTCTCCACTTTTTCTAGGCTATCTTATGTTCTTCCCAATCTTCTCAAAGACATTCTGCCAGGGAAGCAACCCACGAGAAAAGGAGGAACTACCACAAGAAGATCTTCAGGAAGATTCTTTAGAGTGTTCTATAAGTGCTATCCCAATCTATCATAAGAGTATTTGGAAACTCTTGAATCCCAATCTGATCTTATTAATACTCAAGAAATAGTGTGATATTCCAATGTTAGTGTTATATAGAAGTAGTTTGGTAACAAGACTAGCTACCTTGTTAACATATCACTTCTGTATACTCAAACAATAGAGTTTCATACACAAATAAACAGACGGTTGAATAACCTGATACATCCCATCCCAAGTGTATATGAGTACTAATTTGGAGGCAAGACTAGCTACCTTGTTTACAAATTATTCTTATATGCATAAGTGAAAATTGATGTCATAACATATACCTACATTCTATTATAATAATCTAAGAGAAATCTTTGCTTGGAGAAAATGGTTGTCTTCACCTACAAGGGTGAGACCATTGAAGTTGGAATCCAAGAGATGATGTTACTTGCAAGTGACAAAAGGCAGTATCTGAAGATAAGTGGCAACTAGAAACAAGAATATCAGGCAATAAAAGTCCACAGGGGGCAACACTACCTCAGTACGGGAGCATAAGAAATTATCCAATGAATCATTAAGTAATACTAGAGAACCTATAATTTCCTATTACTTGTCAAGCTCATCAGAGATGAGGAACACATAAGACTATACTTAATAGAAACATTCTCAAATCCTTCTCATCCATAAGACAAATGGATAACAACAAGAATTCATCCATATACCAACATGTAAATGGGTACATGTTTCTAAAACAAACATGAATAATATCCATACTTGGAACCTGGTGGAAAACAAACAAATAGGTTCCAAAGTCACACATGTTTTCCACTTGATAAAGAACCTAATATATCAAATAAGGTTTACACACACCTAAATAAAATGTCAACCGAAAATTGCTAATAATTCCAACTATGAAGATGACATGGTATCATAAAATAAAACAAGTCCCTTCACCCATTAAAATCATTTGGTATGACATGGAATAAAATTCCCTACTCGGTGATTTTCATGACAATGTATATAAATATTACTAAGTAGTTTTACCAAATTATTTTCTAAAAGACTAATATCTAAAATTATTCACCATTAATTCAATAACATGATTGTTGTGCCATATTCATATGATAGCATGTATGAAACAAGTTTAAAATCCATTTGAAGGTGAAATGGAGTGAAAAAAAAAAAACCTCAATGGAGCACCCTAAGTATAAAATTTAAATCTTGCTCAAAATTGAAAAGCAAAAACATGGTGAGCTTGGAAATTTGATAGGAAATCCAAAACGGTTTTTAATAATTTTATCTTTATAAGAAAGCCCAGCAAACAAGATTTCCTTTTCAGTTTTCAATAACAGAAGGACCTATTAGTAAATTGTAAAACCAGTCAGGGGGTATCGAAAAAATGTCCTTCTGTCTTCCTCCAGGCCGGCAGTGCGCGTGTCGCCGCCGCCGCTGCAAGTCACCTCCTGCTTGTGACCGTGCTCACATGGATAAGACCAGGGAAGACGTCCCCATCTGCTGCACTCTCGCACAGTCGCCCTCTCTCTTGTTGCCTCGGTGCTGACTAACCCGTAACCCTAGTTCGTCGGGTCGCCGGCCACCGTTGTGAACTTCGGCCACCTCGGGACGAATTGGAACCATGGGTAGACGCGCCATGTTCCCCTCTTCCTCCTCGACGAGTCTCGCATGCCGGGAAGCAATGGAGCTAGAGAAATCGGCTGATCCATTTTTTCTCTGCCTCTTGTCGCCGTGGTCATTCACGTCGATTCCGGCCACCTCGAGCGTCACCGACCACTCCATCGCGCTCCTGGTGAGCTAGGGAACCTCTAGATGCCTTTTATTGAGCATGTGATCAATTAAATCGGCACCATCGTCGAGCTCCGTCGTCTGTCACCATGCCGGTGGTAGTCGAAGTAAATCTGGTAACCATTTGGTCACACCACCACCACCTATGCACTCGCCCGGAGCTACTGTACCTAGTACAAGCAACCAATTGCACCAATTCGAGCTTGATTGTCGGATTGCAATTCAACAGGAGAAATCACCTCTTGTGGTGATGTCATCCTGACGTTAGGGTACTTTTCCATTTTATTTTTTATTTTTGATTTAAAATATAAAGTGATATGTGAACCCACCCCGCCTGTCAATTTAAATAGACACGAAATAATTAAACTTAGTAATCAATAACTTTAATTATGTAAATCAGAAAAATATAAATAATATACCATATTAATCAGAAAAAAAAATCTAATTGATTATGAAATTTTCAAATATGTTTGATAAAGTTTAAATTTGAACATTTTTCGAATTAAATTAAATCATTAAAAATTGAGAAAAATAAAGAATAATCAAAATTTTAGAAAATTAAAAGTTATATACCAAATTGCTCAAAATAACAAATGAAACTCATTTATGATATTTTCAAAGTCATTTGATCAAGTTTCATGTCTGCAATAGTTTGCCTAATCATTTAATTCATTTAAAATTAATAAATTAATAACTTATTCAAATCTTTTCAGAAAACTTCAAATGATATACCAAATTAAAGAGAAAAATATGTTCAACTCAAATATGTCAACGACAAAACATTTTGTTTAACTTGTAAACTTGTTTCTAAAAGTATAATGAAATTCTACAATGTTCCATTATAACCAGAAACAATTACCACAACAGTATTTTCCTTATTAATAAAACCCTAGTGTTTTCAGACCTACTAAACCTATCATCACCAGTCATTAGCAAGTTATGTGTTGATAGAGTTAGTTGTATTAGTTCACCATTTTCAATTAAACTCTTTGTCATTAGCTCTACACTTTTAAAACGTAAAACAGAACGTGTTCGTTATCTTTTCAATAGTTGTTTTCCATGTGCTATTGTCTTATTACCTAACCAAGTAATAAACACTTCTACCTAAACATGATAACATTTGTCTGTTAAGTAAAACTGAAACACATGTAACTCTAAAAGAAGTAATAACCGCATCACCACAAGTAATGAAACAATTCACCTAAAACTTGTGTGATTAAGTTATCGTATCAAATGTGGCTTACACTTGTAACCTGGGGTATTTTCTAGGGTATTTTGTGACACATCTAACTACTATGCATGTATCATCTTGCTAGTGTTTTCAGTAGTCCTTACCGGGACTACTTTGCTATCTTTCACATGTAGGGATTTTCTACGCGACCCTCGAACCCGAAGACATGGATTATTATTGTGATTGTCTCTATCTCAGGCAAGTTCATCACTTGCTCATATCCTTTGCAGTATTTCATAACGAACTATTTGCAAAACCCCGATCGTACTACCACCTATTCTCAAAATAATGCATGATCCTATTTTTATAATAATATGACTACTTGAATGATTGCCTGAGTGGTAGTGTTCTGTTTGGTGGGCGGATGGAACCATGGTAAGATGAATAGGTCAAAGAAGATTCCATCTGCATGGGAAAGTATTACCTAGGATTTAACAACAAATGCCGTCAGAACTCGGTGCGCCGTAAATACCGCGTTAAGCATGGGTCTTGTATGGGGCGAGTAAGTCAGCTATGATCTTTTCCAGTTCGCATGTCAACGGACTGCCAGAGCAGTTTGCTGTAGGTCTTGCGAGACTACAAGAACATGGGTGGGATCCCTTAATTCCCTTGTACTCTGGGGTCTATGAGTGTCTGCCAGGGGCGCCTAGATATTTATCATGAGGGGTAGAATCAGGGGTTCAACCTGCTGGAAGAAATGGGTGGGCATGCGTTGTACGGAGAAGCATGGTTTGGCTGGGATCAACAACCGGGCCCCACACCTAGTGGGAGTGCACAAGAACATAAACCTGGTTGTAAAACATGGTCTTGATCGCCCATGGGCAAAGTAACGCACCTTTGCAGAGTGTAAAAGGATGTGGCATGTTACCCCCTATTTGGGGAAGGAACTACGAAAGCTACAGGTAAGGCAACTCCGTGAACTTCTAGCTCATGTGATGGTCTGGCGGGCATAGTTTTCAGAATTAAAAACAACCTCTTGAAGAAAGATTTACAAAAACCCTGCATTATCTTATGACACTTTTGAGTCTAAAGCCGTAGTTAGTGCATCAAACTACCCACTATATATCATGAACTTGCTGAGTAATGCTCGTTACTCATTCATTCCCGTTTGACCCCCTTCTTAGAGTTGAAGCCTTATGGAAATCGTCATCGTGAAGCCTTTGCTGTCTAAGGAATCTAGGTGTAGTCATCTCTTACTTAGCCAGTAAAGCATCTTCACCAACAACGCTGGTGGAGGAGGAGCTATCAAGGTGTAGGTGGAAACCATTCTTGGGCTTAGCTGTTACAAGCCATAGATTAGGGATGACATCAGCCGTAGTGGATTAGGTTCTGAGCTAGAGTTATTCTCCAGCTTGGAGCTTCGAATTGATTCTTCTGATGTTTCATTTGCATGAGATATTCTTTGATACTTCAAAGGGAGATTCTCAAGAGTTTGTAATGAACAAGTTTGTATCCTATAGCTTTGCTTGGACCTGCTATGTTTATGTTGTACCACCCTGAGGGATGTAATATTCACAGATAAGTCCTTCTGTGAGTATCATGTCAACGACTTGCGGACTACACATGCAGTGGTGTGCTGGGTCACCACAGGAACCATTGGAGAAGAAGGTCCCTTAAATAGGTCACCCAAAGAACCAACCGATAGGGGGAACGCACAGGGGCGGTACTACCGCTCAAATCAGCGGTACTACCACCCCCTGGGAGAGTTGGGAACACCAATAGGTTGAAAAACAGCTCCAGGTAGCCTTACATGTTTCTGTCACTCGAGCGCAGACAACAAAGAGACATGAACCCACTATCTAGCATAAAACTCCATCTTGGAGATGCATACAACAACTTGGCCAGAGTATTCAAACATATTGGAAAGTGTGCAAGAAAACATTAAAACACTAACAAAGATATAAGTGAATCCAATATAAAGACATGAGCAAACTGATCATGATGTCATGATTCATCGGATCACAACTAACACAACATGTAGCTATTACATAAGAACGATCGTCATCATGTTAGGCAGATCACAAGACCATGGAATGATAGCACAAGAAGGAGAGATCACCATCTAGCTACTGCTATGGACCCGTAGTCCAAGGATGAACTGCTATGCATATGTCGGAGGCATTCATGGTGATGTAGAGGCCTCCGGTGATGATTCCACCTTCTGGCAGGGTACCGAAGCAGAACTCTAGAAGCCCCAGATTGGACTTTCAAGGTGACGGTGGATCGTTCTGTTTCATGGAAAATTTCTACATCCTCGATATTTTTGTATCAACAGTTAATATATAGGCAAAAAGGCGGTGCCAGGGGCCCATAGCCACCATGTGACCTAGGGGTGCGTCTAGGGCCACTTGTGTCTAGGGGTCTCTTAGTGGGGTGGCCCACCTCCTGGTGCTCCTCTTCGAACTTCGTTTTTGTTCTGGGGTGAAAAACTACCTCTGTCGATTTTCATGACTTTTCGTGAATATTTCGTGTACAACTTTTCCCAAACACAAAATAGCAGAAAACATGAACTGGCTCTGGGCACTAGGTTAATAGGTTAGTCCTAGAGAACTTCTTAAAATGCTATAAAACATGTAGAAACATGGGTGAATTGATAGAAAACAAGCATGGAGAAATCAAAAATTATATATACGTCTGGGACGTATCATCATCCCCAAGCTTAACTCCTGCTCGTCATCGAGTAGGCAAGTGATAACAAAGATAATTTTCGAGGTGACATGCTGCCAACACAAACTTGATCATTCTATATAAAGAATGTTGAGGTGAGATAAAAACTTTAACAAAGGCACGGTGAATGTTGTAATAGTAATGAAGCTTAGCAACTAAGTTACCTTATGAAAATATCACGAATAATTGAAAACAAAATAATGTGGCATTGAAAATAAAAGTAAGGTTACAATGATCATAACAAAAGCATGGTAGAGTGGTATCTCGCTTGTCCTTCGTGGAATAGCAAAACATAAATGTTAGGAAATATCCAAAGTTCATGTGCTGACTAGATAAAAACTACTTCAGAACTATCAATACCACCGAACAAAAGCTGACGGGATTTCAGTTTTTTTGAACAACAAAAGAGAGCTAAACCAAACTTCGTAATCAATTCCTTCCGATGATGAGATAAATATTTCAAAATCTCCCAAAAATACTTACTGAATATGAAGAGAAATCATCTCCACAGACCGAATGTGCCTTAGGCCTTTTGTTCTGAAAACATTCACCAACATAAAACTAAAATAAAAAAGAGATAAAAAAAGAAAGCATGCAAAAATAATATAAAGAATATGCATATAGAATATATAAAACATGCATATATAAACCTCTTGGTTTGCCAAGACACTAGAGTCGTCACATATTTAGATGATGCCCCTCTTAAGAGATTTAACAGCCTAATGACAACAACAAAAACAAAACACGGGGAAAAAATCTCTCTCCAAGGATGTAGAAGAAGAAAATAACCTCTTTGCGGAAGAAGTGAAACAACACGTCATCCATAAATATTTTCCTTGCAGGGTTCACATTCTCCTACACAAAATAAAATAAGAAAAAATCAAACCAAGAAAATAGTGGAGTATAAAAAATAGAACCAAAAAAACAAAAACAGAAAATAAAAATGATGCAAAAAAAATCTATTATAATCATACTTTGTAACTTGAAGATATAATGTGTTTAGAGCTATCCATATAAGAAATCTCGTGTTCACGATCATAGTTTCGGAGATAGCACTCTATTGAATCCAATACTGACAAATTATCACCAAATTTTCTCAAAGGTTGACTTCAACTACAAAAAGAGCAAAAAAACAATGGATTATAAGCTGACACAGAAGTAGACATCTACAAAAAAAAACTACATGAAAAATATTCCAGAGTACACGCCACACAACAAAAAGAACAGTTTCACATTACATAGATGATAGCCTGAAAAAATAGTTTTACATCGCCTGCACGTCGATGGTGGCCTCCAAAAACAGTTTTACACTGACCATACACATAGATGGTAGCCTACAAAAAGCTCCAATCTCCCAATGTGTGATTTAACCCCAATCTAACTCAAAACTGGATAAGAATAGACAAGGACTAAGACCTAATATGAGAGTCATAGCTACTGGCAAAGAACAAGGAATCCATATAACAAATATATGAACCCTAACCTAATAAATCGGCAAAATGGGGGCCTAAGCCCCTTGCTCTCCAAAATTTCGTAAATACTCTGTTGATGTAGGCACGTAACTATGCACTAGAATCAAGCTGCACACAGAAAATTCTAAATTCTGAACTTTGACATGACTAGGCACTGGCACAGATTAATGCTATGCTTGAAACAAGCTAAGAGGCTATAATGACAACTTGCAAAGAACACCATCATTTGAAGACTAGCGGGCAAGATCGATGTGCTCGTCTATGGGCAGTCAAGTGTGTGTGCGCGCCTTCGCCTACCGCTGTCCGGGTAAACTCCGCTAAAATGCAATTCGGTCTGCCCTTTTCCTTCACGTCAGTAGTTGACATGGGGGTATGATGACCCACAAATATGAGGGGGTGTATCGTAGTACTTTTGATAAATAAGAGTGTCAAACCCAACAAGGAGCAGAAGGTGTTGACAAGCAGGTTGGATAGAGAATTCAGTGTAAACACTGGCAAATAGGTTTTTTTATGGTTTTTGATATAGCAGATAAATAAAGTGCGAGTAAATAGAATACAATATTAATAATTGCAGCAGGTGCCCTAGTCCTTTTGAGAGCAAATGACAAGCGGTTTGTTTTACTTATGGTGACTAAACGTTCTCGAGGACACATGGGAATCTCGTCAAGCCCTTTCGTTTCCTATAGTTGATTAATATTTATTGTTTTGATAGGTGTTGTGTGGGTGAACCTATGCTAATGCACCACCCAACTTAGACTAATACATACTTGTGATTATACCCCTCATAAGCATCCGCAAATACAAGAAGTAATTAAGATAAATCTAACCACAACCTAAAACTCCGGGATCCTACACTCCCTCGTGCATCGGTTTCCTAACGGGGGTTCAGGTTTCTGTCACTCCGGCAACCCCACAATTAGTAGCCAAATACACAATGAATCCTCCTAGTCCCATAAAGGTGAAGTGTCATCTAGTCGACGATGACACCACTAGAAGAATAACACCACAACTTAAATATCAAACCATATAGATATTACTTCAACATAATTCCACTAATAACATCATGACTTCTCCCATGTCCTCAAGAACTAAACGAACTACTCACAGGACATCATATGGATCATAATCAGAGGTGATATAATGGTAAATAACAATCTGGTCATAAAGTGCAAACACCGATAAATCTCACAAGCATCAACTACTAACAAGTAATCCACACCGGGAGAGAGAACTAGTGGAAAACAACGATAAAGACCCCTAATCGTTATATCGGGATGAAGGTGGACGGTGAGGGTGATGGTGCTCGTGGTGAGGAAGATGACGATGATGATCTTGATGAAGCCCGGAGTGATGACGGTGACGATGGCGACGATTTCCTCTCTCCGGGGAGGAATTTCCCTGGCAGATTTCTCCCTGCCGGAGAGCTTTTCTCTCTCTGTTGTTTTCCGCCCCGAGGAGGCGGCGGAATATTTCCTCGATGATGTTCTCGGGCTTAGGGTTCCCCGGGTGTCAAGTACGCGAAAGGAGGTGATCAGAGTTGGGTCAGGGTGGCCACACCACCTGGCGACGCGGCCAAGGGGAGGTCGCACCACCCTATGGTGTGGGCCCCTGGTGGCCCCCATCTGGCTCCCCTTGCGGCTGGCTTCCTCCTCTGGACTTCTAAGACCCTTCCAGTGTCTCCCTTCTTCTTCTTATCATTTGAAATAGGGTATCTTGATGGTGCTTTTCCATCATATTTCTGGTCTCGGTGTTTATTCTCCAATAATTATCAAACATGCAAAATAAGATGAAATAATATAAGTAATGCATCATAACATGAAATATATTGATGAATCACAGAAAATAACAATATAAAATAGTGATGCAAAATGGACATATCAGGGTACGTGAGAGACCCTCCACAATGGGTATACCCGGTGCGGCCCAGCAAGGGATACCTTTACAAGCCCAACAGATGGTTACGCGGGAGCCACGAAAGAACCCTACGCAGGAGCATGATAAGGATAGGTTAGGCGATAGAAATAGGAAAATATGAATACCGACTCAGATTCGAGTCCACCTCAGGTACGGCCTCTGGAATCGATTATTTTCCACCTCAGAGCTAGACCAGATTCAATATGCGAACATCACCCTCTGGAATCGATTATTTTCACCTCATCGGAATAAAATCCAGCGGGCAGTAACCCGTCAATTCGAGTAGTCCACCAACGCCTTTTTTCCTTCACAAAACTCCGGGTCCCTCACCATGGGGATTGTTGAGATCGCCCTCTGGACATTGGCACCGTATGTTGGAACTTGTGGTGTTGGATCCACGACTTCTTCGACTTCATCACCCTCAGGCTGCAACTCGATGATCCGAGCGGACTCGATCCATTTCGGGTCAATCGACGTCACCAAGCACTTGGCCAATCAACGTCACCAAGCACTCAACAAGATCCCGTTCAACGTTTTACTCCCTTAACGGGAGCATCGACCTTGCATTTGGCGATCTAAATTTTTGCGTAAGCCCCACGGGAATATTGCGCCTGCAAAACTCAGATTGGATTCAGTCGGAAGAAATAGTCGTGCCAGATTTTTCGCTCCTGTCACTCAAAGAGGTTGACCCCGAGTATTCTTACGCCATCAATCCTAATTTCCACTTCATTGAAATGGTGATACGCATCGAGCGCTCGTCCTCGGAAAGAGACGGTAAGACAAAATAACCGACCCGCCTAGGGCAACTGACGTGACGCATGCGACTGACAAAAACGATGATAGAAGCAAGGAAGACAACGAGGAGGACCCATCGACGTCCCCACCGCCCAAGAACAGGGCCCGATCGACAACGACGATGGACTCGGTGAACTCCCTCCACCCGCCAGTTCTGGATCTGCGAGTAACAGAAAGAAGGGCAAGGGACGCCCCAAGCTACTTGTATAACCGAAAACAATGGGACTGGTCACCGCGCTAGTCGAGCAGGGCCTTCCCCTCCAAGAAGGAGCCTGTTCAGAGGAAGGGCTGGCTTACGGAAGCTAGCCTAACATAAAAGGAAACTGAACAAGATGTACAAAGAGTTGGACAACACGGGACTCCCAGAAATGCACTCGACGGAAGCTTCGGGCGGCAGAGTGCAGAAACCAAACACGCCCAAAAGACAGTTGCGAACAGCAAGCATGATGACCGAGTACATGAGAGGAACCTAAAAGGTGCTGGATCTAGATCACAACTAGATAGAACCCAATCTTCCAGAAAGATTGACACCTAGAATTCATAAGGGAAAGGCTCCTGCAGGTCTAGGCGTACCTAATGTCCACAAAACCCACGCCAGATGATCCCCGCGGAGAAATACACGAGGAGATGACGCGAGGCCTCATCATGGCTAGCGTAGAGCTAAAGGAGAAGCCCGCTCCACATGCGGTCGCACCCGAGAAACGAGCGCAAACAAAAACCAAACCAGCCCGGGTACCAGAACATGAGGAAGACCCGCAAGACCAACGAGACCGGCTCACGCAAAACAAAGTGGATAGGTCACGCCAGGAGTGAGGAGTAGAAGTACCACCACCAAAGTCAAATAGAACCCAAGCAGAAAACTCAAAGTATGATTTGACTGACTGAGATGACGAGGAACTTTATTGCCCTCCTTGTTTCACTCGAGAAATCCGTTAGGCCAGGAAGTCGAAACGATTCAAGATAATAGTTGAAACACCCAAGTACGATGGTGATCAAGAACCTGAGTCATGTTTAGATGACT
The DNA here is from genome assembly GCA_028641055.1 of Alopecurus myosuroides. Taxonomy (NCBI): domain Eukaryota; kingdom Viridiplantae; phylum Streptophyta; class Magnoliopsida; order Poales; family Poaceae; genus Alopecurus; species Alopecurus myosuroides. Next base: position 243,081,196 of record CM054057.1, on the reverse strand, counting down.
ACCAGACAACGGTGAGATTCCAGAAGGGTAACAAGGTGACAACGATGCAACACATGAACCTACAACTTGTACGGGCAACGAGAAACTTGCTGAAAATGCCGCCCAAGAACAAGTACATTTGTTGGGAGGATTTTGAGTTTGATTTTTTCCATAATTTCAAATCTACCTGCAAACGACCAGTAACAGTCGGACAATTGAAAGCTTGCAGACAAAGTTCAGACGAAAACATCCGTGGGTACATACAAAGGTGGACCGCGTTAAAAAATAGCGCGGAGGACATCTCGGACAAAACGGCTATCAACGGCTTCAAATACGGGCTCCATCAGATGGACCTATGGGAATACATCGGCCGGGTTCGCGTGAGAAAAGTAAGCAAACTCATGGAGGTAGCAAACAGTTGGGCGGAATGTGAAGAATCAGCGTGCAGCACCGACCCACCCTCACCCGAGGAATATTGCATGAACAGCTCCTATGCACACGAGGGGAACAAAATGTACAATAATGACCCGAACAGGCAAAAAAGCGCAAGAACTGGGTCTTTGATGAAATGGAACCCGAACTAGTGGCACCGAGTTCCCGATAAGCCGGAACAACGACTACAACAAACAAAGACGCGATCAGCGGCGTGAGCATGAACGCGAATGTGGACAACAGAAAAAGCGCAAGTGGAAGCCAAGGAAGATTCTGGTGGACGAGCTACCGCATATGTCAATCGAGCAGCAACTCGATGGGTCATGCCCAAACCACAAGTATGACGATGACAAGGGAGTCGGCAGATCCAGTCACAAATTGAAAGACAGTCGTAGATTCAACCTCCTTGCGGAAGCAGCATAAAGAAAACAGAGAGAGACCCAACAACAGGGTTTTAGGCCGTCCCAGAAAAATTGGCGATAGGTGCACCACCACTACCGCTAGGACCAGGAGTCACCCAGCCACAACAACCTCAAGCACAGGGATCACCCAGAGCGCAACAGGCTGCAGCAATACAACATAAATATAGAGATACATACATGGAGAAAGACAGATACCCGGAACCAAAAGGAAAGATATTCATGATACAGAAAGGCGCCCTGTCCAAAAGAAGTCAAAAACTTATCACCAGACATGTGAACCTGGCGGAAATATCACCTCCTGCAACCCCCGAGTTTCTGGATTGGCCCGATGCAACCATTTCTTTCTCCAGAGCCGATCACCCGCCTCGAGTCCCTTTTCATGGAAGGGCCACGCGGGTACTCGAAGCTCCAATCAGAGTATTTGACCGACATCGAGTATTCATGGACGGAGGAAGCGGAATCAACATCATCTAGACGGAGACACTGAAGGAGATGAACATACCAGTAAGCAACCTGAAGCAGTCGGAATATTCATTCCACGTGATTGTACCCAGAAAAGTAGTCAAACCAATGGGCGCAATAACACTCGAGGTAGTCTTTGGAGAGCGCAATAATTACATGAAAGAGAAGCTCGACTTTGAGGCAGTCGATGGATATCGCAATACAACACAATACTTGGCAGAACAACGTTTGTCAGATTCATGCCAGTTCCCCAGTATGCATACCCGATGCTCAAAATGTCAGGACCTAAGGGAATAATCATAGTGCATGGAAATTACAAGAAATCTGACAGTTGCGAGGCCAAATTCAACAAAATATCACAGTCATTTGGGATGCAGCAGGAATTGGCAAATATTGCAGTCACGACTGATCACTCGATTCCCCCCGACCAAGAAAACAACACCCGAGATGGAATTCGATGTAAAAAAGGACACAACCGCACATTAGGTACACCCGACTGATCCAACAAAGACGTACTCGTGTCCAATACGCTGCCTATCGCATAGGTAAGCGCGCTCGTCGAATTTCTCCGCGAGAATGGGAAAATCTTTGCATGGGCCCCAGCGTACATGCCAGGAGTACCCAGGAAATTTGTCGAGCACTCACTCGAAATATGTAAAGAGGCAAAGCCAGTACAATAGTCTACGTCGTTTCTTTGAACCAAATCAAAGAGCAATAGGAGAAGAAATCAACAGGTTACTCGCAACAAAGTTTATTCGGGAAATCAAGATAGCAACCTAGCTTGCAAATGCGGTGCTGGTAGCCAAGAAAAATACATAATTTTACGGATGTGCATAGACTACACTTCACTGAACAAACACTTCCCAAAAGACTGGTTCCGCTGCCACATATTGATCAGATTATCGATTCGACTGCATGCTGCGAGAGGCTCTCCTTCCTCGACGCATACTCCGGGTACAACCAAATCTTCATGAAGAAAGAGGATGAGGAGAAAACCAAGATGCCTTCCGGGCTGAAAAACATGGGTGCCATGCACCAACGTATAATGCAAAACTGCCTAAAGGCACAAATCGGTAGAAACGCGCAGGTGTATTTGGATGATATCATTGTCAAATCAAACAAGGCATAATTCCTTATCAATGACCTCCGTGAAACCTTTGCAGCACTCGACGTATACCAAATCAAGCTGAAACCTAAGAAATGCGCATTTGGGGTACATCAAGGAGCTTTACTCGGGTACCTTTTGTCCGCTAGAGGAATAGAAGCCAATCTAGTAAATATCAAAGCTATACTTTCAATGAAAGAACCCACAAACCTCAAAGGGGTGCAGCAGCTAGCAGGAAGAATAGAAACACTCGAGAGATTCATAGCAAAGCTTGGAGAGAAAGCATTCCCTTTCTACAAAGTAATGAAGAAGTCAGACAAGTTTGAGTCTACACCCTAAGCTAGGGAAGCTTCCACGAACTCAAGCGAACCTTGTCAACTCCACCCGTCTTAGTGGCGCCTCGGAAAAAGGAGCCAATGTACCTATACATCTCAACAATAACACATGTGGTAAGCATCGTACTAGTAGTTGAAAGACCCCATGAAGAGTCCATATACTAAATGCAGAGTCGGTATATTACCTCGGTGAAGTACTATCAACATCTAATCAGCGGTAGCCGCATTACCAGAAGATGGCATATAGAGTTTACATGACAGCTAAAAAACAGAGGCATTACTTCCAATAAAACCCCATCACCGTGGTGTCCAACGCACCTCTATCAGATATGCTCAACAATTAGAACACACCAAGATGAGTAGACAAATGGGGGGGGGATCGAGCTTGGCCCGCGAGATATAACTTATGATACACGAAAAACAATCAAGTCACATGTACTCCTAGATTTTGTTTCAGAATTGCTCTAGTTAGAGCAACCCAGATTACCAGACATGTCGAGTAGCTAGACAATGTACTTTGACAGGTTCAAGAGATCATTTGAAGCAGGAGCAGGAGTAATACTCGCATCCCCTAAAGGTGACAGACTATTATACGTACTTCGGATGAACTTCAAGAACGCGCCAAATAAAGAAGCCAAGTACGAATCACTCATCAATGGAATGAAGATGGAAAAAGCGTGGGGAGCCACTCGACTTGTCATCTGTGGAGACTCAAACCTCGTGGTACAGCAAACCATGAAAGAATGTGATGCGCCAGCAGAAAACATGGAAGCATACAGAGAGTTGTATAATAAACTCGAAGACAGGTTGATGGATGTGAGTTGCAACATATTGGAAGAGGAAGCAATTTATAAGCAGCCGCTCTAGCAAACATCGGATCCACTTATGCACCCATACCACCCGATGTTTTTATAAGGAGAATGATCAACCCTCTATAAAGTGAAAGATATCAGCTACAAAAATTACTAAGTACTCGAAAGCAGACAATACAAAGCAGTCGAAGGCAGACAATGCAGATCAATCGGAAGAAGAGACATAATCCATACCCATGGACATTCCTGAGGAGGTCAATGAAGTGGAAGCCACATGGATGCAGCCATTAATGGACTATATAACTTCCAACGAGCTCTCTGAAGATCAGGCAGAAGCATGCCAAGTAATGTGCAGAGCTAAGGCATTTACAATCCATAATGGAGAACTCCATAAGGGTAGCGTATCGGTCATATTGCATAGGTGCATGACAACCGAAGTAGGAAGATAGATACAGCTAGACATACATCAACAAACCTGTGGACATCATGTAGGGAGCCGAAACCTAATCAGAAAAGCTTTTCGAGCATGATTCTATTGGCCAACAACGGAGCATGATGCCAAAGCTATCGTACAACGTTGCGAGGCGTGGCAAATGTTTGCAACCCGACCAAATGTCTGAGCTACATAACTACACATGATACCACTCGCATGGCCTTTCGCGTAGTGGGGACTCGACATTGTTGTCCCACTTACTCGGTCATGGTAGATACACTTGACTGCTCATTGCAGTTGACAAATTCACCAAATGGATTGAGGCTATGCCAGTTACATCATAGGATGCAGAATCATCAATAAAGTTCATCACGTCCATAGTACACAGATTTTGGGTACCACACAACATCATCACAAATAATGGAACAAACTTCACAATAGAAGAATTCCAGGACTATTGCAAAGAGCTAGGAATAAATGTCAGCTACACATCCATCGATCACCCGCAAAAAACGGACATGTAGAACGATGGAATGAGTTAATCACATCAGGACTAAAGAAGCGGATACTTACACCACTCAATCGAGAAGCTGGTGCTTCGGGCTGAAGAACTATCTACGTACTATGGAGCCTTCGAATAACGCCAAACAAATACATAGAGTACACTCCATTCTTCATGGTATATGGGGCCGATGCAGTATTACCAGCAGAAGTACAACATAACACGCCTCAAGTCACTTCTTATAGTGAGGAAGACTCAAATCAAGCACTTGAAGACGCATTGGACTTGGCAGACGAGGCTCGGGATAAAGCACTTGCACGGACATCTGTGTATCAGTAGGGCTTGAGTAACTACCATGCTAGTCAAGTACGAAGCAGAACATTCAATGTAGGAGATTTGGTGTTGCAGCTAAAACAAGGAATCCATGACAATTTGACATCACCATAGGAATGCCCATATGTCATAGGAGAAGTACTCGGTGACGGTGCGTACAAGCTCAAAGACAAGAATATTGGAAACTTCTACAAAAATCCATGGAATGTCTCGCAGCTACGTCTTTTTTATGCTTAATTTTATTTTAATATAGTTAGAATAAGGCTACTTTATCCACCTCTGTATTCCATACAAGTGAATCAAACAATATTGCCCCTCTACTACGAGGAAATTTATATCTGTCTATTCTTAAGTTACAATCAAAAATCAACTACAACCCTACCTGAAGAATGACTATAATCCTATGTATTTAGTCACACCCGTGGGCAGCACGGAAAAAGTTCAAACAACAACTAGGGGTGACTCCCAGCCGTAGTCGCACCCAAAAGCACTCGGGCGACTGCACAAAAAAAGTTTCAAACAAGAAAATTTGGGGTGACTTGCAGACGTAGTCGCACCCGAAATACTCGGGGGGATACGAAGAAAAAAGTTCAAATAGCAATTAGGGGTGACTCTCAGCTGTAATCGCACCCAAAAACACTCGAGGGCTGCGTAGCAAAAAGTTCAACCAGAAAATTTGGGGCAACTCCTAGCCGTAGTCGCACCCAAAATACTCGGGTGCTGCGCAGAAAAAAGTTCAAGCAGCAATTAGGGGTGACACCCAACCGTAGTCGCACCCAAAAACACTCGGGGACTTCGCAGAAAAAAGTTCAAATCAAAAATCGGGGTGACTCCCAGCCATACTCGCACCCAAAAACACTCGGGGGTTGCGCAACAAAATGTTCAAACGGAAAATCGGGATGACTCCTAGCCGTAGTCGCACCCGAAAAAACTCGGGGGCTGCGCATCAAAAAGTTCAAACAGAAATTCGGGATGACTCCCAGCTGTAGTCGCACCCGAAACATTCGGAGGCTGCGCAAGAAAAAGTGCAAACATAAAATCAGAATGACTCCTAGCCGTAGTCGCACTCGAAATACTCGAGGGTTGCGTAGCAAAAAAGATCAAGAAAAAATTTAGGGTAACTCCCTCACATAATCGCACTCGATATACGCGAGGCCTACTCCCATCAGGGAGAATTTACAAAGTAAGGACTCGAGGCATACAAGTCGATGAGGAAGATTAAAGTTAAGTCAAGAACAACATAAAAAGATATCACATTTGTCCTCAATGGAGACAAGGTTCATTACATGCAAAGAGAGAATTTCTTGCACCGAGGCACCGCTTCTAGAGATTACTCTTAAGAAAAGAAAAAACTAAATTTTCGCTACCGCCTTAAGAGCATCCTTGGCAGTATGAGCAGCCTTGGCCCTAGCCTCAAGCAAGCTTCTGAGCTAACCTAATAGAATCTTCAGTGAAGGAGTCAAGGTCTACCTCACGTCCACCCGAATTCACTAGAGGCCTACTTAGTGCAGCTTCAAAATTTCCTTCAATGCCATGAGCTCGAGGAAGGGTCAACACGGTATCCGCCCCAGAAAGAGTTTGCTCCTGACTGAACTCAGCTAAGAAATTTGTGTTGTGAAACGCGCCTAGTCAGAGCATCTAGAGTAGGAGGCACCTTATCAGTGGGGAACAGACACTCGTGAAAAGACATGAGTACCTCCTGAAGCTTCTCGAGTGCGCTCTTAGCTTTAGATACTTGCTCCTCTGAAGAAGTAACATCGTCTAAGAGTGCACCCTCATGCAGTCGAGCGATGAGTTCAGGACCACTATCCAGAGAAACTACAGTAACAAAGGAAAATATATTCAACAAGGTACAAGAAATACCAAAGAAAAGCATGAAGTAAATAAGAAGAGTAAAATACCTCTCAGGACTCTGTTAGAGCTTAAGCCAAAGGACTACTGCTTCTTACAGATCAGAGAACCGCTTGAGAGCCTACAACTCCTTTTGTCTGAACTCATCTGCTTTTTAATAGCAGTTTTGATTTTTCTTAGCGGTGGAAGCTTATGTTTGAAGAGAAACATTCATGGGCCTCGAGTTCTTTCACTCAAACAAGCGCAAAATCCCTCTTTGCAGAAGCGGTGACCAGGAGTTCTAAGGCAGGAAAAGGAAAACAGGTTACACGAGAAAGTCAAACAAACCAAGCAAAACTTTAGAAGAAAAAAAGGTACCTTTTGCCTTAGCAAAATGGGATCGAGCAGTATCCCTCTCCCTCTCTATGCTGATCAAGAGAATGCTCAGATCTTGCATACTGGCTAGGAAAGGCTGAAAAAGTTACCCGAATTAGTAAATAAGCCGCAAGTTTTGAGTCTACGCCCACCCGCAAGAAGCCAAACGTAGACTCGGGGGCTACTCCCATGGAGAGCGCTGTTCATGCACCCGAAAAAAAATAAGCAGATCCAACTAAATAGCAAAGAAAGGAAACTAAATTCAATTAGTCTCTAACATGGAACTCTGGAGCCAAGGTATTTAAGTTCGCCAGATCAGTTGTCCATGCCCCCGAACCCGAAGGTGTTGGTCGTGGATCAACATCAGGAACAGTTGAACGTTAATGATCGTTCTCACGGATGACTCCTTTATCCCTAGTATCTCTGGAAGAACTCAAAATAGGGGGGAAAGCGAGCCTGAGGAGCAACACATGAGTCGTTCCCTCCCTGAGCGGGAGGAGTCGGGATAACAATCGAAACGAACCCTCCCCATGGAGAAAGAGTCGAATGAAGGGAATATGCCCGAGAGGCAATAATAGAGTGGTTATTATCTTATTCCTTGTTTATGATAAATGTTTATTTCTCATGTTAGAATTGTATTAACCAGAAACGTTGATACATGTGTGTTTAATAAACAAACAATGGTTCCTAGTAAAGCCTCTCTTTTAACTAGCTCGTTGATTAATAGATGATCAAGGTTTCCTGATCATGAATATTGGATGTTGTTAATAACGGGTTTATGTCATTAGAAGAATGATGTGATGAACATAGACCCAAAGTGAATATAGAAATGTGATCAAGTCATTAAGTTACATTGTTATATCACACATATGAAGTAACTCTAATCCTTAGACCATGAGATCACGTCAATCACTAACACCGAAAGAGTGCTTTGATGTCATCAAACATCACACCGTAACAGGGTGACTATAAAGGTTCCATTGGGTATTAGGAAAGTATTAGTTGAGGCTCATGGATCAAGAGTGGGATTTGTCCATCCAAATGACGGAGAGATATACTCTGGGCCCTCTCGCTGATATCACATTGACACCGCTTGCAAGCACGTGACTAGGTCACAAGGATGTCATATCACGGAACAAGTAAAAGAGTACTTGTTAGTAACGAGATTGAACTAAATATGGTTGATACCAATGATCGGATCTCGGACAAGTAAAATATCTCGAGACAAAGGGAATTGGTTACGACGTTTATGGTTCACACGATCACTAGATTCATCGTTGAATGTGTAGGAGTCATTACGGATCTCCAGGTCCCGCTGTTGACTATTGATCGGTGAGGTGTATCGATCATGTCTACATTATTCACGAACCGTAGGGTGACACACTTAAGGTTCGATGACACGATTGAGTGGATACGGAATATCGGAGAAAAGTTTGGACACACCGAAATTGTTTCGAGAATATTGAAATAGTCACCGGAATAGTTTCGGGCAATATTGAAATAGTTCAAGGTGGTATATGTTAATACTTGATTAACAAATAGTTCAAGGGGGTAAGTGTTACTGTTTCTTAATAGGATTAACAAATATTAAAATAAAGAAATATAAGTGTTTTATTTATTTATTAAAGAAAACTCTTGGAATTTCAAGTGGGAATTGATGAGAGAATGAGTGGGTTGAGTGGAGAATCCACCCACATGATGAGGGGAGAGGTGGAGGCACCAAATTTTCGTGGCTGCCTCCCCCTCCTATATAAAGAGGGGTTGGACCTCTCTCTCCACACACAACTTGGTGTCATCTCCATCTCTATCCTCCCGCTGATCCACTTAATGTTCATGCGCTTGGCGAAGCCCTGAATGAAGTTTTCTCCACCACACCACGCCGCCGTGCTGCTGGTTTCCGAGGGATCCTCTACTTTCGCTTCCCTGCTGGATCGAGAGAATGGAGGTCGTCATCGAACTGTACGTGTGATCGAGTGCGGAAGCACTGCCGGATTGCAGCGCTCATCTTCGTGATCTTGAGATCGATGTGAGTACGACTACATCACCAACGAGATTTGATGTTGGAACATTTTGTGTCTTCGAGGGTATGTTCTCCTTAAGACTCTCTCTATGCCCGTTACCTTTCATCTCCTAGATTAGATCTTGGCCCTTCGGGTTTATCGCGCGTAGGAATTTTTTTGTTTTCTATGCAACTAACCCTTCAGTGATATCAGAGCCGGATCTATGCGTAGATTATTTGTACGGGTAGAAAACATAGGTTTATGTGGGTGTTGATGATCATGTTATTTCCTCCTTGATTATTTCATGATCTTAGTGGCATAGTTGGATGAAGCTGCCCTAGACAAACTTTACGTGTACTATATGCGCGAGACCTGTCTCACTTGTGGCTGAGGGGGTGTTCGTTTCTCCTACTATAGTTAAGATCTAATCTACGAAGGGTTGTTAAAAATATGTTTATCAACGTTGTGATTGATGTTCGTAGGTATGAATGGTTCTATCCTCGAAAGCCCTAAGCCACGTAAATATGCAAAAAATAATTAGAGGCATCTAACTAATTTGTGCAAGGCATGTGATGTGATATGGTCAATGTTACAAATTTGATTATGAGATAATATCTTTTGTAATTTATTGATATACCAGTAGGAGCCATATGGTTGTCTTATTATTTATGGCCATCTTGCCGTATATAATATCATGTGATATGTTTTAATTTTGATTGACAATCAAGATGGAGGTGCCATGGATCTTGGTGCCACTCCGATGGAATGATGGAGATCATACCGTGATGCCCAAGATGGAGATCAAGTGCAAGAAGGACCATATCATATCACATTATCGATGCATGTGATGTTAATCCTTTTATGCATCTTATTTTGCTTAGATCGCGACGGTAGCATTATAAGATGATCCCTCTCACTTAATATCAAGATAATAATGTGTTCTTCCTTAGTATGCACCGTTAAGAAAGTTTCATCGTTTCGAGACACCACGTGTTGATAGGGTGTGACAGACTCAACGTTCGCATACAACGGGTGCTGACGAGCCTAGAATGTACATACATGGCCTCGGAACACACGCAATACTACGGTTCTACTTGGCGATCCTAGCATGTACAGACATAGCCTCGGAACACGTAACTGAAAGGTAACGCATGAGTCATATGGATGATATGATGAACATGTCGATGTTCGTCTTTGTAGCTACATCATCTCACGTGATGATCGGTTTTGGTGTAGTGAATTTGGTTTGTGTAATCACTAAAATGACTAGAGGGGTGTTGTTTTTTAGTGGGAGTTCACGTAGTAATTTTGAATTAACTTGAACTTATTTTATCATGAACAACAAATCAAACTGAATTTGCATAAATTGTAGTATTCATTGGCATCCACAAACTACCTTACACTTAGATTATTAATTGAGATATAACGATTATGATCTGGTAAAACCATTTAAGATTGGTACCGTATTAGTGAAATTTAAAATTAAGTCCTATTGTAGATTTTTGGTATAACCTACCTAACTCCATATGATTAATGATTGATTGATCTATAGAGTAAATTATTACTACTTAGAATCCAGTGTCATGCTTGCTTCCATAATACTTTATCTTCAAAAGAATATTTTGTTGACAAAAGTGATTTAGGAACTGAAAAGAATTGTTTTCAGAAACAATCAAGTGGAAGATATATTGATATATAGAAACTTATTTGTGGCAACATGACTTAGTATAATTTAGCATGACAATGTGCTTATATTATTTGAATATATGCAATGATTGAAGACGCTAGACGTTTGAATCTTCCAAGAAGTTGGGTGCTAATATTATCTATAAATTCCTTTCATTGAGCTATAGTAGCTTCATCACAAAATTATTTTGATGGGATGGATTAAAAGTTTGGGTAAAGTCGTTTACCTTGCCTGGAGATTTCTAAGAGTGGAATCCGTAAGAATGCTATTAATATGGTGATATTAGTAGAACAATCAAACTCAAATTATGTCTCAATGGCTGATAGTATATGACTAACACGCCTAGGAAAATGTGCTAGTATGACTAGCATAGTTTGATGTTGAATGATTCTTCTGTAAAGGAAATGGAATATTGAAAATAGAATTACAAAAGGTATATGGTAGAAAATAAGAAAAATGGAAAGGTCCAGCTCAGGGGTATATGCTTGCTATACAAGTTATAGATGTATTACTAGTTAAGAAAGTATTTTTGGGTATTTTGATACCAGATTGGTTGGTATGAGTTGTTATACAAAGCAACACAATCCAAGAAATACCAGGGCCTAAAAGGAACTAGTAGTAGATGTGGGGTCGATCACGACAAGAACTGAAATAAAGTGTTATTATGTTCATTGTTGTATCGAACCAAACATTCAAGATTTATTTTAAGAACATAATAAGTTATTGTTTTGTGCCGGTCTTTTCTGAGAACAAATAAGATTGTTCAAACTATGACCATATTCCATAATTGATGGATAAGTTAATATAAATAGTGTTGGTAAAGTAAACATCTATAAGACTAAATGCTAAATGTTGCAAGACGCAGAAGAATTTCACTTAAATTGTGACACCACCATTTTAGTTCATATCGTAAAATAAATCATGAAGGAACTCCATGTTAATGGACTTCCAGAGTCATTGACGCTTGTGAGACCTCTTCCAAAAGATGACTAAAATTCCGTTCATATGCCAAAGTAGAATGGACGGCTAATTTAGTGGAGATTATACATATTTATGTATATAGTCCATTCTGTGTAGTCGTGTGTGGCGGATTAATTTTTCTTCATAAAATTCCGTCAATGATTTAAGTAGATATATGAGTATATCTATTTAAAGAGAACGGAGTTTGACATTTTTGAATTGGTTCAAAGTATTGTTATTATGAAGTAAAAATCATTATAACAAGATAATAAAGTATTTATGATTGGATAATAAAGGATAAAGTTTGAGTTACAAGTTTAGCAAAACATCTGAGGAGTTGCAGAATTGTTCTACAACTTATACTTCTCGAATACCCCACATTAGTTTGGAGTATTCAAGAGACAAAATCAAACCTTGTTGGACATGGTAAGACTAATAAAATTGCCATTATAATTTTGTAATTTATACATTAGAGACAACCGCTTTTACACTGAAAAGAGAACCATCATGATCCATTGAAATTGACACCATATAAGTTATTGTTTGAGTAGTGACCCAAATTGTCTTTTTCTTAAGTTTTGGTATGCATAGCATGTGTAAAATGTTTACAACCAAAATAGGATACATATATGTTTATAAGGTTATCCCAACGAATCCATTGGGTATTTCCCCTATCACCAAACCAAAAGACAAATGTTGTTTGTGAGAAAGGGTTGATTTCTCGAGAAAGTAGTTCTTGCGAAAAAAAAGTGAGTGGGAGGACAATAGAAACTCAATGAGAATAGAGAATCTTTGTTATCATGTCAAGACTAGCGCAACACTGGAAGTTGTTCCAGGGTTTCCTACTTTGACTAAATAGAAGAGACTACATATGTTGTAGATACTTCGAATGATTTTGCGAACTGAACCACAAAAGTCCTAAAAATTTGTACTTAGACCAACTTGTGGTTTGAGAGTGAAGTGTTCTTTTGACAACAAAGGACTTGGACCTTATAAAGGAAGCAAATGATAGGTGATACGTCATAAACGTATCCCTAATTTCTGATGCTCCATGATCATATTCTGCCAATCGCTACATGTTTTCTCCCTTATTTATAGCATTTTAATATGTTTTCTGGACTAACCTATTAACAAGATGCCACAGAACCAGTTCCCTCTTTTGTGCTGTTTTTTAGTTTCAGAAAAGTTGTTCTGGAAATATTGTCGGAATTGGAAAATTCGAAGCCCGAAAGTCCTATTTTCCTTGGAAGTCCTATAATGTGTCCTATAAATTTTATGAGTAATCAATCATCTTGTTTTTCTATTGCTAAAAGTGGGGAAAAGAGGAGCTGATTTTAAATTTTGATCCCGCTATTTTTTAGCCTTATATGAATTGTGTGCTTTTAGACCATGAAAAACATGCTTTATGTGATAATTATGTTGTTGATTTTGTTCATGATGCTACTGAAAATTATTATAAGAGAGGAAAATATGGTTGTAGGAATTTTCATGTTACTAAAATATCTCTCTTTTTGTTGAAAGTTTTGAAGTTGCTGTTGTTCTACCTTCCCATAATCTCTAGTTTGAGCTTCTTTGATTTATTTCTTTACAAGATTCCTATGCATAGGAAGTGGGTTAGACTTAAAAAAATTATACTTGTTTCTTGATGCTCTATTTTTCTTCAATTCATAATTTCTTATGTGAGCATCTACTTGATTCCAGCTTTCTATGCCTAGCTGAAAGGCGTTAAAGAAAAACGCTACCGGGAGACAACCTGTTTTTATTTCTCTGTTTTCATTCTGTTTTTCTTTGTTTTCTTTGGTGTGATTTGCACCTGGGTGTTTTCTGTTTCCTTATCAACCCCTCTGTATCTTTTCTTTTGTGTTTTTGTTGATCCAAGTAAAGCCTCTAGTGGAAAGGTGACACTATATTTCGGATTTCTGCGCAGAAAACAGATTTCTGCTGTCCACTGTTAATTCCGTTAAAAATCACAGAAAATTCAAAATGACCTGAGATTTTTTGTTCTTAATCCTGCGTTATATTCGCAACTTTTCTTAGTTGACCACTTTTTTATTTGAGCAACGGAAGATTTTCGAAACAATCGATCTCTTCCTGTTGTTCTGTTTTTGACAGATTTTTGCCATTTATCGCATTTGCATCTTAATCTCTTTCTTTTGGTGTTCTTTTGAGAAAAAGAGTTTTAAAAGAAGTTGTGACAGTAGCTAATGTGTTTTTTATTTCTAGTCTTGTGTTGAAACTGAACCATGTGAGTTTATTATTTTGATGGCACTAACGTTGCTAATGAAGATTGTGAGAATTTTGATGTGAAGGAAGTTTTCAAGGGTCAAGAGAAGGGGTTGATATGAAGTGATCAAGAAGAGTGAAAAGCCTAAGCTTAGGGATGCCCCGGTGGTACATCCCAGAAAATTCCAAGAAGACTCAAGCGTGTAATCTTGGGGATGCCCAAGGCATCCCCTTCTTTCATCAACAAATTATCACGTCACTTCTAGTGAAACTATATGTTTGTTCTTTTGCATCATATGTGCTTTACTTGAAGCGTCTTTTATTTTTTTCTTTTCAGTTTGCTTTTGCTTTTGCTTTCAGTTTTTTTTCTTTCATAATAAGTTTGGTTGGACCCCAGCATTCTTTTATTGGAGAGTGACACGCTCCGCTTTTTCATGAGAATACGTTGTATTCTTAGTCTTTGTCTAGCTGCTGCATTTATTTAGCTCCTGTTTTGCATGCATCTCTTATCAGAGCTGTTAGTTTTAGTGGTATTATTTAAGTACTCTCATGTTTTCTTGCTTTATCATAAAAAGTATTTTTGTTAAAACATTTTTTGTATGGTGCTTGTTGGAAGAAAGAAAACTGCTGCTTGAAGTAGAATCTATAACAGTACTAGTGGAAGCTTGTATAGACTGTGGCTAGACCTTTTTTCATGCCATGCTAAATGTTATTTTAGTTTTAAATCCTTGTGGTTATTGAGTAGCATGAATATCCTCAAATAGCTGAGAGTGTTTAATATGTTTTGAATGATTCATGAGTTGTTCTTGTCATAGTAAAGCATCAATATATGGTATTCTCTTTCGAATGTTTTATTTGGTCGACTTGGCGCATGCTCACACCATGTTTATGAATACAAACCAGTCATGAATAGCCTCCATGACCACTTTGTTTTTGAACTTGTGATATTTCTTATGTTTTAACTAATGGTGCTTATGTCGCTATGCATGATTATGACTCTTATGCTCTCTTGATTTGTCGCTCCCAGTCTTTTGCTAGCCTCCACCTGTACTGAGTATAAGATCTACTCGTGCATCCAAACCCCCTTAAACCAAAGTTTTTCTCATTGTGTCCACCATACCTACCTACATGTGGTATTTAACTGCCATTCTAAAGTAAATTGCTCGTGTGTTATCTTTAAAACCTTCAAAATTACTCCTGCTTTATGTTCCTGATTTTGCTCATGAGGACGTAAATAGAGAATCTTTATCTCACTTGTTGATTGGATTTCACACCCTGGACTAGTGGCTTCATCCTCTTATCCAAATGATAGAAGAGCTGGCTGCGGGGTGCCCAGCCCCACCATAGAGAAAATATTATGAAAGTATATATATATATATATTATTGGTTGCTTTTGTTTATGTCCAGTTGGTAAAGTGGATCTTCAAAATTCATATGTTTATCCCAAAGTACATAACTTGTGTTCCTCGCTAGTTTTTGCAAAGACACCTAATCAAGCCTCACCTCAAGTCAAGCCCGAAGAGTTGGTTAGGATGACGGTGTTAGTGAAGGTTTGGGAACTTTGGTACGTTGTCGTGTGGGCGGGGTTCCAAGCTATTAACGCACACCCGCAGAGTTGTTAGCGTCATTAAAAGAGGGAGTTGTGCAATAATCTGTACAAACTTTCCTTAAACGAAAAAGGGACTAATAAAGGGGTGGACATCTTCAAGGCGGTTCCCGTGGGGCCTGGTCGCACAAAGGATGGTAATTGCACAATGGCCCAAGTCTACCCAATTAAGAAAGGGAGCCAGGAATTATGGATCTAAAATAAGAAAAGAGAAGTGTTTAGCCGTACCAATCAAGCACTTCTGCCGTTCCATTGCGGAAGTTGTTTATGAGTGAAGTCTGTTCCTTCCTTCGCACGGGTATAGCGCAGCTCACTCTTGACCAAGATCGTTTCTATTTCTTTTTTTTCGAGAGAAGAGCTCTTTTTCGTTAACAAATTGAGCATATAACTAACTTTTTGATCCTCGCCTCGATAAACAATTTGAGGAAGACTGAGACAGGAGCCTTTGGATGAAACCAATGAATCTTCTGATCCGAAAGACTAAGGGGCTTGGCGCTCACCTACTATCTACACATTTTCTCTTTGGCGTTGGCTCCACCAGTTGACTGGTCACACGTACGGTTCGGAGGCCGAGCCCCACCCCAGCAAATCAATGCATACAATTTTCTTCACTAATTTTGCCCCTGATTTATCAGTCAAAGCATAATTGTGTAAACAAAAGAGAAAGAGGGATGACCTTCTACACCAGTTGCATCCTTCGCCATGGGAGCCGCTCTTGTGAATCCAGTTGACTTGTGACGTACTGTATTTTCTGTTTATCATTCGTTTAATTAGCATACATCTCCCAAAATATAGATATTCCTCCACAAATGTCAAACTTTTAATACCTCTGTTTAATAAAATAAAATCTCTAGCACATGAGTGGTCCCTGCTTCCCTCTGCGAATGGCCTTTCTTTGACTTTTATGTTGAGTCTCCATCTTCTGACTTTATGAACAGTTGAGAGAGCATTTTTTCCATTATGAGTTCTATGTTCATTTGTCCCATAAGAATCAATAAATACTTCATGATGTGATATTATTTGTTCTTAAATTATTTGTTCTAGTGTTCCTCTTGAACTTTGAAGGTGTCCTGACATTTATGTTTTGCCCCACTCTTAAGGACTATCGAAATATCACTTTCCCATGTTTTCTCTATACCTGAAACAAACGTTTACCTTTCTTTGCATTATTATTCATGATCCTTTATTTGAGTTACTTTTCGTGATGCAGAGTAATTGCTATGCTTTATTATTAAATTTTAATTTATCATGTTTGTGTTTAAAGTCTTATGATCTCAGCGTGCATATGCTTTTACATTAGATTGATAAAGTTTGTGTTCGTAGCATGTCACCTCAGAAATTACTATTTTATTGTTTACCTACTCGAGGACGAGTAGGAACTAAGCTCGGGGATGCTTGATATGTCATAAATGTATCCCTAATTTCTGATGGTCCATGATCATACTCTGCCAATTGCTACATGTTTTCTCCCTTATTTATAGCATTTTAATACGTTTTCAGGACTAACCTATTAACAAGATGCCATAGAGCAAGTTCCCTGTTTTCTGCTCTTTTTTAGTTTCAGAAAAGTTGTTCTTGAAATATTCTCGGAATTAGAAAATCCGAAGCCCGGAAGTCCTATTTTCCCCGGAAGCATCCAGAAGACCGAAGAGGAACCAAAGAGGGGCAGCAGGGGCCACACCATAGGATGGCGCGGCCCCCCTGGCCGCTCCAGCTAGGGGTGTGGCCCCCCTGGAACGCCACCTCCTTCGCCCTTTCGCCTATTTAAGCCCCCTGGATGGAAAACCGTAGGCACCTGATCAAAATCCCCAAAAAAGTTCCGCAGCCGCCATCACCGTCAACCCCAGATCATGGGGGTTCTGAAGCTGTTTCCGGCACCCTGCCAGAGAGGAGATCATCGCCGGAGGCCTCTTCATCACCATGCCTGCCTCCGGAGTGATGCGTGAGTAGTTCATCCTTGGACTACGGGTTCGTAGTCGTAGCTAGATGGTTGTCTTCTCCTCATATGCCTCCATGTTTAGAGCTCGTGAGCTTCCTATCATGATCGAGATTGATCTTATGTAATTCTCTGTGCTGTGTTTACTGGGATCCGATGAATATTGAACTTATGCCAAGTTGATTATAGTCTTTATTTGCATGTGTTATTTGCGATCTTGCATGCTCTCTGTTGCTAGTGGTTATTTTGGCCAAGTAATTTTTAGTGACTCCAAGAGGGAGTATTTATGCTCGATAGTAGGTTCATGCCTCCTTGTTGCCTTGCTCGAGTGACAGAAATGAGAAGGGGGAGGATGTGAGGTTGCCATTAGGGAGAAAACAACGGTGAGAGTGTCCGCGTGCATAATCATTGCTTACATTACACACTTTGTTTAATGCAATTATCTAATGCTAGCAACTTAATACCTGAGGGAGTTTGGATGATAACCTGAGGGTGGATTATTAGTCATAGATGTAGATGGATGTCGATCTATGTATCTTGTTGTAATGCCCACATTAAATAGCATAGTAATCTTCATGTCAGATTGTGCACTACGATGCAACCTTTATTTGTCAATTGCCCAACTGTAATTTGTTCACCCAACATGCTACCTTTTATGGAGAGACACCACTAGTGAAACTACGAACCCCGGTCCATTTTTCCACACTGTTAAACAAACCACAACAATTTCCTGCTCTCTTTACTTTCTGCAAGCATACACTGTTTTTCCACACTATACGTCTAATCTTTGTTTTCAGCAAGACCGGTGAGATTGACAACCTCACTGTACCGTTGGGGCAAAGTATTTTGATTGTGTTGTGTGCAGGTTCCACGTTGTTGCTGACACCGGTGAAGTGCCAGCACCACCATCAGTGGCATCAACCTTTCGAAGATTCTCTTTCTCCTACTAGATTGATAACCATGGTTCTTAACTAAGGGGAAAACTTCTTCTGCTGTGCTCATCACACCTTCCTCTTGGGGTTCCCAACAACGCAGAGAAAGGATTTAACTCTAGCAGCATCAAGGATTTTTCTGGCGTCATTGTCGGGGAGAAGGAAGTCTTCTGGCAAGGGGAGTCTCTCACTCTCAATTTCTTTATTTATTTTTATTGTCTTGTTTTTATTCTTTCTCTTGTTTGCTTCTCTTTATCAAAAGCACAAAAATATTAGTTGTTATTATTTGCTTTATCATGCTTGCTATCAATGTTTGTTGTCTTTGAAACTGGATCTTATAGGCAAGGTGGGTTCATGGATGAACAACAAAAACATGATAAGGAACACTGCTTGTCAAAAAAAGGAATACACTTATGAGAGAAAATTAGTAAATTGCATGACTATGCTAAAAACCTGTGCTCTACTTACAATGTTACTTATTGCTTTGATAAATCTTGCTGTTGTAGGAGGTATAAACACCTCCCTTTTCAATGTGAGTATAATGATGATGTTACCATATCTTCTTATGTTAAGGGAAATTATGAATTATATGATGTGGAACAAATTGAAGAATTTATTGCTTGGAAGGGTGCATTCGAAATTGCTTATTTACTTGAAAGTATTGATGATGCACCTTATAAATACGAGATTTATGCTATACTTGAATATTGCTTTGATAATTACAAGGATTGTAATTACTACATAATGGAATATCTTAATAAATGCTCCCAACCTAAGGAAGAGACTAATGCCTTGCATGAACCTATGGAAGAAGAAACTGCTGAATCTGGAAGCTCATTGGATGAAAAAGAGAAGGAGAGCGATGATCAAGAGGAGGAAGAATGGATCTACCCATGTCTACCTCCCAATGATAGTAACTGTTTAACTCATAATTGTGATGATCCTATTGATTCTTTTGAAATATCCCTTTTTGATGAAGTTGATACTTGCTATACTTGTGACCTTGATACTACTATGAATGAAACTTGTGAGAATGATATTGCTACTTTTATTTATTATAATCCATGCTACTTTGATAAATTCTATGAGAATCCTCTATTTATTCCAACTATTGATATGCATGATAATGAGGAAGTTTGTTTATAAAATTTATATGATAATGCTCATGATGATGGTCCTATGTTACTTGATGTTATAAATCATAATGCTACTGAAAATATGATTGTTATAATATGTCCTATAACTTTTATGAGTAATCAATCATTTTGTTTTTCTATTGCAAAAAGTGGGGAAAAAGAGGAGCTAATTTTAAATTTTGATCCCACTATTTTTGAGCCTTATATGAATTGTGTGCTTTTTAGACCATGACAAACATGATTTATCTGATAATTATGTTGTTGAGTTTGTTCATGATGATACTGAAAATTATTATGAGATAGGAAAATATGGTTGTAGTAATTTTCATGTTACTAAAATATCTCTCTGTTTGTTGAAAGTTTTGGAATTGCTGTTGTTCTACCTTCCCATGATCTCTAGTTTGAGCTTCTTTGATTTATTTATTTACAAGATTGCTATGCACTTAATTTTTTTATACTTGTTTCTTGATGCTCTCTTTTTCTTCAATTCATACTTCTTATGTGAGCATCTACTTGATTCCAGCTTTCTATGCCTAGCTGAAAGGCGTTAAAGAAAAGCGCTACTGGGAGACAACCCGTTTTATTTCTCTGTTTCATTCTGTTTTCCTTTGTTTTCTTTGGTGTGCTTTGCACCTAGGTGTTTTATATTTCCTTATAAACCCCTCTGTATCTTTTCTTTTGTGTTTTTGCTGATCCAAGTAAAGCCTCTAGTAGAAAGTTGACACTATATTTTAGATTTCTGCGCAGAAAACAGATTTTCGCTGTCCACTGTTAATTACGTTAAAAATCACTGATAATTCGAAATGACCTGAGCTTTTTTGCTCTTAACCCTGAGTTATATACGCAACCTTTCTTAGTTGACCACTTTTTGATTTTAGCAACGGAAGATTTTTGAAAAAATCAATCTCTGCCTGTTATTATGTTTTTGACAGATTTCTGCCATTTGTCGCATTTGCATCTTAATCTCTTTCTTTTGGTGTTCTTTTGAGAAAAAGAGTTTTAAAATAAATTGTGACAGTAGCTAATGTGTTTTTTATTGCTAGTCTTGTGTTGAAACTGAACCATGTGATTTTATTATTTCGATTGCACTAACGTTGCAAATGAAGATTGTGAGAATTTTGATGTGAACGAAGTTTTCAAGGGTCAAGAGAAGGGGATGATATGAAGTGATCAAAAAGAGTGAAAAGCCTAAGCTTGGGGATGCCCCGGTGGTACATCCCAGCAAATTCCAAGAAGACTCAAGCGTTTAATCTTGGGGATGCCCAAGGCATCCCCTTCTTCATCAACAAATTATCACGTCACTTCTAGTGAAACTAAATTTTTATTCGTTCGCATCTTATGTGCTTTACTTGGAGCGTATTTTATTTTTTGTTTTCAGTTTGCTTTTTCTTTTTTTCTTTAAGTTTGTTTTTACTTTCATAATAAGCTTGGTTGGACCCCAGCATTCTTTTATTGGAGAGTGACACGCGCCGCTTTTTCATGAGAATACGTTGTATTCTTAGTCTCTGTCTAGCTGCTGCATTTATTTAGCTCCTGTTGTTGCATGCATCTCTTATCAGAGCTGTTAGTTTTAGTAGTATTATTTAAGTACTCTCATGTTTGCTTGTTGTATCATAAAGAGTATTTTTTTTTAAAGCATGTTAAAAGAAAACTGTTGCTTGAAGTAGAATCTATAACAGTACTAGTAGAAGCTTGTAGAGACTGTGGCTAGAACTTTTTTCATGCCATGCTAATGTTATTTTAGTTTTAAAGCCTTGTGGTTATTTAGTAGCATGAAT
Organism: Alopecurus myosuroides; assembly: GCA_028641055.1. Lineage (NCBI taxonomy): Eukaryota > Viridiplantae > Streptophyta > Magnoliopsida > Poales > Poaceae > Alopecurus > Alopecurus myosuroides. The sequence continues at coordinate 243,059,918 of CM054057.1, read as the reverse complement.
ATCCTCAAATAGCTGAGAGTGTTTAATATGTTTTGAAAGATGCATGAGTTGTTTTTGTCATAGTGAAGCATCAATATATGGTATTCTCTTTCGAATGTTTTATTTGGTTAACTTGGCGCATGCTGACACCATGTTTATGACTACAAAACAGTCACGAATAGGCTCCATGACCACTTAGTTTTTGAACTTGTGATATTTCTTATGTTTTAATTAATGATGCTTATGTCGCTATGCATGATTATGACTCTTATGCTCTCTTGATTTGTCGCTCCCAGTCTTTTGCTAGCCTCCACTTGTACTGAGTATGAGCTCTACTCGTGCATCCAAACTCCCTTAAACCAAAAAAATTCCCATTGTGTCCACCATACCTACCTACATGTGGTATTTAACTTCCATTCTAAAGTAAATTGCTCATGTGTTACCTTTAAAACCTTCAAAATTACTCTGCTTTATGTTCCTGTTTTTACTCATGAGGACGTAAATAGAGAATCTTTATCTCACTGGTTGATTGGATTTCACACCCTGGACTAGTGGCTTCATCCGCTTATCCAAATGATAGAAGAGCTGGCAGCGGGGTGCCCAACCCCACCATAGAGAAAATATTTTAAGTATATATATATATATATATATATATATATATATATATATTATTGGTTGCTTTTGTTTATGTCCAATTGGAAAAGTGGGTCTTCAAAATTCATATGTTTAGCCTAAAGTACATAACTTGTGTTCCTCCCTAGTTCTTGCAAAGCCACCTAATCAAGCCTCACCTCAAGTCAAGCCCGAAGAATTGGTTAGGATGACGGTGTTAGTGAAGGTTTGGGAACTTTGGTACGTTGTCGTGTGGGCGGGGTTCCAAGCTATTAACGTACCACCCGCGGAGTTGTTAGCGTCATTAAAAGAGGGAGTTGCGTAATAATCTGGACAAACTTTCCTTAAACAAAAAAGGGACTAATAAAGGGGTGGACATCTTCAAGGCGGTTCCTGTGGGGCCTGGTCGCACAAAGGATGGTAATTGCACAATGGCCTAAGTCTACCCTATTAAGAAAGGGAGCCAGGAATTATGGATCAAAAATAAGAAAAGAGAAGTGTTTAGCCGTACCAAGCAGGCACTTCTGCCGTTCCATTGTAGAAGCTGTTTATGAGTGAAGTCTGTTCCTTCCTTCGCACGGGTATAGCGCAGCTCACTCTTGACCAAGATCGTTTCTATTTCTTTTTTTTCGAGAGAAGAGCTCTTTTTCATTAACAAATCGAGCATATAACTGACTTTTTTATCCTCGCCTCGATCAACAAGTTGAGGAATACGAGACAGAATCCTTTGGACGAAACCAATGAATCTTCCGATCCGAAAGACTAAGGGGCTAGGCGCTCACCTACTATCTACACATTTCCTCTTTGGCGTTGGCTCCACCAGTTTTGAATGGTCCCACGTACGGTTCGGAGGCCGAGCCCCACCCCAGCAAATTAATGCATACAAATTCTCTTCACTAATTTTGCCCCTGATTTATCAGTCAAAGCATAATTGTGTAAACAAAAGAGGAAGAGGGATGACCTTCTACACCAGTTGCGTCCTTCACCATGGGAGCCGCTCTTGTGAATCCAGTTGACTTGTGACAAACTGTATTTTCTATTTACCATTCGTTGACATTAGCATACATCTCCCAAAATATAGACATTCCTCCACAAATGTCAAACGTTTAATACCTCTGTTTAATAAAATAAAATCTCTAGCACATGAGTGATCCCTTCTTCCCTCTGCGAAGGGTCTTTCTTTTACTTTTATGTTGAGTCTCCATCTTCTAACTTTATGCACAATTGAGAGAGCATTTTTTCCATCCTGAGTTCTATGTGCATTTGTCACATAAGCATCAATAATTACTTCATGATGTGATATTATTTGTTCTTAAATTATTTGTTCTAGTCTTCCTCTTGAACTTTGAAGGTGTCCTGGCATTTATGTTTTGCCCCACTCTTAAGGACTATCGAAATATCACTTTGCCATGCTTTGTCTATACCCGAAACAAACGTTTACCTTTCTTTGCATTATTATTCATGATACTTTATTTGAGTTACTTTTTGTGATGCAAAGTAATTGCTACGCTTTATTATTAAAGTTTTATTTACCATGCCTCTGTTTAAAGTCTTATGATCACAGCGTGCATATGCTTTTACATTAGATTGATCAAGTTTGTGTTAGTAGCATGTCACCTTAGAAATTACTGTTTTACCGTTTACCTACTCGAGGACGAGTAGGAACTAAGCTTGGGGATGCTTGATACGTCATAAACGTATCCCTAATTTCTGATGCTCCATGATCATATTCTGCCAATTGCTACATGTTTTATCCCTTATTTTTAGCATTTTTATACGTTTTCCGTACTAACCTATTAACAAGATGCCACAGAGCCAGTTCCCTTTTTTCTGCTCTTTTTTAGTTTCAGAAAAGTTGTTTTGGAAATATTCTCGGAATTGGAAAATTCCAAGCCCGGAAGTCCTATTTTCCCTGGAAGCATCCAGAAGACCGAAGAGGGGCAGCAGGGGGGCACACCATAGGGTGGCGCGGCCAGCTAGGGGTGTGGGCCCCCTGGAGCGCCACCGCCTTCGCCCTTTCACCTATGTAAGCCCCTGGACGGAAAACCCTAGGCACCTAATCAAAATCCCAAAAAAGTTCCGCAACAGCCATCACCGTCAACCCCTGATCAGGGGGGTTCTAAAGCTGTTTCCGGCACCCTGCCGGGGAGGATATCATCACCAGAGGCCTCTTCATCACCATGCCTTCCTCCGGAGTGATGCGTGAGTAGTTCATTCTTGGACTACGGGTTCGTAGCTGTAGCTAGATGGTTGTCTTCTCCTCATATGCCTCCATGTTTAGATCTCGTGAGCTGCCTATCATGATAGAGATTGATCTTATGTAATTCTCTGTGCTGTGTTTGCTGGGATCCGATGAATATTGACCTTATGCCAAGTTGATTATAGTCTTTATTTGCATGTGTTATTTGTGATCTTGCATGCTCTCGTTGCTAGTGGTTATTCTGGCCAAGTAATTGTTAGTGACTCCAAGAGGGAGTATTTATGCTCGATAGTGGGTTCATGCCTGCTTGTTGCCTTGCTCGAGTGACAGAAACGTGAAGGGGGAGGATGTGTTGTTGCCATTAGAGAGAAAACAGCGGTGAGAGTGCCCGCATGCATAATCGTTGCTTACATTACACACTTTGTTTAATGCAATTATCTGTTGCTTGCAACTTAGTACCTGAGGGGTTCGGATGATACCCTGAGGGTGGATTATTAGTCATAGACGCAGATGGATGTCGGTCTATGTATCTTGTTGTAATGCCCGCACTAAATAGCATAGTAATCTTGATGTCATATTGTGCACTACGGTGCAACCTTTTTGTCAATTGCCCAGCTGTAATTTGGTCACCCAGCATGCTATCTTTTATGGAGAGACACCACTAGTGAAACTACGAACCCCGATCCATTTTTCCACACTGTTAAACAAACCACAACAATTTCGTGCTCATTTTACTTTCTGCAAGCTTACACTGTTTTTCCACACTATACGTCTAATCTTTGTTTTCAGCAAGACCGGTGAGATTGACAACCTCAATGTACCGTTGGGGCAAAGTATTTTGATTTTGTTGTGTGCAGGTTCCACGTGGTTGCTGACACCGGTGAAGCGCCAGCACAACCGTTAGTGGCATCAACCTTCCGAAGATTCTCTTTCTCCTACTGGATTGATAACCCTGGTTCTTAAATAAGGGGAAACTTCTTCCGCTTTGCTCATCACACCTTCCTCTTGGGGTTCCCAACAACGCATAGAAAGGATTTAACTCTGCCAGCATCAATGGGACCTAACTTCGTAAAATTGGCTATGAGTCATTATATCCGCGATAGTATCCCTGTATGAATATCAAGTATGTGACTTGGTAGTCCTTTTAGATAGGCATGATGCCTAACGATAGCAAACAGGTCTATATAGCAACAAAGATATGGATATTTACATCTTTTGAAAGTTGTACTTGTCGAAAAGATGTTTTCGACAAAGTTTAAAGAGTTGACTACTACAAGATGTTTTTCTGTAGTGATGCTTTAGTCTTTGCGTATAATTCTAGCAAAAGTAACACATTATGATATGGCAGGTGAATAACAAAAACCAACTTTCCTCTCAAGGAAGTTGGATCGAGGATGTGTACTTGACACAGTCTGAGAGTTTTGTAAAATTCAAAAGGTTGCTGGAAAGGTATGCACAATTCAATGGTTGAAGTGAGCATAACGAAGTTGGAATCTTTACCTTAATAAAGTTATCAAAAGAGCTTGATTCCATCATGAACGATAAAGTTGCTTGTAGAGTTACAAGAAATTAAGTGAGAGTGCTATGACATATTTCCAAGGCTTTATGTAGATGACATATGGTTGATTGGAAAATATGTATTTTAAATTAACAAGGTTAAGATTTTCATATTGATGAAAGGCTTAAGAGATATTGGGCATCAATATCTATAAGAGATGGATTGAAGCGCCTGATATGGTTGAGCTAAATTACATAGATGAAATATTGAAGTAAGTCAATATCGAAATGACAAGAAGGAGTTCTTTCCACATGGAAAAGAATTGAGCAAATTCAAGTGTTTTGACACATGATGAGCATAATTGAAATTAAGATTTCTAAGTCATGTGTTCCATGCTATGTACAGAATCAGATAAGTCCGATGCTATAGAATGTTGTAGCAGGATAATTCATATGGTGATTAGACAACAGTGGGAGAGATCCTTATGCCATTTTAGAAATGCTAAGGATATGTTTTCCTATGTAGTAATGACAAGATATTTGTTGTAATATGTTACACTAATAGTCTTGTCATCCATTCAAATAATTTTATCTCAATTAAAATATGTGATGAAGGGTAGCACAATAGGCTAGAAGAAAGTTCCATGCTGGATTTGAAAGAGTTTCAAAATTAAAGTATTGTGACGGATACTACAACAAAGGCTAACTATATCGTTGTGTCGACAACAAATAATACAAGTATTTTTGTGTCAAGGAGTTCTTTACTGAACTTGGTGAATTTCCAAGAATGCTGACACTATGAAGCCACATTTTAACAATGTTAGTAACATTAGTTTAAGCTAAGGAATTAAGGTCTCACCGGTTGACCAAATATATACAAAGCCATCTCATTAGAGAATGAGTGATGAGTGTAGACGCAAAGAACATGCAAATACAATAGGACCTGAACATGTCAGATATATTGATGATGTTTACCACATGCGAAGCATGGTAATAACACTGGAACGCCATATGTGTTAAGTGCTTACAGACTAGATTATTGACTCTAGTGCAAGTGGGAGACTGAAGGGAATATGCCCGAGAGGCAATAATAAAGTGGTTATTATATTATTCCTTGTTTACGATAAATGTTTATTTCTCATGCTAGAATTGTATTAACCGGAAACGCTGATACATGTGTGTTTAATAAACAAACAATGGTTTCTAGTAAAACCTCTCTTTTAACTAGCTCGTTGATTAATAGATGATCAAGGTTTCCTGATCATGAACATTCGATGTTGTTAATGAACGGGGTTATGTCATTAGAGGAATGATGTGATGAACATAGAACCAAAGTGAATATAGCATTGCGATCAAGTCATTAAGTTACATTGTTATATCACACATACGAGGTAACTCTAATCCTTAGACCATGAGATAATGTCAATCACTAACACCGAAAGAGTGCTTTGATGTCATCAAACATCACACCGTAACAAGATGACTATAAATGTGCCGTTGGGTATTCAGAAAGTATTACTTGAGGCTCATGGATCAAGAGTGGGATATTTCCATCCAAATGACGGAGAGATCTACTCTGTGTCCTCTCGGTGTTATCACATCGACACCGCTTGCAAGCACGTGACTAGGTCACAAGGATGTCATATCACGGAACGAGTAAAAGAGTACTTGTCAGTAACGAGATTGAACTAGGTATGGTTGATACCAATGATCGGATCTCGGACAGGTAAAATATCGCGAGAAAAAGGGAATTGGTTACGGCGTTTATGGGTCACACGATCACTAGATTCATCGTTGAATGTGTATGAGTCATTACGGATCTTCAGGTCCCGGTGTTGACTATTGATCGGTGAGGTGTCTCGATCATGTCTACATTATTCACGAACCGTTGGGTGACACACTTAAGTTTCGATGACGCGATTGAGTGGATACGGAATATCGGAGAAAAGTTTGGACAACACCGAAACTGTTTTGGAGAATATTGAAATAGTCACCGGAATAGTTTTGGGGAATATTGAAATAGTTCAAGGTGGTATATGTTATTATTTGATTAACAAAAATTTCAAGCGGGTAAGTGTTAATGTTTTTTAATAGGATTAACAAATATTATAATAAAGAAATTAAATTGTTTTATTTATTTATTAAAGAAAACCCTTGGAATTTTGAGTAGGAATTGATGAGAGAATGAGTGGGTTGAGTGGAGATTCCACCCACATGATGAGGGGAGAGGTGGAGGCACCAAGATTTCGTGGCTGCCTCCCCTCCTATATAAAGAGGGGTTGGACCTCTCTCTCCACACACAACTTGGTGTCATCTCCATCTCCATCACCCCGCTGATCCACCTCATGTTCATGCGCTTGGCGAAGCCCTGAATGAAGTTTTCTCCACCACACCACGCCGTCGTGGTGCTGGTTTCCGAGGGATCATAGGCTTCCGCTGCCCCGCTGGATCGAGGAAACAGAGGTCGTCATCGAGCTGTACGTGTGACCAAGAGCAGAAGTGCTGCCGGATTGCAGCGCTCATCTTTGCGATCTTGAGATCGATGTGAGTACGACTACATAACCAATGATATTTGATCTCGTAACGTTTTGTGTCTTCGAGGGTATGTTCTCCTTAAGACCCTCTCTATGCCCGTTACCTTTCATCTCCTAGATTAGATCTTGGCCCTTCGGTTTTATCGCGCGTAGGAATTTTTTTGTTTTCTATGCAATGAACCCTTCATCGAAGCCTTTGGAGGAGGGGGCACTAGGAGGTTTTCTGAAGACACATTCAAGAAGAAAAGAAACAAGCATTAAAAACCGAGATCAAAATTCGAGTACTCTTACAGGGAGAAGAGTTACCCGCTGGAAAGTCCCTTGTCCATATAAACAACGAAGTTTCTTGGCGGAGGAACTTGCGAAGGTACATTTTTTTGGATAAGAGGCAGGTGGAGGCATCAAAGAAATGGGGATCACGGAGATTGGGTTCGTCAACTCATCTCCTCGAGTGGTGCTCAAGGAACTCGAGTCCTTTGAGGTAGCCTCTTCATGATCAACATCTGCTCGAGTACGTTCGGAGGGTACATTCGAGGCCTCGGTCGTCTCTTCGACACCTTCCTCCAGACCCTCCACATCTCGGGAAGAATGAGCAGTAGCCGTGGAAGGAATTGAGTCCAAATCCACAACGGAAGCCACAATCATACCCTCCATAAAAGGGATGGAACCAGCTTTGAGTGGCTCACTGGAGAGAACATTCAAGTTCTAAAAATAAGCCACAATCAGAATCAAAGCGACTGAAATTAGAGAATTCACCCATGCTTGAAAGAAGGACGATGAGTGAAGAAAAAAACGAGTCCTACCTCAATGCGCTCAGTCGTATAAGAAAGAGGGGCAACAACAGAAATTAAGTCAACGGATTGGTTTCTTTAACTCGGGTAATCTGCCAGAGACATTCTTCGAGTTTGTTACTTGAGAGTTCTTCTGTACGTAGACGATGAGCCGGATTAGCACTCGAGTACGCCCACATAGTCTATGCTCTATCTTGGAGTGGATGCACTCGACGTTTCATGAATACCGATGCCAGATGGGTCCTAGTAAGCCTGCTGGTTTTCAGGGAAGCAATCTGAGACGCTAGATCATCAGTTTGCTCCATTTCTTCCTTGGTCAACTGGTTCTTCCACGAGCTCCTCTGCATCACCTGGCGATCCAGATCAACCAGAGGAGTGCCATCACCATTAGGCAAGTCCTTGGCGTAGAACCACCGAGTCCTCCATCCAATAACGGATTCGACAAAAGCCATCTGAAAGTATACCGACTTTGCATGGACTTGGATGTTGCAGCCTCCGATTTCGTGGGGACCATTGCCACTCAGCAGGGCCTTCATGTTGAAGAAACGCTTGAAAGGCGCCTAGTGCGGTGCTATCCCAAGATAACACTCGCACAACACAATGAAGCAGGCAATGTGCTGGATTGAATTCGGGGCCGCATCATGCAGCTACACGCCGTACGCCACCAGAAGGGCAATGAAAAATGGATGTATGGGAAAAGAAAATCCCCTGGATATGTGGTCAGCGAAGGCCACCCGCTCGTCGTTTTCTGGGGCAGGGCGGGCCTCCAAACCAGGGCGCCTCCATGAATCGGCCCGAAGGAGCCCCTCACGTTCGGCAGCAGGGAGGAGCTTGGCGGTTCCAGTGGATTTGTTCCACCTTCCCCCTTTCTCTTCTGCCCCTCGACACCGCCGTCTACGGAAGAACTTCCGTTCTTGCGAGTGGTGAAAGGCTTGTGGAGATCGAGAACACAACAATGTTTTTTTTTTCGAGAAGGAGAAGAAGCTGCGGGCGCGAGGAAGAAGAAGGGGAAATTTTGAACTTTTCCCCTCCAAAGTATTTATAGCAAGGTGAAAACATCTCCACTGTTGATGCTCTATGAGGCAATATTAGCCCTACACGTGGCATGGGAGGTTAACCGGCATGCCTCCATGCTGCCCACTACGCGCGAGAATCTAGCCATTTACTCACAATCCCTAGATTATCACGCGTCGGACAGTAAAAGAGTGGTCAAATCCCACTCGCGTAACACATCTTCTGACATGATAAGTTCACCTCAAGGAAACGTCCTAACCCCTGACAGTAAAACAAGGTATTACGTCATTTCTGGCACAAGTATCAGAACGGAAAAGTACTCGAATGGTTAGGAAAATCATTCGAGTACTATAAAAGCCCCTTCTACTAGGAAAAGTTTCACCGAGAAAGTATATAAGTTGAGTTTTCCTCCTTTGTCGCTTGGAAAACTGACTCGAATGAATTGCGCTAGAATACTCTGCTCCCCCAGATCGCACAGTTACGTTAAAAACTCTGGATGCCATACTCAAAGTATGAAGGTAAGACCCGCAGATAAGTTCCAACGACCCGGGAGTCGCACCACTGATGCACTACATAGTACTTTTCCATGCCAACATGTGTGATGAAAATCCCGACGAACGCGCTGGTTAAAATAACTAACAACTGGAATTCGACTCGGTAAGGCTTCAGCAACATGAGTCGAATTACCCCAGGTTTTTCCATGTTCGAGCCAAAGGACTCGAAGCCCGAGTAGGCTAATGGTGTATTCTTCCAAGTGAGATTAATCGACCTCGATTAGTCGAGCAGATTGAACCCTTTCAGCCATATCCTTCTTAAAACTGTTTGCAGGAAAATACTCGAAATGATCTGTTCTAAAGAATTAAGTCCCTTGATAGAGTCCTTAACTCCATCAGGCACTCGGGGGATACTGACGTAGGAGGTACCTGTGAGACCCTCCACGATGGGTATACCCGCGGCCCAATGAGGTATACCTTTACAAGCTCAAGAGATGACTACGCGGGAGCCACGGAAGAAGCCTACGCACGAGCATGATAAGGATAGGTTAGGCGATAGAAATAGGAAAGTGCGAATACCGACTCAGATTTGAGCCCACCTCATGTACGACCTCCGAGATCCGGATACCTATATAAAGCACGAGAGGGGGTCACAATGAGGAGAGACAACCATAGATTCATGGCTAGACCAGATTCAATCTGCGAACAACACCCCTGGTAATCGATACTTTTCACCTCATCAAAATAAAATCCGGCATTCAGTAACCCGTCAAGTCGAGTAGTCCACCGGCGCTTTTTTCCTTCACGAAACCCCGAATACCTCACCATGGGGATTGTTGAGATCACCCCCTCGACAATAGTACTGTCAAAGTCGAATCAGAGAAAGCTAAGGGCCATCGGTGGTGCCATTTCACGGTCACAAGGTGTTGCACCTCTAGCTTACTGCTAACCAACATCTAGCTATTTGAAGCAATTAGTGAACCACAACTCAGTTTGCCCAGCAATTGATGACAAACTCTCTGACAACACAACATCCACGGAACAAAAAACAGAGTACCCAAGATCAAATCTGAAAATCTGAACCATAACCTGCAAAAAACAGCAAGCTGCTGAGGCTACCTAACAATTGAGAACGAACTATCATGCGAACCTAAATCAAACAACTACAAAACGCTACAAAGTCCACTGAACATGAATCATCGTCAGATCTAGAGGGCACCTGACCACTAAAAACTAGGAATCAGGAATAAACAAGCAGTCAGAGAGAGGGGATGCGAGAAGTAAGGGGAAGCAAGTGAGAAATATCCATATCGTCGACGGCCCAAAATCCTCTCACGCTTCCGAATCACCGTTCTCTTTGCCGCCGGACGAGTATGGAAGCGAGCCGTGTCTCTCTCCAGTGAAGGTAACTCCAACTGCGCCGCCGCCGCTCTCTCCGCTGGCTGCATAGCGGGCTCGCGAGGGAAGTCCCCCACCGGCGCCGCGTGAGCTGGCTGCGCCGACATCGTCTCCGCCATTATCGTCACTCGCGCCAAATGAAAGTTCAAAAGAAACTCAAAAAAGGGAGGCGACTAGTTGACTCAAGCGGGGACAGAGGAAAAAAAGAGAAACGACGCGGTAGTGAGAAAGGATCCGACGAGACGAAAAAGTGTCTGTTTCTCAATTGCTGAACAGCTACTCCCTCTGTTCTCAATAATAATGTCAAGTATTGTTGAACGTTTAGTAGGAATCTGTTCTTTTTACTCCTATGTCAAGTTGCGGATCGAGTTTGTAGAAGTTTTTATGTCGTGTGGCGGGTTCATGTGTTTTTGTGTAGAGCTCTCTACAGTAACACTTCTATCGAAGTGTTTATTTGGAAGTGATGACAGTTGACAGGACGTGATCGAGGAGACCGAGTAGGATAGGGAGAGTTTCCCCGCAGCCCTGTCAAAAGAGTTCCCTCGCAGCGGACAATCTGAACTCGAACCCTAATTCCCAAACAAAACAAATCCCCTTCTACCCGTCCCGGAAGATCCAATACAAGTTCGTCCGCTCCGTCGACTCGAATCCCCGACAGAACGCGAAGGTCCAGCGCCGCCGCCGATGGATCCAAAGCTGGTGGAGGTGACACAGCTGTTCGCCCGCTTCAAGGCGGCCTACGCCCGCAATGATCTCGACGTCTGCTCCGACCTCCTCTCGCAGCTCAAGGTGCGCCTGCCCCTGCCTCCCCTACCCGTCGGATGTCTGAAATTTCGGCATTTTTTTTTTGTTTCGAGGTTTTAGGTTTAATCGAATTTGCATCCGTGATTTCTCCGAAGAAAAGTCGATTTTTTTTGAATTGACATGCCAAGCTCCCTCCTTTTTGCAGGTCCTACTCACCAAGTTTCCCAGCCTTCCTCCGTCGTTTCAGCAGACGCCCAACGCCGTAGAGGAGCTCTCTATCGCGAGTAAGATAATAAGATAACTTTTCCTTTTGGGTAAATTATTATTGTCTAGCAGTCGTCTAGTGTGCGCGCAAACATGTATGCACATTGTCAGGTGACGGGGTTCCGATGATGTTCTCTGTTTCTGCGAGCCGCGTGCAGAGTGTTAAGATTTTCATTTGTAGGTTGCGATGTTAGGGCGTAGGTACAGAAAGATTATGTTGATGATGTCGGATTTTGATTCTGTGCATCAGTCATGCTGTAGGTCTTGTTGGTATGCATTTGGCTAGGATATGCTGTGGTTGTCTGGTTACTGTAATGCTGTTTGAGATTAAGGTTACATTTGATTATTGCTGCTGTATGGCTCGTTCAGCAGCTCTACCTTCAGTTAAAAAAAAGCAACTATACTTCAGTTAAACTGAGACTTGGTTCAGGTAAACTGACATTCACGTGTGAGTGTTTTGTACTCCCTTTGTCCGAAATTAAATGTCACAAAGTTTGACAAAAGTGGATGTATCTAGACATAATTTAGTGTTAGACACATCTACTTTTGTCAAACTTTGTGACACTTAATTCCGGACGGAGAGAGTAATTGCTACCTCTGTTTCAAAATGTAAGCCTTTTTAGCAACCCAGACTAGCTTGCTAAAAAGGCTTACATTCTGGAACGGAGGGAGTAGCTGATATCTTTACTACCTTTGCAGACCAAATTTTTTACGAATTTTTATTCAATTGAAAAGTTGCTGCTATATGGTTTTATAGATGGTCTGAATATGGTTACATCATAGGACTGACAATAGTGATGTTCTGAGTTGTGATGATTCTGGGATAATGCTCTTTTTCCAAGTTACCTTGGATGCTGCATTTGATGTTTGTATTTTAATTATAAGATTTGGCCATTCAGATAGTATTATGTATATGATCCATGAACTCGATTGCTCATATGATGTCTCCATGCATGAACGCTTCTGTTAATTGATGTAAATCATGTCCTGTTTTTGGGGAAAATGTGTTCTATAGTCTTATGATCTAGCTATTTAGAAATACTCCGGTCTTCCAATTTTCCTTAACAGAGCAGCTACTAACTCAAGCTAAAACCTTTCAGGGGACATTTTTGAGCACGCGGTTGTTTTGAGTGTGAAGATGGAAGACCAAGATGCATTTGAAAGGGACTTCTGCCAGCTCAAGCCTTATTACTTCGACACATGGTTAGTTTCTTTTACAACTTTGGAGTTCCTTTTTTGTCTATGCATTTTGTAGTCTGCCATTCTAATTTATGTATTTGTATGAGTTATATTTTATCTTACACTGGGTTATCATTTGGTAAGGTCAAACCAAAGAAGTGTTGTTGGTTTTCTCTGGGTGCAGGTTGCTAAATGAGTTAAACCAAAATACTTCTTTTTTGTTAGTCTTGCATGAGTTATATAGTGCTAAATTTGCTGGGTTCAGTTGGGTATCAAATATGGGACAGGGGCCAAGTTGGAAATATGTACTTGTAAAGTTTCGGTTAAGTTGGACATGTAAATTGGGTATGTATGGAACTCTCAGGTTCCTGGCCTACTTGTACTCTTGCCAGACTGGCAAACGTTTTCTATTTTTACTATCTTAGCAGAGTTGTTTTCACACCTTATTCGCTGTTAAATGTTTAATTTATCAGGTCCCAGAACATAGTCATAAGACTCATAACTAGTTATAAAATTTCTGGACATGTTGAAGAAATTTTATCTGGGAACATATTGGATTTGTTGTTTTGAATATATATACCATGCTATGCCATACTAAATCATGCTATTGATGCTTTCAGCGGCATAATTCCTCCATCACCGGAGGAGTACCCAATTTTGGGGCTTAATCTTCTGAGGCTGTTGGTCCAGAATAGAATTGCGGAGTTCCACACTGAGCTGGAGCTTCTGCCCGCCAAAGCGCAGGAGAATCTTTGCATCAAGCACGGGGTTGAGCTCGAGCAGTCCTTTATGGAGGGCGCCTACAACCGGGTGTTGAGTGCTCGACAAGCCGTGCCCCATGAAACTTACATATATTTCATGGACCTTCTCGCCAAAACAGTTAGGTTAGTGGGTTTCTGTTGCTACCTCTTTGTGTCTGATCCGTCGATTTACAGATCAAACAGATGATTACTTGCTATGCCACTCTTTATGCAGTACCTCACTGTGTTTTTTGTTGTTGCGTGTGCAGAGATGAAATAGCTGGATGCAGCGAGAGGGGATATGATTACTTGTCAATAAGTGATGCAAAACAAATGTTCATGTTCAGCTCCGACGAAGAACTGCAACAGTATATCACAGAGGTAAATTCTATTTCCGTCAGCCCTTCTGTGAATTGCGTGATATCGCTGTCTGTTCTAAGTATCACATTGTCATCAACAGGAGCACCCAGAGTGGGATGTTAAGAACGGCCTGGTCATGTTCCAAAAGGCGAAGGAGTCCCAGCCCTGCAAGGAGATACCCTCGATGCCGGTCGTTAACCAGACCCTTGGCTATGCAAGGGAATTGGAAATGATTGTGTGATTTGCCTTTTGTTTTAGTATATCTGGGTTGTTCTTTGACAGTTCATGGTGCCATGTATTATCAATACGTTTGTAATGCTCTCTCGTGGCAGCTTTGGACAGTGAATTCCACAGCAAGAGGTGGATTATTTGGATTGCTCTGTAACTCGGTTGTATTTCGTTAGATCATTCATTTGACTTAATTGTTTTCCAGAGTGCCAAACATGACTCACAACTGCGTACTGTCAGTTCAAAACGGCTATGTTCAATGGAATATAGTTCTGTAGTGATCTTCCTTGCGGAAGGTCTAGACTGAGGTACAATTTAAGTCTTGGGAGTTTTTTATTCTTTGAGGGAAGGGCTACAGAGATCACCAAATTTGTTCACCTCGTACTTAAAACTGCTGCAGATCACCAAATTTATTCACCTTGTACTTAAAAACTGCTGCATGGAGCAGTGAAGGTATTCCATAATTACGTGTTCCATCTCCGTAGCCGCTTACGACCTAGCTTGCTAGGGTTCTGGCTCCTCCGGAGGCGATTTCCGCACCCGGGGTGAGATCGATCTCGATTCCGCTTCAGAGTCCTCTCCCGATCCCTATCGGAGAGGGGGGTACTTAGGGCTCCGGGCGCCGCGGTGCTGCGGTAGTTTTTTCTCTGTGAGTTTCCCAATCGGTTGGAACCCTAGGCGATCGTCTGGTGTTTGGCTTTCCGATGGCGAACAGTGGAGAAGGTGAAGGGCTTCATGCCCGTGGTGGAGATGATGCTCTGGCAAGGGCCATGAAGAATCTGGAGCTACGCGAGGGCGAATTGGACGACGTAGTCATTGGTATAGATGATCTGAAGGAACTCCAGAAACAATCCCGATGGCTAGCAGTTGCCAAAGTGAATACAAAGAAGCCAGTTTCAGCTACATCGGTGTTTGATACACTAAGAGGAATTTGGGGCCTAGCACACGAACCGGAGATGAGAGAGGTGGATGACAATCTTTTCACACTCAAGTTCTTTTGCCTCGGCGATTGGAATAAAGTGATGAACCAGGGGCCGTGGCTATTCAAGAAATTGGTGGTGTTGATTGCTGAATATGATGGCCTGATTAACCCAAAGGATGTGAAGTTGGAACGCACTAATGTGTGGGCTCAGATCCACTCTATACCGGAGATATATCGGGTAGAGAGGGTGGTCGACGAACTTGCAAGACGTATTGGCAAGGTACAAAGTGTTGAGATGCGTCCAACGCGTTATTTTGAAGGGGATTACGTGCGTGTTAGAGCAAGCATCGATGTGAGGTCCCCTCTGATTCGTTTTGTCCCGCTGAATGTGGGGGGGAAGAGGGAACTTCTGATAGTCAAGTACGAGAAGATCGGATACTTCTGCGATGTCTGTGGGGTTTTGGGCCATGATATGGAAGAGTGTGGGGATGGCGTCCATGATCAGTCAGCTATACAGTACGGGAAGTGGCTTTTTGCAAGAAGGAGAATACAAGGCAATCAATTTAACAATAGGGGAGGTTTTACCGGTAGATCGTCGACCCGTGGCAGAGGAAGAGAGCAATATAATTTTGGCCGTAAGAGGAACTCTGATGAGATGGATTCAGAGGGAGATGATTTCAGTGACACTGCATCCAGCCCCCTCAAGAATACAGAGGTGGTGTTACCGGTACCTGGACAGACTCAAGAGCTAGCAGTAATCCCTACGGCTAGTAAGAAACTTGTTTTCACTGATGCGGTTGCTGTTTCGAATAAAACAGTGACCAGCTCGGATGTTATTCTAGGTGGCGAGTTGGTTCCTCCTCGCCCACCTCAATATGTGCCACAGAGAACCTCGAAGAAGTCCAAGAAGACTGGCAAGGATAGTGATTCGGCTTCTAGCGATAATAGATCGGCGGCTCCCTCCGAGGGAGACCGCCGGGTACAATGAATATCCTCAGTCTGAACTGTCGGGGCTGCGGGCGGCTCGAGACAGTTCAAGAAGTGTGCAGTTTGATTCAACTGCACCGCCCCGGTTTGGTTTTTCTCTCGGAGACCAAACTGTCTGAAACGAGGGCAAAAGACATGAGATTTCGGTTCGGTTTTCAGCACGCTTTCGCAGTTAAGAGTGAAGGCTCTAGTGGAGGGTTGGCCCTCTTTTGGAATGATGAATCAGTGGTGAGCCTCAAATCTTTTAGTAGGTCTCACATTGATGTGGTAGTAAAAAATTCCCGGCTTGGACCAGCAGAGTGGAGATTCACGGGCTTTTATGGTGAGCCGGTGAGATCGAGGAGGAGGAGGAGTTGGGAGCTTTTGGAATTCTTGAGAAGTGAGCTTGATCTCCCGTGGCTGTGTGCGGGGGATTTTAATGAACTGCTTCATAATAGTGAGCAGTTTGGTGGCAACATGCGGCAAGAATGGATGTTTGAGGGTTTTCGAGAAGCAGTAGACTCCTGTCGTTTCACAGACTTGGGCTTCTCGGGCCTCCCTTATACATGGGACAATAGGCAACAGGGAGCGAGAAATATTAAAGCTCGTCTTGACAGAGGACTTGCAGATGATGCGTTCATGGACACTTTCGGTAATACTAAGGTGACTCACTGTCAAACAACGAAATCAGATCACTGTGCTCTGATCATAGCTGTGGATTCTGTATCACAGGAGGAGGTGGTCTATGGCAGTAAACCTTTTAGGTTTGAGAACGCATGGACTCGGCATGAGAGGTATAATTCAGTGGTGGAGGAGGCTTGGATCCCACCCGTGGGGGATTTGGCTGTTGTTTCTAATGCTCTCGGTACTGTTTGCCGAAATTTAAAAGAGTGGAGCTATAAGGAGTTTGGCAACGTACAGAAGCAACTAAAAAATATGAGGCAGCAGCTTGAGGAACTTCGGTCCAGGTCCTTGTGGCAGGGCCCCTCTCGTGCGGAAAAGATCCTTATGGATCGTATCTCCGAATTGTTAGCTAGAGAAGAGATGATGGCTAAACAACGGTCCCGGGTTCAATGGTTAAAAGAGGGGGACCGAAATACTTCCTTTTTTCATGCTAAGGCGAAAGAGAGGGGTAGACAGAACAGGATAAAGTCATTGCGCTTGGAGGATAATACTGTGATCACCAAGCAAAGTGATATTGAAAATGAAGCTGCGAGGTTCTATAAATCATTGTTTACTTCGGAGGGAAATATTAATCCCGAGATGGTGACTGATGTGGTGGAGTGCAAGGTGACTCAACAAATGAATGAATCTCTTATTAAGCAGATCTCTGATTCGGAAGTGGAGGAGGCCTTATTCATGATGCACCCAAACAAGTCTCCAGGACCTGATGGTCTCACGGCTGGTTTTTATATTCGGCATTGGTCTATGCTTAAGGTTCCAGTTACTAATGCGATTAAACTATTCTTTCTAACAGGGAAAATGTCAGAGGAGGTGAACAAGACTATTCTTGTTCTAATTCCGAAAGTGGCTGGTGCAAATTCCCTAACTCAGTATAGGCCAATTTCCCTCTGCAATGTACTTTATAAAATAGCTTCCAAGGTAATGGCGTTGAGATTGAGACCAATTTTGGAGGAGATCATTTCTGATGAACAGAGTGCCTTTGTTCCAGGAAGACTAATAACTGATAATGTTCTTACGGCTTATGAATGCATCCATTACCTCAAACGTAAGAAAGGGAAAGTTGGAGATTGTGCTATCAAATTAGATATGGCAAAGGCTTATGATCGCGTGGAGTGGAATTATCTGAGGAGGATTATGGAGAAGCTGGGATTCTCGAGTTTCTGGATTGATCGAGTGATGGCTTGTGTTGAATCAGCTTCTTTTTCAGTGAAAGTGAACGGGTCTATTTCTGAAAACTTTACCCCCTCGAGGGGCATTCGGCAGGGAGATCCTATTAGCCCATACTTATTCCTTATATGTTCAGAAGGTTTAACCTGTCTCCTTAAAAATCTAGGTACAGGTTATTTGGCTAGGGGCTTAAGAGTTGGCATTCATGCACCATGGATATCTCATCTTTTATTTGCTGACGACTGCCTTATTTTTACGCAAGCTAGTCTTGCGGGGGCTCAGAGGATTAATGATGTTTTGGACAGATACCATATTGGTTCGGGGCAAATGGTTAACAAATCTAAATCTGCCATTTTCTTTAGTGCCAATTGCTCTGCTGATATGAAACATGTGATGCATACAACTACGAGTATATCCAATGAAGCATTGGTGGAGAAATACCTGGGTCTCCCCACGGCAGTGGGTAGATCTTCGGATGCGGCTTTTGAAGGTATTGTTACCAAAATTAAAAGATTGGTTAATGGATGGGTGCATAAACATCTCAATAGTGCCGGGAGGGAGGTTTTGATTAAAGCTATTTGCCAGGCCATTCCTACCTATTCTATGAGTTGTTTCAAATTGTCTAAAAAGTTACTAAAGAAGATCACAGCCATTATAGCCCGTTTTTGGTGGGGTGGTGATGAGAAGGGCAAGAAAATGCATTGGTGTAAATGGAGAGAAATTGCTATTCCAAAGTGTGATGGAGGTATGGGTTTCAGGGAACTCTTCCTATTTAATCAAGCTATGCTTGCGAAACAAGGATGGAGAATTCTAACAAATCCAGACTCCCTGTGTGCTAGAGTTCTCAAAGGTAAATATTTTCATAATTGTGATTTTATGGCGGCCTCTAAGAAGAAAAATTCATCAGCCACTTGGAGAGCAATACTCCACGGAAGAGAGGCCCTCAAACTAGGGCTCATTAGAAGGGTTGGTGATGGTACCTCAATTAATATGTGGCGTGACCCGTGGATACCTGATAATGTGTTGGGTAAACCCCTCAGGCGTGAGGTTCATAGCACTGTCAACATGGTTAGCGAATTATTGGACCCTCTGTCTAATACTTGGATCGAGAGTAGTGTCCGAGCAAACTTAATGCATGCCGATGCGGAAGCTGTTCTGAGAATCCCCGTCGGCATGTTCATGGATGATCACTGGGCATGGCAACCTGAACGACTTGGTTTTTTCTCTGTGAGGTCTGCATATAAGTGTCTGTTAAGCCGTGATAATGATCCGGCAGTGGGGACTCCGTCAGGTAAAGATAATCCTATCTGGAAGAAATTGTGGAAACTTCCAGTACCTCCTAAAGTAAAAAACTTCTGGTGGAGGGTCATTAAAGGATATATTCCTTCAAAGAACATGTTATATCAAAGACACATAGGAAGAGTGGATTTTTGTGACGAATGTGGGCAGTCTGAGTCTATTTTCCATGCTCTTTTCAGTTGTGTTTGGGCTAAGAATTTTTGGTCAGAGATTCGGTCAGCATTGGATGTAAAAATCCCCAGATTGCACCCGGACAATTGGGCAATGGATATGATTGATACTGCTCTTTTGGAGGTTAAAAAGAGTGCCATTATTCTTTGTGGCGCTTGGGCTGTCTGGACTGAAAGAAATGCTAGAAAACATGGTGAAATTACGAGGACAGTGGCTCAATCTGTGAAATGGACTATCGATCTAACTAATGATCTTATTCTTTCAGGTTCGAGTAGCCAGGCACCTGCGCGGGCTGTGGCGAGTTGGAAACCTCCGGACTCGGGGTTTATCAAACTCAATGTTGATGCGAGCTTTTGTGCTAATGATCGGTGTGGCAGCTCGGGGGCAGTATTGCGTGACGCCACGGGTGTACTGATCTCAGCCCAAGCTATTTGGTATGATTCAATGGCTTCTGCTCTCATTATGGAGGCCTATGCACTTCGAGATGGTCTAAGATTTGCTCTCGATAGGGGAATTCGAAATATCATTGCAGAATCTGACTCAATGCAAATTGTTCAAATGTGGTCCGACTCTTCGTTTAAGAGATCCATAGTGGCTACTATACTGGCTGAAGTTAGTGAGTTATCTGCTAATCTAGAGTCATTCAGGGTAGTGTTTGCTCCTAGAAGTGCTAATTGTGCAGCTCATCTTTGTGCTAAGCAATGTAGTAGTGTTAGGAGAAGATGCCTCTGGGTGAATTATACCCCTGCCTTCCTTGATGATTGTATCAGGAAGGAGTGTAAGCCCGATTGAATTGTTCTGGTTGGCCGCAAGTTTCTGACGCACTCTTTTCCTTACCAGGGTACCTAAGGGGGCTGGAAGGTTTTTAATGAGGCGGCTTGCGTGCTTAATATAGTTATGTTTATTCTCAAAAAAAAAAGGTATTCCATAATTAAATGCATTTTAGCACAGTTACAAACTCAGATTTTTGTTACTTTTCGAAAAGAAAACTTCCAACAAGACGAGATCTTGGTCCTCGATATCGAATTGCACTCCACACATAATCCGATGTCCAACAAAAAAAACACCTTATATCTTTTTTATATGAAAGTTACTGGGATTCCAGTGTCCTGATTACTCCAATTAGCCAAACACTTCATCTTGACAGTCCCGGAGTGGCTATTTCTGGCAAGGGCAGTGTTGTTCTTTTCTTGGTGCGTCGTCATGAATAATGGACGATCGAGTAAACTGATGGAGCATAACAGGAAAGCAACGGCGGTGCATTACCGCAAAACACATTGGACAGAATACTGTTTTCTGAGACAAATATTTAAGATAACTCGAGTGAACATAACTAATACTGTAACAAAATTTAAACCGTCAAGATGAACATAACTTTCAGATATTGGGAATGAACCAAACTTCGGGGGGAACAAATTTAAACCGTCCAGACGTGTCGATAACATCCTCGAACGTCTGGCTTTCCAGGTCGTAGATCACCACTCCGCTCCAGCCCTCGGAACCAAAGTTCTCCAAATTCGTCAGCCATGGCGTGGTAAAATAGACGCAGTTGGGTCTCAGCTCCGGGAACTCTTTGGCACTCAGACACGCCGACTCATTCAGCCCAACAAACACGGCATGGTCCCGGAAGGCCGTGGCAGGGCTCAGCCTGACAAGCTTGCGCTCCTCGACGTCCACCTGAAGCACCTCCACCTTGATCTTCCATCGTACATCGCGGCGCCGCAGCGTCCGTATCTGCAGAAGGCTACCCCAGGGGGTAGACACCAGGAACCTGGTGAGAATCCTCATGTATCTCCCGTCCCCGGCGACGATCACCTCTTTGCTTGGTTCATGCTCGCTAAGATCCCACGCCTGGACCTCCCCGCCCATCGTCACTGTGTAGAATCTGCCGTTGTGGTAGACACCATCGGCGGACACACCCTCGGCCATCTTGTGTCTTTCGACGAAGGAGTCTTTATCAATACCTTTGCAGACCAAACGTTGGATCTGATTTGTTCTGGTCATGCATTTTTTTTTTACAAATTTTTATTCAATTGAAAAGTTGCTGCTATATAGTTTTATAGATGGTCTTAATATGGTTACATCATAGGACTGACAATAGTGATGTTCTGAGTTGTGATGATTCTGGGATAATGCTCTTTTTCCATGTTACCTTGGATGCTGTATTGGATGTTTGTATTTAATTATAAGATTTGGCCATTCAGATAGTATTATGTTATATGATCCATGAACTCGATTGCTCATATGATGTCTCCATGCATGAACGCTTCTGTTAATTGATGTAAATCATGTCCTGTTTTGGGGGAAAATGTGTTCTATAGTCTTATGATCTAGCTATTTAGAAATACTCCGGTCTTCCAATTTTCCTTAACAGAGCAGCTACTAACTCAAGCTAAAACCTTTCAGGGGACATTTTTGAGCACGCGGTTGTTTTGAGTGTGAAGATGGAAGACCAAGATGCATTTGAAAGGGACTTCTGCCAGCTCAAGCCTTATTACTTCGACACATGGTTAGTTTCTTTTACAACTTTGGAGTTCCTTTTTTGTCTATGCATTTGTAGTCTGCCATTCTAATTTATGTATTCGTATGAGTTATATTTTATCTTCCACTGGGTTATCATTTGGTAAGGTCAAACCAAAGAAGTGTTGTTGGTTTTCTTTGGGTGCAGGTTGCTAAATGAGTTAAACCAAAATACTTTTTTGGTTAGTCTTGCATGAGTTATATGTTAGATGATGTAATACTCTCGTACACATACGTATGGTGTAGTACACCATCGTATGTGTACGGCCCATGTACTTGCCTCGTGATGGGCTTTTCATCACCATATAACACGCAACACGAGTCCCGAGAGGGGCATCGTTTCCGCCTACGCTTGACATGGTATCAGAGCATCCTCTGTCCATGACCTAGCCGCCATCGATCAATCTCCAGCTACCGAAAACCGAAAACCCGAAAACTACACCCAAAAACCCTAGGCGCCATGGCTGCTCCCTCAACGACAGCGCTCATCGCCGCCCTGGGAACCCCTCCCTCGCAAAAACTCACTCGCAGTAACTTTCTTTTCTGGAAGATGCTTGTGTTTCCGCCGCTCCGTGCCGCCTCGGTGATGGATCTCCTCACCGGCGTGGAGGTTGCCCCGGCCAAAACCATCGAGGAGGAAGATGAAGCCCACAAGAAAACCCTTGTCCCCAACCCCGCCTACACGGCCTGGGTAGCTCGGGACGTGACGGTGTTAGGCTACCTCGTCAACACCCTGTCGCCAGAGATCCTCGCCCATGTGCTTGGACTCGAAACCAGCGCCGAAGTGTGGTCCGTGATCATGGCCATGTCCTCCGCGCCCTCAAGATCGAAAATTCAGCATCTCCGGAGCGAGCTCAACAACACGAAGAAGAGGGAGCTCACCGCTGCCCAATTCTTTGCGAAGATGAAGGGGTTGGCTTCTGAGCTCGCCGCCATTGGAAAGCCTGTAGAAGAAGACGAGCTCGTCGGCTATATCTTGAACGGGCTCGACGGTGCTTACAATGCCCTCGTCGCCTCCGTCAACGCCAATCCCGCCACCTCCCTCGACGATCTTTTTGGGCAGATCAGCGCCCACGATCTGCGCCAGGATATGCTGGCCGAGAGCGGCCAGGACACCGGCGTCTACAGCTCGGCCAACGTGGCTGCTCGCCGCGGCCGCGACAAGCCCAAGGGAGGCGGTGACCGCACACGGACTGATGAAGGCCGCGGTGATGGGCGTGGTGAGCGCGCCTACCGCGGTGGTGACCGCGACCGTGATCGTTACGACGATGCGCGCCGTGGTGACCGCGGTGACCGCGGTGACGATGCGCGCCGTGGTGACCGCGGTGACCGCGGTGACTGCGGTGACGATGCGCGCCGTGGCGACCGCGAGCGTGAGCGCGGTGACCGTCGCGATGACACACCTGCGCGTGGGGATGATCGTCGTTACGACGATGATCGTCGCCGTCGCACTGATGACCGTGGTCGCTATCGTGACCGCAATGATGACCGTGGGCGCCGTCGTCGCCGTACACGCACACCGACTCCGTTCGTTGACACCACCTGCCAGATCTGCAAGATCTATGGTCACCCTGCAGGGGACTGCTGGTGGTGCTACAAGAATGACTCCGATGATGATGGTGATCGTGAAGAAAAAGGAGCCCACATTGCATCATACGGGGTGGATACCAACTGGTATCCTGATACTGGTGCCACAGATCATATCACGGGTGAGTTGAGCAAGCTCACCACAAGGGATCGTGCTTGGTCCATAGCATGAATGGCTTGAGCTTCACATATATTGTTGTCTTGGACCTGGGAGCATTCGCCGCTTATGGAGCATCAATCTATTTAGTTTTTTCTTTCACCTGGGCATCATATCTAGCTAGCTATCTTTCCGATGGAACTGGCTACCTGCCTACCTTCTATACGAACTGTTTGCAAGCATGATGTATGTTAAAAGTGTGCATGCATCAATCTTGTTTACTGGGAATACTAGCTATATTTGCCATCCGTGAGCTGCTCCTTAATTCAAACGGCAAGCATCTTCTCCTCGTTTGTATTAAGCATTTCTTGGGGATGCTTTCCAGGTAGCGAGTTTCTTGGCAGGGTGCCTTCGCGCCGGAGAGTCGGTTATGCTGTGATGGAGGAGCTGGTAAGGCTGCCCACCTTGGCGGGCTGCTCCCTGTCCGAAAGAGCATGTACGAGGCAGGCTCTCTGCCATTCACGTCCAAGGACGACAGAAAGGTCCGTTTAGTAGAGACCGATGGCGATGTTCTAGGTGGTGATCTGGTTCGAGGTGGTGATCTGGTTCAAGGTGGTGATCTGGTTCAAGGTTGTTGTGGCGCTGGTGAGCTGTACTTGGCTTGCTGCGATGGGTTTGTATGACAGAATTTTTCGAGCAACGCGAGCTGAGGAAATGCCCTCTCTTTTTGTTTGGAGTAAGGTCATTTTTGCATCCACTGCTAGTCCAATGTGATGGGTTTGTAATAAATCAATTCATCTGTTTATACATGTTGTTTTCTCGAGACGAATGTTGATTTGGTTACTGTACTGATATGGACATGAGGAGCTTATTGGTTATAGTTGGTGGCGTATGAATGAATCTTCTTATTGATCTTGTCAATTGAACTTTCCGATTCATGTTGAGGAGTTGTTGTACACATAGACTGTAACTTTGGTACAGAAATATAAACGGGCATGATATATGGACTTGGCCGGCATGGGCATGAACAAATTCGTCACTAGAGAATGTTGAATACCTAGCTAGCGTTCCAATTGAAAGAAAACTCGGTGACGATGATGCATGTAAAGGAAAAAAAAAAACCATCGCCAGAAATGCACACCAAAAAAATCCATCGAAAGAAAACTCGGTGATGATGATGCATGTGAATGAAACGCAATGATCGTCTGCGCCAGATCGAGAAACAAAGTTTGGTGCATCGCAATATGATTTGGACCACGGAACGTTGCATCGCATAATGGTAAGAAGAAGAAAAGTAGTAGGCGGTGGACGCCTCGTTATCTGTGATACCCTATTTAATTGCATGCCATCTGCCTTATTAAGTGCCATGCCCACACCCGTATGTGTTTAAGTCTTGGTGGTGCCATGTCATGAATCCAAGGCACACATGTAGATCTGAGCCGTCCATCATCAAGCAAAGTAACAGGAGGAGGAGGAGGATGACCGAAACTATCATATCCTCTGCTGGAAACTCAAAAAACGCACCTCTCTGTCTCTTGCTCTATAAGTAGAAGGCCACCGTCATAAGCCGCGTGTGGTATGCGCGTGACTTGTGACTTTGGACTTTGGCGAGGCGAGGCGTGGCGTGCCGCCGACTCGGACATATACAGGTGCATGCCTTCTTCTCAATCGGATTCTGCTCCTCCCCTTTTTCGTAGTTGTGCTCCTTCTTCTTCTTCCTAATGGAAAGGAAGAGATGTGTTGGGCGACTGAAAAGCGCGTGTAAACTAAGTTCACGGCCGAGGAAGGGGAAGGAGGTAGCGCAACTTGTTTGCGTCCATGCATATATACATCTCTTCCGCTAGCTAGCCTAAGCCTGGACACACACACAAAGCTCAGCGCTTGCACATGAAGCCTACATAGTCAGCTTTGTTTTTTTTTTTTTTTTTCGTTGGCGCGTTCGTCGATCCCAGCGACAGGAAAAGTTACTGGGATTCCAGCGTCCTGATTACTCCAATTAGCCAAACACTTCATCTTGACCGTCCCGGAGTGGTTGTTTCTGGCAAGGGCAGTGTTGTTCTTTTCTTGGCGCGTCGTCATGAATAATGGACGAGTGAATTGATGGAGCATAACAGGAAAGCAACGGCGGTGCATTACCACGAAACACATTGGATATAATATACTGTTTTCTGAGACAAATATTTAAGATAACTCGAGTGAACATAACTACTACTCCCTCCGTTCAACAATAGATGACTTCCACATATCTAGATATGGATGTATCTAGACACTAAAATATGTCTAGATACATCCATATATAGATATGTGGAAGTCATCTATTGTTGAACGGAGCGAGTAGTACTGTAACAAAATTTAGCAGAAGAGCCACAGTTTCAGATATTGGGAATGAACCAAACTTCGCGGGGAACAAATTTAAACCGTCCAGACGTATCGATAACATGCTCGAACGTCTGGCTTTCCAGGTCGTAGATCACCACTCCGCTCCAGCCCTCGGAACCAAAGTTCTCCAAATTCGTCAGCCATGGCGTGGTAAAATAGACGCAGTTGGGTCTCAGCTCCGGGAACTCTTTGGCACTCAGACACGCCGACTCATTCAGCCCAACAAACACGGCATGGTCCCGGAAGGCCGTGGCAGGGCTCAGCCTGACAAGCTTGCGCTCCTCGACGTCCACCTGAAGCACCTCCACCTTGATCTTCCATCGTACATCGCGGCGCCGCAGAGTCCGTATCTGCAGAAGGCTACCCCAGGGGGTAGACACCAGGAACCTGGTGAGAATCCTCATGTATCTCCCGTCCCCGGCGACGATCACCTCTTTGCTTGGTTCATGCTCGCTAAGATCCCACGCCTGGACCTCCCCGCCCATCGTCACTGTGTAGAATCTGCCGTTGTGGTAGACACCATCGGCGGACACACCCTCGGCCATCTTGTGTCTTTCGACGAAGGAGTCTTTATCAATACCTTTGCAGACCAAACGTTGGATCTGATTTGTTCTGGTCATGCATTTTTTTTTTACAAATTTTTATTCAATTGAAAAGTTGCTGCTATATAGTTTTATAGATGGTCTTAATATGGTTACATCATAGGACTGACAATAGTGATGTTCTGAGTTGTGATGATTCTGGGATAATGCTCTTTTTCCATGTTACCTTGGATGCTGTATTGGATGTTTGTATTTAATTATAAGATTTGGCCATTCAGATAGTATTATGTTATATGATCCATGAACTCGATTGCTCATATGATGTCTCCATGCATGAACGCTTCTGTTAATTGATGTAAATCATGTCCTGTTTTGGGGGAAAATGTGTTCTATAGTCTTATGATCTAGCTATTTAGAAATACTCCGGTCTTCCAATTTTCCTTAACAGAGCAGCTACTAACTCAAGCTAAAACCTTTCAGGGGACATTTTTGAGCACGCGGTTGTTTTGAGTGTGAAGATGGAAGAC
Organism: Alopecurus myosuroides; assembly: GCA_028641055.1. Taxonomy (NCBI): domain Eukaryota; kingdom Viridiplantae; phylum Streptophyta; class Magnoliopsida; order Poales; family Poaceae; genus Alopecurus; species Alopecurus myosuroides. The sequence goes on along the minus strand of CM054057.1, from coordinate 243,033,023 downwards.
CAAGATGCATTTGAAAGGGACTTCTGCCAGCTCAAGCCTTATTACTTCGACACATGGTTAGTTTCTTTTACAACTTTGGAGTTCCTTTTTTGTCTATGCATTTGTAGTCTGCCATTCTAATTTATGTATTCGTATGAGTTATATTTTATCTTCCACTGGGTTATCATTTGGTAAGGTCAAACCAAAGAAGTGTTGTTGGTTTTCTTTGGGTGCAGGTTGCTAAATGAGTTAAACCAAAATACTTTTTTGGTTAGTCTTGCATGAGTTATATGTTAGATGATGTAATACTCTCGTACACATACGTATGGTGTAGTACACCATCGTATGTGTACGGCCCATGTACTTGCCTCGTGATGGGCTTTTCATCACCATATAACACGCAACACGAGTCCCGAGAGGGGCATCGTTTCCGCCTACGCTTGACATGGTATCAGAGCATCCTCTGTCCATGACCTAGCCGCCATCGATCAATCTCCAGCTACCGAAAACCGAAAACCCGAAAACTACACCCAAAAACCCTAGGCGCCATGGCTGCTCCCTCAACGACAGCGCTCATCGCCGCCCTGGGAACCCCTCCCTCGCAAAAACTCACTCGCAGTAACTTTCTTTTCTGGAAGATGCTTGTGTTTCCGCCGCTCCGTGCCGCCTCGGTGATGGATCTCCTCACCGGCGTGGAGGTTGCCCCGGCCAAAACCATCGAGGAGGAAGATGAAGCCCACAAGAAAACCCTTGTCCCCAACCCCGCCTACACGGCCTGGGTAGCTCGGGACGTGACGGTGTTAGGCTACCTCGTCAACACCCTGTCGCCAGAGATCCTCGCCCATGTGCTTGGACTCGAAACCAGCGCCGAAGTGTGGTCCGTGATCATGGCCATGTCCTCCGCGCCCTCAAGATCGAAAATTCAGCATCTCCGGAGCGAGCTCAACAACACGAAGAAGAGGGAGCTCACCGCTGCCCAATTCTTTGCGAAGATGAAGGGGTTGGCTTCTGAGCTCGCCGCCATTGGAAAGCCTGTAGAAGAAGACGAGCTCGTCGGCTATATCTTGAACGGGCTCGACGGTGCTTACAATGCCCTCGTCGCCTCCGTCAACGCCAATCCCGCCACCTCCCTCGACGATCTTTTTGGGCAGATCAGCGCCCACGATCTGCGCCAGGATATGCTGGCCGAGAGCGGCCAGGACACCGGCGTCTACAGCTCGGCCAACGTGGCTGCTCGCCGCGGCCGCGACAAGCCCAAGGGAGGCGGTGACCGCACACGGACTGATGAAGGCCGCGGTGATGGGCGTGGTGAGCGCGCCTACCGCGGTGGTGACCGCGACCGTGATCGTTACGACGATGCGCGCCGTGGTGACCGCGGTGACCGCGGTGACCGCGGTGACGATGCGCGCCGTGGCGACCGCGAGCGTGAGCGCGGTGACCGTCGCGATGACACACCTGCGCGTGGGGATGATCGTCGTTACGACGATGATCGTCGCCGTCGCACTGATGACCGTGGTCGCTATCGTGACCGCAATGATGACCGTGGGCGCCATCGTCGCCGTACACACACACCGACTCCGTTCGTTGACACCACCTGCCAGATCTGCAAGATCTATGGTCACCCTGCAGGGGACTGCTGGTGGCGCTACAAGAATGACTCCGATGATGATGGTGATCGTGAAGAAAAAGGAGCCCACATTGCATCATACGGGGTGGATACCAACTGGTATCCTGATACTGGTGCCACAGATCATATCACGGGTGAGTTGAGCAAGCTCACCACAAGGGATCGTGCTTGGTCCATAGCATGAATGGCTTGAGCTTCACATATATTGTTGTCTTGGACCTGGGAACATTCGCCGCTTATGGAGCATCAATCTATTTAGTTTTTTCTTTCACCTGGGCATCATATCTAGCTAGCTATCTTTCCGATGGAACTGGCTACCTGCCTACCTTCTATACGAACTGTTTGCAAGCATGATGTATGTTAAAAGTGTGCATGCATCAATCTTGTTTACTGGGAATACTAGCTATATTTGCCATCCGTGAGCTGCTCCTTAATTCAAACGGCAAGCATCTTCTCCTCGTTTGTATTAAGCATTTCTTGGGGATGCTTTCCAGGTAGCGAGTTTCTTGGCAGGGTGCCTTCGCGCCGGAGAGTCGGTTATGCTGTGATGGAGGAGCTGGTAAGGCTGCCCACCTTGGCGGGCTGCTCCCTGTCCGAAAGAGCATGTACGAGGCAGGCTCTCTGCCATTCACGTCCAAGGACGACAGAAAGGTCCGTTTAGTAGAGACCGATGGTGATGTTCTAGGTGGTGATCTGGTTCGAGGTGGTGATCTGGTTCAAGGTGGTGATCTGGTTCAAGGTTGTTGTGGCGCTGGTGAGCTGTACTTGGCTTGCTGCGATGGGTTTGTATGACAGAATTTTTCAAGCAACGCGAGCTGAGGAAATGCCCTCTCTTTTTGTTTGGAGTAAGGTCATTTTTGCATCCACTGCTAGTCCAATGTGATGGGTTTGTAATAAATCAATTCATCTGTTTATACATGTTGTTTTCTCGAGACGAATGTTGATTTGGTTACTGTACTGATATGGACATGAGGAGCTTATTGGTTATAGTTGGTGGCGTATGAATGAATCTTCTTATTGATCTTGTCAATTGAACTTTCCGGTTCATGTTGAGGAGTTGTTGTACACATAGACTGTAACTTTGGTACAGAAATATAAACGGGCATGATATATGGACTTGGCCGGCATGGGCATGAACAAATTCGTCACTAGAGAATGTTGAATACCTAGCTAGCGTTCCAATTGAAAGAAAACTCGGTGACGATGATGCATGTAAAGGAAAAAAAAAATCCATCGCCAGAAATGCACACCAAAAAAATCCATCGAAAGAAAACTCGGTGATGATGATGCATGTGAATGAAACGCAATGATCGTCTGCGCCAGATCGAGAAACAAAGTTTGGTGCATCGCAATATGATTTGGACCACGGAACGTTGCATCGCATAATGGTAAGAAGAAGAAAAGTAGTAGGCGGTGGACGCCTCGTTATCTGTGATACCCTATTTAATTGCATGCCATCTGCCTTATTAAGTGCCATGCCCACACCCGTATGTGTTTAAGTCTTGGTGGTGCCATGTCATGAATCCAAGGCACACATGTAGATCTGAGCCGTCCATCATCAAGCAAAGTAACAGGAGGAGGAGGAGGATGACCGAAACTATCATATCCTCTGCTGGAAACTCAAAAAACGCACCTCTCTGTCTCTTGCTCTATAAGTAGAAGGCCACCGTCATAAGCCGCGTGTGGTATGCGCGTGACTTGTGACTTTGGACTTTGGCGAGGCGAGGCGTGGCGTGCCGCCGACTCGGACATATACAGGTGCATGCCTTCTTCTCAATCGGATTCTGCTCCTCCCCTTTTTCGTAGTTGTGCTCCTTCTTCTTCTTCCTAATGGAAAGGAAGAGATGTGTTGGGCGACTGAAAAGCGCGTGTAAACTAAGTTCACGGCCGAGGAAGGGGAAGGAGGTAGCGCAACTTGTTTGCGTCCATGCATATATACATCTCTTCCGCTAGCTAGCCTAAGCCTGGACACACACACAAAGCTCAGCGCTTGCACATGAAGCCTACATAGTCAGCTTTGTTTTTGTTTTTTTTTCGTTGGCGCGTTCGTCGATCCCAGCGACAGGAAAAGTTACTGGGATTCCAGCGTCCTGATTACTCCAATTAGCCAAACACTTCATCTTGACCGTCCCGGAGTGGTTGTTTCTGGCAAGGGCAGTGTTGTTCTTTTCTTGGCGCGTCGTCATGAATAATGGACGAGTGAATTGATGGAGCATAACAGGAAAGCAACGGCGGTGCATTACCACGAAACACATTGGATATAATATACTGTTTTCTGAGACAAATATTTAAGATAACTCGAGTGAACATAACTACTACTCCCTCCGTTCAACAATAGATGACTTCCACATATCTAGATATGGATGTATCTAGACACTAAAATATGTCTAGATACATCCATATATAGATATGTGGAAGTCATCTATTGTTGAACGGAGCGAGTAGTACTGTAACAAAATTTAGCAGAAGAGCCACAGTTTCAGATATTGGGAATGAACCAAACTTCGCGGGGAACAAATTTAAACCGTCCAGACGTATCGATAACATGCTCGAACGTCTGGCTTTCCAGGTCGTAGATCACCACTCCGCTCCAGCCCTCGGAACCAAAGTTCTCCAAATTCGTCAGCCATGGCGTGGTAAAATAGACGCAGTTGGGTCTCAGCTCCGGGAACTCTTTGGCACTCAGACACGCCGACTCATTCAGCCCAACAAACACGGCATGGTCCCGGAAGGCCGTGGCAGGGCTCAGCCTGACAAGCTTGCGCTCCTCGACGTCCACCTGAAGCACCTCCACCTTGATCTTCCATCGTACATCGCGGCGCCGCAGCGTCCGTATCTGCAGAAGGCTACCCCAGGGGGTAGACACCAGGAACCTGGTGAGAATCCTCATGTATCTCCCGTCCCCGGCGACGATCACCTCTTTGCTTGGTTCATGCTCGCTAAGATCCCACGCCTGGACCTCCCCGCCCATCGTCACTGTGTAGAATCTGCCGTTGTGGTAGACACCATCGGCGGACACACCCTCGGCCATCTTGTGTCTTTCGACGAAGGAGTCTTTATCAATACCTTTGCAGACCAAACGTTGGATCTGATTTGTTCTGGTCATGCATTTTTTTTTTACAAATTTTTATTCAATTGAAAAGTTGCTGCTATATAGTTTTATAGATGGTCTTAATATGGTTACATCATAGGACTGACAATAGTGATGTTCTGAGTTGTGATGATTCTGGGATAATGCTCTTTTTCCATGTTACCTTGGATGCTGTATTGGATGTTTGTATTTAATTATAAGATTTGGCCATTCAGATAGTATTATGTTATATGATCCATGAACTCGATTGCTCATATGATGTCTCCATGCATGAACGCTTCTGTTAATTGATGTAAATCATGTCCTGTTTTGGGGGAAAATGTGTTCTATAGTCTTATGATCTAGCTATTTAGAAATACTCCGGTCTTCCAATTTTCCTTAACAGAGCAGCTACTAACTCAAGCTAAAACCTTTCAGGGGACATTTTTGAGCACGCGGTTGTTTTGAGTGTGAAGATGGAAGACCAAGATGCATTTGAAAGGGACTTCTGCCAGCTCAAGCCTTATTACTTCGACACATGGTTAGTTTCTTTTACAACTTTGGAGTTCCTTTTTTGTCTATGCATTTGTAGTCTGCCATTCTAATTTATGTATTCGTATGAGTTATATTTTATCTTCCACTGGGTTATCATTTGGTAAGGTCAAACCAAAGAAGTGTTGTTGGTTTTCTTTGGGTGCAGGTTGCTAAATGAGTTAAACCAAAATACTTTTTTGGTTAGTCTTGCATGAGTTATATGTTAGATGATGTAATACTCTCGTACACATACGTATGGTGTAGTACACCATCGTATGTGTACGGCCCATGTACTTGCCTCGTGATGGGCTTTTCATCACCATATAACACGCAACACGAGTCCCGAGAGGGGCATCGTTTCCGCCTACGCTTGACATGGTATCAGAGCATCCTCTGTCCATGACCTAGCCGCCATCGATCAATCTCCAGCTACCGAAAACCGAAAACCCGAAAACTACACCCAAAAACCCTAGGCGCCATGGCTGCTCCCTCAACGACAGCGCTCATCGCCGCCCTGGGAACCCCTCCCTCGCAAAAACTCACTCGCAGTAACTTTCTTTTCTCGAAGATGCTTGTGTTTCCGCCGCTCCGTGCCGCCTCGGTGATGGATCTCCTCACCGGCGTGGAGGTTGCCCCGGCCAAAACCATCGAGGAGGAAGATGAAGCCCACAAGAAAACCCTTGTCCCCAACCCCGCCTACACGGCCTGGGTAGCTCGGGACGTGACGGTGTTAGGCTACCTCGTCAACACCCTATCGCCAGAGATCCTCGCCCATGTGCTTGGACTCGAAACCAGCGCCGAAGTGTGGTCCGTGATCATGGCCATGTCCTCCGCGCCCTCAAGATCGAAAATTCAGCATCTCCGGAGCGAGCTCAACAACACGAAGAAGAGGGAGCTCACCGCTGCCCAATTCTTTGCGAAGATGAAGGGGTTGGCTTCTGAGCTCGCCGCCATTGGAAAGCCTGTAGAAGAAGACGAGCTCGTCGGCTATATCTTGAACGGGCTCGACGGTGCTTACAATGCCCTCGTCGCCTCCGTCAACGCCAATCCCGCCACCTCCCTCGACGATCTTTTTGGGCAGATCAGCGCCCACGATCTGCGCCAGGATATGCTGGCCGAGAGCGGCCAGGACACCGGCGTCTACAGCTCGGCCAACGTGGCTGCTCGCCGCGGCCGCGACAAGCCCAAGGGAGGCGGTGACCGCACACGGACTGATGAAGGCCGCGGTGATGGGCGTGGTGAGCGCGCCTACCGCGGTGGTGACCGCGACCGTGATCGTTACGACGATGCGCGCCGTGGTGACCGCGGTGACCGCGGTGACCGCGGTGACGATGCGCGCCGTGGCGACCGCGAGCGTGAGCGCGGTGACCGTCGCGATGACACACCTGCGCGTGGGGATGATCGTCGTTACGACGATGATCGTCGCCGTCGCACTGATGACCGTGGTCGCTATCGTGACCGCAATGATGACCGTGGGCGCCGTCGTCGCCGTACACGCACACCGACTCCGTTCGTTGACACCACCTGCCAGATCTGCAAGATCTATGGTCACCCTGCAGGGGACTGCTGGTGGCGCTACAAGAATGACTCCGATGATGATGGTGATCGTGAAGAAAAAGGAGCCCACATTGCATCATACGGGGTGGATACCAACTGGTATCCTGATACTGGTGCCACAGATCATATCACGGGTGAGTTGAGCAAGCTCACCACAAGGGATCGTGCTTGGTCCATAGCATGAATGGCTTGAGCTTCACATATATTGTTGTCTTGGACCTGGGAGCATTCGCCGCTTATGGAGCATCAATCTATTTAGTTTTTTCTTTCACCTGGGCATCATATCTAGCTAGCTATCTTTCCGATGGAACTGGCTACCTGCCTACCTTCTATACGAACTGTTTGCAAGCATGATGTATGTTAAAAGTGTGCATGCATCAATCTAGTTTACTGGGAATACTAGCTATATTTGCCATCCGTGAGCTGCTCCTTAATTCAAACGGCAAGCATCTTCTCCTCGTTTGTATTAAGCATTTCTTGGGGATGCTTTCCAGGTAGCGAGTTTCTTGGCAGGGTGCCTTCGCGCCGGAGAGTCGGTTATGCTGTGATGGAGGAGCTGGTAAGGCTGCCCACCTTGGCGGGCTGCTCCCTGTCCGAAAGAGCATGTACGAGGCAGGCTCTCTGCCATTCACGTCCAAGGACGACAGAAAGGTCCGTTTAGTAGAGACCGATGGCGATGTTCTAGGTGGTGATCTGGTTCGAGGTGGTGATCTGGTTCAAGGTGGTGATCTGGTTCAAGGTTGTTGTGGCGCTGGTGAGCTGTACTTGGCTTGCTGCGATGGGTTTGTATGACATAATTTTTCAAGCAACGCGAGCTGAGGAAATGCCCTCTCTTTTTGTTTGGAGTAAGGTCATTTTTGCATCCACTGCTAGTCCAATGTGATGGGTTTGTAATAAATCAATTCATCTGTTTATACATGTTGTTTTCTCGAGACGAATGTTGATTTGGTTACTGTACTGATATGGACATGAGGAGCTTATTGGTTATAGTTGGTGGCGTATGAATGAATCTTCTTATTGATCTTGTCAATTGAACTTTCCGATTCATGTTGAGGAGTTGTTGTACACATAGACTGTAACTTTGGTACAGAAATATAAACGGGCATGATATATGGACTTGGCCGGCATGGGCATGAACAAATTCGTCACTAGAGAATGTTGAATACCTAGCTAGCGTTCCAATTGAAAGAAAACTCGGTGACGATGATGCATGTAAAGGAAAAAAAAATCCATCGCCAGAAATGCACACCAAAAAAATCCATCGAAAGAAAACTCGGTGATGATGATGCATGTGAATGAAACGCAATGATCGTCTGCGCCAGATCGAGAAACAAAGTTTGGTGCATCGCAATATGATTTGGACCACGGAACGTTGCATCGCATAATGGTAAGAAGAAGAAAAGTAGTAGGCGGTGGACGCCTCGTTATCTGTGATACCCTATTTAATTGCATGCCATCTGCCTTATTAAGTGCCATGCCCACACCCGTATGTGTTTAAGTCTTGGTGGTGCCATGTCATGAATCCAAGGCACACATGTAGATCTGAGCCGTCCATCATCAAGCAAAGTAACAGGAGGAGGAGGAGGATGACCGAAACTATCATATCCTCTGCTGGAAACTCAAAAAACGCACCTCTCTGTCTCTTGCTCTATAAGTAGAAGGCCACCGTCATAAGCCGCGTGTGGTATGCGCGTGACTTGTGACTTTGGACTTTGGCGAGGCGAGGCGTGGCGTGCCGCCGACTCGGACATATACAGGTGCATGCCTTCTTCTCAATCGGATTCTGCTCCTCCCCTTTTTCGTAGTTGTGCTCCTTCTTCTTCTTCCTAATGGAAAGGAAGAGATGTGTTGGGCGACTGAAAAGCGCGTGTAAACTAAGTTCACGGCCGAGGAAGGGGAAGGAGGTAGCGCAACTTGTTTGCGTCCATGCATATATACATCTCTTCCGCTAGCTAGCCTAAGCCTGGACACACACACAAAGCTCAGCGCTTGCACATGAAGCCTACATAGTCAGCTTTGTTTTTGTTTTTTTTTCGTTGGCGCGTTCGTCGATCCCAGCGACAGGAAAAGTTACTGGGATTCCAGCGTCCTGATTACTCCAATTAGCCAAACACTTCATCTTGACCGTCCCGGAGTGGTTGTTTCTGGCAAGGGCAGTGTTGTTCTTTTCTTGGCGCGTCGTCATGAATAATGGACGAGTGAATTGATGGAGCATAACAGGAAAGCAACGGCGGTGCATTACCACGAAACACATTGGATATAATATACTGTTTTCTGAGACAAATATTTAAGATAACTCGAGTGAACATAACTACTACTCCCTCCGTTCAACAATAGATGACTTCCACATATCTAGATATGGATGTATCTAGACACTAAAATATGTCTAGATACATCCATATATAGATATGTGGAAGTCATCTATTGTTGAACGGAGCGAGTAGTACTGTAACAAAATTTAGCAGAAGAGCCACAGTTTCAGATATTGGGAATGAACCAAACTTCGCGGGGAACAAATTTAAACCGTCCAGACGTATCGATAACATGCTCGAACGTCTGGCTTTCCAGGTCGTAGATCACCACTCCGCTCCAGCCCTCGGAACCAAAGTTCTCCAAATTCGTCAGCCATGGCGTGGTAAAATAGACGCAGTTGGGTCTCAGCTCCGGGAACTCTTTGGCACTCAGACACGCCGACTCATTCAGCCCAACAAACACGGCATGGTCCCGGAAGGCCGTGGCAGGGCTCAGCCTGACAAGCTTGCGCTCCTCGACGTCCACCTGAAGCACCTCCACCTTGATCTTCCATCGTACATCGCGGCGCCGCAGCGTCCGTATCTGCAGAAGGCTACCCCAGGGGGTAGACACCAGGAACCTGGTGAGAATCCTCATGTATCTCCCGTCCCCGGCGACGATCACCTCTTTGCTTGGTTCATGCTCGCTAAGATCCCACGCCTGGACCTCCCCGCCCATCGTCACTGTGTAGAATCTGCCGTTGTGGTAGACACCATCGGCGGACACACCCTCGGCCATCTTGTGTCTTTCGACGAAGGAGTCTTTATCAATACCTTTGCAGACCAAACGTTGGATCTGATTTGTTCTGGTCATGCATTTTTTTTTTACAAATTTTTATTCAATTGAAAAGTTGCTGCTATATAGTTTTATAGATGGTCTTAATATGGTTACATCATAGGACTGACAATAGTGATGTTCTGAGTTGTGATGATTCTGGGATAATGCTCTTTTTCCATGTTACCTTGGATGCTGTATTGGATGTTTGTATTTAATTATAAGATTTGGCCATTCAGATAGTATTATGTTATATGATCCATGAACTCGATTGCTCATATGATGTCTCCATGCATGAACGCTTCTGTTAATTGATGTAAATCATGTCCTGTTTTGGGGGAAAATGTGTTCTATAGTCTTATGATCTAGCTATTTAGAAATACTCCGGTCTTCCAATTTTCCTTAACAGAGCAGCTACTAACTCAAGCTAAAACCTTTCAGGGGACATTTTTGAGCACGCGGTTGTTTTGAGTGTGAAGATGGAAGACCAAGATGCATTTGAAAGGGACTTCTGCCAGCTCAAGCCTTATTACTTCGACACATGGTTAGTTTCTTTTACAACTTTGGAGTTCCTTTTTTGTCTATGCATTTGTAGTCTGCCATTCTAATTTATGTATTCGTATGAGTTATATTTTATCTTCCACTGGGTTATCATTTGGTAAGGTCAAACCAAAGAAGTGTTGTTGGTTTTCTTTGGGTGCAGGTTGCTAAATGAGTTAAACCAAAATACTTTTTTGGTTAGTCTTGCATGAGTTATATGTTAGATGATGTAATACTCTCGTACACATACGTATGGTGTAGTACACCATCGTATGTGTACGGCCCATGTACTTGCCTCGTGATGGGCTTTTCATCACCATATAACACGCAACACGAGTCCCGAGAGGGGCATCGTTTCCGCCTACGCTTGACATGGTATCAGAGCATCCTCTGTCCATGACCTAGCCGCCATCGATCAATCTCCAGCTACCGAAAACCGAAAACCCGAAAACTACACCCAAAAACCCTAGGCGCCATGGCTGCTCCCTCAACGACAGCGCTCATCGCCGCCCTGGGAACCCCTCCCTCGCAAAAACTCACTCGCAGTAACTTTCTTTTCTCGAAGATGCTTGTGTTTCCGCCGCTCCGTGCCGCCTCGGTGATGGATCTCCTCACCGGCGTGGAGGTTGCCCCGGCCAAAACCATCGAGGAGGAAGATGAAGCCCACAAGAAAACCCTTGTCCCCAACCCCGCCTACACGGCCTGGGTAGCTCGGGACGCGACGGTGTTAGGCTACCTCGTCAACACCCTGTCGCCAGAGATCCTCGCCCATGTGCTTGGACTCGAAACCAGCGCCGAAGTGTGGTCCGTGATCATGGCCATGTCCTCCGCGCCCTCAAGATCGAAAATTCAGCATCTCCGGAGCGAGCTCAACAACACGAAGAAGAGGGAGCTCACCGCTGCCCAATTCTTTGCGAAGATGAAGGGGTTGGCTTCTGAGCTCGCCGCCATTGGAAAGCCTGTAGAAGAAGACAAGCTCGTCGGCTATATCTTGAACGGGCTCGACGGTGCTTACAATGCCCTCGTCGCCTCCGTCAACGCCAATCCCGCCACCTCCCTCGACGATCTTTTTGGGCAGATCAGCGCCCACGATCATATCACGGGTGAGTTGAGCAAGCTCACCACAAGGGAGAAGTACAAGGGGCGTGATTGCGTCCACACTGCTGATGGTAACGGTATGCACATAACTCATATTGGACACTCTACTTTGCATACCCCACATGATGATTCCTTACAAGTTAAAAACATCTTGCATGTTCCTAATGCTTCTAAGAGTCTTTTATCTGTTCACAAACTCACACTTGATAATCATGTATTCTTTGAATTTCACCCACATTTCTTTTTGATAAAGGATCAGGCCACCAGAAGAACTCTGTTTAAAGGTCCATGTCGTGGTGGCCTCTACCCTCTAGTGCCAGTATCTTCAGAGCCTTCGAAGCATGTTTTTTCTACAATAAAGCCATCATCATCTACATGGCATAGTCGTTTAGGACATCCATCGTCCTTTGTCGTTCAACAAATCATTAGGAAGAATAAGTTGTCTCATTCACCAGAAACAACTCCATATGTGTGTGATTCATGTCAATTAGCTAAAAGTCATCAATTGCCATATCCCATATCTACTAGTGTTTCCACTGCTCCTTTAGAGCAAATATTTTCTGATGTATGGGGTCCTGCCCCTGAGTCTGTTGGTAGACACTCATATTATGTAAGTTTCATTGATGATTATAGCAAATTCACATGGATATATTTGCTTAAGAAACGTTCTGAAGTTTATCAAGTGTTTCTTAATTTCCAACAGCTTGTTGAACGCAAATTCTCTCGCAAAATCATCACCATGCAAACTGATTGGGGTGGTGAGTATGAGAAATTAAATGGCTTCTTTAGAAAAGTGGGAATCACACATCATGTTTCTTGCCCACATGCTCATCAGCAAAATGGCTCTGCTGAGCGCAAACATAGACACATAGTTGAAGTTGGATTGTCTTTACTTGCTCAGTCATCTATGCCTCTTAAATTCTGGGATGAGGCATTTCTTACAGCCACTTTTCTAATAAATTTGCTTCCTACAAAAGTACTAAATTTTGATACTCCTACTCAACGTCTCCTTAAAGTTGATCCCAACTATGATGCTTTGCGTGTGTTTGGTTGTGCCTGTTGGCCCAATCTCCGTCCCTACAACAAACGCAAACTTGCTTTCCGTTCCAAAAGATGTGTGTTTCTTGGATATAGTCCCCTTCACAAAGGAGTTAAATGCCTAGATGTTTCCACTGGCCGTGTCTATATTTCACGTGATGTTGTCTTTGATGAGCAAGTGTTTCCTTTTGCCTCTATGCATCCCAATGCGGGTGCACGCTTAAAACAAGAAATTCTTTTGCTCCCATCTCACACACCATCATCATCATCAAACAATGGGGATGCAAATATTGATGACCATATGCATGTTATTGTGCCTGTTACTAATACTCTACAGGATGTGGAGCCTACTGGAGAAAATTTGACGCAAAACAATGAAGAAACGAGCTCGGAATCATCTTCTGAATTTTCGTCACAAGCTGACGAAAACGAGCAGCAGGAGCCACCTGGGAGCGATCCCGAGGCAGCATCGCTCTCGGATCCCGGGTCAGACTCCGAGGCAGATTCGCCTGGGGGCCAGGGGACGCACGCGCCCGACAGCGCCCAGGGGCCGCACGCGCACGACAGCGCGTCAGAAGACCACGCGCCCGACAGCGCCTCGAGGCGCTCTTCTCCCGCACGCGGAACGGCGTCCGGCCACACCGAACGCGCCACGTCGCCGTTGCTGGGCTCGGCCCCGACCGGACGACCGGGATCTTCTGCGGCGCGTCAATCCTCCACAGCAACACACGCGCCTGGCCACTCTCCTTCCGCCACGTCGCCTCTGCTGGCATCATCAGCAGAGCAGCCGGGATCCTCTGTGGCTCATCCATCTGATGCTGTCACCGCGGGTTCAGCTGTACAACCCTTGCGTGTGTACGTTCGTCGTCCACGCCAACACTCACGTCCCCCTACGCCAACACTTGGGGTTCGTACAAGACTAATGAAAGGTATAAAAAATCCCCGTGTATATAAAGATGGCTGTGTCCGCTACGGTTTGCTTTCTTCTACAGGTGAACCAAATACACTTTCTGAGGCACTTGGAGATGAAAACTGGAAAAAGGCAATGGAAGATGAGTTTGATGCATTGATTCAAAACAAAACATGGCACCTTGTTCCTCCAGGAACACACAGAAATATCATTGACTGTAAGTGGGTATATCGTATCAAGAAACATGCAGATGGTACGATTGACCGGTATAAGGCACGTCTTGTTGCCAAAGGTTTTAAACAGAGATATGGCATTGATTATGAGGACACTTTTAGTCCTGTTGTTAAGGCTGCTACTATAAGAACTGTTCTAGCTATTTCGGTTTCTAGAGGTTGGAGTTTGAGGCAGCTAGATGTCAAGAACGCGTTTCTCCATGGTGTTCTGGAAGAGGAGGTCTATATGAAACAGCCACCTGGGTTTGAAAATTCTAACACACCTGATTATATATGCAAATTGGATAAAGCTATATATGGACTGAAACAGGCTCCCAGAGCCTGGTTCTCTAAGCTCAGCTCACAGCTATATAAGTTTGGGTTCACTGCTTCCAAAGCTGATACCTCTCTATTCCTCTACAATAAATCAAACATTTATTATCTTTGTGTTGATTTATGTTGATGACATTATTGTTACCAGTTCTTCTGATGCAGCTATCACAGCACTTCTTAAGGATTTAAGCATCACTTTTGCCATAAAAGATTTGGGTGATTTGCACTTCTTTCTTGGCATTGAGGTTACAAAAATATCAAATGGTCTTCTTTTGACTCAAGAAAAATATGCTACAGACTTGCTTGCAAGGGTTGGTATGACACAATGCAAGCCAGCACCCACACCTCTATCATCTTCTGAACAGCTATCTTTGACAGAGGGGTCTCCACTTGGTCCTGAGGATAGTACTCAATACAGAAGCATTGTTGGGGCCTTACAATACCTCACTTTGACACGTCCAGACTTGGCCTTCTCTGTTAACAAAATATGTCAATTTCTTCATGCTCCCACTATTGTTCATTGGACTGCTGCTAAACGCATTTTGAGATATATTGCAGGCACTATCAAAATTGGTATTACCTTCACACAGTCATCCTCTACTCTTCTTAGCGCTTTTTCAGATGCTGATTGGGCAGGTTGTCTTGATGATCATCGATCCACTGGTGGGTTTGCTATATTCTTTGGACCGAATTTGGTCTCATGGAGTGCTAGAAAACAAGCAACTGTATCTCGTTCCAGTACTGAAGCTGAATACAAAGCACTCGCTAATGCCACAGCTGAACTTATATGGGTAGAAGCACTTCTTAAGGAACTTGGTGTTATTATGCAAGAAGTTCCATGTTTATGGTGTGACAATTTGGGTGCCACATATCTTTCTGCCAATCCGGTATTTCATGCTCGCACAAAACATATTGAAATTGATTTTCACTTTGTTCGTGAAAGGGTTGCTGACAAGAAGCTAGCTATTCATTTTGTTTCTAGCAAAGATCAAATTGCTGATGGTTTCACAAAGGCTCTCCCTGTAAGAAATCTCTATGAATTTAGGCGTAATCTAAATCTTTTGCAAAGTTTAGATTAAGGGGGAGTGTTAGATGATGTAATACTCTCGTACACATATGTATGGTGTAGTACACCACCGTATGTGTACGGCCCATGTACTTGCCTCGTGATGGGCTTTTCATCACCATATAACACGCAACACGAGTCCCGAGAGGGGCATCGTTTCCGCCTACGCTTGACATTATATAGTGCTAAATTTGCTGGGTTCAGTTGGGTATCAAATATGGGACAGGGGCCAAGTTGGAAATATATACTTGTAAAGTTTCGGTTAAGTTGCACATGTAAATTGGGTTTGTATGGAACTCTCAGGTTCCTGGCCTACTTGTACCCTTGCCAGACTGGCAAATGTTTTGTATTTTTACCATCTTAGCAGAGTTGTTTTCACATCTTATTCGCTGTTAAATGTTTAATTTATCAGGTCCCAGAACATAGTCATAAGACTCATAACTAGTTATAAAATTTCTGGACATGTTGAAGAAATTTTATCTGGGAACATATTGGATTTGCTGTTTTGAATATATATACCATGCTATGCCATACTAAATCATGCTATTGATGCTTTCAGCGGCATAATTCCTCCATCACCGGAGGAGTACCCAATTTTGGGGCTTAATCTTCTGAGGCTGTTGGTCCAGAATAGAATTGCGGAGTTCCACACTGATCTGGAGCTTCTGCCCGCCAAAGCGCAGGAGAATCTTTGCATCAAGCACGGGGTTGAGCTCGAGCAGTCCTTTATGGAGGGCGCCTACAACCGGATGTTGAGTGCTCGACAAGCCGTGCCCCATGAAACTTGCATATATTTCATGGACCTTCTCGCCAAAACAGTTAGGTTAGTGGGTTTCTGTTGCTACCTCTTTGTGTCTGATCCGTCGATTTACAGATCAAACAGATGATTACCTGCTATGCCACTCTTTATGCAGTACCTCACTGTGTTTTTTGTTGTTGCGTGTGCAGAGATGAAATAGCTGGATGCAGCGAGAGGGGATATGATTACTTGTCAATAAGTGATGCAAAACAAATGTTCATGTTCAGCTCCGACGAAGAACTGCAACAGTATATCACATAGGTAAATTCTATTTCCGTCAGCCCTTCTGTGAATTGCGTGATATCGCTGTCTGTTCTAAGTATCACATTGTCATCAACAGGAGCACCCAGAGTGGGATGTTAAGAACGGCCTGGTCATGTTCCAAAAGGCGAAGGAGTCCCAGCCCTGCAAGGAGATACCCTCGATGCCGGTCGTTAACTAGACCCTTGGCTATGCAAGGGAATTGGAAATGATTGTGTGATTTGCCTTTTGTTTTAGTATATCTGGGTTGTTCTTTGACAGTTCATGGTGCCATGTATTATCAATCTTTACTATTAAGGTTACAGTGGTCGTGAGGCGGTGTCACACATCTAAGAAATTACGGGGAAAATGACACTCCACTTCGGTACTCAACAAATTACACACTTGCCACCTTAATCTCTCTCCCCAACAATCTCTCCTAAAATCATGCTTGTCATCGTTATCTCTCTCACCCCATACGATCTCTCCTAGAAACATGCACATTCGGTTACGATTCCGCCTTAGATAAAACAAACACCCACTTTAGTCTCAACAACAATTAAAAACCGCCGCTGGAAACGCTCTTCGCCATGAGATCCCATTCGCTGTGACAGGAGGCTTCCTCGCCTTGGTCACCGTCGTTTTGGCCATCGTCTTCAGCAGTCGGGCTGGTGCAGTCTAGGACTGCAGGGTGCCCGAGCAAGTGAGCTAGCGGGTCCAGCCTACCCCACAGCATCGCGCGGCGCAAGCAGGTCAGCAGCAGCACTCGTGTACTGCCCGGTGCAGCGGCAGGCACGCCGTTTGGCGCGTTCCAGCGTTCCCATCGAGAGCAAGCGGACGAGCTCATGCTAGCGAGCGCGGGTGACGATCTCACAACGACACGAGTCTACCGCGCGCGTGGAGCTCGTCCACTTCGCCGTTGCGACGTCACCGTCGGTCGTCGGGAGAGAATGCAGTGGCTGCCGGTGGTTGAGAAAGTCTCTCCTGGACGTTGACGAGGATTAAGCACGCAAAAGAAGCCGTGGAAGAGAAAGCGTTCGTGGTCGAGGTCTGTGCATGACTGTTATGTGTGTACGTGTGACCGATGCCCTAAGCACCTCCGACACCGACGAAGAAGACAAGCGCAATGACTCCCCCGACTGTGCGCATGCCTCGCTGTCTTTTTATCTCCGACCTCGCTTCTCCATACCTCTATCCTGTGGTCCGCCGCGTGACGCCCGCGGGACAAGCGTCGCTCGGGAGCTTGTGAGCCCGCAACGAGAGTCCAGCAGGCTTCACAAGGCGAGAGCCAACTGCGTCAAACCCGCGCTCATGTGCGGATGTGCCGCCATTGACGGGCGAGCGAGTCCAACGCGCTTCGGCGGGAAGTCCACCGTTCGTCACCCTGGAAAGTCAGCATATTCCCCTGCAACGACCGCGCGCCGGCTCCGGTGTGCGTCGCCCCCTCCTCCTGCACGTGTGTGTGCTCTGCTCAGGCTTCCCAGCGCTGAAGCACCGCCACGGCCATGGCGCACACACGCTGATCTGAACCTTTGTAAGTACATCCTTCTCACGTATTCATGCGCCTGATAGCAGAAGCACTTGATTAAGGAATCCAGAGAACTAGATGAACTACATGTATGTGCCAGACACTATTGGCTTGACGTACTGGTCTGACCGCATTAGATGCCTGCTTCAGAAGAACCACGTACATGTAAAAGGCCACGTGAAGCCAATAGATGGTTAGACTGCTAAGCAAATTGCTTGCATATCAACATAATTGAGTTGAACTTGGTAGAATTTTGTCTACATAGGACAGATTCGCATTGCCAATTGATTACGACCTCTTCTAACCAAAAGAACTAGGTTATGTCATATACATACATGATTAGGTTTACCAAAAATCCGTTGCACCTCAGCAAAATCATAAATGTGGGTAAATGGTATTTTTGCCAAAAACTGAAATGAAATGGATGGTGATGGTGTACCCAAAGTAGAATCTCTTGAATCCAGCGTATTTCCATACTACTACACTAGGATAGCGAATCTATTTTTATCGAGTAAATGCGTTCACTACCGTATCAAAATTAGTAAGAGGGCATATTTTAGTTGGAGGCTGATCAAGCTAAACTTCTATTTTTTGACGGGAACATATGCATTCCATTAGGAAACAGCTAAATCGCTGACCACCAAACGAGATACATCAGGTGGAAACTCCGACAACGACACATATTGCTTTTTCAGGTTCATACTCATGCCCATTGCTGCAATTGTATAAGCACGTTTATTACATGCCCTCGGACAGTAATCCACACTGTAATCATTGAACTCCACGGTAAGCTGATATTTGATACTGTATCTAGGAAGAGTTGACCAAGACACGCTTGGTCCAAAGATGGGGATTGAATGCCTAGCCTCAGGTTCTGGTGATCCCTCGAGATGATCAGGCTTCCAATGCCCATTTGGTCAGCAATACGTATTGCGTTCTGCGCTGCCACAGCCTCGGCGTGTAGAGCATTTGATAGAGGGTATGCGATTTCTGGCCACAGCAAAAACAATCTCTCTCATTGGTCACTGGCAATGACTCTCTAGCGTGTGAACTTTCAAGGAAAGCTAAACTAATTACGATACATTGGGTTTGTTATAGGACGTTGAGATGAAACACTCGATAGGGATGAAAGGAATCACCGGACCCGAGCGGGCCCGATTAAAACATATATGGTGATTAAAAAAAGAGATTTAATGCTAATCCGTAGCAACGCACGGGCACTCAGCTAGTACGTTTGTAATGCTCTCTCGTGGCAGCTTTGGACAGTGAATTCCACAGCAAGAGGTGGATTATTTGGATTGCTCTGTAACTCGGTTGTATTTCGTTAGATCATTCATTTGACTTAATTGTTTTCCAGAGTGCCAAACATGACTCACAAGTCACAACTGCGTACTGTCAGCTCAAAACGGCTATGTTCAATGGAATATAGTTCTGTAGAGATCTTCCTTGCGGAAGGTCTAGACTGAGGTACAATTTAAGTCTTGGGAGTTTTTTTATTCTTTGCGGGAAGGTCTACAGAGATCACCAAATTTGTTCACCTGGTACTTAAAACTGCTGCAGATCACCAAATTTATTCACCCGGTACTTAAAAACTGCTGCATGGAGCAGTGAAGATATTCCATAAATGCATGTTAGCACAGTTACAAACACAGATTTTTGTTACTTTTCCAAAAGAAAACTTCCAACAAGACGA
This sequence comes from Alopecurus myosuroides, assembly GCA_028641055.1. NCBI lineage: Eukaryota > Viridiplantae > Streptophyta > Magnoliopsida > Poales > Poaceae > Alopecurus > Alopecurus myosuroides. The sequence goes on along the minus strand of CM054057.1, from coordinate 243,013,733 downwards.
GATCTTGGTCCTCGATATCGAATTGAACTCCACACATAATCCGATGTCCAACAAAAAAACACCTTATATCTTTTTATATGAAAGTTACTGGGATTCCAGCGTCCTGATTACTCCAATTAGCCAAACACTTCATCTTGACCGTCCCGGAGTGGTTATTTCTGGTAAGGGCAGTGTTGTTCTTTTCTTGGTGCGTCGTCATGAATAATGGACGATCGAGTAAACTGATGGAGCATAACAGGAAAGCAACGGCGGTGCATTACCACGAAAAACATTGCACAGAATACTGTTTTCTGAGATAAATATTTAAGATAACTCGAGTGAACATAACTAGTACTGTAACAAAATCTAGCAGAGGAGCCACACTTTCAGATATTGGGAATGAACCAAACTTCGCGGGGAACAAATTTAAACCGTCGAGACGTATCGATAACATCCTGGAACGTCTGGCTTTCCAGGTCGTAGATCACCACTCCGCTCCAGCCCTCGGAACCAAAGTTGTCCAAATTCGTCAGCCATGGCGTGGTAAAATAGACGCAGTTGGGTCTCAGCTCCGGGAACCCTTTGGCACTCAGACACGCCGACTCATTCAGCCCAACAAACACGGCATAGTCCCGGAAGGCCGTGGCGGCGCTGCTCAGCCTGACAAGCTTGCGCTCCTCGACGTCCACCTGAAGCACCTCCACCTTGATCTTCCATCGTACATCGCGGCGCCGCAGCGTCCGTATCTGCAGAAGGCTACCCCAGGGGGTCGACACCAAGAACCTGGTGAGAATCCTCATGTATCTCCCGTCCCCGGCGGCGACCACCTCTTTGCGTGGTTCATGATCGCTCAGATCCCACGCCTGGACCTCCCCGCCCATTGTCACTGTGTAGAATCTGCCGTTGTGGTAGACACCATCGGCGGACATACCCTCGGCCATCTTGTGTCTTTCGACAAAGGAGCCTTTGTCAATACCCTCGCCCGTCTGACAGGGAGTCGTCCTCTTAGTAGGTCGCCAGCTGCTCTCTCCTGCTCTCGCGAATGAGACCTGACTATTACCAAAGATTGCCATGGCGGTGCAGTCGCCGCCGCGGCGAGAGGGATCACATGACAGCACCACCTTCGTGTAGAAGCAGCCGCCAAGGTAATCCGGAGAGTAAGGCTTGTCAGGACGATATCGTCCATAGTGATAGCCCACGATGCTTCCGTCGTCGTCGTAGACTCCCTCGACGCAGTCCAGACCGGTGATAGGCGGGAGAGGGATGACGGCGGACGTGAAGGGGTTGTAGAGCAGGAGGTTCGAGAGTTGGTCCGGCGCGATGAGCCAGCCACGGGAGGCTCCACACCAGTCGAGGTGACGCCGCCCCTGCGGAAAGCTGACCATGTGTGTCTTGTGGATGTCGAGGGGGTTCCGGAACTCGATGCCCGTGGTTGTGGATTTGCTTTCGGTTTTCACGAGCCATGGCGTGCCAGCACGAGGGACGCCCCAAGCCGTCGCGGCGGAGCGCCATGAAGCGCAGACGGATGCCACGGCAAGGGCTCCCGGGAGCTCAAGGCGTTGCAGGATGCCGTCGAGGAGATCCCAGGGAAGCTCCGACCAGCTGCTGCGAGCATGATGATATGCCATGATAATAAGAAAAAGATGCATGGGATTCCAGTTTTGCATCGATCAGGCTAGCTAGCTAGGAAAGTGGATGGTAGACACCATCGGCGGACAGCTAGCTAGGAAACCGGTCGATGTACGTACACTGGTAGAAAATAGGCCTTCGGTACGCCCCCATTAGTCCCCAAAATAACGGACCCGCGACCATAGGGGTCTTTAGTCACGGTTCGGGACGAGACCCGCGACCAATAGTCTGGGCCCAGCGCGCTCGGCCCACAGCTGGCGGAGGGGAGGGGATTTAGTCCCGGTTGGCCAGACCAACGGGGACTAATAGGTCCTCGGGCCGGCCCCACGGCCTTTAGCCGCGGTTGTCCATGTGAACCGGGACTAAAGGCCCATCCCTATATATAGGACTCACCTCGCTGCACTTGGCCACATTTGCTCACAATATTCACAAGGGGGTGGTGGGTATGCTTTTGGTTCCTACTATGCACACAAGGTGTTCGATGAAATGCCCCATAGCATGAAACACACTTGAGCGTTTTCATTTATTTTACCTCCGTGATCGCGGTTAGCAACTTGAACATTTCATGATTTGTATTATTTCCAGCTAGCTAGTTAGTTTAACAGATGCATGATGGTTAATTATATACTTTATATAATAATAATGCAGATGAATCGGCAATGGATGTACGGTAACCGACTCTCCGGTGAGTTCACTACGGGTTTGAAAGATTTCCTCGTAGTGGCAAATGCGAACAAACAGCGAGGTTTTATTATGTGTCCATGTGCTGAATGTAAGAATGAGAAGGGTCACTCCTCCTCAAGAGTCGTTCACATGCACCTGCTTCGGCACGGTTTCATGCCAAGCTATAATTGTTGGACCAAGCATGGAGAAAGAGGGGTTAGAATGGAAGAAGATGAAGAAGAGGATGATATCGATTTCAACTATCATGACCTTTTCGGTGATACTTTCATGGAGGATGATGCTGAAGGTGGGGAAGGGTTTGGTGAAGGTGAAGAAGAGGCACATGATGAGCCCGCTGATGATCTTGGTCGGACCATTGCTGATGCACGGAGACGCTGCGAAACTGACAAGGAGAGGGAGAATTTGGATCGCATGTTAGAGGATCACACGAAGTCACTGTACCCAGGATGCGACAATAGTCTGAAAAAGCTGGGCTCCACACTGGATTTGCTGAAATGGAAGGCACGGGAAGGTGTAGCTGACTCATCATTTGAAAATTTGCTGAAAATTTTGAAGAATATGCTTCCGAAGAATAACGAGTTGCCCACCAGTACGTACGAAGCAAAGAAGGTTGTGTGCCCTCTAGGTTTAGAGATTCTGAAGATACATGCATGCATTAACGACTGCGTCCTCTACCGCGGTGCATACGAGGATTTGAATGAATGCCCTGTATGCACTGCATTGCGTTATAAGATCAGAGGCGATGACCCTGGTGACGATGTTGAGGGCGAGAAACCCAGGAAGAGGGTTCCCGCCAAGGTGATGTGGTATGCTCCTATAATACCTCGGTTGAAACGCCTGTTCAGGAACAAAGATCATGCCAAGTTATTGCGATGGCACAAAGAGGACCGTAAGTCCGACGGGGAGTTGAGACACCCCGCTGATGGAACGCAATGGAGAAAGATCGACAGAGAGTTCAAAGATTTTGCAGCTGACGCAAGGAACATAAGATTTGGTCTAAGTACTGATGGCATGAATCCTTTTGGCGAGCAGAGCTCCAGCCATAGCACCTGGCCCGTGACTCTATGCATCTACAAACCTTCCTCCTTGGTTGTGCATGAAGCGGAAGTTCATTATGATGCCAGTGCTCATCCAAGGTCCGAAGCAACCCGGCAACGACATCGATGTGTACCTAAGGCCATTAGTTGATGAACTTTTACAATTGTGGGGCAAACCTGGTGTACCTGTGTGGGATGAGCACAAAGAAGAGGAATTTAACCTACGAGCGTTGCTTTTTGTAACCATCAACGATTGGCCATGCTCTCAGTAACCTTTCTGGACAGTCAAATAAGGGATACAAAGCATGCACGCACTGCTTACATGAGACTGAAAGTGTATTTTTGGATAACTGTAGGAAGAACGTGTACCTGGGTCATCGTCGATTTCTTCCCCGAAATCATAACGTAAGAAAGAAAGGCAAGCATTTCAACGGCAAGGCAGATCACCGGCCGAAGCCTGCGGAACGTACTGGAGATGAGATATTTGATATGGTCAAGGATTTGAATGTCATCTTTGGAAGGGTCCTGGCGGACAATCAGTTCCGCAGGGAGTTGACGGGCACGTACCCATTGTGGAAAAAGAAATCGATTTTTGGGAGCTACAGTATTGGAAAGTCCTAGATGTCCGCTCTGCAATCGACGTGATGCATGTTACGAAGAATGTTTGCGTGAACCTGTAAGCTTCTTGGGCGTGTATGGGAAGGACAAAGGCTACAAAGGAAGCACGGCGGGATCAACAACTTTTGAAAGACCCAGATGACCGGCATCCGGAATGGTTTCAAGGTCGTGCCAGCTACGCTCTTACGAAAGAAGAGAAGGTCATTTTTTTTGAATGCCTGAGCAGTATGAAGGTCCCGTCTGGCTTCTCGTCGAATATAAAGGGAATAATAAACATGGCGGAGAAAAAGTTCCAAAACCTGAAGTCTCACGACTGCCACGTGATTATGACGCAATTGCTTCCGATTGCTTTGAGGGGCCTCCTACAGGAAAATGTTCGAGTAGCCATTGTGAAGCTGTGTGCATTCCTCAATGCAATCTCTCAGAAGGTAATCAGTCCAGAAGATCTACCACGGTTACAGAACGATGTGGTCCAATGTCTTGTCAGTTTTGAGTTGCTGTTTCCACCATCCTTCTTCGATATTATGACGCACCTCCTGGTCCACCTAGTCGAAGAGATTTCCATTCTCGGTCCTGTATTTCTACACAATATGTTCCCCTTCGAGAGGTTTATGGGAGTATTAAAGAAATATGTTCGTAATCGTGCTAGGCCAGAAGGAAGCATCGTAAAGGGCTATGGAAATGAGGAGGTAATTGAGTTCTGTATTGACTATGTTCCTGACCTTAAGCCGATTGGTATTCCTCAATCGCGGCACGAGGGGAGACTAAGTGGAAGAGGCACGATCGGAAGGAAATCAACGATATGTATGGACGGTCATTCTATGACTGAAGCACACTACACAGTTCTGCAAAATTCGAGCTTGGTGGCTCCGTACTTCGAGCAACACAAGAATATTTTACGCTCGAACAACCCGGGGAAGCCTGAATCATGGATTAGAAAGGCCCACGTGGAGACTTTCGGCAGTTGGTTGCGAAAACATTTAATGAATGACAATGATGTTGAAGATCAGCTGTACATGTTGGCCAAGACACCATCTTCGACTATCACGACTTTCCAAGGGTACGAGATTAATGGGAATACATTTTACACGATCTCCCAAGATAAAAAGAGCACCAACCAAAACAGTGGTGTCCGCTTTGATGCAGCAACCGAGATTGGGCAAAAGGTTACATATTATGGTTACATAGAGGAGATATGGGAACTTGACTATGGACCCTATTTTAAGGTCCCTTTGTTCCGGTGCAAATGGTTCAAGCTAACAGGAGGTGGGGTAAAGGTGGACGAGCAATAAGGAATGACAATGGTGGATTTCGACAATCTTGGTTACCTTGACGAACCATTCGTCCTAGCCAAAGATGTCGCTCAGGTTTTCTATTTGAAGGACATGAGTAGCAAACCGAGGAAACGGAAAGATAAGAAAACGATCAGTGCATCATGCGATGATCCAAAGCGTCACATTGTTCTTTCAGGGAAAAGAAACATCGTGGGAGTGGAGGACAAGACAGACATGTCAGAAGATTATAATATGTTTGGTGAAATTCCGCCCTTCAAAGTGAACTCTGACCCAAGCATTAAGTTAAATGATGAGGATGCTCCATGGATACGTCCAAATCGTAAGAAAGCGGGGACACAAGGAAAGAATTGATGTGTAATAATTTATTGTACCAAACTTTGTTGAATGGATCATGTTTAATGGATCATTTTGAATTATATTATCTCTAATTAATTTATTGTACCAAACTTTTACTAAAAACAGAAAACAGACGCGCTAGCGCGCCGCAGTGTCGCCGGAATGCAAATTCTTTTATTAAAAAGAGAAAACAGACGAACACTAGCTACTCCTCGCCGTCGTCGTCGGGGAACTCGTCGGTGACCTCCTCCGGGTCATCATCGTCGCCGAACTCGTCCGTGACCTCCTCGTCGTCGTCGGAGGTGCATGATGGTATGTCCGAGATAGGCCCCCACCTCGGATCGTCGGAGGCCCAGACTTCGCCGGCGCGGTCGGCCCGACGAAGCTCCTGCAGCGCCCTCGTCCTCGCCTCCCGAGCGGCATCTAACGCGAGGTGGCGTTCGAGGCGGCGCTCCGCCCGCTGACCCGCGCGGGTCTGCCAGAGCTCCTCGTCGGCGCTCTCCTCCCCCGGGTTGTTCCGGTAATACTCGCGGACGACGCGGTCTTCCCTGGCGTCGACTAGGCCCTGAAACGCGTGGTGGCGGAGGTGGAGGTGGTCGGCGGCAGTGATGATCTGCGGCTTCGGCGCCCTGGCCTCCGCTTCCCAGACGGTGTGGCAGTCGTTGAAGTTCATCAGCGACCGCGGGCGGTTGAGGCGCCAGGCCGCCGCGTCCCAGGCGCGGGCTGCCTCCGCCGCCGTCGCAAAGGTGCCGAGGGGGATGCGGTCGTCCCCCCAGCGGATATCTGCGCTGAACATTCCGTTCTGCCGTGCTCGCACGCCGCGGAAGCCGGTGGTGCTGTTCCTCCTCGGAGGCATGGTGGAAGCGCGACGGTGCGTGGAGAGGAGAAGACGCGCTCGAGGCGCGACAGTTTATACCGCGCCCTCCTGGCCACGCGTCACAAACTACCGCGCCACGCGTCGCAACTCCCGCGCCACGCGTCACAATTCCCGCGCCACGCGCCACCCTAACACAACCAAGCAAATAGTTGCACATTACAGCCCTACCAAATGCCCGGTAGGACGTATGATGGCGAATCCGGATGTTTTGTATTTGCTCGATGAACTGACCGGTGTATGAAGGTGGGCTATATATAGGGTCCTCTGGCTCACAAAGTGGTGCTAGGGTTTTGATCCAACGGTTAAGAAACCACCTCATCCACGGCTCACAACAACTCGAAAGAAACACACCGTAGCCCTGATCGAACGGCTCACAACAGCTCAAAAGAAACACACCCCGGATCCAACGACTCAGAAGCGCTTTAAAGAAACACACGATCCGTGTGATTCTATCTGATTGGTCCAAACGAAACCCTAACCCATTTAGTCCCGGTTGGTGTCCCCAACCGGGACTAAAGGGATGTTTTCTTCTCGCTATATATATGTGCATTGCCACACCATTGGCATAAACACATACAAACTCACCACTCTCTCATGGCTTCTACCGTACCCACTCTAACATTCAACCAGGCCGAGGCACTTTCCGCCTCGAACTACCCCTGCCCGCCCGGCTACAGTGTTCCCGCCGGTTGGATGCTGAGCGCCGGAGGAGTGCCGGTCCCTCCTCTTCCTCAAGGTGTGGCACGTCGGGCGGCCATCACGAACCATTACTACAACGAGCTCACGCCGGAGCAGCGGAGAGATCCCAGCTGGCATCCCGATAACCAACATACTTGGGATGCCTTCTTCATCAATCGGCGTGAGAGGGCGCTCGCCAGGTATGAGGAGGACGGCCTGCCTCCTGGGAACTTTCACGAGGCCGGTCGTCGGCTATGGTGGTCCGGCCGGACTCTACAGAGCGTCATGGACTACATCAGGGCCGGCGATAACCCCCGCCTGCGCTACCCTCAGGCCCGGTCCTGGGCTCTGAATTTTCTCATGTCGTAGGCCTAGGCAGGAGTATGACTAGCAGCAGATATCAGATCATGCATGCATCTATGCTCTCCGTTTAGGTTTAGATCCACTCTTGCCATTATGTACTGCCTTTTTTATCTATGGGAATTTTTAAGATTGGAAAAAGAATTAGTTCTATTTTTCTGAATTTTCTGATATATTATTTGTATTTTTAAGATTGGAAAAAGAATTAGTTTTATTTTTCTGAATTTTCTGATATATTATTTGTATTTTTAAGGTTGCACGCATCTATTATTTCTATTCGAATAACCACCTTTAGTCGCGGTTCGTGTCACGAACCGGGACTAAAGGCTCGTTCTGCGCGGGAACGAGAAAGCCGCGAAAATTTTCACCATTAGTCCCGGTTCGTGACACCAACCGGGACTAAAGGCCCGTGGAGGGTACCCCAGGGGACCTTTAGTCCCGGTTCGTGACACCACCCGGGACTAAAGGCTGGAACTATATATGTGGATGCCTTCCTGCCCCAAAATTTTCTAAGTCACAAACCCTCTTCTTCCCTCGCGCCGGCGCCTGCTCGTCTTTCTGCCCCGTCGCCGTCGCCCGCGCAGAGGACCGCGCCGTCTCCATCGCCGTCGCCGTCGCCGTCGTCGAGCCCTTCTCTCCACCGCCTCCACCCTGCTCCGCCCCCGTCCCGTCGCCGTCTCTCCGGTAGGTTCCCCGCGGGCCGTCGCCGTCGCCCTAGATCCAACGCGCGAACGCCATCGAACGGAGACCACGAATCACGCGCGAACGCGCCGCCCTCGAACGGCGACCACGAACTGAGAACGCGCCGCCCTCGCGCTCGCTACCGCGGCCAGATTCGCCGCCGGCGAGACAACAGTGGCCGTGGCCTCGTCCCCATCTCCGTCCCCTCCCCCGTGGCGAGCACCACAGTGGCCTCCTCCCCATCTCCGTTCCCTCCCCCGTGGCCGGAATCGTCGGAATCGCCGGAGACCCGAGAGCCTGAACTGCCACCGCCGGCCACCGTGTGACGCCAGGGGTGACGTCATCATGACGTCACCTGGCCACGTGTTGACGAGTTTTTTTAATGACGTCATCATGACACGTGGGGCCCACTGTATATGGAATTACAGAACATAATTAAATCTTCTAAATTAAATAACTTTTAATTTATAATTCCAAAAATTATGGAAAAATATGCAAAATGTTCACAAAAATGTAAGCTATCTGTTTATATCATTATCATTCATGTTTGACAAAGTTTAAAATGAGACCATATTTGAATTTGAGTTAAATTCATTAAAATAATGAAAGTAAGTTTTAATTCAATAAATTCAGAATATTAAGTATAATATACCAAAATGACCAGAAAAGCAAATGCAACCTAGCTATGGGGTTCTCCAAGTCATTTGAGCGACCCTACCAATCTGTTTTCCCTCTTTCTACGACAATATTTGCTAAGTCTCCTATATACTTAATTAATTTTTACTACATGCATGTCTGCAGGAGTGACATATGGCAGACAATAGAGACCTGACGGCGGAACAGGTGGCTGAAGGTTATATATTAGATATCATAGCCGGAGGAGGAACAGACATTGACGATGATGTAATCTCTTCTTATCTGAACCTTGAGGATCAAGAAGGTGAAGGAGGAACAGACATTATCGATGATCAAGGAGGTGAAGAAGGAACAGACATTGTCGATGATCAAGGAGGTGAAGGAATGGACATTGATGACGGAGGTCAACCGTCGACAAACGACGATCTCCAATTGCAAAGAACAACCACCTCCGGCGAGGTATATATTTTAGCCCTCGGTCTTATTTTAGCCCTCGGTCCAATTGCAAAGACTAACGCGCGCGACTCTCTTTCTTATTTTAGCCCTCGGTCGGATCTAGTATGACAAAGCGTGGCAAATCCAAGGCGATGAAAGATTCCGAAATATATACCATCGAATCAGTCAGTCAAATCGGCAAGCCCCTACAGCACACCACAAAGTTTATCAACCAATGCGGAGTCATTGTTAGAGACGTCGTCCCGATCACCGTCCAGGAATGGAAGGAGCCAAAGAAAGCACGTGTTGGTTTCACTTATGTCGACAAGAGAACGAAAAAGATTATGTTTAGAAAGCTTATTGCACATTTCATTCTACCTCCGGAATACAACAAAAAAGATGAATTCGGTCAGGACGTTCCGGGTGGACGTGAGAGGAGGAGGATAGTCAAAGAGTTCGCTCTTCAGAAGATGGCCGAAGCATTCCGGAACTTCAAGAAAAAATTGTTCCGTGAATATGTCAGCCAGGGCAAGACTCCGATTTTCACTGGACAATATGAGAAACTGAGAGATGATTGGACAGAATTTGTGACGCAACATAAATCGGAGCATTTCAAGGAAATGTCGGCAAAAAATAAGGCTAATGCGAAAAAGAAACAGTACCATCATGTTATGGGGCCAGGAGGATACCGCGTTTCGGCGCCTAAGTGGCAGGCAATGGAGGACGGCCTAAGGGCAAGAGGAATCCGTCTAGGTACAGAGGGATGGGACGAAAGAGCCAAAATGTGGTGGTACGGGCATGGGGGATCGCTAGACCCGGAGACAGGGGAGTGTGTTCACCGGCAGAAAAAGTTTGCTCCCACAAAAGAACTTGTTGACGCAATGACCAAAGCTCAACAGGGCAAGATCACGTTCAACAGAGAGAGAGACCAACTGACAGTTGCCCTCGGAAATCCTGAACACGGAGGACATATACGAGGCAAAGGCAGAATGCCGTGGAAAGTAGGGTTTTCCCAGGAGGGTGACCCGTACTGTTACAGAAGCCGTAGGAGAGGTACGGACCGGGCTGCAGATGAACTGGCGAATCTTGCAATGGAAGTTTCTGACCTGAAGAAGGTCGTGGCGGGAATACTTGAGAAAGAAAAAGCGTCGGCTGCAGGGCCGCATCAAGAACATGCAACGGATCTCGGAAGCCAGCAGCGGAGAAGCAGCGTGGCTTCCACGGAGGCCCCGACTGCAGGTGCTAATGCACCGATGATCGAGAGTCGTGCACCGGAGCCTCACTACCCCGTGGATGACGTAAAGGAGATGAAAGAATGTGATCTGCATTATCCCGTGGGGAACATTTCCATGAAGGTGGCTACCGGCAGTGCTTTACCCTATACACCTGGAGCACTCCATCACAACAACCCCATTCCATATGGCTATGCTCGTGTCACGGTGGAAGACATAGTCCAAGCGTTTGAGGACCTGGAGATTGACATAGCTACACCCGAAGGGGAGAGAAGACTTGGAGATGTCAAGCGCCAGTTCATTCTATGGAAAAAGAAGTACATAGTGTTTCCAGGCGAGACGCCAAGGCTAACAAGTCCACCCCCCTACGATGGTGCAGGTGCTGGTGGTGGTGGTGGTGCTAGTGCTGGTTCACCTACGCCTCCTTCACGCCATTCGACGCCGTCCCCCGATCTTCCTCCTCCGGTGGTTAAGCAGCCGTCGCCCACGATTCCTCCTCCGGAGGAAAAGCAGACGTCTCCCACTATTCCTCCTCCGGAGGAAAAGCAGACGTCGTCGCCCCCCATTCCTCCTCCGGGGGATAAGCGGACGTCGCCCCCCATTCCTCCTCCGGAGGATAAGCAGACGTCGCCCCCCATTCCTCCTCCAGCGAAGAAACAGAAGCAGGCGGGCAGCAAGGGAACACGCTCTTGGTCTATTAACCCGGACCCTTATGTACCTAAGACCACACGGGTACCGGAGCCATCACTGAAGCCTCTCACCCCAAGGCCTTGGGAACTTAGTGATGCTGAAACCAAATTGGTCGTGAAGGCTGACGTTGAGAAATGGAAGGGCAAACTGAAGGCGCTAAAGGAGCCTGAGCCCAAGGAAGTATTCCCTCCGATTGTAGACTATTGGGCTACGGATTTTTTATCGACAGTGTCCCAATCCGTGAAGAATTTGCCTAAAGACTATGATATTGAACTTCGTAAGCAAGCAGGAATATTGGAGGAGGAGAAAAAAAAAGCAAAAATGATACAAAGCGGGAAACAAGTTGCCCAGCTCGGGATGCAGAGTAAACAATCGATATCCCCCCTCATAGTGAAAGCCGCTCCGGAACATGACCCCGAGGTCATAAATGCTGTGACAGCAATGGGATTGACTGTAGCTACTGCCATGCAAAATGCGTCCGAGGCCGGTATGTCTCTCCGTGCCTTTTTAGACATGGACGATATGCCAGTGGCTGATGTAGCATTAAAATATGTGAAGAAAGGGCCTCTCGTCGAGCCTGCGAAGGAAAAGGATCTACCACCACTAATGCAAAGTCTGCTACGTTGGTACAAAGATTTCATAACTTTTACCGACAAAGAATATGTGTATGTGGATTATACAGAGGAGCATCACACCAAAAAGTACTCTGTAACAGTTGAGTTGAGTGAATTGTTCCAACTGTTCAATATGTGTGAGCTCGACAAATCTATCCTGAGTTGCTACGTTCTGTAAGTGATTTATTTCTACCTCATCTCGTTCTTCATTTGCCTACACTATATATATATATATATATATATATATATATATATATATATATATATATATATTGTCCTAACTATATTGTTCCGTACGCTATTATGCGGATTGAAGATTTGGGAATGCAAAGTAAGACTCATCCATGATATTGGGTTCATTGACCCACAAATCATTAATGGAACTATGTTAGAACGTCACCCCATAGACGTGGAGAAAGACTTGTACAATTTTTTTAAAAAGCATGAATCCAAAAGATATATTCTATTTCCTTACCATTTTGGGTGAGTGTTTCTCTCATGTTCCCATTCTCTTTTGTTTACTCCATGCATGGTATGTCCAATCGATAAATTATGCATGACTCTGCATCTAATGTGTCCGCAGGTACCACTGGATTCTGCTAAAAATTGATCTTCACAAGTCCATAGTTTTCATCATTGACTCTATGAATTCAAATACAGATCTTTGGGTCGACATGAGAAAAATGATGCAAAAGTAATTATTTTTCAATCATTTGCGCTCTATATCGATCGGTCTCTTTTGTTCATTTTCTAAGCTAATAACTCCCTTGTTCATTTAATTTTATTTGCATTGTAGAGTTTGGAGACGGCTCTCACATCAACATGTCGGTGAATTCAAAGATGCGCTAAAATTTAAAAATGTGTTCAAAGGTGTGGATAAGCAGCCACCGGGGACCGGTCTATGTGGATACTATGTCTGTGAGAACATACGGAAAGAAATATCTGAGAGGAAGAAGGACGAGCAAACGCGGAACGGTCTCAATAACTTGCGGAGGGCGCTTACTCCAGAAGCTCGCTTCCGACCAATTCAAGAGGAAATAGCAGGATTTTTCCTTAGGCATGTCATCCAGAAGAAAGGAGAGTTCCATGCGTCCACCGACGATGACTTTTATAAGCATGTATAAGCCCTAAGTACTGTGAAACTTGTGCGAATTTGTGTATGCTCGTCCATCTTAATTGTGTAATATGGAAACTTGTTCGAGGTTGTATATATGGTCACCCGATATTGAATATATATTATATATTCCTATTGAATTCTCCTTGTTTGATATTTCATATATATATATATGCATGAATATGTGTACTGAAATTAAAACAAAACAAATTAAAAAGGAAACAGGTTTAGGGGGCCTAAAACCCTAAACCTGCGCAGGTTTTCAGTCCCGGTTAACCACAAGACCCGGGACTAAAGGTCCTCCGCCGCAACGGACCCCTAGCGCCCACGTGGACGGGCTTTTAGTCCCGGTCCGTAAGTGGCGGGACTATAGGGGGGGGGGGCATTTAGTCGCGCATAGCTAGTACCGGTTGCCCGGACGGGATTAATAGTCCTGGTGAACCGGGACTGTAGGCCTATTTTCTACCAGTGGTAATTAACCACTCACGCCGCTAACCTAGTGGATCCATGCGCACACTCACGTTTCGTGACCGACTCACTCGGCTACACCCCATTTGACTCGCACTCTCTCACCCGCTACAGCTAGCTAGTCTCGCCTCGCATGCCTCCGCACAAACTCGCACCGGGGTCCATCTTTTTTTTTTCCCGACAAATCCGTGGACGAGTCGACGGAGGAACCCTTCCGGGCGGCCATGTACGCGTCGCTCTTCCCGTGACGGCCGGCGTTCGGCTCTCTCGAGGAAACGTGTATAAACACATGTCTCGATTTATTACTTGACCTCCCCGCCGACGGCAACGTTCCCAGTGTGTAGATGCCGTACGTGTGCGGCTGCCACTCTCTCTCGCCAGCGACCACCCCTAGTATGGAAAAAAAAAAAAACGTCAACGCGAATTAACGAGTCCATGCGGAACGCAACCTTTTTTTTTAAGAAAATCTCAGCGAGAAACTAGGTCTGGACAAGCAATTGAATTTTACGTCACTCATGGATGTAAGCCTGTAACCAAAAACTAAAAAAAAACGAAGCAATAATTGTCCGCGTATTCGACGTGCCTACTAGCACAGTACGTAAGAAAAGCCCATGAACAAGAACATATGCAGCTAGCTAGCTAGGGTGATTCTTTCTTTCCTTTTCGACCAGGATCTCAGATGTCTCGATTTGCTACCTGGGCTCTTTTTTTTTTGTACCCCTCTTGTAGCGAGCAAACGTGGAAACCCATGAATCCACTGAACCTCGTTTTTTTTTTAACTCTCTTGCGTCACTTGCTAAATCTAGCCACAAACCAGAATAAACAACTAGTGTGCTTGCTAAAATAGTGAATTTTACACTTCATCTAATTCAGAAAACACATTCATCTACGCAAATACTAGCAATCTTCCTACATCGTAATAAAACCCACATCTTGAAACAAGGAAAACAAGCCAAAATTTACAACATCTGGCAAATATCAAACTGCCCAGCCGGCCGGCTACAACTTCAATTACACACCCACCCATGCGTCTTGATCCAATTACATACAAACATATCGCCAGCTCCGCCCGACCTTAAAAATTGCAATATAGGAGCAAACAAAAAGCATGCCGGCCAAGGCCGCCTGCTGCATCACCATCCAATCTGCAGGTCACTAGCGACTCAAACAGGGCCTGCACACAACACACCAACCACGACTTTACCAACACAGACACACCATTCCGCCACAAACTTCACAAACAACATGGTCAACGTTAAGCTGAGAGCCAACTCGCATACAAGGACGCACAACCATATACAAGAAACTGTCATATATTGCAGGGCAAATCAACCGTTTACGAGCAATATACAGACGTTATCGTATACAAGGAAAACTGCCATTGCTGTGCCTGGATACCATCTTTTAAATACCAAGCTAGGCATTAACCACTCAACCCAGTAGCTTCCCTAGCTACTAAGGGTAAAAAAAAATAGTGTCGCTCACCACAGCTAGCAATCAGTACTAGCTAGGCATGTAATTTCATCAACTTTACCTAAGACAATACCAAGACTGCAGCTTCCCTATTAAGGATCATCGACTCCATCCCCATGCTATCACACAAAATGTCAATCAGATGCTCACCTAAACCGTTGCACGGCTGCATGAACGAGCAACTAGTCCAAAAGCTAGTAGGAGAGCACTGGAAGAAGCTCTCTCAGCGAGACTGCAGCGTCCTACGTGCTCCCAGGGGCTTCGTAATCTTGCAGTTAGCAAACATCAAATATCAGTACATGAAACAAGTAGGACACATCAACAGATGCATATCCTCGCTAGGTCACAAGGTAAATTAATTGCTACAGTTTACGGCCGGAAACATAGCAAAGATATATTGTAGATCCGGACTATTCATCAAAGGAGAGAAACACGCACGCATAAGATGGAACTTCACATCCATCGCCCATCATCATAGATTTGAAGACAACAAAAAAGAAAGAAGCAAATCGAGCTTTCATTCTTATCAACTACTAAATAATATGATTTACTTCTCAGAATCAAAACCACAACATCTACCCAGTATCATGACAAGATTCCAATCATACAACCACCACTGAACCTAAACCATTATCACATACACAGGCAGGGTTTAAATAACCATGTGACTCTATAGTGAATAAGACCTCTGTTCTGTTGTAAATAAGACCTTTGTTCTGTTGTCTCGCGATAATGGAACCCGGCTCTAGTCGTTTGGAAAAAAAAAAAACTCTATAGTGAACTGAAGATGTACAATCCAAGCCTTTCTAAGCAGCACCACACAAGGTAACAAGAACGAGATTTTACAAACAGGCTCACCCTCTCTCCCATGGGAACACACGGGCAGTTCCGAAATACTTGTGCTACCGCAGTGGGTTTGTCATCCTAATGGCTATATTAAATTCAAACCACCAAGTCAGTTGCAAGCAAATGGTTGTGTTATATACAGACAGGAGGCAAAAATCTTCATATGAAACTCTGGCCATACATAGAAGGTGATTCCTGGATTCTGTTTTGAATCAACTAATCAGTAAAAGGCTATCTTGGGCATTTTTAGCAACTTGTACCTACGAAAAAAAAAAATACTGTAGAAGATAAATCATGTTTTCATGTAACTAAAACCACCATGCATGATTGAAAATCAAAGGTCAGCTAGGGACAAGATAAACGGGGTCTAACATGATGGTTCACACAAGAGGAATCGGGACATGACTACCTTCATGACGGAGCAGAAGAAGGTGCTGGACCGGCGAGCAGAACTTGCGCGTCATCTCCAACGATTTATTCGATCCGTCCACTCCTCAGTCTGCTCAACAAAGAACCGATTTTTCAGTTTGGGGCCAAGAGTATTTGGATCGGAGATCTGGGAACAGCTCATACCCTGAGCATGCATTGCCTATGGAGAGATGCGCGAGGGTCGGCGAGAGTGTACACTTCACGGCGCGTCTGGTGAGCTCCACCCACCCGTAGGGCGACATTGGAGAAGGGCACCGCCAGGGGCAGGTCGAGCGGCCGTGCCTCGACTGCTGCCATACATCGGGGGCGCAAAGGGTTGGTGACGGCGAGGGATTCGACCGGGGAGAAAGGGCCGGAGCAGCGCCGCCCCGTCCTGATGGCCACCACCTCGCCCTGCGTGCAGCGCCGCGCAGCGCATCCGCGGCCATGAGTTCGACGCGGCCAGGCGAGCTCGACGGTGCCGCGCGCTCCGTCCAATCGACGCACGCGTGCGCCGGCGAGTAAGCCAGCCGCGCCGCCACGATTCCGTTGGGGCGGCGTCGCCTCTCTCGAGAAATGAGGGCGGTCGATCTTGTCCGCGACGGGACAGCAACTACTTGAGGGAGGAGAGGATGGCGCAGTGGCAGAGGGTCTGGGGTGGCGAGGGGAGGAGGGGGACGGATGAGAGGGCGTCCCGTCGCGAGAGAATGAATCGGCCGCCGCCAGGGAAGGGTGGGTGTGGGTTACAGCCAAATAGGGATGTAAATGGTACGGATAATTTCCGCCCCGAATCCGCATCCGAATCCGTTTTTAAGGATATGGTGTGCAATAACAGGAATCCGCCGGATACGGACGCGGATATGGATTTTGGTCAAGCGGATATCCGACGGATATGGTAGCGGATATGGTATTGCTATTATCCGCCGGATAGGGATTATCCGCACTTATTCGCGGATTATCCGTCCTTATCAATTAGGATAATCCGATTAACATAGCACTATCATTCTAAATATACATTTAATCCAATGACCCATAGACCAAATCACTCATTCGTAACTTAGTATGACCTATATTCAACGTTTTGACGCAATTTACAAATTGCTTCCGGCAAAAATTCCTCAAAAGGTGAGCTATTATTTATCTCTACAAAAGTTTCTAGTTTCTAGATGCGAATTCATATTGCAAATCATCAATCATTTTGTGACATTTTTAAGTACTATTTAATTACTCTCTTTGTTTTGGTGTAATTTTAAATGTTTGGCTACTCTCTAGTGTTACTTTTTGCATGGTGACATTATGTCTCTTTGTACGTATTTATCCGATAAGTTTTACCCGTTTTCGGTCCGAATCCGCTTTGTTTCCGATCCGAATCCGTAGTCCGATATTATCCGCATCCGCATCCGTATCCGACCACTATCCGATCCGCTCCGCATCCGACAAAAAAATATGGTAAAGGATATGGAGAGGCCATTATCCGATCCGATCCGATCCGTTTACATCCCTACAGCCAAAGCTGGCCAGATGGACCCGTGCTAGCGTGCCGGCCCGCGAGCACGCGAGCACGGCCCGCCGTGGGCCTGACACGGCACGCGGCTTGGTGGGCCTGGCACGGCACGCGGCCCGCCGTGGGCCGTGCTGGGGCCTGCAGGCCAAGCACGCGGGTCGGCACGGCACGGCCCGTTTAACCGGCCAGGCCAAATTTGAACGTGATTTTGGCCTGTTAGACGTATTTTAAGCGCGATTAGGCCAAATTTAAGCGCGATTAGTCTAAAAAATGACATTTTTCTATAAAAAGCACGCGGGCCAAATAGGCACGGTGGGCCTAATCGTGCCGCGGGCCGGCACGTTTAGTAAGGGGGCCGTGCCTGGGCCTGACTGCCAGGCCCGTGTGCCGGCACGGCACGGCACGTTTACTAAACGTGCCCACGCGGGCCGTGCCGTGCCAGGCACGATTAGCGCCAGGCGGGCCTGGGCCGTGCCGTGCCGGCCCGCTGGCCACGTTTGGTTACAGCGAGTAGATCGATCTAGGAGAAGGAGAAATGGAATTAGTTCAGGCAGAAACAGAGCTTGGGGACTACGTTGGGCTACATTTGTCTATGGGCATCGGCCCACGTACTAGAATTATCTATCCAACACCTATGTGATTCGGCCATTTTTTAGAGCCCGTGTTCTCCATTCCACGTACTACCTCCGATCCATATTAATGGACTCAAGTTTATCTAGATATGGATGTATCTAGTTAAGTGTTTAGACTAGATGCATCCGTATCTAGACAATGTTGAGACCATTAATATGGATCGGAGGGAGTATTTCTTCTGGCAGCAGTCTTTTCGTCTTCACAAGTTACTTAGTTCAGTTGTTTGATAGATGACTTACCGCTCTTTGTTCACGCACAAAAACTAGGGTTTTACCCAAAAAAAAATGGAGATGATTGATACCTACCAGGAAATGCTAGTTGTTACCATGAAAAAGGCCAAACATCAGTGTATGCACACTCAGATTTTGGATTTGGAAATAGTAATTGTATTGAAATAACTCAATGTGATTTTACTATTAAATTCAAATAAAATAGAAAGTGTGTGCCTACTGCACCTAAAAGAAACATGTCACCCCCACACAAAGTAATTGTTCAATTGTTAACCGTATGACTTCATATAAAAACTAACTCATGTAGAGCTTTTCCTAAAATAGCGTGTTATGGAATACAAAAAGGACAGAGAACCCGAAAGCAACGAACGATGATAAATAAAAATATCACCAACAACACAAAATAACAACGCCCGGTGTAATGAAACACGAAATGAAATGACGGGTACTATGTGTATTGTAGCATGAAATAACAACGCGCCGAAACTAAATGATACATGAAATGAAGGTAATAACCGCCTTGTATTGTAAAATAAAAATGCACGAAACACATGAAATGACCGGTAATAATTTCTCCTAGTATAGCATAAGCACGCCGTAATGGGTGACGACGGATGAAATGACGAAAATAGCTAACACATCAACTAAAAATAATCTATGTTGGTCAACGTAGATTGGGCAGGAATTCCCAATACACTTACTGCACTCATTTCGCTCATAAAGTAGTTGTGGTACCTTTATCATTCAAAATTACCAACTATTTTTATTAAATATTAACGTGATATTCAGAATAATTTCCATAAAATATTCTATTTTCTGTGTCAACAAAAAAGAAATACTATGAAAATTATAATTAACCATGCATTTCTTAGTGCATACAGCATGCATGCACGTGGGGAAAGTGATTTTTCACATGTGTCGTATGGTTAAGGATGAATTAAAAGATTCATTATCGTATGTGGTATACCATTTTAAATGCATGTTATTTTATGTTCATAAGAGGTTGCATCACTCATTGTAGCTAAGTGCGCAAGGGGTTAGATTGATCCCGATGATTCTAGGAAGGCCATGTGGATGATGTTAATGTTGGAGTTGAGCTCGAATTTGTAGTTTTTGGTTCAACATTTTCATATTCTATAATATATTGATTTGAATTATTCAATCACTTTTACCATTCTATTTATTGACATTTTTTTAGCATGTACCTCGTTTTGTATTATACATGGCCAATTAGTTAAGCTAAAAAACATAGAAGCTAACTCCTCGAGAGCTTTCACTAAAATAGCATGTTATGTCCTAAAAAGGGACTGTGAACCCGAAAACAAGAAATCTAGCAACGAGACAGATCATATATGATAAATACAAATATAACCAACAACACAAAATAACAATGCACGCGGTAATGAAACACGACATGAAATGACGGGTGATATGTGTCTTGTAGCACAAAATAACCAAAACATGAAATGACGGTCATAACCGCATTATATCATAAAATAAAAATGTGCGGTAACAAAACAACACATGAAATGACGGGTAATAATGTCTCCTACTACAGCATAAGCACGTTGATAATGGGCGACGGCAAACTAAATGATGCAAATAGATAACACATCAACAAAAGATAATCTACTTGGTCTTGTTAATTGGGTGGGAATTCCAATACACTTGATACAGTCATTTTGCTCGTAAATATTGTTGTGGTACCTTTGTCGTTCAAATTACCAACTATTTTTTATTAAATATTACCGTGATATTTCAAAGTAATTTTCGTAACATGTTGTATTTTCCATATCAGCGAAAAAGAAATAATATGAAAATTATAATTAACCATGTGTTTTTTAGTGCAGACGGAATGCATGCATGTGGGAAAAGTGCATTTTCATATGTATCATATGGTTAAGGATAGATTAAAAGATTCATTATCGCATGTGTTATACCATTTTAAATGCAAGTTATTTTATGTGCGTACGAGGTTGCATCACTCCTTGTAGCTGAGCATGCAAGTGGTTCTGATGGATCCCGAGGATTCTAGGAAGACCATGGAGATGATGTTAATGTCGAAGTCAAGATCGAACTTATAATTTGTGTTCAACATTTTCAAATTCTATAATGGAATATGGATTTGAATCATTCAACAAATTTTTACGGTCTATTTATTGACATTTTTAGCAGAAACCTCGTTTTCTATTATATAGCCAATTAATTAAGCTAAAAAAATAGAACTTTGTTCTAAATGTCATCCTACTCCTAAAACCTACATGTTAGTAGATGAGTGGCCATATTAGACAACTCAGTTTTCATCGCCTAAGGTTCTCACGTTCAATTTGCACGACCCATGGTTTTTTACTCATACCCTTCACACATAGTAGACATCAATTGGCGATGACTTTAGGTCACATGAAGACATGCAACACAGTTATAACTTTTTAGCCTGTACTTATGTTTTTCAGTTGTATAAAATTGTATTTATCGAGCCCTATCAAAACCTTATGTCTGTCTGCACCCTACCAACCCGGACCGACACAACCATAAAACTCTCTCTCTCTCTCCGGGGGAGAAAGGACCAATGGTTGTAAAATATGAAATGGTGGTAAGTTATCCGGGTCAAGGGTTTGGATGGACTAGACATGTTCTGCATGAAGGCATGCACGTCCTCTTCATGGTGTATGAGTTGTAAAGAATTGATGAGTTTACAAGGTTTCATACCCGTGTCATGTTTGACACTAAGCCAGTAAAATAATGATGGTCTTTCCTCCTTCCATTTCCTACTAGTCAACGTCAAAATAGTGTTATATAGACCAAAATAGGGAGAAACGTCGCAACGGTGATTTTCCGCGACCTTCCCTTCATAAGAAGCGAAAAGTAAAAAAAACATGCGATGACAAAATTAATGAACAAATAATCATACACCTTTATATCATCTCAACCCCCTTCCAAACTACTCTCTCTGTTCCATATTAGATGACTCTCAACTAGATGTATCTAGTACTGAAATATGTCTAGATACATCTATATGAGAGTCATCTACTATGGAACGGAAGGAGTATATACACCTCTTTCAATCCTCTGAGCTTCCCTATACATCTTAGACCTATGCCAATGCATTGTCTTTTAGCACATTAACATAGAAGCATTAATAATTTAAGAGACAACCATGTCAGTACATTGTTTCTTATGAGATGTATCTACATTTAATGATTTTGGCTCATGCATGCTTATGATTGGGCCAGAACCAATTTTTACCTATGGCCACGTGCCTTATAGTCGTCCTATGTCGCATGCACCTCTATCGACCATTCAATCTTTCATACAATTGTATTGGACATCACGACGCATAAACATCTTTCGAGCCACATAGAGCACTTTAATTAGGTGGTCATATACCACATACGTATACATCTACCTCGGTCGTCCGGGCCTACATACATCTCTCTCGGTGTTCGGTCACACATACACTTATTTCGTTCATCTAGATCCACATACACATCTCCTTGTCCTAAGGGGCCACATGCGCCTCTCGTCATCTAGCCCCATATGCACACACACATGTATCATCTGGTCATGCATGCGCCTATCTCGGCCATCCAGCCCCGCATACACCTCTATCGTGGCTATCAAATACATCTCACTTGATCGTCCGGACCCACGCGTACCTGTCTCCGTCCATACAGTCCATACCTCTCCGGGTCACCCGACCCAACATACACACCTCTCAATTGGCTGGCCCCACATTCACTTCTCGTGGTCATTCGCCCCACATTCAACACCTCTATAAGCCGTTCCAACTTCTCTTGCTCATTAGAACCGTATACACTCTCTGGGTCATATGTCCCCCGTGCACTTCCCTTGATCATACGGTCGCGCATACACCTGCTTAGGTCGTTGAAAGTTTCCTAGCTCGTCCTAACCATATACACCTCTCTCGTCGGTCCTAACTTTCATAGTAGCGCAATAACAAAATGACACATGAAAGGATAGGTTAATATACATCTCTTACCATTAAATATGACCACTTCTACGCATGAAATTATATGTAATAATCGTCTCCATAAAATACGTAATAAGTATCACCCAAAGTATAATAACATGCAATGACGAACAACACATGAAATAATATGTAGTGCCTATCTCATAGCATAAAATAGGGATCCCATTATCTCGCGACCAAGAAAGTTGCAGTTGCACATGAAATGACATGGCTCTATTAGTCCGATCAAGTTCCAATCACAATTCTCTATTTTTGTTTTATCAAACATGCCAATGCCTAGACGACTTTTTTCAGTTCAGGGTTTTCGCCCGCGCGTATGGCAAAACGGCCAAATCAAAAAGTTTGCCTATGGAAATGATTCGATTGGATTTTGTGTGGAAGAAATCACCGCTCATGGGTAAACACATTGATGGTGAAATATTCGGACCCCTATATATCATATCACACCACCATTATAATGAGACGACACATGAAATGACAAATAATAAGTATCTCCTTGCATAAAATATGCCCCCGACACTACAAGGAAGATGCTTATAGCAGGAACCCTACCAGTGGTGCGACAATGTGAGTCCATGCCAGTGGTAGTGTGGGATCGTTTTTCATATAATACACCACCGGCGTGAACAATCTAACCCGCCAGAAGTACACTGACACCACTGGAGTGTTGCAGAAATAGCAACGTCACTGCTAAGTGCGTCCCCACAGTTATCCCGGGTAAATTTACCATCGACATGAAAAAATGGAACCTCGCCATAGGTAAAAAATGTACCACCAGTGTTGCTAGGTTGTCCAACACCGGTAGCGCCTTTAGCTCCTATAATAGTGGCAGATCCATTGATCTCGAGCAAACCGCACACACAACCACTTTATCTCCTGATCCGCACGTGACATCTACTTCTCCTTCCTTCCGTCGCCGCTTCCTCCTTTCCCTACACTCACCGACGCCACCCACTGCTGCAGCCGCTCTCCTTACGGATGCCACTCTCTTCTGCCGCCTCCCCCATTGATGCCACTCTTGTCCACCGCCGCCGCATACTATCCCCGTCGCCGCCGCCTCTCTACTGACGTTGATGGCCCTCTTCCCCGGCCAGTGAGCCCATCCTTCTTTCTACTCTTGTTTTTAATTAGTTTTGTATAAGTTAGAATATTTAGATTAATGTAATGTAGTTTTTAAATTTAGTTGGTTTGGTTAATCCTTATCATCACTAACTTCACCTAGTTGTCATGTGATTTGTCACCGACTCGCTCAACTACGGGACAGTGTCGTGACCAACTTTCCCGAGGCATCAACGTTCACCTGGCTAGAGCAGGTGATCAACATGTGACCACACCCATGGTGGCGCATGCACGGCCCGGTTCTTCGACATGGCGATCATAACCATGTTGATTGTGGTAGCTCCCACTGTGGACGACCTCATAATCTCATATACACCTATGAAGGCAGGGTGGATCAAGGCGAGGAAGCGGGAGATGAACGACGAGTGTCGGCTGGAGAAGAATATGCCAAGGCGCAAAATTGTTCTAGTGGACAGGATTGGGGTGGATCTAGTCACCAACACATACTTCTATACATGTGTACATGGACATAAATTATGATCTCGACTACCACTAATGTCAACCACGGAGGACCCATCAGCACACCTTCACACATGTGGGACTCACCATCAAGACAACAACGGTAAGGGGGTGTGACGGCTGCAGTAGTGGAAGTAGTTTTTTTGTCTTCACTAATCATGTTCATCAGTCCCCCATTCACCACCTTTCTAAGTCATTCGAACTTCTCTCGCTTATCCGAACCATATACACCTCTCTGAGCCATATGTCCACACATGCACTTTAATCTGACCCCACATTCACGAATTGTGTTCATTAGCCCCCCATTCACCACCTCTCTAAGCCATTCGAACTTCTCTCGCTTATCCGAACCATATACACCTCTCTGAGTCATATGTCCCCACATGCACTTCCCTTGGTCATCTCGCGCCGCATAAATTCTGTAGGTCATCAAAAGTTTCCTCGCTCGTCCAAACCATATATACCATTCTCGATCGTCCTTACTTCCATAGCAGTGCAATAACAAAATGTCATATGAAAGGATATGTTAATAAACACCTAGTACATTTAATATGGACATTTCTACACATGAAATTACATGTAATAATCGTCCATTGGCATAAAATAAGGACTCTTGTGCCGCACAAGATGAAATGGTACATGAAATGATTGGTAATAGTTACGTGAGGACTCTTGTACGACATAAAATAAGAATCTTGTACCGCTCATATCTGGGAATGAACTAAGAAACCTAGTTACATGAGACGACTAAATGGACATGAAATTATAGGTAGGAGTAATACATATCACCCTAAGCATTGAATAAAATAGCGTGCAATGACGAATGACAAAATATTATGTAATATCTATCTCGTAGCATAAAACAAGTATCCCAATATCTCGCGACCAAGAAAGCGACACATAAAGTGACATGGCTCTATTAGTTTGTGGAAGTTCCAATCATTTTTATTTCATTTTGTGTTATCAAATTGCCAAGGCCTTCACGGCCTTTTTAGGGGTGAAAATTTCCGCTGGCGCGTATGTATCATATCGCAATACCACTAAGACGAGATGACACATGAAATGATAGATCATAGGTATCTTCTTGCATATCGCACCACCACTAAGATGAGATGACACATGAAATGATAGAGAATAGGTATCTCCCTGCATAAAATAAGGGCCTTGATAACGCACGGCAACTCTACAACATGTGAAAAGGTAGGTAATAACTCTCTGCTACTATAAAATAGTAATGCATGTCATGCAACGAAATGGCATATGAAATGCCATGCAATAGTAGTATTGTAGCACAAAGTAATAGCTAGTGGTAACAATACATCACATGAAATGATAATTATTAACCATCCCCTAACATAGAATAATAACGAGCGACACCAAATTACACATGAAACAATAGATAATAATGTCTCGCTGCATAAGATAAGTATGATGGTAACGTGCTTATGGGCACTATCGAGTGGCATGAATGCTCGTTAGAATAAGAAAAGAGGGGGGAAACATCCACAACACTATACAGTCTTCTCGTGTTGCATTGCATACACCTCTATACGTCACGCACGTCCAAACCTTATACACCTCTCTCAATCATATGAACTTCCCTAGACTCCTCCTTATACACCTCTCTCAATCATATAAATTTCCCTAGACTCCTTCTTGTCGTCATATCCCACAGACACTACTATTGGACATTTGGTCTCCACATGCCTGTCGGTAATCCCATCCCATGCACGCCTCTCTCAATGTTTGGTCCCACATAATCTATCTCGACCGTCCGTAGTCACATACTTGGTCTTACCAACATGCACCTCTATCGATCATGCATGCACCGCTCTTGTCCATCCGGTCCCGCATCCACCCCTTTTGTGCTCTATCACACACACCTCCCTTAATCGTATAGACCCAACATACCACTAGTAGGAACTTCGCTATTGGTGGTGTGTGGAATTATCTTACTAGCTAGTAGCGTGGGTCCCAACACCACCGATAGCGCATAACCCACGCTACCAGTACCGTGGGTAGTGGTGGCATATCCTTTTATTGCATGACACCCCAGTAACAAGTTAGGAATTTAAAAAATTGCAGCGCTTGATGTCGACTTCGTCGTGGGTTCAGTTAGGGTTAGGTACAGACCGACGCTCGGGGAGGTTCGTAGCATAAGACAAGCGTCGATGGATTCTTCATGGCAACGCCTGTGAACTCCTGCTCCAACGCTTGTGAATTTCCCAAAAAAATCTTGTGGCTGCTCTGAAGGACCCTTCGGAAGGATTGCCGAGCTTGAATCGATGCCAAAGCAGGGGAAGGGAGCAACGCCGATAGCTCGGCGATGGAGGTGGAAACTCCCTATGGCGTCAGGAGGAGGTTTCGTGCTCCGACATATTCCCATCGCAAGAGGGGCGACACATTGGCATTAGTTGGGGAAGCGTCGGGACGGTGCTCGGGGGGGGGGGGGGGGGGGCACCATGGGAGGAGGCAGTCGTCTTCATGGCACGCAGTTGGTGTGGGTCGGGTGTTGGGGAGAAACTCGAAAGAGATAGAGGAGTAGTGCGGGGGTAGGTGGTGTGTCTGGGGTGCGTCGGGATTCAATTTTTGCCAAAGGGGTGGTGTGTGGCGGTCACTGACAGGGGAGACAAGGAGGGCTGCTGGAAGGGCCGACACCTGCGGGGTGGTTCACAAGGTGCGTGGGGGCGAGCATGTGGATTGGGGGTTGGCGGGTGTTGAGGAGAACTAGTGGGATAAAAACATATGATGGTATATAGGAAGGTGGGTGGATGGTGTTGCCTGGGTCTCTCCAAAATTCCATCTAATGGTGGCGTGGCCACTAGTTGTACTTCGCCGGTAAAATAGTGGTGGCATGCGTGTCAAAGGCTATATACACTACCGGTACTAAACTATTGCTGGCGTGCCTTACACGTTGCAGATGTGGTTTGTTGCGGGGTATGCTAGGGCCATTTACTAGTGGCACACTAGTTCGTGGGTATGCTACCAGTAGGGCCTTATTGGTAGCGTACCTCAAATGCACGTGCCTCCCCTAATAGAAGTGGTGTGAGCCCTGCTGGGCGCGCCACCAATATTGTGACCCCATATTGAATCAAGTGAGGCTTAGGTGCAGATAGATGGGACATGATCCATTGTCATGCTCAGGACCTTCATACATAACACACATGGTCGTAGAACACTCTCCCAAGAGGTGACCAGCCAGACCACAAGGAAAACATCTACTTTTTTCTCCACTCTTAGCTTTACTCAAAGAATCATCAAGCTGTTCGGCTGACACATTGTTTTTATGAGGAACTACATACTCTGCAATTTGCTGATTTGAAGCCACAATAGCCACAACTCTTCCCTGAGCATGACCAACCGAACCAAAAGCCCCTAGCTGTGCACCCAGAAGAACCACTCGTCCCTCGTCACCACAAAAATGTTGATCAATATTTTGCTTCGCAGACCTCGAAGCCCCTGTTGAGGACCAACAACCAGTGTCGTCGCACCTACAGGAGGGGGCGCCACTGTAGCATATAGATATCACCCCTCCTCTCTTAAATTTGCTGTTACCAAACCCTCTAGCACCTCCTCGGCCACCACTAGCCTCACGACCATGATTGTAACACTGCCACCCACGAGCCGCGAGGTTATTGGTGACACCAATGTCTCACCGTCCTCCATTGGGGTTTACAACACTGTCCACAACCCCCGTGTTGAAGTTACCGAAGATTGCCTGGCCACCCTGCGCTTGAAGATCAAATACCTAGTTGTTGATGAACGGAGCCGCCGCAGAAGTCGGTCCCCCGATCTCGAAGTTGCGGTCAAGACCTCGCGTTGGATCGCCCCCTCTTCCCTGGTTTGCCGCGCCATGATGTTTGCTACTTCCTCTGCCACCTCCTCGTTTGCCATGGTCTCACGATGAACACAGAAGATTCGTTCAGCGACGGCCATCCTCCGCCAGGTTAACCCTAGAATATGCCGAAGGCAATGCCACTCGGATTTGTAGACGGAAAGGAAACAATTCTGCCTCATGCCGCAAAGATTGCGAGCCCAACGCCGGAGATTCAAATGAATTTGAATTCAAAGTCAAACGTACACACGGATCCAACGATCCATGTTTTTATGAAAGTTTTGCAGAAGAATGACGAACTTGGTCCGAGGAAGACGGTGATAGTCAACGAAGGCGACTGTTCCTCCTCGCCGTCGGACTCCGGGCCTTCTCGCGTCTGCTCACCGTCCATGGGGCTCCATCTTCTACGTCGAGCACGGATGTCGACGGTGGCAACACATGCAGCCGCAACCCCGCCAAAGATTTCTTCCCCGGAATCGTCAGCGGCGAAAGAGATGACGGTGGACTCTCCGCCAACAGTCGTGCAACATCTGCTGGTTTCTAGCCCTCTCCCCTCTCCTTTGTCCATTCTTCCACTAATCTGCGAACCCTATGATCTCGCCGACATCGAGGGCGGCGTAGGGCAATACCTTGAGAAGGATCTGCCAATGATCCTCATCAGTATCGGAACCCTCATCGGAGGAAGACGGTGACGAGAGCGACCAAAATCACCTTGATGTCGCCCCTCCGTGATTTTCGGAAGTCATATTGGTTCAGGGTAGAGTGAATGACAGAGAAAATTGCATGTACTCACACATGTATGAATTAACCCGTGTTTGGCGTTAACCAATAATCATCTGACCAATACAAGATGCATGCGGGGAGGATTGTGATAGAAATTAATATCAGCTAAATCATTTATTCGTGGAGTACCAGGGCGTACAAAGCAAAGCATGCACGTACCAGTATTACTATCAATCTACTTTTAATTCCCTATTAAGTTCAAGGCTAGTGTGCGCGATGCTCGGCGTCTAGCCAGCTACTAGAACGCATCCATATACTTTTACACTGCGTTTTGGACTTTTTGCCACTTGATTTTCTGATTTACCCCCACGATTGGTCTTCGGTAGCATTAAAATGGTGCACTCCATTGGTTAGCAGCGTTGAGAAACTAGCACGCACGAGATTGAATTAATTACGGGAGGAGGCCAGCTGATGTAGGCCAATGCATGCATGCAATTGATGACAAAATATAAACGGAGGGACTGAAGTGGGACCGCACCAGGGCATAGTCCATTGATGTGCTAATTTCGCTCCTCCCAGGCACTTCTTGGTATACGTGTTTATCCCAAAACGCAAACTAAATATAAACGGAGGGAGTACAAAAGCAGACTAGCTCCTCAACATGCAACCGTGGCCACCGTCAGCCTCTCCACGCGCAAAGATGATCCCGCCGCCTTTCATCGGGGAGGGGAAACGGCTCGGATTCCTCTTAATTAGGCGTGAGAAAGATTGTCTGCCAATGCGTGCTTGGTCCACTCATCCACTATTGGAGTAGTAATTAGAGGGAAGGTGAAACAAACCAAGAGCTGGCACTAATTCCTGATCGCTGGCCGGGCCTCACGTTTAAGGGAGTTGATGACGTACGAGCTGCGAAAACTCACCGTGAAGTGATTGCGTTACTTAAAAAAAAAACTATATTACAATTGTCTTTGAAATCTGAAAAATAATTGGACGTAGTCAATGATAATAATGTATGACACAAGCATGTAAATTCACAATGCATTTAAAAAAAAATTATGGGCTACATAAAAATGATACTACTTTATTTTGGCCATTTTTTGGCAACATGACCTTGGGAGGCGGTTTTGATAGCAACTATGGAGGTTCCTTTTTTGTCTCAAAAAAAAAAAACTATGGGAGGATCCTTTTCCAAGTCCATGCTGGAATTTCCAGT
The DNA here is from genome assembly GCA_028641055.1 of Alopecurus myosuroides. Taxonomy (NCBI): domain Eukaryota; kingdom Viridiplantae; phylum Streptophyta; class Magnoliopsida; order Poales; family Poaceae; genus Alopecurus; species Alopecurus myosuroides. Next base: position 242,983,936 of record CM054057.1, on the reverse strand, counting down.
TTAAAAAAATTCCTAGATACAATTATTTTCTTAATATAAAGGGAACACGGGACCTTGGGAGCCAGAAATCTTCACTCGCATGGGCTTGGCCTTTTCTTCTTTATTTTCTGATTTCCAAACAATAAGAAAATCTACATGCACATATGTACAGTGTCATCACATCGCTGCATACATGCTTGTAAAAGGAAATACTCCCTTGGTTCACAAATAGATGACTTTTATTTGTGTAAAAGTGGATGTATCTAGACACTAAAACATGTCTACATACATTCACTTTGGGACAAATGAAAGTCATCTATTTATGAACGAGTACATGCTTAACGTGTTTATGAGCGCGCCAACAAGTCCAACTCCACCTAGGTGGGCATCAAATCGAATCAAGGCAAGAACCAGATGTAGGGCTGCGTATCTATTCATGCGAGGCACTATGTGGGTGCTCGAGTACTTGCACCTTTTGATGATCACATGGCCGAGAAGCTGGAAACAACGCCATCGTCGATGACTTCCTTGGGGGCAGCGGGAGACTCCCACCGTCAACGTTCCAAACTGGTATGGCACCGTGGTAGGGGACGTGGAAGCGGAGGTCGAGCTTGAGCTCGGGTGTCATGGCATAGTACATGACCGACTAGTCCAACGTGAAGCCCTGACAACACGGGGTCAGCCGACACTGCTAGAGAAGAGGGCCGCCTTGGCGAGGGTGTCGAGCTCTGACAACGACATCAACATCTATAGTCGTGGTAGTCAGGATGGAACCTTCCAAACGTAAATGAATATTAGATTATATCCATATATGCCTATTAATTATACTACACACTTACACATGCTGCTGTGTTTATTATCTACTCATTAGTTTTTATGTTGTTGTTGTTTTTTAAGAAAACTCTATTTGACAAAAAAAGAAGTGTCAGACGACAAAAAAAAGTAACGGACGCGGTATTCGTGCACATTCATAATGTACTTAGGGGCGCCAAGATGAGATTTCGGAAACCTGGCGAGAGCGGGCAAAAAATCGGCCCGACGTTATGTCCAAAGCCCAAATCCACTTGACCTCCCTCCCGTGCTTCTCCCCCTTCAAGTCCCACCCAACGCCCCAGCCCCGATCCCCTTTCCGCCGTCTCCGTCGCCGGCCAACTCCATCTACTCCCCGCGATACAGACCACCGAGCCGGCACCTATTCCTCCTCCTCTCTCCATTCCATGCCAGGGAACCGCCGATCCCTCAAATCCTAGCCCAGCCGCAGCTGGAGAAAGCTTCGACCTTTGGCGTTCCATGGCGGCAGCGGGTGGTAGTGACGCAGCTCGACGACCCGCTTGCCCGCTTGCACCATGCGCAGTCGATGTGGCTCAGGACCGTCACCGACGGCCATGGGACCCTGACCGACGCCGGCGTCCTCGGGCTCAGGACCGTCGGCAAACGCATCTGCCCGCCGCGGATGGCTCTAGCTCCGCCTCGTTCCCCGTCTCCAGCCCGGCCTCCACCTCTACCCTCGCGTCCGGTAGCAAAGGCTGCACGGGAGCGGGAAGAGCCGCACGGGTGGAGAGCGGCACCCTTGCCGGTCTGGTCGCCGCCGCCACGCTAGGTGCCCTCATGCCCGAGACCTAGCTGAAGACCATGGCTGCTAGCTGCTGCTGCTCGTTCTTCCACGGGGAGGTGAATATCTAGGTCTAGTTCCAGCGTTTCATAACCTGTGGTCTGCTAATTGGCACTTCTTTTAATTTTAAGACCCAACTAGTACATTCAGAACATTCATTGGTGAGACGCTCATGTTGTTTATAGAACGAATCTTGACAGTAATAAATGTTTGATAGTGTAATGCAAATGGTTTTGTTGGTTTCCACCAAGCAAGAGGACTAGGATGCTAGATAGCCTATGTGAGTTCGTATCCCTCGTGTGTTTTTCGTGCCCATGTCTCTGTGCGTTCCAATTTTCTTTTGTATGTAGCAGACAAGCTTGAGTATATATATATGCAGAAATTCAGACCGTTTCTTGATTTGATTCAGCTCTAGATTATTTATAGCATGTTATTCAAGCCAAAAAAATTGTCCGGTTTGTCCGCGATTCGATGCTGCACGGGGATGAGGGAATGTATACTAGTGTTTATTTGAAACAAGTTCTGTAATAAATTAGTAAATACTCCAAGTAAAATACACTGAAGCTAGTACATGAACTGGTAATCCTACTGCTAGGTGGTTTCCTATCCTTGTCCCTTTTGCCGTGGTCTGCTTTTACTAGTTTAGTTGGCCCTCCATTCAAGATATGAGCTGAAAGAGGCACATTTGTTTGATAGCGTGAGGTTATGGTCTCTGTTACTGCCATGTGGTTCAGACCTTACTTTCATATGAGAAGTAACATGCTTGTGGTTCATAGTTGCTGCTTTTGTTGGTTGCAGTTCGAAGAGCAGAACTATCAAGCGGTGGGAGGACCTCCACGGCTCGACGGCGGGTGGCGACCACAAAGGTCCTCTTGCCTATATTGGAATATCCTCTGAAAGAAAATATACATGTGTTATGTGCTTTTTTATCGTGTATCAAGCTGCTGGCAACATTGGAAATGCTGCATATATTATGTTGGCACTAAAAAGTCCCAATATAGGCAACGTCCTCTAGATGCAGCAGCCACCTGAAGCTTCCTGTCTTCTATGTTTTTGCTTCTTGCTTTTCTTAGCTTGCCCTATCTATCTACTAGCTTCCATCTAACTTTTGTTAGCCCTGGTTGTACATTGCGTTGTTTTGGAGCCTTCTTGTAATGCTGATAAAACGCATTTTGAGGCGTGTTCGAAAATCTATTAGCATATAGCATATGTCCAACGATCAAGTGTTGGATGCATAATTGATTTAAATATGGAGTTTGTCGAATGATCGGTTGCCTAATGTTGTGGTAAAATACATTTTGAGGCCCGCACAGATGTTATGGGAAATATTATTGATTGCCAATGTCTTTCTTTGGTAGCTTGTCTTGTTTATTTTCATGAATCATTTCATATTTCTTACATAACACTTGCTCTGTTAGATGAACCTGCACAGTCTGCACCAACACACTGGGTTTCTGAGCATTTCTCTCGCATATATATGGTTCACACGAATTGCAAGGATCATATACATACCGGAGCATCGAAGCAGCATCATTCTGCTTTTCATTATGTACTGAAGATATTCATTGGGCTTTTATTTGAATTGTATTGTTTGTGCAACTGATCTATGGAGGTTAACATGCGCTGACAGAATACTGCGGTTGCATGCAGGATTTGGCTCTCCAAGGCTGCTCCTCGAGGATGCACCTGAAACCTGTGGCGGTGCCTATGTCTCATTAGGTACTCTTCAACTCTATTTTCAGGGTCATAAAGCCGAAACCTGGGGTTTATGTGTTGTGATTGCTAAGTTTAGCATACTATCCAATTCTGGGCAATCTTAGTGTATGTGCGGTGCAATTGTGTTTAACGTGCTTTACATTATCCATGTGTATGTGAGGTCTTTATAAAAAAAATGTGTATGTGAGGTGCATTAAACTGATTTAGGAGAAATTCCGTGACTTGCTGCCTTCATTTCTTTGATTGTGATCTTATAAGCTCTTGGGTTTATTGATGGGATAAGAATGCTGCATCAGCAGTATTATCCACATATGTGCTTTATTTTGGCATGCCATGTGACCTTGTTGTTGGCTGGGTTGTGCCTATATATAGCGTGACATCACACTGCAGGCTTGATGATTGGAAGGAAATGGTACTATGTCGTCTGGCTGGCTTGGCTGTGCAAATTCGAAATACATTAGCATTTTTGGCATCATCTGGGCTTTAGTTGGATTCAGAAATGAAAACTAATCCTTAATCCTTTGCTCAAGTGTTGCCTTCTTGTAATCTGGAGCATATTTTTTTGTTTAGATGGGTCAATGCTTGCTTACTAGCTGGATCCTATATCCTAAATATGTTGCCTCAACCAACGGTGCCTAAGTTTGTTGCGGGACACATCAAGCAATCCTGCTATACATCCACCTTTTTGCAAATTTGTCTTATAAATTGTATATATAACCTACGGAGCGTGTTCTTTGTCCTAAGTGAAACACGTTGGATTTGTATGTAGCAGACAGGCGCGAGCTGTCTGTTGCTTGATTTGATTCAACTCTTAATTTAGATGGGTCAATGCTTACTTACTAGCTTGATCATGCATACTGAATATGTAGCCTCAACCAATGGTGCCTAATTTTATTGCAAGACACATCAAGCAATCCTGCTACACATCAACCTTTATGCAAATTTGTCTTATATATTGTATATATAACCTACGGAGCGTGTTCTTTGTCCTAAGTGAAAACACGTTGGTTGAAATATAATGACATTGCAAGTACTACATACTCATACCATTTTTCTTCTAGGCGAACAGAACTTCCAAATCTTAAGAGCAGCATGATTGTACTCCATCAAGAGCTTCTCCCCATGATTTTATAATTGCAGTGGCCTTCTTCTACGCCTTCGTGTTTTTGTCTGTGTTCCTCTCTTTCTCTTATATGTGCCCTCCGTGATACAACAACCATTGACTTTGTGGTGGTTATGATTTCGTCATGGCATGGAGAATTGATGTTCTAGCTCATTCTTCTACGATGTTAAGAATTATGAAATGTTTGCTCCTAATTACTACCATGTATCCGAAACTTAGTTGAACTATTGCATATGTGGTTATATCTGTGTTTAGGTGTAACTATTGATCTTAGTGTAGTATTGTTCTTTGATCTGATACTTTCCTTGCATTGAACTCATCCTCTAGTATCTATCTATACAAGCCCATTGCAGGCCTTTATCTTTAGTTTTGTGGTTACATAGGTTTCCATGTAGTGCAGTTCCAGTGTCATGTTTATTATGATCTTGAGGGTTATTTGTTTTGGCATATGATATGACCATATTTTGTTATTTCAATATCTTATTGCCTTTTGGTTGGAATTAACTTGTGGCTAACCTCAGGACAAGTATCGGTGGTGCACATGTGCTGGCCTGGGCCTCCCACGCCTCATCCTGCACGGTCGAGGGGGTGCCGGACAGCAGGACACAATGGCGGCAGCAAAAGTCGTGGAGGGCTACACCATCCATCAGGTTCCTTACGCTAGTGGCCTCTAGACCCGACGATGGCGCGATACCCTCCTTCCTTGCCTCCTCCTCCACCCCAGCAAGCCGGCGCAGTGCCTCGGCTCTGTCCTCACCGGGAACAATGACACGTAACCGGTGAGTCATCTCGTGTTATCTCTATCCCTAAATGGAACCAATCTTATGCGACATTTAGTGATTATTATTGGATCCTGAGAACTACTTTTTGTAGATTCATGAGGTACTCTAGATTTATTGCAGTCACTTAGTTCAGATTGGTTTGAAAAGGATTGGTTGGAGTGTAATCTTATACAATTATATCTTGCCCAAGGTTGGATAGTACTTTGACAAACCCAGAAATGCTAGGCAGTAGCCACCTAACATTGGAATTTGCGTACATGCTACAAATGCTATCCCCATTTGAGTGACTAGTGGGCAGCTTGTGTGAGGACAACTGGATTTTTTTCGTTCTAGCTTAAATTCGAGCCGAATATGTACGCACTTCGCAAATTTCAATAAAAATCGCCTAGTTTGCAATTGCGTTTGTTTTGGGCCGAGTCTTGGGCTCGGGACGCGACTGGGAAACCTGCCCCCAGGTTCCAGAATAGCGCCGTTTAGCGCCGCGGCGGCCCCAAAAC